>CM035419.1:13400575-14003075 GCA_020310875.1 Ceratopteris richardii
GTCTCCATTAAGCTACATAAATCAAATGCTCATAATGATTCAAACTTCCTAAACCTAACATTTGAAAAGAGGTATACAAATCAATCTCAAACTTAGAAATATGCATCTCATTAAGAGAATTTAGTAGCATGGCATCCACACAAACAACAATAATGACATCTCCATGCTTTATATGCAAGGTGCTTTTAATTGGAATATTTTAAAATCCACGTGCTAATAAGTAGGTATTCACTTTTTCTCATATCAAGCATATAGTGCTTGCTTTAATCCATATAATACCTTCTTTGACTAACATTTTTGTTTTTGTATTCTTTTTGCACAAAACCATGAGGCTTAAAAACATATACTTCTTCATGTAGATCCCCATGCAAAATGTAATTTTGATGAGTTGATCTATAATCTAACCATTGTGAATTGCAAGTGCACAATTGCTATGAATGATTATCATGACACATGGAAGTTATTGTCTCTTTAAATCATTGCCTTTTCCTTGAGCATAGTCATAGCTTAGCCTTGTAGCACTCAACCCTTATCCAACTTATGTTTAAACTTATAGACCCATTTAGTACCAAATTTCTTCTTGCCAAGACATAACTCCCATATAGACCAAGTACCGTTCTTAGTAATAGAATCAATTTTCGACTATAGATTCATCATCCAATTTCTTTATTTTTACATTTTATCAAAGGAAATCAACTCATCCTCATTCAAAAAGCTAGATTCAACCATTGCATAGTCATGTGATTCAAATGAAGAACCAAAGAAGCTCGAGGGAGCCTGAGAAGACAAAGGTGCATAGATTTTCCTCATCAATATTTTCTATCTCATTAGTAAAATGCATCATGAATATTTGCGTAAAAGAGGTACTGATCAATATCCTCATTCAAAACATCTAATGCTAAAGGATTTGCCTCAATAAGAGATACCTTTGACTATCCACTAGTACAAAAGTAAACAAGGGATCAAATACATCCTTTGAGCTCACTAAAATCTTTTTTATACTTAAACGTGAAGTTTATTTTATATCCTCTTGCAAAACTACATGTCCATTAACCAAATATGTTTACTTTGTGGATGATATGGAGAATAACCTTTGCTTTCAAAATTTTACCTTATAAAAATATAGTTGACATCTTTATCATTTAATTTTTTGGGTTGTTGCTGAAGCATCATGCATATATGAAATTACCAAAAATAGAGATGAGTAAAAAATGGCTTGCATCTATGGAAAGAATTATGAGAAGCGATAGATTATAATGCCCTTAGAGAATACTTATTAAATATATATGCAATAAACACCATGAAATCAAGCTAGAAACGATGAGATATTGCTTGAATGTTGATCATACAAATTATCATTTACATGAGATAATAGTTTTTCTCTTAATAATATCATTTTTTTGGGGTGTATACAACATTGTACATAATTGTTTTATCCCATAGCTAGTAAAAAATACATTGAATTTAGAAGACATACTCCCTCACTAAAAAAAAGGATGTCTATTTTACATGTTTGTAGGTTTTAGTTATGATCAACGATTATTTAAAGCACATAAACACTCGGAACTTTGACTCCAATGGATAGACCCATGCATACTCAAAAAAGTCATCAATGTAATTACCAAAAGATGATATGCATTAGACCATAGACATCTCTATGATTAAGCTTGCAATGTACATTCAACTCTAACTGTACCATCTTTAGGAAAGGAAGATTGTTGTATCTTATCCAAAATGTATCCCTCACGTACATGTTTAAATGGTGTCTTAAATTTAGACACAAAGGACACCTATCAAACTTTTGCAAGTGTAGCAAACTAGCAAATTTAGATGATCAAAATGTGCATGGAGAAGTTTTACATTTGAGATAGACTATAAATCCTATATTGCACACATATAGTCATCCACATATTTTTCATAATTTGTGAGTTATCCATGATATAGCATATCAGATGCAATGATTTTGTCATTGTCAGATAGATCATGAATTGCATTGTGGGTTCATTCTCATGGTGGGTATCGATGCATGTGTGAGCATATATTCATTTTTTGTTCTATACACTGATGATATTAGTGGAGATGCCATAGTATTGAGTTCAATACTATGCATAATGGAGTTGATCTCCTATATACTCTTGTGATTGACTACCTTGAGGTTATAATTGCACTTTCATTTGATGGTCAATTTGGGGTTTAATTGGATTTATTGTGGTATATAATTGCACACCTATCAGTATTAAAATTTATTACTTTATAATATTGTCTAGTGTTGCTATTAACAAGAGACTTTTCTTGATCTCTAGCACATATGAAATATTTTATAATATGAATGTACTTCCATAAGAATGTTCGCACAAGAGAAAGACTTGAGGAGGTGAAGAAACTATGTTGATGAGAGGTCATACATTTGGTTACATCACTATCAAAATACCAAAAATCTAACTCCACAATAGGCATATGATGATCATGAGTTGACGGATCATAGCAATATTGTATAGTAAATGTGTATTCTTGATTTTTGCACAAAGTTGGTAGAATTGATCTTCGAAAGAGAAGTGTTTGCAATTGCCATTCCTACCTCTTTAACAACAAGTTTAGGATAATTGATGACATAATCATTTGTCTTACGATATTAACAAAAAAACATTTGTTTATATGTTTTCTTCTCATCTTTGTCTTTCTATTTGATTGTGTAACACTTGTAGATTTTTGACTACTAAAGGAAGATCCACCTCTCCTTTCCCTTTTGGCTAGAAACAAAGGCTTGATTTGCAATATGCATATCAACTTTTTTTATTGGATTAGTCTTCCTATAGCAAAAAAGAAAATCTAGCTCTTCAAATTTTAAGGTATTTGGGTTTCCTTCCATCATCAACTAAAGAGTGGAAGCAAAACTTCTATAAGATCTAAGCATCACGTTGAGAATAGTTTTCACAATTGAACCATTTGGTAATAGTTCATATGTAGTAATCTCGTGTTAGTTCAAAATTTAATCTCTATGTGAATATTATCCATAGAATCACCTCCATTAATATGCTCACTCTACAACTATTTTGAAGATAAGCAACATGAGTCCCATGTCTATTATATAGTATGGTGAGAGTCTCAAGTGCCCTTAATTTTCCTACATAGATGAATATGACACATAATTGTAGGCTTGATAAATAAAGCAATCATGGCATGTGCATCTGCATTTCTGTCATCTTTTCAAATTTGATATGTAGTTGTTGGAGATGTTGGCAATGTACCTAACATGCTTAGAAACAAAGTTGCAAGAGACCTTGAAATAGAAATTGCACTTGAACTCATGCAACATCCTTAACTTCACCTCCACTAGCTATGATAGGATGTATTTCAAAACCTTGTACAATGTTCCAAAGTCCCTTTGCGACCAATATATGGTGCATCATGTATGCCCATAGTAGGTAGTTAGAATCGTCCAACTTATCCTCCATAGCCAATATGCAAAATATATCCTTATTTTAACCTACAGCCAATGACTATATCCTGATGAAAACGATTTTCTATTTCTTGAAAAACTTGAAGAGAGTTATCCAATGGAACTCTAGTAGAATTATAATTGACTTTAAGATGCTTAAATTGGTGACCTAAACAAAAGTTGGTGGAAAAGAAGTAAACTCATTGCATAGTTGTTATGATAGTGTATTGAGAGGTTGAAAGAAGTTGGAATTGTTTTCTTAGTTTCTCAAAGCTCTTATAGTTGTTTTTAAGTATATATTTGCCTTTAGAATGCTCACAATGTATTGTAGCAATCTATGGAAGTGAGCAAGGGTATGCCAACAAAACATGACTCAAGAATCAATGGCCTATTTTACTACTAATAACATGACAAAACATAAGAAGCTCAAGAGCACAATAAAAAGTGTATTACTAAGCATTTAGTATACAATGATAAGTCACCCATAAGGATTATAGGTATATAGAAGCCATTGAAAACAACCTCGGGAGGGGAAAAAGTACTCCAATATTCCTAAACTTGTTCATACACATAAATACCTAAACATACTAATAGTTTTCTATGCAATTATTCCAAAGGGAAAAGGACTCCATAGCAAGGAGGAAAAGGATATGAAGGAGTTTAGAATATACTAGTGAACATGATGTATCAAGAGGAAGGGCTAAGTCAAGAGGCTATGGAGGATCATTCCAAGGGCATTTCAATATACAATGGATGCTAAATTTGTGTGCAGCGTGAACTTTTTTCAAGAGAGTTAGCAAGAAGGAAATCATTATTCAACTCAGAGGTACAAAAATGAAACCTCATCTTACAATGATCAAGATATGTATGCTAGAATCTCAAATAACTTAGAATTTGAAAATGGTTTGGCAATAATGCACATGAATGATATAAGAAAAGTGTAGAAATTATGTGCTATATTTCAAGTAATTGCAACTATCATATGAAATATAACAAACAATGGTTCTTAAATTTGCATACTTCAAACTTAAGAGGACACATGCAAATAGGATATGACACTCTATACCAAATTTCAAAGATTGGAGATGTGATACTAGATGGATCTCAAAGAAAAGGCATCTCAAGCATGTATTTCATGTATCCATCATCATGGAGAACTTAGTCTTTATAGGATTGATTATAGATGTGGGTTCGGATTCAACATCAAAATATAGTAGGGAGAGTGATTGAAACAACCAAAGGAAGAAAGAAAAACTAGGAACAAACACCATAAGAAGAAAGCACATAATTAAGAGTAAGATATTCTACTGAGAAGCTTCATGGCAATACATTATTCTTATATGATTAAGGAAATATGATATATGTAACTTACATGTTATGAAGATGTTAACATGGATAAGTGGAGAAATGCAATAGAAGGGGAAATCATAGATTTTGAGGACAAATGTTGTGAAGAGGTGATGGATGTAGTTGCAAAGATGAGATTGTTTTTGCAAAATCTTGCTCAACACCAACCTTTGGAACTTCAGAGACACTTAGTACACTCCCTAAGCTTCCACAATATGCACTTAAACTACCGAAGTACTTTGAAACATCAATCTCAAACTTCTATATCAAAACAAATAGGATAGGATTCAAGTAAATTTGATCCTAGAAAGCTCAAATAACTATTTGGAATCAAGGTATTTGAGAAAGATAATGGCAATGCTCATACAAAGGAAATACTTGATTCATGTATTGGAGAATTTTGAAATGGTTAGTTGTAGAAGAATATGAAGATTGAATGGAGAAGCAGTTCAATTACATTGTTTGAAAGGTGAGAAAGTAGAGGATGCATCTCTTTGTATTTATTTGGGTGGATAATTGCTTTATGCCACCATAAGTAGAACAAATATAGAACATGCAGTCGACATGTTATAATAACTTATGTAGACTCCAAAGATGCCACACTTAAAAGTAGGAAGAATAATGCTATGATAAAAGTATCTTAAAGGCACTTTAAATGACGGATTAATTTATCCCTATGATAATGATTTTCATGTTATGCCATACTTTGATGACAATTTAACAAGATCCAAGGAGGAAAACAGGATTAAAAGTGGCTACCACATCATGATAGATTCAAACATTGTATATTGTAGCTCAAAGGAACAAACTAGTGTGGGATGAAATTCAACAAAATCTAATTATATAGCATTATTCTAACTAATATTTGAGACATGTGATTCAACACGATCTTTATGAAGATTTTGAAGGTAGAAGTATTGGAAATCAAATATGATAATATCAGTAATGTTTGTCTATAGTCCTATTCGAAATTAAGTGGAAACTCAAGTAACTTAACTTGTAATATTTGCCACATCATCGTGACATCAAAGGGAGCTGAAGGATATGCGAATACATGTGTTGTTCTAGATAAGGTCAAGTACCATTTCAAGAAGCTCCACCTCCATAATTATCAATCCATGGAAGAGGTAGGATGATATGAAGATCATGAATGAGTGATGTGCGAGAAGGTGAAGGTGAGAAGCACACTAGTGCACACACACATACACATCCACACACATGGAAGAGATAATAGGAGCAACAATGGAAGTAGAAATATTATCTTTCATTAATCTCCAAGCTTACTAATCTCAACTAACCAAGCTAAAAAATGAGCTCTCTAGCTCTTGTTATAGTTTTTGGACTAGTTTTGACCGGTTTCAAACCCAGTGTTCGGCGTAGTTAAAAAATGGATTCTGAAGATTATTTGGGGATCAAAATAAAGCCTAAAATTACAAAAATTTGTACATAGGCTCTACTTAGGGCCTCAAGCTCCATGACTCCTCGGCTTGGACACAATGGAGCATGGCATAACAAAATTGTATGTTGCTATATACAAAGGTTAGTGATAACAATCAATGTTGATGTTTTAGACATGGATTGATGAATAACCCTTGAAAAGTTAGTCTTGTTCCTCCTTGATCTTCATGCCTCTTCTCTTCATGCTTCCTCGACATATGTGCCTTTGGCTGCTACCAACACCCCCTCCCTCTCGCCTCTATCGTCCCCGATAGACCCTTGTTGTAGGGAGCAATCTATGTAATTTTGCAAAAGATCATGTGCTAGGGAGTGTTCTACAATATGTAAGCCTCATGCTAGATCAGCTTTGAGTTTTTCCTAGTTGATGGCTTAAGGCATATCTATTGGGGGAACTAGTAATGAGTTGAGTACACCATCTATTCACAAGCAAATACCGAAAGAAGCTAATAAAAATTTGAGAGTGGGATTCCTCGAAGCCCATGGTGAACATTTCCTCAAAAGTTAATTTGATACGACAATGACATGCATAGCATACCTTAAGGGATGTTGTTGTACTCATATCATAGACAAGATCATTATTACTGTGCTTGAATTCTAGGGTAGAGACATGAAATGTGCAAATACATCAAAAGATTTTAAAAACTTTCTACATCAGATTAAAGATTTTAATGGTCATTTGAGCAACAACATCTATCATGTGATGTAGGCATGGTAACCAATGTCCTATGGTTGCAATCATATATGCTATGATGGGAGGACCTTGTGGGAGTGCGAAGTATTGGTAATTTAACCAATCATGGCATAAACAATTGTTCTGAACTTTAATGGCAAAGGCTGGGATCGGTGGTGTGGAATTGGACCATAGCACGCATTGTAAAGAATGTGTAAGGATGCCTTCGTTTAAGTATACATCATCTTGGGATACTCCTACAATAGTTCTTTTCTCCAATTCGGTTGGAAATTTATCCCCTTCTTGGCACTTGGAGGTTGGTCCTTAGGTTGGAATTGTGTTGCATGAGCTGGTTTTTTTTCATTATGCACTCAATTGCAAGATTATATTCTACCAAGTATAGGAAGTAGGGTTTGTATTGTAATTCATTGATTGGAGATGTACCTTCTTGGGGCCAGCTTTGCAAAGTATGGAGATGTACCTTCTTAGGGCCAGCTTTGCAAAGTATGGAGATTGTAAAATCATCTCTTCTGTAGTCACCATGACTTGTAACTATGCCTCTATCCTGGTTGAATGTGTTTTCCCTAATTCTTCAACTAGTTTCATCCAAGCAGCTCGAGGAAGCTCAAACGTGTCTTGGCATTTTTCAGTTACTTGGCCACCACTGACAAGTTATGGCTCATATTCTTTTTGGAATGTCTATTCCATGTGAATGGAGAACATTTCTTTTGCTTGTGGGGGGTCGAGTGGGGATTCTAGTTATGGAATGTTTGTTGGATCTGGTAACTATCCTTGAAATTCAGTCACTCTATTTGCAATGTATTTAATTTTTCCATCACTTCAGGTGGTATAGTCTGCTGAATGGTCAGTGGCAGGGGTGGTTCCCATAAACAAAAAGTTGCATTGTCCATTCTAATAGATGCTTTTATGATCAAAGGTTACAATGACTACGCTGCATCCTTTTGATGTGCATCCTTTCCCAATTACATTTTACACTAAGTATATTTACATTCCATTTCGGCGGCCTAACACTTGCATGCACAATAGACTCGAACCCAGAATGGATGTATTACAAAAAAGGAACTAAGATTCATCAATGATGCCCTAAATATACATGGTACGAGCTAATTTAAATGTGCAGGATATCTTCTGCTTCAAAGATTCTAACATTCCTTGGAGAACATGTGGTTCTACCAAATGAGCATCGGTTCGTACTGAGCTAGAAGCAATAACTTGGGGAAGCAAAATTTCACTTTGTTTCTACAAAAATGCTACTTGTAAATAAAAATCATTGGCGAAGGTTGTATCTCTGCGTGACTTGGCATCAGCTATTTCTGCATCAATGCATGACAACCGATCCTGCTGAATAGTAAGTTGCTTTTCTCTTCTCTCTAACTCTTGCTGCTGAAACTACATGGTCCAGAAAAAGTCCTAGTGTTCCTTTTGTATGGCCTCAATTTCCTTCTTTAAATTAGCTATTTGTCCAATTTCTTCATCCACTTGGCCTTTTTGAAATAATTCCTCTGTAACCTTTTTCAGCTCTACTTCAGCTTGTTACACTCTATCAGATAATACCTGATAGGCCTGTTCCACAATTATGAATCTGGTGTGAGTGTTGTCTAACGTAGAACCTAGAGCTTTCATGGCATCATCCGTATCCATCATTTCCTGTTTGAGGAGCGCAATCTCTGCATATTTGGCCGCAATAATTTCATCCTTTCCTGATACCTGCTCCTATAATATGACTACTTGTTCTTGTAGTAGACATGCATCAGCCTTGACCGCCAGAATCTCTTCCTGTAGGGGAGTGATATCAGCTTCCAACAAATCCACCTTTGCTTGATATTCGATGTAGAGAGATTGGTGAGCATCATGCAATTGAGTAGGAAGTTGCTTGGATAGTTGTAGGAGGAAATCACCAATCTGGGCTAATTGAGCAAATGAATCTAGTACTAGAAAAGTGGATACTGGTCGAGAAGGATAAACAGATACTGTAGCTGAAGAGGAAGGTGGGGAGTAATCGGGAGAAGAGGGAATAGGTTGAGCGTGGAATACGGCCACTGAATGATTAGGTGAGGAGGGAGGACTAAGAGGTAAGGGAACCCAAGAAGGTGAAGGAGGAGGTGTTACCAGGTGTGCGGTATGGGTGTCTGCAGCCATATCCTTCGGTGAGGATGGAGGCGCAGTGGATTCCACATTATCTCATTGAGCTTCCTAATGAACAAGGGGCTCCTCAACCCACGTTTGCACTGTTTGATGAAGTGTGTCCACTACTGTGTCCGACACTTTATCAGGAATCTCCTTCTGTGGCTGACCGACCGTATCGATGGGTTGTGCGTCTTCCATAATTGTATCTTTGTTGATTTGATCTTTAGGTGATGGGGGGGTGGAAGATACCTGCACGAACGGGGCTATGTCCTGAAGGAGTACTTTTGTAGAAGAAGCTTGGGCTTGACTCAGAGAAGGACTAACTCTCCTATGTTTCTCCTGGAAAAACTAGAAAATGTCTTCATTGTCATCATCCACATCCATGATCTACTCTGATTCTTCACCAAAGAGGAGAGTATTTATCGAAGGATTCGGAATAGGTTGAATGACAGGGAGGAGAAAGGAAAGAAGGTGAGGGAGACAGGTACATGGAATATCACCTTTGGCTAACTGCCACGAGATTGCCTGACACTCATGATGGATCCGCCGAAAGAAAAATAATGCCTAGTTAATTGATTCTCGGGCAACTACATCAATCAAGGAATAAAATAGATGAGATATACCATATGTACATTTTTGGAGATTAAGAGCAGCTACCAAAAATTGTAAGGTAGAACATTTAGGTTTGGGTCGGTAGAGGATAACGAGCTCGTTGGAAGACTCTCAAGGAAATAACTACTTCATTGTTGCCATTGGAAGTAGAGGGACCTCAACACATCCATCTTGGGGAAGATGGAATCTTTTAGGAACAGTGTTGAGAGTAACAACTATGCGTGGATTGAGATAGGTAATAGGCTAGTAGGTCTCCGTTTGGGGGGTATCGCCAATGGCAGTAATGACTTGGGTGAAGTAGGGATGACATTTGACCGAATGCCAAGGAAACTCGGCGAACACCAGCAACCCATGAGTACGAAGGAAATCATTGAAGTCGAAGGAGAGGCCAGCATGAAAAGTGGTGATATTTGCAAGAGCTTCCATGGCAGAGGACATAAGTCGAATGCACAACAATATACACTGATGGGTTTAGGGAGGAGAGTACCACTTAGAGTAGATAACCGGAAAGTAGCTTGACCGATCTGTTGTGCAATACGATAGGGACCGCTGTGGGAGCGAAAGCGACGGTCGGTGGATCAGGGCGACCGCCAAAAATAACGGCGCACGCCGGGTGCTTGAAGCAACCTCAGGTAATTGATGGAGACTCAAAAGATTATTAGTCGAGCAATTATAAAGTCATATTTTCTCATCATGAGTATTGGAATTCAAACTGTCATGCTTAGTATTGGAATCTCGCCCAAAATTTTTTGTTATCGCTAAAGTTAATACAATATATAAAATTAAATTTAGCTCATCTTGCATGTTCAACTCAACAAATAAGGAATTGGCATGTTGCAAATAATGAAGCGTTACACCTTAATTCAGATCAATCTAGTGATAACACCAAATTGAAGGACTGTTAACGACTATCTAAAACATGAATTCCCTCTTCCAAATGCATATAGCCAAAATGTCTTACAGAAGAAAGACAATCATTTAGGCATTGTTCAAGCTCTGCACATGCGAATAAAGGCGCTTTCCTAAGTCTCTATTATTAATGAGGAATCCAAACTATGCAAAGAGATTCACATAATAGGAGATCGACATCATCAAATGGATAGATTCATTTCTTCTGGTCGGAACTTCTGGTACGAAAATTACCTGTTAAGCTCAATTGTTCTCAGTTTCATTTAGAATCAATAGTGTAGGCGTCGATAGAATGGATAAAACACTTAGAGATGTCAAAGGTACAATGCATAGATAGACGTGCGCAAAACTGCATTCAAAGCTAAGACATATAGAAACAGAGTTTCCAAAGTTGAATTAAAGTATTGAGAATTGAAACATCGAAAAAGTTTGTCATGACAGAGAGCAGATTAATTTTATCAAATGTTTCACGTAGCATTCTTGGAGTATAAACAAAAGAGCGACATGATCAGAGCTCTTTCCTTGCGCTATCTTCCAAGCGTTAATCTCAATCATATCAGAGAACAGAAGAGATAGTTTGTCCAAAAAATATAGAAAAAAAATCATGTCTGACATTCAACGTCTCTCATCAAAAGAAAACATATGTATATATCTATTGATCACAAAACGAAAACAACACATTTTCATCCGTTAGCTATAATTTAGCACAGAATTTAAGATCAAAAGCACAATTATCATTACAATATTGCTAAATTTTTCCAAACTATTGGAGGTTTTGCTGTCGTGTGCAATATAAGAAAACCATTTCATTCACTCAAAACATTCGACCATTTTAGCGCTTAGCAAAATATGACAGAGTTTAAAAATGAAGATTTAAAGATCACTGTAAAAATTTGTTCATTCTTAGAATATTTCTTTTGCTTACAAGCTCTAGCAAAACATTATGATAAAATATGCCATAGTTAACGAATCCAAAAGACTTTGCGCAGCTTTCTTTTTCACAGATTGTTTGTTCCGTTGTCAGACTTGCATTATTGGGTAAAGTCTTCCAGTACAAGGATTAAAAAAAACATTCTCAGTTTTCTGTCTAATTCTTCCTTTGACTAAAGCTCAGCGTATCAATTTCCTGGAATTAGACGTTAGCAACAACTTGAAGATAGAGTCATTTATTTAGGTCTGACTATTGCTCGTCTTTGTTACGCTGCGCATATGCCCATCTGTTTTCAATCATGAAGTCAATCTCAAAACGAATGTAGCTTAACATTTGCACCTGATGAATTGATCTTAATGAGTTTTTATCTATCCAGCCATAAAAGTTTTTCCGATCTCAACCATTCTCTACTTGCAACAAAAAAAACAAAAAACATCAGAATCGTTATTGGAGATGCTCTGTCTAGCCAACAAACAAATTAGCAAATTTATTATGCATTAAGTAAAATCTCTAAAAAAAATAGCGCTTCAGTTTTATCGCTTGTATTCAGCGATTCTTCATCGCTTGAATTTAGTGATTATATGAGCTAAATCATTGTGCGCATTTCAATATCAACAAAAGAAACAAAAATACGCTACAACTTCTTTTATTCAATGATTACTTCGATGATTGCATGTACTCAATGATCCGTGAACAAATATTTCAAATATACCTCAAGGTCTGCGCAAATCTTCCGAGCTCCAAGAACGATGGCCTGCAATCAGAAATAACTTCGTCTTTCTCTCTGTTGTCAGGGATGGCACCAAGCGATGTCAGAGTTTGAATCCGTACTATAGCTCAGTCCAAAACTTCTCCCTAATTTTTCTCTTCACTTGCATGCGCTCATCCACTACAGGTTCTCCTCTTCATCACTCCTGTCGTCGTTGTTGCAGACACAAACAAATGCTCTTTCCGTCTGTCCCATGCGTTTCCAATCTTCAGCAGTAGCCATGATTCATGCACACTCTCCAGGCCTGCATTTCTAATGAGCCGCCAGCCACCAAATATGCCGAAAAAAATCCTTGTCGTTGGCCCCCGCTTCTTCACACACCTGCGCTCTGTCAGAATTGCGCTCCTATTAGACTACCCATATCGGAACCTTGGCCTTTGCTGTCCTCGAAAAAACGAGAGAGCTCCCTAGCGCATCCCCCTTCTCCTTATGAGCGAAAACAAAACAGACTTTTCTGTTGCACTCTGGACCATCTTTGCATGCGAACTCAAGTCACCTTTGTGCATGATAATGCGCACGTCCATCTCGTCAAGCCACCTCAGAAGTTAACTCGACTTTTTTCCTCTTTTGGCCGATGTGATCTCCCATATGATGCCTAGTTCGCGTATTTTATGTATGAAAACTCAAATTACAAGAAAATGAGTCATCCAACTTTCTGCGCAATAACCTATTGCAATAGTATGAACTAATTTTAAAGATTTCTAGCATATCCTGGTGATTCAACAACTCAATGGTTTAAGCTAATCATAGCTAGACATGTATTGATCAACAAAAAGATCAAACAACTGCATCAACACCCATTAATTTTATCATCACCAATGTTCCGAATAAGAGCCTCTGCATTCTTTGGTAAGTTACTCTCTTTGTACAAATCTCTTAGCTGCTGCATGTGCTGTCTTCATTATGATTTGAGTGGGGAGGGAGAAATCTCTCCGACACCGCATGAAGTTTGAACTTGTCGATCGAGCGATTAGACTTAGCACTGTTAAAAAGAACCAATTGTCCTTTGGTAAAGACAGGAGTCTTGAGGAATTGATCATGGGTCTTAGCTTGTCGTAGTTGAACTTCTTGAAGAACCATAAAACTTTCAAGACGTTGTTCATCCAAGGACTGCAACACATCCAACAAGAAAGGGACGGACTCTTCAGTAATAAATTATGTTCCAATGCCACTCCTAAGCTAGGTACCACCAATTCCATAGGTGCAATTGCCTCCATACAGTAGCCCAATTTAAAAGGAGTACTTCCGTTAGCAACTTTATAAGTAGTGCGGTAAGCCCATAAAATCGAAAGAAGAAATTGATCCCATTGCTCTGGACATTCCAACACAAGTTTCTTTAGCATGTTAAGAAGGGTTTTATTGGTACTTTTGACCAGTCCATTCACACAAGGATAGTAAGGGGAACTAAATTTATGGACAATCATAAAGGTTCGAGTGAGCACTTGCATTAAGGTGTTAGCAAAATGAGTACCTTGATCAGAAACAAAGGAAGCCCATAACAAGGAAAAACATCACTCATCAAACATTTAGCGACCACCAAAGGAGTTGCTAACCGTAAAGCCCAAGCTTCGGCCCAACGAGTAGCATAGTTAGTACATGTAAGAATATACTGATGATTGCTGACAGTAGCAAGAGGCGTAATGGAACCAATAAAATCTAATCCCCACTTTTGAAAAGGATCAAGAGGAAGGGCAGGCTAAAGCAAAAAATGATGCTGTTGTAAATGTTGTCCAAATCGTTGGTAAGCATCACACTGTCGGACATAAGTAGCAATATCATGATGCATAGTGGGCCACCATAATCCACTGTGCAGAGTTTTCCAGTATGTAAGATCTACCAAAAAATGGCCATTGGATGGAACAACATGAGCCATTATAATTACAGAAGAAACTTCATGTGGTGGGATACATCATAAAAGCATGCCAGATGGGTCCATATAATACAACTATCCTAGAATTATCCGAAATCGATGACTATAGATGGCCAATTTATGGCAAGCAGACATGGAAGTATTACTCGGGGGCATCCACTGGTTAGAAAAATCATTAGGGTATCATGTTGGTGCATTTTACCCAAGCCTAAATGCTTGATATATTTGATATCATCCTCATTTGTAAGTCACATGAGTAGTCATGTTAACACCTCTTGTAAAAGAGTTCATTTTCATCTCTTGTAATTGAAAAAAGAAAAAGGAAAAGGATGGCTTACCTCATGCATGATGCAAAAGCAATTTTGTGGCTCTAACTACCAAAACCCATGACTTTTTGAGCTGAGGGAATATCTCCTAACTTTGGGGATCACTTTTAGGTGGAGCCATTCGAATTCGAATTCAAAACTCCCTCCAAGAATAGCTATAAAAGGAGCAAGAAGCAAGAGGCGATTAGCAAGCCTTGTAAGTGACCACTTGATGTCATTTTGTAGAGATTGAAGAGATTACTCCATAGATCTATCATTCTACTCCCATTGTGCAAAGATTCATTTCCAATGTGGTTGTAATCATATGTGAATCTATACATTTATTATCATCTATCTCTCTGTTTTGTTCTCTGCTATACTCACTCAGAGCAGTACCTTCAGCAGGTCATATCTCGGGTTTTACTGAACTGATTTTAGTGACTTAATGTGCGTTGGATAGCTCTTACTGTCTAGTGTCTGCATATTAATTTTCAAGGTCATTAGATTTATAGTTTTGGAGATATCTGCATTTTACTGCTCACTGGTCTATCTCTGCAGAGCCCCGAGAATGGTGGGCATGTTCCAAAAATTGATAAATCTTGTTCTCAGTGCTTAGTCCATCATTTGAAGTGTTTTAACTTGGATTGGGAAGCTTGCTAAGACTAGTTGCTATGCCCAAAAGGATTTCTTCTAATTCCTACCAGGTTGAGAGCACTGTTCATTTTTTCCAGCAGGTGTATGTCCAAAATTAGCAAGTTTTGGGAGCTAGTCATTTCGCAACTAGTCTGTCTTGACTTAAACTTTTGGGATACATGTTCCAAAGTACTTGGCTGATATTTTGGTGGATTTAGGAAGCTTAAAGGGTCTACTAATCAACTCTGAAGTCTCAGTTGGCTGGTCTGAAGCTGGTTGTAGCAGCACCTACTCATCTTTGGATTGCATCCACCATCTCTCTTCACAGTGGTATCAGAGCATAGTCAAGCAACATGGGAGATGGATTTCCATCAACAATTGACAAATTGGATCAAAACAACTACCCGGCATGGTCTCTAAGGATGGAGGCTTACCTTCAAGGGAGGAATCTATATGGATTCATATCCGGAGATGAAGCAATGCCAACCATGAGGAACAAAGGGCAACCATCACATGAAGAAGTGGAAGGACTTTCGAATTGGTGTTCGAAGGATGCACTTGCAAGGTCCTATATTCTAAACTCAATCTCTGATTTTCTTTTACCTCATGTCAAGGGATGCAAGACATCAAGAGACACCTGGAATGCACTTGCTTCTTTCTTCTCTTCCAACACTCGAGCAAGGAAGAACCAATTGTGGATGGAGTTCACAACAATGAAGAAAAGCCCGAAGCAAAATGTGACTGATTATGTCACAAAGATGAAGGAGATTTCCGACCAACTTGGAAGCATTGGAGAGGTAATTGAAGAGGAGCAAATCATAAGACAAATCATGAATGGAATCAAAGCAGACGACAAGTGGGAGTCATTCACAACAGCCATGGATTTATACATGGATATGCATGTACCCGACCTCAACACACTCATGGGCCAACTCTTCACTCATGAAGCAAAGATTAGCAAAGGTGGTGAGTCCTCAAGAGGTAATCAAACTTTTGCCTTATATTTTGATAAAGCTAAGGTCAAGGACAAGTCAAAGGATAGGAAGAATGAAGATGAAGGAAGCTCTTTCCAAGCAAACTTTGTAGGTAGAGGAAGAGCTAGAGGAAGAGGCAGAGGTGGAAAGCAAGGCAGGGGGAGATTCCAATCATCTCAACCTTGCAACATATGTGGCTTATCTAACCATACTACTGAAGAATGTTTCACGAATCCAAGGAACTCAAGACGAAGAGGATTCAATAGAGGTGGCTATGGATCAAATAGAGGCAGATACAATGGAGGCTACAACAACAACTACTACAACAATAATTACAACAACAACAACTATCAAGGTGGCCATAGAGGAAGAAGAGATTACAATAACTATGCAGAGGACCAAAGTCAAGAAGATTCATTATTGATTATGAATCTATCAACAAAGAAGGGTAAGAATGATGATCACATATTTTACATTGATTCGGGATGCTCGAACCATGTAGCAGGAAATGTGGCTTTACTTTCTGATTTGGAAGATCCTCATAACAAGCATGAAGTGCAGACAGGAGATGACACAAAGCACTCAGTGGAGAAGATAGGTAATGTGAAGACATCAGATGGGAATATGAACCTCTTAAGCAAAGTCTTGTATGTCCCTACAATTACCAAAAATTTAATAAGTGTTGGACAGATTGTTGAAAAAGGATTGCAGGTTAGATTCAATCGATTTAGAGCATATGTTGAAGACCCAAGGCAAGGCTTTCGAAGGATTGCCAAAGGAGAAAAGACAGGAAGGCTTTTCACTTTTGAAGTGGAAGATACAAAGAACATAGCTTTGTTTAGCTATGGATCTCAAACTCTAACACAGTTGGAGATATGGCACAAAATGCTTGCTCACATTGGTGAAAGGACACTCAAACAGATTTGCAGGGACCAAAGTGTACTTGGTTTGCCTAATATCACAAGGCAACACATGATTTATAAGTGTGAAGCTTGTCAACTCGGCAAGGCTCATAGACAACCTTTCAATAAGAAAGGATATATGTATCAAAATCCTTTGGATCTAGTGCATAGGGATGTGTGGGGTCCAAGTAAGGAGCCATCTATATCAGGCTCAAGATATTATGT
Source organism: Ceratopteris richardii (assembly GCA_020310875.1). Lineage (NCBI taxonomy): Eukaryota > Viridiplantae > Streptophyta > Polypodiopsida > Polypodiales > Pteridaceae > Ceratopteris > Ceratopteris richardii. The sequence goes on from CM035419.1 coordinate 13,417,768, forward strand.
GTCTTTCATAGATGATTGAAGCAGGTGGACCATTTTGTTTTTCATGAAGCACAAGGATGAAGTGTTTAATTGCTTTAAGAAGTATATTGCTCTTGTTGAAAACCAAACAGGTAGGACTTTGAAACGACGTAGATCAGATGGTGGAGGAGAATACTTCTCTTCTGAATTTGATGCCTTCTTGCATGAAAGAGGCATTAAAAGGGAAGTCACTACAAGGTATACACCCGAACTCAATGGTGTAGCAGAGAGGAGGAACAAAGCTATTGTCGAAGCTGCAAGGTCCATGCTCAACGAAAAGGGATTGCCGAACTACCTATGGGCAGAGGCTGTGTCTACAGCCACATATCTCATAAATAGACTTCCATCTAAGTCACTAGATGGAACCACTCCATATTAAGTGTGGAATGGAAGAAGACCTAGTCTAGAGCATTGCAAAATCTTTGGATGCTTAGCCTATGCTCACATTCCTTCTCAAGTAAGAGGGAAATTGGATCCCAAGGTAGAGAAGTGTGTATTCATTGGTTATGATCAAAACCAAAAAGGATATAGATTGTACAATCCAACCAATAAAGGATTTTCTGTGAGTAGAGATGTAATTTTTTATGAAAACAAATCATGGTTTGATGATGACAGGAAAGTGAAGCTGCCTTATGACTTGGATGAAGATTTTCCATCACTTCAACCAAAGGAGCCAGATTGAAGTAAGTAATTCGGAGATTTACCTAGAAGACTTGCAAAGACTAAAGCTATGGAAGAACAAAGGAAAAGCAAAGATGCAGGATGCTACATATGGACCCGAGAGCTCACATCAACCACTTAGAAGGTCTTCAAGGGAGAAGAAGAAACCTGAGAGGTTTGGTTATGATACTTCTTTGGTCACCAAGCACTCAATCTACATTGCAAAGGATTCAACCAATGAAGAACCTACCACATTCGAAGAAGCACAAAGCAAGAAAGCTTGGAGAGATGCAATGGATGAAGAAATGGAAGCCTTGAAGGAGAATGACACTTGGGAGCTTGTACCTAACAAGCCATCTATGAAGGTAATTGGATCTCGATGGATATACAAAATCAAGAGGAATCCAGATGGAAGTATGAATAGACACAAAGCAAGGTTAGTTGCTAAAGGGTTTGCTCAAACCCATGGTATTGATTATGAGGAGACTTTCTCTGCTGTTGCAAATATGCCTACTATTAGGGTTCTCATTAGTCTTGCTGCATCTAGAAATTGGAATCTTTATCAACTTGTTGAAAGAATGCTTCCTTGAATGGATGGATTTCTGAGGAAGTGTATATGGCACAACCTCCTGGATATGAGGATGCACATCATCCTAACTATGTATGCAAACTAAAGAAAGCTTTGTATGGATTGAAGCAAGCTCCAAGAGCTTGGAATTTTTGATTGGTGACTTATTTGCAGGACCAAGGATTCAAAGCTAGCAAGGCGGACACCTCTTTGTTCGTAAAGAGGAATGGATCTGAAGTGATCTATTTATGTGTGTATGTTGATGATATTATTATCACAGACAATGATCTTGAAGGAATCAAACAGGTAAAGAGTCAAATGAAGGAGTTCAAAATAAGTGACCTCGGACCACTCACTTATTTTCTTGGATTGGAGTTGATCTACACAGATTCAGGTATATACATCACAGAAAGGAAGTATGTGCATGACATGCTCGTCAAGTTCAAGATGGAAAATACCAAGTGTGCAGGTACACCTATGGACCAAAATCATAACGTTACTGCTTATGAAGGAGAGCCAATTGAAGACATCACAAGCTATCAAAGCTTGGTTGGAAGTTTGAACTATGCAACACTCACAAGGGTGGATATATGCTATAGTGTTAGCATATTGAGTTAGTTTATGCATAAGCCGAGAAGACCACACATGGAAGCGGCCAAGAGAGTCCTCAAGTACCTAAAGGGGACTATGAATGAAGGTTTGTTTTATTCATTTACTTCAGATATTGAGCTAAAGGTCTACTCAGATGCAGATTGGGCCGGATCTAGAGATGATAGAAGAAGCACATCCGGGTATATATCATTTGCAGGTTCAAAAATCATTTCTTGGTCATCGAAGAAGAAACCAACCGTGGCATTATCTTCTACCGAAGCCGAATATAGAGGTTTGGCTAATGCAACTCAAGAAATCATGTGGTTAAAGTCTTTGTACACAGATCTTAGACTTCATTCTTCAACACCTCACATTTTTTGTCACAACACAAGCTCACTACCTCTAGCAGCTAATCCGGTATACCATGCTAGAACCAAGCATATTGAAGTCCACTACCATTATGTAAGGGAGAAGCTAATGAGCAAGGATATTCAACTATCCTATGTCTCTATAGATATGCAATGTGCAGACATGTTGACGAAAGCTCTTGATGGTACGAAGTTAAGTAGATTCAAGTTGATGATTGGCTTGTAGGAAATCAAGGAAAATTGAAGACTTATTTGAAGGCCAAGCATGTTCGGCTTGAGGGGGAGCTGTTGGTGCATTTTACCCAAGCCTACATGCTTGATATAGTTGATATCATCCTCTTTTGTAAGTCACATGAGTAGTCATGTGAACACCTCTTGTAAAAGAGTTCATTTTTATCTCTTGTAATTGAAAAAAGAAAAAGGAAAAGGATGGCTTACCTCATGCATGATGTAAAAGCAATTTCATGGCTCTAACTACCAAAACCCACGACTTTTTGAGCTGAGGGAATATCTCCTAACTTTGGGGATCACTTTTAGGTGGAGCCATTCGAATTCGAATTCAAAACTCCCTCCAAGAATAGCTATAAAAGGAGCAAGAAGGAAGAGGCGATTAGCAAGCCTTGTATGTGACCACTTGATCTCATTTTGTAGAGATTGAAGAGCTTACTCCATAGCTCTATCATTCTACTCCCATTGTGCAAAGACTCATTGCCAATGCGGTTGTAATCATATGTGAATCTATACATTTATTATCATCTACCTCTCTGTTTTGTTCTCTGCTATACTCACTCAGAGCAGTACCTTCAGAAAGTCATATCGCGAGTTCTACTGATTTGTTTTCAGTGATTTAACATGCGTTGGATAGCGCTGACTGTCTACTTTTTGCATATCAATTTTCAAGGTCATTGGATTTATACTTTTGGAGATATCTGCATTTTACTGCTCAATGGTCTATCTCTACAGAGCCCCGAGAATGGTGGGCATGTTCCAGAAATTGATAAATCTTGTTCTCAGTGCTCAGTCCATCATTTGAAGTGTTTTAACTTGGATTGGGGAGCTTGCTAAGTCTGTTTGCTATACCCAAAAGGATTTCTTCTAATTCCTGCCAGGTTGAGAGCACTGTTCATTTTTTCCAGCAGGTGTATGTCCAAAAATAGCAAGTTTTGGGAGCTAGTCATTTCGCAACTAGTCTGTCTTGACTTAAACTTTTGGGATACATGTTCCAAAGTACTTGGCTGATATTTTGGTGGATTTAGGAAGCATAAAGGGTCTACTAATCAACTCTTAAGTCTCAGTTGGCTGGTGTGAAGCTAGTTGTAGCAGCACCTACTCATCTTTGGATTGCATCCACCATCTCTCTTCACATATCATAGTACGAAGGTGCCATAGGTAGCACCTGGGAATCATCCTGAACCAAATCAATCGCATAAATGGCTGGAGTGGTATCATCTATTCCACTAGGGCACTCACCGGAATCAAGGTAAGATAGAAAATCAGCAAGAGCATGTGCTGACCCCGAATGATGTACAACCTTATAATCAAATTCTCGTAGCAACAACACCCACCTGGCTAATCTGCCCCCTAAATGTTGTTATCATACAAGATAAACCAGAGCTGCATGATCCACATGGAAGGTAAATGGGTGTCCTAGTAAATAGTGCCAAAATGTTTTCATCGAATAAATTAAACCAAGGCATTCACGTTCAGTTACCAAATAATTCTGTTCAGTAGATACTAATCATCGACTGGCATAATAAATAGGGTGAAACCACTTTTCCTATAGCTGCATTAACACACTGTTGGTTGCAATGTCTGATGCATCCACAAAGACATGGAACGGGAGTTGCCAGTTCGGTGCTTGCAGAATAGGAGACTGTGTTAAAAGCATTTTCATGCAATCAAATGAAAGTTGACATTCCTCAGTCCATGCAAACTGTCAAGGATTGCTAGTAATCAGGTGTTTAAGTGGTATAGCCACATGAGCGAGCCATTGAAGATGTCATCCATGCCATCATATTTGTCCAAGGAATCTCATAACTTCCTTTGGTGTTGTAGGGGCATGTGCATTCAACATTGTGTTCACTTTGTCAGGGTCCACTTGAATGCCTTATTGTGAAATAATATGACCCAAAAATTTGCCACAAAAAACTGAAAAGACAAATTTGTTGGGATTTAAGCATAGACGGAACTCCTGACACTTGGAAAAGAAGCAACATAGGTGATAGAGGTGAGCCAATGCATCCCCAAATAACAAAAAATCATCCAAATACACCTGCATAGACATAGTTAAGTAGGGAGAAAAGATTTTCTGCATGCATCGTTGAAAGGTACTGGGAGCATTGCAAAGACCGAACCACATCACCGTGCAAGCATATACGCCCCAATTCGTAATAAACACCGTCTTGAGAATATCCATTTCAGCCATGCGTACTTCATTGTAGCCACTATAACCATCGAAGGATGAATACATCTCTCGTCCAGCAACGTCATCTAGCATGGTATCCAAGAAGGGAAGTGGAAATGGATCAGGCACAGTCGCTGCATTCAACTTCCAGTAATCCACGCAAATGCATAATTGTTTGTTTTTCTTTGGGACAATGACAATATGAGAGATCCACTCAGCATGCACAATGGGAACAATGAAGCCTACTTTCAATAGCCGATGCAAATCAGCTTTTACTTGTACAAGGGTAGATTGAAACACTATAGCCTTATATGTTGGATCCACTGGATAGTTGAGTACAACATAATTAATTTCAAAAGAACGAACATGAGCATCAGGATCACCAACTGGAAATCCACCAAATTTTGTTTACGTAACTCTGGTAGGTACTGACCGTGGGGGTATAATCTACTGTTGTTGCTATTGTTGTTGTTGTTGTTGTTGTTGTTGTTGTTGTTGTTGGTGTTGCTGTTGTTGTTGTTGGTGTTGCTGATGATGTTGTTGCTGCATACTACTCATGTTGTCTAGATCAAGAGGAAGTATCACTTTGGAATGATTTGAACAAGTTGATCCTGATTGTTACTAGGTTGTATCGCCACTTTGCAAATTCTTTGGTAGTATGATATCATTGAGTCAATCACACACGTCTAAATTCAAGTGTGCCACTCCTCACATTTCGCATCTAAGATGAAATTTTCAACAGAACTTTCATCCACCAATACACTAGTTTCACCGAAATCAACACCAAAAATGGAGCTATCACCAAAATTCAACAAACTATCACCGAAATTCACCAAACTATCACCGGAATTCACCAAACTATCACCGGAATTCACCAAACTGTCACCGAAATTCACCAAACCGTCATCGGAATCAGCAACTACTCTACTGACCGTACTTTCAATAGATGAGGTTGGTTGCACTTCTGGTATACTCTATAGTCCCTGAACAAGAAAATACTAAGGTGGCACTCCACTAGCCCATATATCCCGCTTTCCTTCCGATGATTGTCCTTCACCGCTACCACTGAGAGGCATTCCCAATGCGCTCGGAACTTTCCAGGGATGCTCATCACTTCTATACTTTAGGTAAGATTCTTTGGAACGCGTTATAGGCATATATCATAGGATTCTTTCTTCAAACCTTAATTTGCTCTCAATTGGCTACTCCATGCCCCATGGCTAACACCAATGTTAAAATGTTAAACTCGTGTTAACTAATACTAGAATAAAACTGCCATTAGTTTCTTGGGATGGTCAGGGGTCTCTATTATAGAGGCCCTATATTTATTTTCCCAATGCAAACATTCACTGTACCATATTTTGCATTACCTTACTTTGACTATTCCAATAGAATTAACTATTAATCTCATCCACAAACTACTCAGTAGTAATGAAGTATTCACCGCAACCGAAATACACGGATTCCTTAGTGAAGATTAACGTGCTTCCATCATTAACTTATACTTCACCAATGAACAGAGAACATCGATGAAATCACCACATTTACTCAGTACTCAAAACATTAAGAGAACAATACAACCATATGAGTAAATTACGCTGAAACCAGTGTGCAAGCACACCGCCGAAACCCACAGTCTGGCGTGTTTGCCTTGTTTCTCACTTCCATGCATTCTTTCATTTCAAAGGTTACAACGATTATGCTACATCCTTTTGATGTGCGTCCTTTCCCAATTACATTTTCCAATAAGTATAATTAAATTCTGTTCCGATGGCCTAACAGATCATAGAATAGCATGTTGTTTGATATTTGATGCAGAGGGGATGAGGGTGGGGTGGGGAAGTATGGATGCGGACATGATTGTGGAAATGTGTGTGGAAAAGGGTGTCAGTGTTGTGATGGATGTGTGAATGAGGGTGAAGGAAGTGGATGGTTTCCATCATAATCGAAGAGGGAACTAGGGTGGCTTGGGTGCTCATATTCTTGCGAGAAGAATTGTGCATCGGAGAATTGGAACTCACTTGAGAATGCATCATGCATATGAAAGTCAAATGTAGTGTTTAGAGTTTTAGCCTCCATATTTGGAATTGGAAATGGGAATGCCTGTGAACCCACTGTAGCCGGAGATTCAGAAATTGGGTGAGCCTCCATAACTGGGCTGACTCCCATGGGAGCATGAGAAGAGATCCTGACATCAGATGTTCCTTCTTGTGTGGGTTGTCTTGGTAATCGAATATGAATTGGAAGAATAACTATTTGGGGTTCGTAGGTGGCTGTTGAGGTGACGATTAAGGGGACGGTGATGTAGGTACTTGTAGGCAAGGGATGGGTCCCCTCATTCTTTTTCTTGAGTGTGCTTTGGGCTATTTTTGGGAGTTATTGGCACCCTTACACTATTGTAGCTGTGTTGGATAAGTCTCTCTCAATTGCAATATTGTATGCTAGGCACATATATATGATCCTTGTATTAGCACAACTTTGATGGATCACTCTCTTTCTTGCCCACTTGTGATTGGCAAGAAATAATTGGTCTTGGACCAAACTAGCCAAGTTGATTGTGTAAGGGCTGGTGTTTGCTAGGTATAATCCGAAGCAGATTCTCTTATGAGGTTGCATAAAGCAGTGATGAGCTGAAAATGCAAAATGCTACATGCAAATGCATACTGGCTTGGACAACTCTAGCATAATCATGGATATATCTACCCATTTCAAGACATCACCTTTTTTCATGGGCTTCAGAATAAGTCACTGTTTCTTTGTGGGAGTGTGAGTACCATGAATTTTCAATGCTGCTTGTATGAGATGCATCAAGAGACTAAACTTCTTGAAGGGAGGTTTTGTTACAAAGGAGGGAGTATGAAGGTACCTAGGAGTTCTTTTCTTACCGAACCTTGGAGGGTGGTAACCAAGTAATTGGCTTAAAGAGGTGCACTAAAGTACTTGAAAAATCTTGTTCTTGTCCATATTGGCTTCAATTGCTCTTAATTCTAGAGCTCTTCAAAGTCATTGGAGAAAAATCGGTATCTTCACCACATGTCACCACTAAAGCATAGGGTTGCTTCATTGATGTGTTCTCCATCGGCAAGGGGTCTTGCTAAACCTTGAAAACAATGAGACTTTCTATGAACCCATTTTGTCCTTTCCATGGGTGGATCTTCAATAGGCATTGGGCCCATAAAATCTTGGAAATCCAGAGGTATCATCGAAGGATTGAATTCTATTGATAAATTTTTAAAATCCATCGCAGATAAGTTGGTGTTTGCCCCTAAAGATCCTTTTGTCTGCATGTTGATCCTAAATGTTCATGTAACAGATATGCTACAAAAAGATAACACATTAGCATGGAAATTTATCTTAATCTCAATATAATGAGACCATAATCCCTTTCCATAACTCATGTACCTCCTATGTAGCCTTATGTTGTGAAGTGATTTTTAAAAATCTCTTAGTGACTAACACACATCACTAGACTTCCTACATGCTCTAAATAATGCATACATATCCGTTCATGAGAGATGTCATTAGTTGTGGTGGTGAGTTAGTGAGGGTTGATTTTTACAAGGGTGATCAATTAGCTTGGGTGTTAGTGAATTATTACAAAGAGAAAGACTAGTTTCATGAGGTGTTACATTGTACAATGGATGGGACTGAGGATTCTAGGGCTATTTAGGTACCCATTTCCTAGTGACTAATGAAGTGAAATGGTTCATTGACTTAGATACCAAAGGTGGATTGAAGGGTGAAGAGGTAGATGATCAATGTGACTTTGGGGGGACTGTTGTTACATGGATTAGTTTTTGAGCTACTAAACAGACCTTTGGCACCCATATTTGAGTGGTGTTGGGTTTGGGAACCAGAGACTTCTTAGGTGCCCAGACTTGTTGAATTCTTGTTGGAGGAGGAAGTCTTGACGATGATGAGTGTCGAACTTGACTCGTCATTGTCCTTGGCTTGTGTGATGAACTAGAGGAAGTTGTAAATTTCCGCTAGCTTTTGGGTACCCACATTTGCTTTTTGATGGTCATGTTTGAAGGCTTGTGTTGCATCCATGGAGTAGTCTTGATTGGCCTTTGATTGAGGTGTCTAGATCGTGTTTGACTTTCCCATGGTGGTTTGTGAGAGGTTGGGTGGACACTATGCTTTGGAAAAGAAGGGAGGTCACTTGCATATCTTGCCATTAGGAAATGAGGCATTCTATACTACATATCTAGGTAGGCATGGAGGAAGTGTGGAGGGTATTCTTGAGGGATTGATGGTACCTATCTGCCTGATCATTGTGCCCATCTGACCAAAGAAGGGGGGGAGGATTTCTTGAATGCTCCTCTGTCCAAAGGTAGTCCCCATCTATCCAAAGAGGTTTCCATTGGTTGGAGGATTTGTCCAAAGATCTTCTGGTTCACCTTTGCTTTCATTATGTGGGAGATGGGGTTGCCTTCCTTTGAGTGGGAGTGGTTAGGGATCTTGAGTGGTACCACACGCTACTGGCTCGCTATCTCGAGCAGAAGGGAGCAATTTCTAAGATTTACATCCATTGAGTGATCATATAGCCAATCGTGGTCAAGAATCAATGGTTCTATCAGGTCATCATCATGACAAACTAGGAGCTTCACCATCAAGGTTACATCTTCTATGAGGATAGGAAGTTCCACCTCATCCATGCAAGGGGTTTCCATGCCTCCTAACCCTATGAGGTATGCCTCCACAGGACACATTTCTAGTCCCATGTCTTAATAGTGAGACTACTTGATTGCACTACTTGTAGCACTTGAATTAATTTGCACCCTAGTCTCCTTGAGAGTGGCGCCATGCCTTAGCATAACCATAATAAATGGTCTCCTATCCACTATGCTAGGGTGAGTAGTTGAATTTGTTTGACACATTCCATAGGATATCTGGGGGCTTCTCCATTGGTATAGGGGGTGGTGTGGAGGACTTCTAATTGATTATAGCATTCCCTCCCTAGTCCTTGTCTTCTTATTTTCATACATTTGATGCATTCTAGGGCTTCTGCCTGAGCTTCCTCTCTAATTCTTTTTTCTTCATCATTGCGCTTCTTTGCCAGCATGAGATATTTAAGCATATCCTCGATGAGAGGTTCTTGATAAAGCTTGACTCTATAACCACCAATATAACTAGACATTATCTCCCCTTCCAGTGTGGTGAACTATACTGCTCCACTTGTCGAAAGCTTATTTATAATCATAGTTCCATAACCATATTTCCCTAGCCTCCGCGAATGTTGCTTCAACATATAGCTAGGACTAAATCTCCTATTCAAGACTTTGTCCTTTATGTGTGCATCAAAATAGGATTTTTGTCTCTTCTTGGTTGCATATATTTGCATTACTACTCTTAACCTAGTCTTTCCAAATTGTTCTAAGTCCATGATCCTTGATGATAACTCATGGCTAGTCCATTGATGCTCTTGTGCAACCTTAAGGGTGGGTATCAAAAAATCCAAGGGAAACACTGCATTTTGACCAAAAACCATATGAAAGGGAGTTGCATTGAGTACCATTGTGCAGGCCACTCTATATGCCCAAACAACATGTTGTAACTATTTGTCCCAATCTGAATGCTTGTTGTTTATGAGTTTAGTCAATACATTGCAAAGGATCTTGTTAGTACTTTCTGCTATCCATTGGCCGGGGGATGATATGGTGCAGACTTCTTGTGAATCATCATAAAATCGCGTAACAAATATTCAATGAATTTGTTTAGAAATTGAGTCCCTTTGTCGCTCACTAGTTCTATAGGCAATCCATACCTTGTAATGACATTCTTAAATAAGAATTTTGGTGTTGTGTGTGAATAATTGATTTTGGTAGCCTTAGCTTCTACCCATTTGGTGCGATAATCTATCGCTACAATGATGTATTCTACATGAGCACCAGTAGTAGGGGGTTAATGGGTAACAAAGTTTATATGCCACTTAGAGAATGCACATCCTCCCATAATGGGTTTCAATGGCATCTCATCTCTATATGTTGGAAACTAAGCTCTTTGGCAAACACCACATCTTATTACATATGTATGCACATCCATGAGATACATGGTATAAGGTAGCATGTTTGACAGGTGGTCTTATGCAATAGATTGGACATTCCTTGCATATCCTCTGGACATCTGCTTCCATTGAAGGTGAGTACACTCCTAGTCTATGCAAAGTCTGTAAGGTGCAATGTCGCAAATGGTGTTGTTCTAATATACCTACATGTGCTAATTGCAATCATTTATCATACTTTGTCTCTTCTACACAACATGCAAGGATTTTCTAATTGTTCTACATGTAAATATTCCCTACCATTATTTAATATGTTTTTGACTTAGTTAAACCCCTTTCCTTAGTCCTAGGTCTAGGATTCTTGGGTCCAAAGGTGAGAATGGGGACAATTGGCTTGGCCTATTTAGGCACCAGTTCAAGATTGAACAAATATGCATCTAATAGTACATCAGCTATCCCTTGAGGGGCTTCTCAAGTGGCCAGTCACTAGAGATGAGCGGCTCTAAGATGGGTCTTCCCTTTTCTAGCTATCATTTCAAAATCATACTCCATTAATAGGAGAAACCATCATACCAATCTTCCCGTGTTACAAGGCTTTTTGACTAGGTATAACAATGCTTGATGGTTTTTTAAGAATTTGAATCTGTTTTCCAATACGTAATACTTGAATTTCTTTACTATGTAAACCATTCATAATCCTTCTTTCTTAGTGGAAGTGTAGTTTCTCTCAGTTTCATTCAATTGTGTACTTGTATATGCTATAGGAAGGCCTATATTGTCCTCACCTGTGGGTTCTGCTAGCACACACTCTATAGCATGCATCTGTACATGGAATGGCTTACTCCAATATGGTGTCGTCAGAATTGGTGTTGAACACAAGTGTTGTTTAAGTTCATTAAATGATCTTTCACATTCATCTGTCCACTCAAATTAAGTTAGGAGGGCATACAAAGGCTTTGCAATTATCGCATATGTGTGTATAAAGCATCAATAGTAACCACAATGTTCCATGAAATCTTATACTTTTTTGATATTTTTTGGCCTGGGTAGCTTTGCAATCACTCTAATTTTCTCTTCATCTGTAGTGATTCCATTCTTTGACACTATGTGTTCTAGAATCTTTTTTTTTTGCCTAATGTTGGAATGAGCACATAAATCATCAACATAGACTTCCAAGTTCTTACATAGGAACTCCTTAAAGACATGACACATTAGTCACTAAAATGTAGACGGTGCATTTGTAAGCCTAAATGGCATTACACGAAATGCAAATATGCCCCATTCTATGGAAAAGCCATCTTATGCAAGTCTTCAGGTGCAATGGCCACCTGATTGTAGCTAGAGAATCCATCAAGGACGCTATATACTTCCTTGCTTGCTACACATTCTAGTAGGTGCATAGTGATAGGATGTACATAACTCTAGACGTCAACATCTTTCTTGGACAACTCTTCAATCAAGAGGCCAACAATAGCGTAAAGGAAGGTAACTTCTACTCCACTAGTGCTCTATATGCAGATAAGAAGGACAAGAAGCTCACATGCAAGAAGAAGAAGAAGAGACTTCCCAAGTCAACTTTGTAGGCAAGAGCAAGTAGAAAGGGAAGAAGAAAGGACCAAGGCATGACAAGACCAAAGGCCAAAATGTTCAACCTTGTGCCATTTGTGGTAAGAACAACCACACCACTCAAATTTTTTGGTTCAATGGAAAGACGCAGAAAGGAAGTGGAGAGGTGGATATGGTAGCAGTAGAGGCAGAGATGGGCATAACTTGAACAACAACAATAGAGGCCATAACAGAAGGGATTACAAAAATTATTTTGAAGATCAACAACATGATGTTCAAATCATGTTGCAGGCAACATTGATCTTCTATCTGACTTGGAAAATCCAAAGCATAGACATGAAGTTCAAACAGGGGATGATATAAAGCATAGTGTGGAGAAGATTGGTAATGTCAAAGCTTCCAATGGCAGGACAAATATTATGAGAGAGGCACTCTATGTTCCCACTATTAAAAATAACCCTAATAAGTGTACGCCAAATTGTTGAGAAAGGCTTACAAGTTAGGTTCACCCAACATGGAGCTTTTGTGGAAGATCAATGTCAAGGCTTCAAGAAGATAGCCTGAGGTGAGAAGCATGGTAGGCTCTTTACTTTTGAAGTAGGAGAAACCAAAAACATAGCTCTATTCAACTTTGGGTCTCAAACCCCAAGTGAGCTTGAAGTGTGGCATAAGAAGCTAGCTCATATGAATGAAAATACCTTGAAGGATATATACAGGGATAAAAGTGTTCTTGGATTGCCAAACATATCAAGGCAACACATGATCAACAAATGTGATGCATGATAGATTGGGAAGGCACAAAGACAATCAATCAACCACAAAGGCTACATCCACAATAACCTTTTGGACCTAGTACATACAGATGTATAGGGGCCAAGCCAAGAACCTTCATTGGTAGGATCAAGGTATTATGTCTCATTTATTGATGATCATAGTAGATGGAATATTCTATGCTTTATCAAAAGTAAGAATTAAGTGTTTGATTGCTCCAAAAAGTATCTAACAGATGTGGAATCATACACGTAGATCACTCAAGAAGCTCAAATTTGATGGAGGAGGAGAATACTTCTCCAAAGATTTTGATGAGTTCTTGTAGGATAAAGGCATCAAAAGGGAAGTGACTACTAGGTACTCTCCCCAACTAAATGGAATAGTAGAGAGAAGAAACAAGACATTGGTTGGATAAGCCAGAACAATGATTGAAGACAAGAGGTTGCCACTTATCTATGGGCAAAGGCTATTTCAACTACTGTGTACCTCTTCAATAGACTACAATCCAAATCACTTCAAGGTATGACTCCTTATGAAGCATGATATGGAAGAAAACCTAGTCTTGGACATTAGAAGGTGTTTGGTTGTTTAGCTTATGTTCATGTACCATCACAAATAAGAGGTAAGCTAGATGAAAGGGCAACAAGGGTAGTGTTTGTTGGGTATGATTCAACTCAGATGGGTTAGAGGTTTTATAATCCTTCAACCAAGCAATTCACTACAAGTAGAGATGTTGTGTTTGAAGAACATAGGTCTTGGTATGATGAACACAAGCAAAAGGTAACTCTACCATATGATCTTGATTTTGATTCTCATCAATTAGGAAACAAGCATGGTACACAATTCCAGGATCCAAGAAGTGATATAGATGATGACCAAGATGAAAAGGAAAAGGATTACAATCTAGGGAAGTCAAGAGGCAAAGCAAAGATGCAAGAGGTTGGAGAATGCTCCAGGCAAGCACCTAGAAGGTCAAGAAGGGAGAAAAAACAACCAAAAAAAATGGTATGGATACGATTCCACATTTGTCACAAAGCATTCAATCTACTTGGTAAAATACTCAATTTCAGAGGAGCCCTCCACCTATGAAGAGGCAAAGGGAAACCCTAATTGGAAAAGGCCATGAAAGAAGAAATAGATGCATTGAAGGAGATGGACACTTGGGATTTGGTTCCAATGTCATCCAATAAAAAGGTAATTGGTTGAAAATGGGTATATAAAGTTAAAAGAAACTTAAATGGATCAATTTGCAAGTACAAGGCAAGATTAATTGCCAAAGGATGCTCACAAATGCATGGTATAGACTATGAGGAAACATTCACACCTGTTGCAAGGATGATTAAAATCAAAACATTGCTAAGTGTAGCTATTGCAAGGAATTGGAGACTACTCCAACTTGATGTGAAAAAAGCAATACATGTCACAACCACCAGCTTTTGAAAACTCTAATCATGCATCTTATGTTTGCAGAATTAAGAAAGCATTGTATGGATTGAAACAAGCTCCTAGAGCTTGGAATTACAGGTTGGTTACATACCTTCAAGATCAAGGGTTCAAAGCTAGAAACTAAGATCCTTCTCTATGTTGCTGCATTTTACCCAAGCTTACATGCTTGATATTATTTGATTTATGTTCATTTGTAGTCATATGTGTAGTCATGTGAACAGCTCTTGTAAAAGAGTACATTTTATCTCTTCTAATTGTGAAAAAGAAAAAAGAAAAAGAATGTCTTACCTCATCCATGATCTAAAAAACAAACTCGTGGCTCTAACTACCTAAAACCACAAATTAATGAGCTGAGGCAATACTTCCTAACTTTGGGGATCACTTTTAGGTGGAGCCATTAGAATTTGAATTCAAAACTCCCTCCAAAAGTAGCTATAAAAAGAGCAAGAAGGAAGTGGTGATTATTAAGGCTTGTACGTGAACACTTCATGTCATTTTGTAGAGATTGAAGAGCTTAATCCATAGCTCTACCATTCTAGTCCCATTGTGCAAATATTCATTGCCAATGTCGTTGTAATCATATGTGAATTTATACATTCATCATTCTCTACTTCTCTGTTTTGTTCTCTGCTATATTCACTCAAAGTAGTCACTTGATAAGCTAATATCTCAACCTATACTCAACCTTTTTCCGTGTTTAACCTCTTTCAACCATTTGACCTACCGAAACCAAGTTCTTTGTGATGGTTGGCACATGCAACACATCCTTCAACACCTTGGAGCTTTGAGATCCATTCAATGCAACATCTCCCACATGTGTAATCTTGTGCTCAGTGTCATCCCCTGTCTCTACATGTCCTTGAGTGATGGGTGAATGTAAATTAAAGAAAACATCTTTATTGCAACTCATATGGTTGCTACAACCACTATCAATGAACCATACATCATAAGCAAGTTCTCATTTTCTGAATTTGCTGAAGTACTAGCATAATTATCTTGATTTCTTTTGTATCCTTGATTGCCTCCTCCTTTGGACCAACACTCTCTTGCATAATGGCCCCGTTTTCCACAACTGTAGCATTCTCCATTGGATGCTTCTCTTCCATGTGATCTTCCTCCTCTTCCTCTTCTCCTTCCTCTTCCTCTTGATCCATAGCTTTGGTTGAAGCCTTCTTGGTTGCTTGAGCTTGACCTTCACCTTCCTCTCCCTCTGCCTTGGGAGTTTTGTCCACCTCTTTTGCCTTTGCCTCTACCTGCATAGCAAACTTGGGCTTGGCTGCCCTTTGATTGTGAACCTCCTTGGTTCATCTCCTCGGTCACCATCAATGTGACTAATTGATCAAATTCTATTAGGGAATCCCTCACATAAACTGATGTGGTGAATGCTTTCCACCTTTTCATCCTCTCTCAAGACATTGAGAGTGTGTGAAACAAGATCATCATCTTCGATTGGGCCCCCAATTGAGCTTAAAGCATCTGCAAGCTCCTTAACCTTCAAAATGTACTCATTTATGTTAGTACTTGGTGATTTCCTAAGATTATTCAGCTCATTCTTGAGTTTGAATCTTCCTTGCCCTGCTTGATGAAGAGTACAATCTCTCCAAGGTCTCCCAAACCTTCTGGATGTGTCCAAGTCTTGTATATGCCTTATGATGCTATTGCTTATGTGTTGAGATAGAATGAATATGACTCTCCTATCCCTTTCTATCTATTCATTAAGTCCCTTGACCTACCCTTGAAGTGATCCACCATGTACATGAGGCATTGGCTCCATGCTGCTCACTAATCCCCACAATCCTTTGCTTATAAGGTAGTTGCTAACTCTAAATTTCCATGGTTCATAATTGCCTTACTCTAACTTCTCTATTTGTGCATTATACTCAGCCATACTGAGCTCTAAGATGCTCCTCTAGCTTCTCCTCAAGTGTTTGTATGATTTAGAAGGTGTGGATATTACCTTTTGATAGCTTCTCCATTGCTAACCTTAGACTAGTTGAGATCTCGATCGACGTAGCCCCCTTTTGATATCGTCTTACTTTGATGAGTCCTCCTTGTGCTTCCACGAGTTGTCTTGATCCCTTCAAATCTTCAATATGATGCCGCTGATGTCTCCAAGCCTCCAAAGTGGCTCTAATACCACTCATGGGGGATGATTCTAACACCCCAATGCAAAAAATGGAAGATGGCTGCCCTCCAGTAGGTCCATAAGCAGTGATATATGCTCACTGTTATGAATTTTTCTCTGCACTCGTATAGAGACTTAAAATGAACCTTTGCAGAATTTTAGTAGACTATAAGAGCTACCCAACAAGTGCTAAATAATCCCAAATGGGTATTCCATCTGGGAGAACCACCCTTTGCAAAAAATAGGCTACTTATTTGCAACACTCTCTGCCTACGTGCAGAGATATACCTTCACAAAGTTGGCAATTTCTCATAACTCACTCAGCCAACTAACTTGAAACTTTGGCAAAATTCAAGGCACAATATGAAATACCAAATGAAGCTTGAAATCAATGAAAATGAGTGCAATGATAGAGCAAACAATGCTCTGCAATCTAGTACAATCAGATATGGAAAAGCTTAACTACACCTCTAGATAGAGAGGAGCAAAATCATGAGAAAATAAGGTAAGCAAGCAAGGGGGCTGCTTGCTGGAGTTTATAACTTAACTAAGTGGGAAAATCATGGAATGCATACAACTCAAGAAACAAAGGCAGGATGATGCTTAAATAGAGTTTTACTTTTCCTACAATCTAGCTAACCACCCACGAATCACTGTAGGTGCACTCTTTGGTGGCTGATTTGATGAGATTTGAATTTGATTGATTTTGGTGGAGCTTCTAAATTTATTCCACAACTTTGGGTCCTCCTTTTTTATTGTTCCACTTGCAAAACTCGTTGCATGAAGTGCAAACAGGAGATGACACAAAGCGCTCAGTGCAGAAGATAGGTAATGTGAAGACATCAGATGGGAATATGAACCTCTTAAGCAAAGTCTTGTATGTCCCTACAATTACCAAAAATTTAATAAGTGTTGGGGAGATTGTTGAAAAACGATTGCAGTTAGATTCAACTGATTTGGAGCATTTGTTGAAGACCCAAGGCAAGGCTTTAGAAGGATTGCCAAAGGAGAAAAGAAAGGAAGGATTTTCACTTTTGAAGTAGAAGATACAAAGAACATAGCTTTGTTTAGCTATGGATCTCAAACTCTCACAGAGTTGGAGATATCGCACAAAAGGATTGCTCACATTGGTGAGAGGACACTTAAAAAAATTTGCAAGGACCAAAGTGTACTTGGTTTGCCTAATATCACAAGGCAACACATGATTTATAAGTGTGAAACTTGTCAACTCGGCAAGGCTCATAGACAACCTTTCAATAAGAAGGGATATGTGTATCAAAATCCTTTGGATCTAGTGCACCCGGATGTATGGGGTCCAAGTAAGGATCCATCTATATCAGGCTCAAGATATTATGTGTCTTTCATAGATGATTGTAGCAGGTGGACCATTTTGTTTTTCATGAAGAACAAGGATTGCTTTAAGAAGTATGTTGCTCTTGTTGAAAACCAAATAGGTAGGACTTTGAAAAGACTCAGATCAGATGGTGGAGAAGAATACTTCTCTTTTGAATGTAATGCCTACTTGCATGGAAGAGGCATTAAAAGGGAAGTCACTACAAGGTATACACCCGAACTCAATGGTGTAGCAGAGAGGAGGAACAGAGCTATTGTCGAAGCTGCAAGGTCCATGCTCAACAAAAAGGGATTGCCGAACTACCTATGGGCAGAGGCTATGTCTACAACCACATATCTCATAAATAGACTTCCATCTAAGTCACTAGATGGAACCACTCCATATTAAGTGTGGAATGGAAGAAGACCTAGTCTAGAGCATTGAAAAATCTTTGGATGCTTAGCCTATGCTCACATTCCTTCTCACGTAAGAGGGAAATTGGATCCCAAGGCAGAGAAGTGTGTATTCATTGGTTATGATCAAAACCAAAAAGGATATAGATTGTACAATCCAACCAATAAAGGATTTTCTGTGAGTAGAGATGTAATTTTTGATGAAAACAAATCATGGTTTGATGATGACAGGAAAGTGAAGCTGCCTTATGACTTGGATGAAGATTTTCCATCACTTCAACAAAAGGAGCCAAAGCAGATTGAAGTAAGTAATTCAGAGATTTACCTAGAAGACTTGGAAAGACTAAAGCTATGGAAGAACAAAGGAAAAGCAAAGATGCAGGATGCTACATATGGACCCGAGAGCTCACATCAACCACTTAGAAGGTCTTCAAGGGAGAAGAAGAAACCTGAGAGGTTTGGTTATGATACTTCTTTGGTCACCAAGCACTCAATCTACATTGCAAAGGATTCAACCAATGAAGAACCTACCACATTCGAAGAAGCACAAAGCAAGAAAGCTTGGAGAGATGTAATGGATGAAGAAATGGAAGCCTTGAAGCAGAATGAAACTTGGGAGCTTGTACCTAACAAGCCATCTATGAAGGGAATTGCATCTCATTGGATATACAAAATCAAGAGGAATCTAGATGGAAGTAGAAATAGACATAAAGCAAGGTTAGGTGCTAAAGGGTATGCTCAAACCCATGGTATTGATTATGAGGAGACTTTCTCTGCTGTTGCAAAAATGCCTACAATTAGGGTTATCATTAGTCTTGCTACTTCTAGAAATTGGAAGCTCTCTCAACTTGATGTAAAAAATGCTTTCTTGAATGGATGGATTTTTGAGGAAGTGTATATGGCACAACCTCCTGGATATGAGGGTGCACATCATCCTAACTATGTATGCAAATCAAAGAAAGCCTTGTATGGATTGAAGCAAGCTCCAAGAGCTTGAAATTTTAGATTGGTGACTTATTTGCAGAACCAAGGATTCAAAGCTAGCAAGGCAGATACCTCTTTGTTCATAAGCAGTAATGGATCTCAAGTGATCTATTTATGTGTGTATGTTGATGATATTATTATCTCAGGCAATGATCTTGAAGGAATCAAACAAATAAAGACTCAAATGAAGGAGGAGTTCAAAATAAGTGACCTCGGACCACTCACTTATTTTCTTGGATTGGAGTTAATCTACACAAATTCAGGAATATACATAACACAAAGGAAGTATGTGCATGACATGCTCTCAAGTTCAAGATGGAAAATACCAAGTGTGCAGGTACACTTATGGAGCAAAATCATAACCTTAGTGCTTATGAAGGAGAGCCAATTGAAGACATCACAAGCTATCAAAGCTTGGTTGGAAGTTTGAACTATGCAACACTCACAAGGGTGGATATATGCTATAATGTTAGCATATTGAGTCAGGTTATGCATAAGCCAAGAAGAACACATATGGAAGCAGCCAAGAGATTCCTTAATTAGATACTTCAGATATTGAGCTAAAGGCCTATTCAGATGCGGATTGGGCCGGATCTAGAGATGATAGAGGAAGCACATCCGGGTATGTATCATTTGCAGGTTCAGAGATCATTTCTTGGTCATCCAAGATGCAACCAACTATGGCATTATCCTCTACTGAAGCCGAATATAGAGGTTTGGCTAATGAAACTCAAGAAATCATGCGGTTAAAATCTTTGTATACAGATCTTGAACTTCATTGTTCAACACCTCATATTTTTGGTGACAACACAAGCTCACTACATCTTGCAGCTAATCCTTTATACCATGCTAGAACCAAGCATATTGAAGTTGACTACCATTAGGTAAGGGAGAAGCTAATGAGCAAGGATATTCAACTATCCTATGTCTCTACAGATATGCAATGTGCAGACATGTTGACTAAAGCTATTGATAATACAAAGTTAAGTAGATTCAAGTTGATGATTGGCTTGTAGGAAATCAAGGACAATTGAGGATATATTTGGAGTCCAAGCATGTTGTGCTTGAGGGGGGCCTATTGGTGCATTTTACCCAAGGCTACATGCTTGATATTATTTGATTTATGTTCATTTGTAATCATATGTGTAGTCATGTGTGTTGGAACATCAAGCTTACACTATGCTTGAGGTGGATTTGATCTATATCAAAGGCTATCGCGTCGAAAGAATATCCGTTGGAGAGTTCTTTTTCATATGCTCATTTATTGTATTTTTTTGGGAGATTTTTTGATGGTTCATTTACCATTGTAAAAGCCTTGATCTTTACACATGTAAAGGTAGAAAGATAGAGCCCAAATCCCACGAATTTGTGGTGGTTGAAGTTGCATTCAATCAAGCAATCAAATCACCTAAAAGTAGATCAAACTAGATCTTCACTTTTCCTAGATTGTAGAGAAGTGAATTGATTCCCTCCAACAACCATTCCCACCTTCATTTCAATTTCCACTTGTAAAAGTTGTGGAACACTCCTAGAGGCTATATAAAGACTTGAAATCACTTGTACATTACATGGAAGCAATATACATACACTTGTGACCATCATTGTTTTGCTCCTTCAGGTATCTGCATCATCTTCTTCACCAACAATAATCTTGCAGAGGGTGCTGCTCTCTCTTCAGAGCTCCAAATTGAGTGCACGATGCCTCATTGGAAAGTTATAATTTTCTAGTTTATGCCTATAAATGTTCATAGCATTTGGTATAGTAAATTGGGAGAAATCTCAGTTTTTCTGTCTCGGGGTCAATCTCTACGTATTCCTGGAAAATAGGAAGTACCACTGGTGAATGTTGCATTCATTCCTATAGCATATTTTGCTTATTCCTTATACTTTTATGCATTCCATACACTCAACCCTATGTGTATCATGCCTTTAAAAGGATTGTTTCTAATTGAAATCACGCTGGTCGGTATGGGCATTTGAAGTTCATTGTCTCTTCCATAGATAGTAAGTTTTTTGAGCTAGTCGACCCACAAACCTATCTGTTTTGTATTGACTCATTCTCCTTGATGCTCCAAAGTAAATAGTGTGTTTCTTTGCACTTATCACATGCTTATAAGGTCTGTGTGAGTCTCCATAAGCTCAAGGGCTGGTCTTGTGCCGGTTGGCTTGACCAAATGTCGTCGCTTCAAAATGCACTTTTCTACCTTCTACAAGCTTCTCCAAGTTCTTTCAGTGGTATCAGAGCTAGATCAAGATGGGTGATGGCTTTCCCTCAATGATCGAGAAGCTTGATTGACACAACTACACGGCTTGGAAAATCAGGATGGAGGCCTATTTGCAAGGTAGAAATCTTTATGGAATTGTAGCAGGTGATGAAGCTATGCCTATTCCAAGATCCAAAGGA
This sequence comes from Ceratopteris richardii, assembly GCA_020310875.1. NCBI lineage: Eukaryota > Viridiplantae > Streptophyta > Polypodiopsida > Polypodiales > Pteridaceae > Ceratopteris > Ceratopteris richardii. Next base: position 13,439,423 of record CM035419.1, read on the forward strand.
GGATCTACACAAGAGGAGACAGATAAGCTCACACTTTGGTGCGCAAGGGATGCTCAAGAAAGGTCATATAAACTAAACTCTATCTCTGACTTTCTATTACCACATATTAGAGGATGCAAGACATCTCAAGAGACTTGGGATGCCTTGAGACTTTCTTTTCTGCTAGTACCAAAGCAAGAAAGAGTCATCTTTGGAACGAGTTCAACCAAATCAAGAAGAACACCTAAACAAACCATCACAGAGTTTGTTACCAAGGTCAAGGAGGTTGCAGATCAGTTAACATCCATTGGGGAGTTGATTGAAGAAGATGTCATCATGAGGCAAATTCTCAATGGCATTCGAAGTGATAAGCAATGGCAATCCTTCACGACGGCTTATGATCTCATCATGGATGTGCAAACTCCAGACTTCAATATTTTTCTTGGACAACTCTTCAATCAAGAAGCCAAAAATAGCATAAAGGAAGGTAATTCTTATCATGGTAATTCAACAAGTGCTCTATATGCACATAAAAAGGATAAGAAGCAGAAAGGCAAGAAGAAGGAAGAAGAGACTTCCCAAGCCAACTTTGCAAGCAAGAGCAAGTGGAAAGGGAAGAAGAAAGGACCAAAGCAAGACAAGTCCAAAGGTTAGAATGTTCAACCTTGTGCCATATGCGATAAGACCAACCACACCACTCAGAATTGCTGGTTCAAAAGACCGAGAAGGGAAGTGGAAGAGGTGGATATGGAAGCAATAGAGGCAGAGGTGGACACAACTGTTGATTTCATGGAGAAAGCTTGTTCACTAACAAGACTGCGGAAAATTGCCACTTATTGAGCTCTAACGAACCATCATCAACTGTTGAGCTCTTGTACTACTTGTTAACGTAGCGAGTGAGCTTAACTAGCTAAAGCTCAACTACAAAATTCACCACGTTACAAGAACTAAGCTAGAGCGATATTAGAACACCTCTATAATCATCAGTAGCTTAGCAAACTTTCTGAAACTGAAAACTTTACAACTGTGTTTTGAACTCACCGAAATGTCACCGAAACTTCACCAGACTGTCACCGGAATGTCATCGTAATCTTACCGGAATCTTACCGGAATCAACTGCACTTGTGTTTTTAATTACTTCAAATGATTGTAGATGAAGTAAGGAAGTAATACATGAACTTCCTTCAGTGAATGAACTCTATCTGAAGTTTGAGGAAAAACTTCATCAGTTCTGGATGCCTTTTACGGTCAGACACTGTACCATGTGTACATGTCCCGTTTCACAAAATTCTTTGATCAGTTTGTAGTTGAGACTACTAGCTTCAAGATGAGCTATCATTCATGAAAAAATTTACACTGTACTATGAGATCTAACTTACAGAAGTACCATAAAACGTGTACTGAGAAAATTGTAACTGTTAACTAACTTTCACAGTAACATGAAATCACTCAGATTTCTTCACATACGAAGAATGCACTCAAACTTCCACATGAACATGTGTTTTCTATTAGAGAAGATGTGTAAAAAAAATAGCTTGGCCTCACTTTGCTCATAGCTATGGAAAACTCTCCTACTCTGAGTAGTTATTCTTTACCATCTCTCTTAGATGAATACCCGACAGTTCAGGTTCTATTATTCATCTCTACATACACAATCTCTGGCATCTTCTATCTCACTATCCTCAGTTTCTATATGCACCATTCTATTCCGGTTCTATGCACACTCTCTTGTTCTCTCATCATATATTATGATCTTCTACCTTATATATATAAATTTTGTTCCGAGATTCAAAACTCGTATTTCTGGAAGTATCTATGAACTATATTACAGTCGTGAATTTGTCCCTTCACTAAGGCTTGATTTTTTGAATGCTTTGTTTCTGCTTCTCTTTTGTCTTTCTTTGTCTTTATGTTTGTCTGTATGTCAAATTTGTGAGTGATTCTTCAACAGCTCCCCCTCAATCACTAATTTGCATTCTCTGATCTTTCATATATTCTTCTTTTCTTTATACCTACCATTTCTTTGAATCTGCTTGTCTTTACTCCATCTAAGCTCTGTCAAAATATCTGCAATCTGATCTTTTGTAGATGTGTATACTATTTCAATCTCTTTTTCCATTACCTTTTCCCTCAGGAAATGATATTGAATCTTTATGTGTTTTGTTCTTGCATGAAATACTAGATTTGCTGCAAGATATAACGAGCTCATATTATCTCCATGTATGATAGGTATACCTTGATCAATACCCATGCTTTTGAACAATGTCTGCATCCATATCACTTCTTTAGTTGCTTCCACAAGTCCTTTATATTATGCTTCTGTTGACGATAAAGCCACTGTATGTTGCTTCTTTGAACACCAACTTACAAGCTTATCTCCTAGGTATATCATATACCCATGTGTTGACCTTTTGTCATCTTGACTTCCTGCCGAGTCTGAGTCATTGTATGCTCTTAGCTGTATATCTGATAATATAATCCTTCTTTTATAGTTCTTTTGATATATCTAAGAACTCTTTGTCCTACAACCCAATGTTGATCCTTCGGACAATGCATGAACTGTGAGAGAACTTCCACTGCATAACTGAGATTAAGTCTTGTTAGTGTAGCATAAATTAAGCTTCCCACTAATGCCTGATACTTCCTCATATCTTTAAACTCTGCACCACCATATTTGCTGAGTTTATGATTTACTTCAAGCGGTGTTGAAGCTTCTCTGCAATTCTCCATGTTAAACTTCTTCAGTAAGTTTAGGAGATACCTTTCTTGCAAACATATATACCATGATTTGTATATGTGACTTCCATTCCAAGAAAGTATGATAACTTTCCTAGGTCATTGATCTTGAATTCTTTTTCAAGTAATCTTTTTACTTCCTTGATTCCTTCATCTGAGGTTCCTGTGATTATTATGTCATCTACATAAATACAAATGTAGATCAGACCTTCATCTGTTCTCTTAATGAGTAGACTTGCATCAGCCTTTGAGTTTTGGTATCCAAGGTCATTGAGATACTTCACAAGTCTGTAATTCCAAGCTCTTGGAGCTTGCTTCAATCCATAGAGAGCTCTTCTTAATCTGCAAACATGATCTGGGTAACTAGAACTTACAAACCCTTCAGGTTGTTCCATGTAAACTTCATCCGATATATATCCATTTAAAAATGCATTCTTTATATCCAACTCATTTAGCTTCCATCCTTTTGATGCTGCTATAGCAATCACTATCCTTATGGTTGACATCTTCGTCACCGGACTAAATGTCTCATCATAATCTATGCCATGTCTCTGAGCATAGCCTTTGACCACCAGTCTAGCTTTGTATCTGGCTATCCTTCCATCTGCAAGTTTCTTAACTTTGTAAACCCATTTATTTCCAATCACTTTCTTACCATTTGGTTTTGGAACAAGTTCCCAAGTCTTGTTTTCTTCAAGAGCATTGAACTCCTCCTTCATTGCTTCTTCCCATTGTTTCTTACCTTTTGCTTCACTGTAATTCTGAGGTTCTTCATCTTCCTTTACTAAGTAAGCATAGTTTTTTTGAGTCAAATAAGAAGTGTCATAGGAATACCTTGTTGGTTGTTTCCTTACTCTGTTTGACCTTCTTAGCTCATATTCTTCATGGGTATCTGAATACACATCTTCATCAAATCTTGGTCCATCTTTATTTCTCATACGTGATCCAATCCTGGACGTACTTGCCTGCATATGATCTTCATCTTCATTCACCTGCATATGTGATTTTCCTTTTTCAATTCTTCTCATCTCTTCTTCACGTGTTTCAACACTATGCTCTTTATCTGTATACCAACTTTTTCCTTCATCAAATGTCACATCTCTGGAAACAATAAACTGTTTGGTTAAAGGACTCCATAGTCTATAACCCATCTGTTTTTCATCATATCCGATGAACACGTATTTTTCAGCTTTTGGTTCAAGCTTATGTCTCAGTTGTGATGGTACATAAGCATAAGCTACTAATCCAAACACTTTACAATGATCAAGTGTTGGTTTTTTACCCCACAAGCTTCATAAGGGTCATCCCATTTAAAGCTCTACATGGTAATCTATTTACCAGATATGTAGCTATATTTACAGCCTCAGCCCAAAGATAATTTGGATAATTCTTCTCCTTTAGCATTGCTCTTGCAAACTCAAGTAGAGTTCGGTTTCTTCTTTCTGCTACTCCATTTTGTTGTGGTGTATACTTGCAAGTTATTTCTCTTTTGATACCTGCATTCCATAGATAATCATTGAACTCTCAAGAAAAATATTCTCCTCCTCCATCAGACCTTAGTCTTTTGAGTTTCTGTCCTGTAAGTCTTTCAGCATATGCATGAAAATGCCTGAAAGCTTTAAATACTTGTGACTTCTCTTTCAAAACATAAAGAGTTATCCATCTTGTTGCATCATCAATAAAAAGAACGTAATACCTTGAGCCGCTGATAGATCTGTCTTTTGTTGGTCCCCATACATCTCTATGTATGAGCTCTAGCACACCATCGTGTTTGTAACCATTTTTCTGAAATGGTAACCTGTGGGCTTTCTTCAAGATTGTTGGAACATACAAAACATTTGTTAGTAGGTCAGCTCCATTCTTACACTTAACTTTTCCAATTGACCTTACATTATGTTTTGTGTTATCACCTGTCTGTACTGTATGATTTGAAATACCTCCTTCTAGTTTTGATAACAATTCTATATTTCCTGACAAATGATTTGAACAACCAGAGTCAATATATAATACCTTGAGATCTTCATTCTCTGACACGCTTATCGAATTCATCATCAACATTGTACGACTGTCATTCTGCGTATCATTCACATAGTTGTAGTAGGTAGTGTTGTGAGAGTGATTCTGTCCCTAACTTCTTGCTCCACCTCTACCATATCCGCCTCTTTGGCTTTGTCTACCTCTTTGATATCTTCCGCTTCTGCCTCTACTGTTATTGTTCTGATTCTGACTTGATCCTTGAGAATTATGCTAGCAATCATGAGCCAAATGATTGCTTAATCCATAGATCCAACAAGTCTTCTTGTTGTTAGTCTGATTACCTCTTCTTTTACCTCTACTTTTACTTCTGGCATTACCTCTTCCTCTTGCAAAATTTGCTTGAGTAGACATCTCTTCTTCATCTTTTTCTTGACCTTTATCACCTTTCTTCTTATTCTTTGCATACATAGCCGAACTATGTCCTTTATCTCCATCTGTCTTCAAATCTTGCTCAAACGTTAAATTAGTCCAAGCAACTGATTTAAATCTGGTACAAAATGATTTAAAGAAAGTTCAGATGAGAGTACGAAAGGTTTCCACCTTTCATCTCCTCTCAATCCTGCAAGCACTTGTGCTATCAACTTGTGATCTTCAATATCTTCATCAATAGATCCAAGACTGTCCGCCAAGTCTTTCATCTTAGTGACATAATCACTAATGACATAATCTTGTACTACTTGTTAACGTAACGAGTGAGCTTAACTAGGTAAAGCTCAACTATGGAATTCACCATGTTAGAAGAACTAAGCTAGAGCGATATTAGAACACCTCTATAATCATCAATAGCTTAGCAAACTTTCTGAAACTAAAAACTTTACAACTGTGTTTTGAACTCACCAAAATGTCACCGGAACTTCACTAGATTGTCACCGGAATGTCACCGTAATCTTATCAGAATCTTATTGGAATCTTACCAGAATCAAGTGCACTTCTATATTTAATTATTTCAAATGATTGCAGATGAGGTAAGGAAGTAATACCTGAACTTCCTTCAGTGAATGAACTCTATCTGAAGTTTGAGGAAAAACTTCATCAGTTCTGGATGCCTTTTACGGTCAGACATTCTACCATGTGTACATGTCCCGTTTCACAAAATTCTTTGATCAGTTTGTAGTTGAGACTACTAGCTTCAAGACGAGCTATCAGTCATGAAAAAATTTACATTGTACTGCGAGATCTAACTTATAGAAGTACCGTGAAACGTGTACTGAGAAAACTGTAACTGTTAACTAACTTTCATAGTAACATGAAATCACTCAGATTTCTTCACATAGGAAGAATGTGCTCAAACTTCCACATGAACATGTGTTTTCTATTAGAGAAGATGTGTACAAAAATGGCTTGGCCTCACTTTGCTCATAGCTATGGAAAACTCTCCTATTTGAGTAGTTATTCCTTACCATCTCTCTTGGATGAATACCCGACAGTTCAGGTTCTATTATTCATCTCTACATACGCAATCTCTGGCATCTTATATCTCACTATCCTCAGTTTCTATATGCGCTATTCTATTCCGGTTCTATGCACACTCTCTTCTTCTCTCATCATATATTATGATCTTCTACCTCATATATATACATTTTGTTCCAAGATTCAAAACTCATATTTCTAGAAGTTTCTATGAACTATCTTACAGTCGTGAATTTGTCCCTTCACTAAGGCTTGATTTTATGAATGCTTTGTTTCTGCTTATCTTTTGTCTTTCTTCGTCTTTGTGTTTGTCTGTATGTCAAATTTGTGAGTGATTCTTGAACAACAACTTCAACAATAACAATAGAGGCTATAATAGAAGGGACTACAACAATTATTCAGAAGATCAACCACATGAAGACTCATTGCTTCTTATGAATCTAAGCCACAAAGAAGGTAAAGAAGATGATCATTTGTTCTACATAGATTCAGGATGTTCGAATCATGTTGTAGGCAACATTGCTCTTCTATCTGATTTGGAAAGTCCAAAGCATAGACATGAAGTGCAAACATAGTAGATGGACTGTTCTAAAGAAGCTCAGATCTGATGGAGGGGGAGAATACTTCTCCTAAGAGTTTGATGAGTTCTTGCAAGAAAAAGGTATCAAAAGGGAAGTGACTACTAGGTACTCTCCTCAACTAAATGGAATTGCAGAGAGGAGAAACAAGACATTGGTTGGATCAACCCGAACAATGCTTGAAGAGAAGAAGTTGCCACATTATCTCTGGGCAGAAGCTATTTCAACTACTGTGTACCTTGTCAATAGACCACCATCCAAATCACTTCAAGGTATGACTCCTTATGAAGCATGGCATCGAAGAAAACTAGTCTTGGACATTGCAAGGTTTTTGGTTGTTTAGCTTATGTTCATGTACCATCACAAATAAGAGGTAAGCTACATGAAAGGGCAACAAAGGCAGTGCTTATTGGATATGATTCAACTCAAGTATGTATCAGTAAGTCCATTGTATTGTACAATCAATATAATTTCATTTTCATGATCATTTGAGTTCATATTTCCATGTTCTTGTGAAGTATACTACTCACTGCCATATCTCTCAATTTTCTCAGTCAGATTGGAGAGATGGTTTCTCTGAGCTTGGTGCATGATTTTAAGTGATTTAACTTGGTAAAGTTAGTTCTATAAGGCTACTATATGCTCACCAATTTTCATGTCATTTGGGTGTTGCAATCTTCAGTTATGTGCAGTTGAAGTCAACACTGTGTGTGCATTTTCACTTCTCTGTCAGCTACCTGACTTTTTTACTCATCTTGTCAGAGTTGTTACTCAGTGTTTACTTACTCAAACTCAATCATTTAAAATATGTCGGATTCCCCTTATTGTCTAGTATAAGCATACAAATTTTCATAATCATTGGAGTTGTAAATCGTGATTTATGTTCATTTTTCTACTCACTAGTCTCATTACTGTAGTAGCCCATGAAAATCGGGATGATGTCATCACTTGTTAAACATCATTCTCAGTGTGTGGTTCATTATTTTTGATGAGATTACTCTTGAAAGTTAGCTCTTTAAGTTGACTAGATTTCCCCAAGAGGAATTAAGCTAATTGCTACTGTGCTCAAAGAATTATGCAAAACACTAGACAAGTGTATGAACCAAAATAGCAAGTTCTTCACCTCTGAGCTAACTCCAACTTCTTTGTTTTGATCTATCTTTTTTAGAGTGATCTTCCAAGGTACATAGGGCATCTAATACATCCATTGGCAAGCTAAAAGGGCCCACCATATACTCCTGGAGTTCATTTTTTTGGTGTAGATCAAAGATTTTGCAACACCTCTTCATCTTCAAGCACATACCTATCCATCTCTTCACAGTGGTATCAGAGCAAGGTTGGACAACATGGCAGATGGATTTCCATCATCAATTGACAAATTGGATAGAGGTAACTACTCAGCTTGGTCATTAAGAATGGAAGCTTATCTCCAAGGTAGAAGTTAATATGGTTATGTGGCTTGAGATGAAGTTATGCCAAGTTTCAGGAACAAAAGTCAAACAACACAAGAAGAGCAAGAAAGATTGAGCACATGGTGCTCCAAGGATGCACTTGCAAGGTCTTATCTCCTCAACTCTATCTCAGATTTTTTGTTGCCTCACATTAGAAGTTTTAAGACAGCTCAAGAAGTGTGGGATGCACTTAAAGCCTTCTTCTCTTCAAGTACCAAAGCTAGGAAGCATCAAATATGGCTGGATTTCACAACTCTCAAGAAGGCTCCCAAACAAAATGTGACTGATTTTGTCACAAAGCTCAAGGACATAGCAGATCAGTTGTGAAGCATTGGAGAGGTAATAGATGAAGAGCAAATTGTAAGGCAGGTCATCAATGGCTTGAAGGCAGATGACAAGTGGGAAGCATTCAACAGAGCTATGGATTTGTACATGGACATGCATGTACCTGATTTCAATACACTCATTGGACAACTACTTACTCAAGAGGCAAATCTTATAAAAAATGGAGAAATCTCTAAAGTTAATCAATCTTCATCTTTATACACTCATAAAAGCAAGTCCAAAGATACAAAGGAAAGGCAAAGAAAGTGGATGAAGCAGGTACATATCAAGCTAACTATGCAGGTAGAGGAAGACATGGCAGAGGTAGAGGAAGAGGAGGTAGACAAGGGAGGGGGAGATCCCAAGACTCCAACTCATATTCTATTTGTGGATTAACTAATCATACAACTAAAAATTTCTTTAGGAATTCCAAGAATCAAAGAGGCAAAGGATACAATAGAGGAAGTTATGGCTACTCAAGAGGAAGGTTCAACAATTATCATGGCAACTACAACAACTACAATCATTCAAACTATCAAGGAGGCTACAAAGGAAGGAGAGACTTCAATAACTACACAGAAGAATCAAACAAAGAGGATTCATTATTGATCATGAACATGGCTATGCCACAAGGTAAATCTGATGAGCATGTTTTCTACATAGATTCAGGTTGTTCAAATCATGTGGCAGGAAATGTGGCACTCCTATCAGATTTAGAAGCTCCAAGGAACAAGCATTAGGTACAAACAGGAGATGACACAAAACATCCTGTGGAGAAAATAGGCAATGTCAAAGCACCTGATGGAAACATCAACCTACTCAGTAAGGTACTCTATGTTCCTACCATTACAAAGAATTTGATAAGTGTTGGGCAGATAGTAGAGAAAGGGTTGCAAGTCAGGTTCACAAAAGTAGGAGCATTTGTTGAAGATCCAAGTCAAGGATTCAGAAGAATTTCAAAAGGTGAAAAGATAGGTAGATTGTTCACATTTGAATTACAAGACACTAGAAACATTGCTCTCTTTAATTATGGTAGTCAGACACTCACATAATTGGAAGTATGGCACAAAAGGTTAGCACATATTGGTGAAAGGTCATTAAAGCAAATTTGCAGGGACCAAAGTGTACTTGGGCTTCCTAACTTGTCAAAACAACATATGATTTATAAGTGTAGTGCATGTCAATTTGGAAAGTCTCACAGGTTACCATTCATGAAGAAAGGTTATATACATGGAGATCTCTTGGAGTTGGTTCATACAGATGTATGGGGACCTAGCAAGGAAGCTTCAATATCTGGATCAAGGTATTATGTCTCCTTTATTGATGATTGCAACAGATGGACTATCCTATTCTTTATGAAACACAAAGATGAAGTTTTTTCATGTTTCAAAAGATATTTGGCTCTTGTGGAGAATCAAACAGGTAAATCTCTAAAGAGGCTAAGGTCAGATAGAGGGGGAGAATACTTCTCCCATGAGTTTGATTCTTTTCTTCAAGAAAGAGGAATCAAAAGAGAGGTAACTACAAGGTACACTCTTGAGCAAAATGGAGTGGCAGAAAGGAGGAATAGGACAATTGTTGAAGCTGCAAGGTCCATGTTAAATGAAAAGTATTTGCCTAATTATCTATGGGCTGAGGCTGTATCTACAGCCACTTACTTGATTAACAGGTTGCCTTCAAAATCTCTTGATGGGATGACTGCATATGAGGCTTGGAATGGAAGAAGACCAAGCTTAGATCATTGTAAAATTTTTGGATGTATTGCTTTTTCTCATGTTCCTTCACAGGTTAGAGGCAAGATGGATCCAAAGGCAGAAAGGTGTGTATTTATTGGATATGACAACAATCAAAAGGGCTACAGGTTATACAACCTACCAACAAAGGATTTTTGGTAAGCAGAGATATAGTTTTTGATGAGAACAATTTATGGTATGAAGATTCATGCAGGAAGGTCAATTTACCATATGATCTTGAAGAAGATTTTCCAAAGCTTGGTAGAAAACAACCAAAGATTGAAGAACAAGACACCTCGTAGGATGATGAAGAATCTCAGATGGAAAAGATCAAAGCATGGAAGTCTAAAGGTAAAGCAAAATTGTAGGAACTTGGACATGAGGCAGAATCATCACATCAAGGCCTAAGAAGATCTATGAGGGAAAAGAAAAAACCAGAAAGGTATGGGTTTGACACCTCATTAGTAACTAAACATTCTATCTACATAGCACAGGACATAAACCAAGAGGAGCCATCATCATTTGAAGAGGCCAAAGAAAAAACAGAATGGAAGCATAAAATGAAAGAAGAGATTGAAGCACTTGAGGAAAACAACACTTGGGATTTGGTGCCCAAGACTTCATCCATGAAGGTAATGGGCTCTGTTGGTGCATTTTACCCAAGCCTACATGCTTGATATATTTTATATCATCCTCATTTGTAAGTCACATGAGTAATCATGTGAACACCTCTTGTAAAAGAGTTCATTTTTATCTCTTGTAATTGAAAAAAAAAAAAGGAAAAGGATGGCTTACCTCATGCATGATGTAAAAGCAATTTCGTGGCTCTAACTACCAAAACCCACGACTTTTTGAGCTGAGGGAATATCTCCTAACTTTGGGGATCACTTTTAGGTGGAGCCATTCGAATTCGAATTCAAAAATCCCTCCAAGAATAGCTATAAAAAGACCAAGAAGGAAGAGGCGATTAGCAAGCCTTGTACGTGACCACGTCATGTCATTTTGTAGAGATTGAAGAGCTTACTCCATAGCTCTATCATTCTACTCCCATTGTGCAAAGATTCATTGCCAATGTGGTTGTAATCATATGTGAATCTATACATTTATCATCATCTACTTCTCTGTTTTGTTCTCTGCTATACTCACTCAGAGCAGTAACTTCAGAAGGTCATATCTCGAGTTCTACTAAATCTTTTTCAGTGATTGAACATGCGTTGGCTAGCTCTCATTGTTGAGTTTCTGCATATAAATTTTCAAGGTCATTGGATAGATACTTTTGAAGATATCTGCAATTTACTGCTCACTAGTCTATCTCTGCAGAGCCCCGAGAATGGTGGGCATGTTCGAGAAATTGATAAATCTTGTTCTCAGTGCTCAGTCCATAATTTGAAGTGTTTTAACTTGGATTGGGAAGCTTGCTAAGTCTATTTGCTATTCCCAAAAGGAATTTTTCTAATTCCTACCATGTTGAGAGCACTGTTCATTTTTTCAGCAGGTGTATGTCCAAAAATAACAAGTTTTGTGAGCTAGTCATTTCACAACTAGTCTGTCTTGACTTAAACTTTTGGGATACATGTTCCAAAGTACTTGGCTGATATTTTGGTGGATTTACGAAGATCAAAGGGTCTACTAATCAACTCTGAAGACTCAGTTGGCTGGTGTGAAGCTGGTTGTAGCAGCACCTACTCATCTTTGGATTGTATCCACCATCCCTCTTCATAGTGGTATCAGAGCATAGTCAAGCAACATGGGAGATGGATTTCCATCAACAATTGACAAATTGGATCGAAACAACTACCCGGCATGGTCTCTAAGGATGGAGGCTTACCTTCAAGGGAGGAATCTATATGGATTCATATCCGGAGATGAAGCAATGCCAACCATGAGGAACAAAGGGCAACCATCACATGAAGAAGTGGAAGGACTTTCGAATTGGTGTTTGAAGGATGCACTTGCAAGGTCCTATATTCTAAACTCAATCTCTGATTTTCTTTTACCTCATGTCAAGGGATGCAAGAAATCAAGAGAGACCTGGAATGCACTTGCTTCTTTCTTCTCTTCCAACACTCGAGCAAGGAAGAACCAATTGTGGATGGAGTTCACAACAATGAATAAAAGCCCGAAGCAAAATGTGACTGATTATGTCACAAAGATGAAGGAGATTTCTGACCAACTTGGAAGCATTGGAGAGGTAATTGAAGAGGAGCAAATCATAAGACAAATCATGAATGGAATCAAAGCAGACAACAAGTGGGAGTCATTCACAACAGCCATGGATTTATACATGGATATGCATGTACCCGACCTCAACACACTCATGGGCCAACTCTTCACTCATGAAGCAAAGATTAGCAAAGGTGGTGAGTCCTCAAGAGGTCATCAAACTTCTACCTTATATTCTAATAAAGCTAAGGTCAAGGACAAGTCAAAGAATAGGAAGAATGAGGATGAAGGAAGCTCTTTCCAAGCAAACTTTGCAGGTAGAGGAAGAGCTAGAGGAAGAGGCAGAGGTGGAAAGCAAGGCAGGGGGAGATTCCAATCATACCAACCTTGCAACATATGTGGCTTATCTAACCATACTACTGAAAGAATGTTTCAGGAACCCGAGGAACTCAAGAGGAAGAGGATTCAATAGAGGTGGCTATGGATCAAATAGAGGTAGATACAATCGAGGCTACAACAACAACAACTACTACAACAACAATTACAACAACAACAACAACTATCAAAGTGGCCATAGAGGAAGAAGAGATTACAATAACTATGCAGAGGACCAAAGTCAAGAAGATTCATTATTGATTATGAATCTATCAGCAAAGAAGGGTAAGGATGATGATCACATATTTTACATTGATTCGGGATGCTCGAACCATGTAGCAGGAAATGTGGCTTTACTTTCTAATTTGGAAGATCCTCATAACAAACATGAAGTGCAGACAGGAGATGACACAAAGCATTCAATGGAGAAGATAGGTAATGTGAAGACATCAGATGGGAATATGAACCTCTTAAGCAAAGTCTTGTATGTCCCTACAATTACCAAAAATTTAATAAGTGTTGGACAGATTGTTGAAAAAGGATTTCAGGTTAGATTCAACCGATTTGGAGCATATGTTGAAGACCCAAGGCAAGGCTTTCGAAGGATTGCCAAAGGAGAAAAGACAGGAAGGCTTTTCACTTTGGAAGTGGAAGATACAAAGAACATAGCTTTGTTTAGCTATGGATCTCAAACTCTAACAGAGTTGGAGATATGGCACAAAAGGCTTGCTCACATTGGTGAGAGGACACTCAAACAGATTTGCAAGGACCAAAGTGTACTTGGTTTGCCTAATATCACAAGGCAACACATGATTTATAAGTGTGAAGCTTGTCAACTCGGCAAGGCTCATAGACAAACTTTCAATAAGAAAGGATATATGCATCAAAATCCTTTGGATCTAGTGCACACGGATGTGTGGGGTCCAAGCAAGGAGCCATCTATATCAGGCTCAAGATATTATGTGTCTTTCAAAGATGATTGTAGCAGGTGGACAATTCTGTTTTTCATGAAGCACAAGGATGAAGTGTTTAATTGCTTTAAGAAGTATATTGCTCTTGTTGAAAACCAAACAGGTAGGACTTTGAAACAACTCAGATCAGATGGTGAAGGAGAATACTTCTCTTCTAAAATTCATGCCTTCTTGCATGAAAGAGGCATTAAAAGGGAAGTCACTACAAGGTATACACCCGAACTCAATGGTGTAGCAGAGAGGAGGAACAGAGCTATTGTCGAAGCAGCAAGGTCCATGCTCAACGAAAAGGGATTGCCAAACTACCTATGGGCAAAGGCTGTTTCTACAGCCACATATCTCATAAATAGACGTCCATCTAAGTCACTAGATGGAACCACTCCATATGAAGTGTGGAATGGAAGAAGACCTAGTCTGGAGCATTGCAAAATCTTTGGATGCTTAGCCGATGCTCACATTCCTTCTCAAGTAAGAGGGAAATTGGATCCCAAGGCAGAGAAGTGTGTATTCATTGGTTATGATCAAAACCAAAAAGGATATAGATTGTACAATCCAACCAATAAAGGATTTTCTGTGAGTAGAGATGTAATTTTTGATGAAAACAAATCATGGTTTGATGATGATAGGAAAGTGAAGCTGCCATATGACTTGGATGAAGATTTTCCATCACTTCAACCAAAGGAGCCAAAGCAGATTGAAGAAAGTGATTCGGAGATTGACCTAGAAGACTTGGAAAGACTAAAGCTATGGAAGAACAAAGGTAAAGCAAAGATGCAAGATGCTACATATGGACCCGAGAGCTCACATCAACCACTTAGAAGGTCTTCAAGGGAGAAGAAGAAACCAGAGAGGTTTGGTTATGATACTTCTTTGGTCACAAAGCACTCAATCTACATTGCAAAGGATTCAACCAATGAAGAACCTACCACATTCGAAGAAGCACAAAGCAAGAAAGCTTGGAGAGATGCAATGGATGAAGAAATGGAAGCCTTGAAGGAGAATGACACCTGGGAGCTTGTACCTAACAAGCCATCTATGAAGATAATCGGATCTCGATGGATATACAAAATCAAGAGGAATCCAGATGGAAGTATAAATAGACACAAAGCAAGGTTAGTTGCTAAAGGGTTTGCTCAAACCCATGGTATTGATTATGAGGAGACTTTCTCTGCTGTTGCAAAAATGCCTACAATTAGGGTTCTCATTAGTCTTGCTGCATCTAGAAATTGGAATCTTTATCAAATTGATGTAAAGAATGCTTTCTTGAATGGATGGATTTTTGAGGAAGTGTATATGGCACAACCCCTGGATATGAGGATGCACATCATCCTAACTATGTATGCAAACTAAAGAAAGCTTTGTATGGATTGAAGCAAGCTCCAAGATCTTGGACTTTCAGATTGGTGACTTATTTGCAGGACCAAGGATTCAAAGCTAGCAAGGCGGATACCTCTTTGTTTATAAAGAGGAATGGATCTGAAGTGATCTATATTTATGTGTGTATGTTGATGATATTATTATCACAGGCAATGATATTGAAGGAATCAAACAGGTACAGAGTCAAATGAAGGAATAGTTCAAAATAAGTGACCTCGGACCACTCACTTATTTTCTTGGATTGGAGTTGATCTACACAGATTCAGGTATATACATCACACAAAGGAAGTATGTCCATGACATGCTCGTCAAGTTCAAGATGGAAAATACCAAGTGTGCAGGTACACCTATGGAGCAAAATCATAAGCTTAGTGCTTATGAAGGAGAGCTAATTGAAGACATCACAAGCTATCAAAGCTTGGTTGGAAGTTTGAACTATGCAACACTCACAAGGGTGGATATATGCTATAGTGTTAGCATATTGAGCCAGTTTATGTATAAGCCGAGAAGACCACATATGGAAGCGGCCAAGAGAGTCCTCAAGTACCTAAAGGGGACCATGAATGAAGGTTTTTTCTATTCATATACTTCAGATATTGAGCTAAAGGTCTACTCAGATGCAGATTGGGCCGGATCTAAAGATGATAGAAGAAGCACATCAGGGTATATATCATTTGCAGGTTCAAAAATCATTTCTTGGTCATCGAAGAAGCAACCAACCGTGGCATTATCTTCTACTGAAGCAGAATATAGAGGTTTGGCTAATGCAACTCAAGAAATCATGTGGTTAAAGTCTTTGTACACAGATCTTGGACTTCATTCTTCAACACCTCATATTTTTGGTGACAACACAAGCTCACTACATCTAGCAGCTAATCCGGTATACCATGCTAGAACCAAGCTTATTGAAGTCCACTACCATTACGTAAGGGAGAAGCTAATGAGCAAGGATATTCAACTATCCTATGTCTCTACAGATTTGCAATGTGCCGACATGTTGACTAAAGCACTTGATGGTACAAAATTAAGTAGATTCAAGTTGATGATTGGCTTGCAGGAAATCAAGGACAATTGAAGACTTATTTGAAGGCCAAGCATGTTAGGCTTGAGGGGGAGCTGTTGGTGCATTTTACACAAGCCTACATGCTTGATATATTTGATATCATCCTCATTTGTAAGTCACATGAGTAATCATGTGAACACCTCTTGTAAAAGAGTTCATTTTTATCTCTTGTAATTGAGAAAAGAAAAAGGAAAAGGATGGCTTACCTCATGCATGATGTAAAAGCAATTTCATGGCTCTAACTACCAAAACCCACGAATTTTTGAGCTGAGGGAATATCTCCTAACTTTGGGGATCACTTTTAGGTGGAGCCATTCGAATTCGAATTCAAAACTCCCTCCAAGAATAGCTATAAAAAGACCAAGAAGGAAGAGGCGATTAGCAAGCCTTGTACGTGACCACTTCATGTCATTTTGTAGAGATTGAAGAGCTTACTCCATAGCTCTATCATTCTACTCCCATTGTGCAAAGAGTCATTGTCAATGTGGTTGTAATCGTATGTGAATCTATACATTTATCATCATCTACTTCTCTGTTTTGTTCTTTGCTATACTCACTTAGAGCAGTAACTTCAGAAGGTCATATCTCGAGTTCTACTGAACCTTTTTCAGTGATTTAACGTGTGTTGGATAGCTCCTACTGTCTAGTTTTTGCGTATATATTTTCAAGGTCATTGGATAAATAGTTTTGAAGATATCTTCAATTTACTGCTCACTGGTCTATCTCTGCAGAGCCCCGAGAATGGTGGGCATGTTTGAGAAATTGATAAATCTGGTTCTCAGTGCTCAGTCCATAATTTGAATTTTTTAACTTGGATTGGGAAGCTTGTAAGTCTATTTGCTATGCCCAAAAGGAATTTTTCTAATTCCTACCAGGTTGAGAGCACTGTTCATTTTTTCAGCAGGTGTATGTCCAAAAATAGCAAGTTTTGGGAGCTAGTCATTTCGCAACTAGTCTGTCTTGACTTAAACTTTTGGGATACATGTTCCAAAGTACTTGGCTGATATTTTGGTGGATTTAGGAAGCTCAAAGGGTCTACTAATCAACTCTGAAGACTCAGTTGGCTGGTGTGAAGCTGGTTGTAGCAGCACCTACTCATCTTTGGATTGCATCCACCATCTCTCTTCAGAGGCTCAAGATGGGTCTATAAACTCAAGAAGAATTTTGATGGTTCCATTAACAGATATAAGGCAAGGCTTGTAGCAAAAGGCTTTGCACAAACTCAGGGAATTGATTATGAGGAGACCTTCTCTCCTCTGGCAAAGATGCCTACTATTAGGGTTTTGCTTAGTATTGCCTCTTCCAAGAATTGGAAGATACTTCAACTAGATGTAAAGAATGCATTCTTGAATAGTTGGATAACAGAAGAGGTATATATGGCACAACCACCTGGTTTTGAGAATCAAGATTATCCTAATTATGTGTGTAAACTTAACAAAGCATTGTATGGTCTCAAGCAAGCTCCAAGAGCTTGGAATTTCAGGCTTGTTTCATTCTTGCAGGAGAAAGGCTTTCAACCAAGCAAGGTAGATCCTTCACTCTTTATCAAAAAGAGTAACTCTGAGGTCATCTACTTATGTGTATATGTAGATGATATTATATTGAAAGGAAATGATGCAGATGGTATGCAGAAGATAAAAAAGAATTCAAGATAAGTGATTTGGGTTCACTTACCTACTTCCTAGGCTTGGAAGCTGTCTACAAAGATCATGGTTTGTTTCTCACTCAAAGAAAGTACATTAAGGACATGTTGGTAAAATTCAAGATGCAAGATTGTAAGATTGCAGGTACTCACATGAAGGTGAACTCATAGAGGACATCACATCATATCAAAGTCTAGTGGGTAGTCTCAATTATGCCACAAGAGTAGATATATGTTACAGTGTGAGTGTGCTAAGTCAATTTATGCACACAACAAGGAAACCACATATGAATGCTGCCAAAAGGATTCTCAAGTATCTCAAAGGAACCATAAATGAAGGACTTTATTATCCTTATGTATCTGATTTAGGTTTGAAACTATTTTTTGATGCAGATTGGGCTGGCTCCAAGGAAGATAGGAGCACTTCAGGTTATCTTACCTTTACAGGTTCAAAGCTTATTTCATGGTCATCCAAGAAGCAACCCACAGTTTCTCTCTCTTCTACTAAAGCTGAATGCAAAGGTCTTGCCATAGCTACTCAAGAAGCTATGTGGATGAAGACATTATTCAAAGATCTTGGATTGGAGTTTGGAACTCCAACTATTTTTTGTGATAATATGAGTTCTGTTCACTTAGCTTCTAATCCTATTTTTCATGCAAGGACTAAACATATTGAAGTTCATTATCACTATGTAAGAGAGAAAGTTCTAAGAAAAGAGATTCAAATATCATATGTGTCCACTCATCAACAATGTGCAAATATTCTAACCAAAGCATTGGATGGTACAAAGCTTTGCAAATTCAAGGCTATGATTGGTTTACAGGTAATCTTGGAAGATTGAAGACCTCAAGCATGCTTGACTTGAGGGGGAGCTGTTGGAGCAAGTCTATGACAAGCCTAAGTATTGGCTTGAGTCCCACAAAGTCATAGAAGAAGCCTTACAATGAAGACAATGTAAAATTCACTTGTGAACTACCTCTTGTAACTTTTGAAGACTTTACTTAATGTAAAAGTGAAAGAATCTTAAGTAGTTGAGTCCACTTGATCAAAAAGGGAAAGAGGAGCCACAAATTCGTGATTTGTGGTAGGTAGAGAATCAAATCAATCACTAATTGATTGGAGAGTGATTGAGGGAGGTTAGCCTCCCAAGCTCAACTATAAATAGATGGCAGCTTTACTCGCGGTTAGAGAGACCTATGTGAAGACCTCCAAGAGCTGAGCTTTATTCCATATCAAGGTGTGATTCCAAGGCACACATATGTATCAGTAAGTCCATTGTATTGTACAATCAATATACTTTCATTTTCATGATCATTTGAGTTCATATTTCCATGTTCTTGTGAAGTGTACTACTCACTGCCATATCTCTTAGTTTTCTCAGTCAGATTGCAGAGATGGTTTCTTTGAGCTTGGTGCATCATTTTCAGTGATTCAACTTGGTAAAGTTAGCTCTATATCTACTATATGCCCACGAATTTTCATTTCATTTGGGTTTTGAAATCTTCAGTTATGTTCAGTTGAAGTCAACACTGTCTGTGCATTTTCACTTCTCTGTCAGGTACCCGACTTTTTTACTCATCTTGTCAGAGTTGTTTCTCAGTGTTTACTTACCCAAATTCAATGATTTAAAGTTTGTTGAATTCACCAGTATTTACTGTCTAGTATACACATACAAATTTTCATAATCATTGAATTCCTAAATCGTGAGTTATGTTCATTTTTCTGCTCACTGGTCTCATTATTGTAGCAGCCCATGAAAATCGGGATGATGTCATCACTTGTTAAACATCATTCTCAATGTGTGGTTCATTATTTTTTATGAGATTACTCTTGAAAGTTAGCTCTTTAAGTTGATTAGACTTCCCCAAGAGGAATTAAGCTGATTGCTGCTGTGCTCAGAGAATTATGCAAAACACTGGACAGGTGTATGAACCAAAATAGTGAGTTCTTCACCTCTAAGCTAACTCCAACTTCTCTGTTTTGATCTATCTTTTTGAGAGTGATCTTCCAAGGTACATAGGGTGTCTAATACATCCATTGGCAAGCTAAAAGGGCCCACCATATACTCCTGGAGTTCATTTGGCTGGTATAGATCAAAGATTTTGCAACACCTCTTCATCTTCAAACACATTGTTAAAATGATCTTTTACATTACAGGCATTTTAAATTCTTTCGGGTTCTTGGGAGTGGTAGGGGTCTGATAAATCAGAGGCCCTGTAACTTGATTTTCCTAATTAACTTATCCAAACCGCAGTACGTTAACATTCAAAACTCTGTTTAATACGAATTGCTGTCAAGACTCTAGTTAATCTTCTCATAGATTTATTGTTCATACTTAGGTTAATACTGTTCACAATGCGTCACGTAGTAATTATTGATTACCGTCGCACAGACGTATATCGACAACAGAACCTTATATGTTAATCACAAAGTAATGAAATTAACAAAGGTAAGGACGACAATACTCAGACTTCATGAACACTACATTACGGCTTCTCCACAGACCGCAATCACCTTGACAAACAGTCTGGCGATCCCGCTTGTCATTACCAGAGCATCACCACAATGTCTTTTTATTAGTTGATAAGTCGATACATCTCTTCACACGACCTTTTGGTTTGTGCGGAATAGGAAACCTTTCAGTTCGTGCACTGGCACGCACGGTGGACTTGAACCCACAATGGAAACAAAATTTAGGGTTCATCTACTATACCCTATAGATACATGGCACGAGCTAATCTAAAAGTTCGGGAAATTTTTTGCTTTAGAGAATCCTACATCAATTTTAAAGTGTTTGGTTCGACTAACTGTGCGTCAGTACGAACAGAGCTTGCCACAATGACTTGACTCATCAAAATTTCTGTCTGCGTCTGCAAAAAGGCCTCTTGCAAGTAGAAATCATTTGCAAGGGTGGCGTCATGACTCAATTTCATGTCTTCAATCTGTTTGTCGATTCTGGATAAACGTTATGCTTGAACACCTAACTGTTTCTCTCTTCTCTCTAACTCCTGAGACTGATATTGAATGGTCCGGTAATAAGCATATCTTTCCTTTCGAATTTCGGCTGCCTCCTTCTCGAGTTGAGCGGTTAAAGTCATCTGGGTTTTAAGAGTAGAATTTGCCTCAAATAAATTGGTATTTGCTCTTTGGAGTTCTTCATTAGTCCGCTTGGCTAAATCTGCCATCTCCTGTCCTTTTTGCACAACTTCATCAAGCTGTACTCGCGTTTCTTCCAGTAAATTTCCAAGTGCCACACGAGCATCCTCTTTATCCTGGACTAACTGTTTCAACTTGACAACTTTTGCATCACAAGCACTTACTAAATTATCTTTGGCTTTTGATTCATCCAACACAACATCTCTTTGACTGATCAAAAAATCCTGTTTGGCAAGTCTAGCCTGGAGCTATTGAATCTGTACATGCAAAGCATGGTTTTCAGCCTTCACTACATCTACTTCCTCTTGCAATGGAGTAATATCGGCTTCTAATACATCTGTTCCGATGATAATTCTCCTATTATTGGAGTAGAGTCTTGTTCATGTGCTCTCACATTTGGTAGGGGAACCTGTGTCACCAGGATTGGATTGGGGAACATGGTTGACTCTTTGGCGGTCCATTGGCTGGCTTTGGTATACATTCGCTGCTGTTCACGGATACCAGGTTCAAACACCTCAGCTGCAGGTTGCAACTGCTTACCAGATCTTGTCTGGACCACTACTACTTGTGATTCTACTGGGGAGATATAGACCATGTTGGTCATCGGGTTTTGGTGCTCTTTCTTTTGTTTGTCATATTCGGCTGCATCCTTGCAAAATCTCCGGATGTGACCAATTTCACCGCAAAAATGACATCGAGGTGGTGGCAGAGAAGTATTCTCCTCTGATGTACTGGCCTGCCAATGATTTGCATTGAAGTTGGTATTCCGCTGTCCCCGGTAATTTCGGTATCCTTGCGGTTGATTGTTTCACATCTACGGTGGTACATAGTGGGTTGTGGGTTGACCTGGTTCTTGTATAATGGCGTTTACAGCTGCTCGTCCCTGCACTTTGGCATTATACGCACAATTTTCGGTTGAGTGTTCGGTGGTATTGCAAATGGCGCAATACATCTGATTAAGGGCATAGGTAGCACTGGTATGCCCTGGATTTTTGCACTTGGTGCAATACATCTGTTTAGCATGATCATCTATACCATGCTTATTGGCCTTCAGCCATTCCAATTCTTCGGTGAATCCCCCAACCTTATGCTCTAGTTGCAGGTCCATCGCAATAACAACATCTAGCATCATAGCACCTACACAGCGGGTGATCATGATTTGTCTTAGCTGTGGGGTCAAACCATTAATGAACCATTGGGTTATCACATCATCTGGCAGGTTGGCATGCGCCGGAGGTAGTTGTCTTAAATGAGTTCTAAATAATGCGGTGTATTCTTGAACAGTCTGGTGCAGCTTCTGTCGATTGTTCTTCAGATAGTCGAAGATTTCGGTAGGGTGTTTTTTCAACCAAAACTGCTGTAAAAATGCATCTCTTACCGCCTCATAGGTAACAAAATGATTGAAATCATACTCTGTTAACCATATCGCTGCTTCATTGACTAATGTAGACTGGAATACGATGGCCTTGTATGTCGGATTGGGTGGATGGTTCAGTATGGCATAAATTATCTCAAAGGTATGCACGTGTGCATCAGGGTCGTCACCTGGAAATCCACCGAACTTTGTGTACGTCACCCCTGTTGGAACAGGTCGAAGTGGAAGTGGCTGTTGCTGTTGCTGTTGTTGCTGTTGCTGCTGTTGTTGTCCACGCATGGTGCTAGTAGTGGTACCGTTGCTATCTCCTGAGTTCTGAGGAGGTGTTTTCGGTCCTTCAGAATCTGTATGGTCATACTGCTCACCTTCCGGCTTGAAAATAGCGTTCAATCTCTTACGGATCTCCAAATCGAAGAGCCTATCCTCAGCTTGGATATCCCAGGTAGGAAAATTTGCCCCGAACAGTGGTGTCCGAAAGGAAGGTTCACCAGGAAGTATCACACTGTGGCCGGAAAACTGTAAATTCCCTCCAACTGGGACCGAACTGTCACCGGAATTTGTTGAACTTTCCCCAAAATAGGATATTCTTTCACCGACAATGATCTCTTTGGGTAACACCACTTTATTCTCGGAGGAGTTCGAATCCTAACCAGACGGTGTCAGGTCAACTGGGCATTGTGTCTCTATACACTCCAAAGTTACTGTACCTTCTGCAGACTGCACCGAAATTACATCGGAATTTGCTAGAATTTCCTCCTGTGTCACCGGAATTTTACCGGAATCGCTACTAACAGACTTTGTTCCTTCGACAACTGGACTTAACCGGTCTATGCTTCTGCCGACTGGGGGTGTCCCTAATAAATTTGGTACTGTCCAAGGATGCTGGTCTCTCCTGTACTTCGGATACGACTTGTCGGACCGAGTAACCGGCATATATCACGTTTGCGCCACTTGCGTACTACTCCACCTTACTGATTATTCACAGTTCTGTGCCACTTTCCCACAGACGGTGCTAGTGTTAAAATGCTCTTTTATATTACAAGCATTTTAAGTTCTTTCGGGTTCTTGGGAGTGGCAGGGGTCTGATAAATCAGAGGCCCTATAACTTGATTTTCCCAATTAACTTATCCAAACCACAGTACGTTAACATTCAAAACTCGGTTTAATACGAATTACTGTCAAGACTCTGGTTAATCTTCTCACAGATTTACTGTTCATACTCAGGTTAATACTGTTCACAATGCGTCACGTAGTAATTATTGATTACCGTCGCATAGATGTATATCGACAACAGAACCTTATATGTTAATCACAAAGTATGAAATTAACAAAGGTAAGGACAACAATACTCAGACTTCACGAACACTTCATTACGGCTTCTCCACAGACCGCAATCGCCCAGACAGACAGTCTGGCGATCCCGCTTGGCGTTACCGGAGCGTCACCGCAATGTCTTTTTATTAGTTGATAAGTCGATACATCTCTTCACACGACCTTTCGGTTCGTGCGGAATAGGAAACCTTTCAGTTTGTGCGGGATAGGAAAATAGAGGAACAATGAAAATACAAAATGCCAATCCGGCGGCTTACAACATACCTATCCATCTCTTCATAGAAATGACTCAAACCAAATGAACTAGGTACAAGGGGACTTCCATGCCTTCTTCCTCTATTCTTGAGTGTTTTGCCTTGCCTCTTTTATAGCCAAGTGACAAAAAACTCTCATGATGAGTTTGAGAGCTCTTCTCCATAACTCTTCCACTACTTTGAGTAGTCACTCCTCTTCTAGTTCAGCTTTTTTGGATTTGATTCTCTTTTGATCCCCACTACTTGTTGAAGTAAATGCTTCCATTTTTCATTTTTGTATTTTCCTTCCATTTGAAGAAAATCCTTTTTGCAAAAATATATACGGCCTTGCTTCTTTATTTTTAACACTCCCCCTCAAGCTCACATGTGAGCTTGCACCTTCAGCCATATCCTGCAAGTTGATTTCATCCTTGAACCTCTTTAGCTTAGAAGCATCTAAGGACTTTGTAAACATGTCTACGTGTTCATTAGTTCCAATGAACTTTATATCCACATCCTTGCTCAAAACATTTTCTTGAACATAATGATAATGCACTTCTATGCGTTTACTTCGTGCATGAAACATTGGATTGTTTTTCAAGTGAATGCTTGACATGTTGTCACCATAAATTGGAATGGTCTCCACCTGCACATCAAGATCAACCAAAAGCTTCTTAATCCACATAGCTTCACAAGTTGCAAAGGCTAATCCTCTATATTCAGCTTCTATAGATGATAGTGCAACAATAGGTTGCTTCTTCGAGCTCCATGTGATATGTTTGCTACCTATCATGAACACATAATCTGAAGTGGATCTTCTATCTTCCTTTGAACCAGCCCAATCACCATCGCGGAAGCCCTTTACTTGCAATTCTTCATCATATCTATAAAACAACGCATGATTGATTGTGTGCTTCACATATCTTAGCACTCATTTGGCTGAATTTAAATGTTCACTTGTTGGAGCTTGCATAAAGTGAGAAAGAACTCCAACAATATAACACAAATCTGGTCTTGTGATCATAGCATAGATCAATGAACCTATAATACTCTTGTATGTAGTTACATCATGTAACTTCTCTCCATCATTTGAGCATAGGTTCACATTTGTGTCCATAGGTTGAGTGAGTGGTTTGCATTCACTCATTCCAAATCTGAAAAGAACATCTAGTAGGTACTTTCTTTGCATCAAGTAGATGCCATCTTTCCAATAGACTACCTCAATGCATAAAAAGTATTTTAGCTCACCAAGGTCTAAAATTTCAAACTCCTTACTGAGTTTTCTTTTTATTTCTTGTATCCTGCAACATTACTTCCTGTTATGATGAGATCATCAACATATATGCAAATGTATACATGTTTGCCTTCTTCTTTCTTCATGTAGAGAGAGGGATCTGCACTACTTGGACTATACCCACACCTTGTGAGGTACTCAACCAATCTTTGGTTCCAAGCACGTGGTGTTTGATTCAGCCCATACAAAGCTTTCTTCAATCTACAAACAAAATCTGGATGCTTTTTATCTTCAAATCAAATCGGTTGACTCATGTATACCTCTTCTTGAAGTTCACCATTGAAAAAAACATTTTTTATGTCAAGTTGGTATAATGGTCATCTCCTTGTTGCACTCACTGCAATCAAGGTTCAAATTGTTCCCATCTTTGCAACCGAGCTGAAAGTCTCTTCATAGTCGATGCCATGAGTTTGCTTGAATCCTTTTGCTACTAGAATAGCTTTATGCCTTGCTAGAGAACCATCAACATTTCTCTTTATTTTAAACACCCATTTATTTGGAACAATCTTCATACCTTCAGCCTTTGGAACTAGCTCCCATGTGTGATTGTCCTTAGAGCTTTTATCTCTTCTTGCATAGATTTTTGCCATTCTTTTTGTGTACATGCTTCTTCATATGCATCCGATTCTTTTTCTTTGACCACGTGTATCATATATGCAAAATGCTTTGCAATAAAACTATCATAGCTCAGCCTTTGAATTGGATACCTTGCTCTGGAAGACCTCCTTTCATTTGCTTTTGAATATTGCTTCTTCAACCAGTTTAACTTTACCTTTGGTGTAATCACCTCTTCATACTCTTCTTCACTTGCATTTGAATCACTATTTTAGGCAGCACTTTCAGCTTCAGATCTTTCATAACCTGATGTTGGTGATGAGGAATGACTCCTTAGTCTCCGCTTCCATGTTGATCTTTCTCCATGTGATGTAGAAGCTTCTGAACCTGACATTTGAGTGTTTCTTTACTGAAATTCTTCTTGGACTGCACCTCCATCATCTTCGCAATCTTCTTCAAAAATCTTCTCTTTCCCTTTCTCTTCAGACCATGATCTAAGCTCATCAAATACCACATCTCGTGAGATTTGTAGCTCGTTTGTCACCAGATCATAGCACCTGTATCCCTTTTGCTCCGATGAATATCCAATGAAAATACATTTTTTTGACTTTGCCTCCATCTTTGTCCTTAGTTCTTGAGGGATGTGAACATAACACACACATCCAGAAACTTTGAGATTTGTAAGGTCGAGTTTCTTACCGGAAAAAACCTCCTCGAGAGTTACATTATGCACTCCAACTATTGTGCACATGTTCATCAAATAAACACCCATACTAGTTGCTTCAGCCCAATAGTTTAGTGGCACCTTCATCTCGTTGAGCATGCATCTTGCAACTTTTGTGATATGTCTATTTTTCCTTTCAGCTATTCCATTTTGTTGAGGTGTGTACCTACATGTAAATTGTCACTTGATGCCATTTTCATAAAGAAAATATAAATTTTTTTTGGGGAAATATTCTCCTCCTCCATTGGATCCCAAGGTCTTTATGTAGCATCCTGTTTCCTTTTCTACCTGTGCTTTAAATCTCTTGAATGTGGAGAACACATCTGATTTTTGTTTTATGCAGAACATCCATACTTTTCTTGAATGATCATCAATAAAAGTGACAAAAAATCTATTACCAGCCACTAATGGTTGTTGTGATGGTCCCATACATCCAGGTGTATCAAGTCGAGGACATTCCTTGCCACATAGTTGCTCTTCTTGAATGGTTGTCAAGTTTGCTTTCCTAATTGGCATGCTTCACAAAACTCATGTAGTCCAACATCATTGAATCTTGGAAGACCTCTTACCACTTCATTGTTGCTCATGTCCTTGAGCTTGGGAATGTTGGTATGTCCAAACCTTTTGTGCCACAAATCAATTTCAGACATCCTCTTGTTTCCAAACTAAATATACATCCCCTTTCTATGTGGTTGTCGAATGTCCAAAGTGAACATCCTACCTTCTTTCCTTTCTTGAGCAATGACCTTGAATCCTTCTTTTGGACTCTTTATAAAACAACCTTTTTCATGATATCCTTTCTCTACCACTTGTCTTACTGAAATCAAATTCTTTGCAATAGTAAGAACATGAAGAACATCAGCCAATACCTTTTTATCTCCAAGCTTGATATCTCCAACATGCTCAATTGCGTGTTGAGTTTCATCACCGGTTTCCACACATCCTTTTCCAATTGGAGCTTAGCTTTGTGAATAAATCTCCTTGGCATGTCATATGGTTGTTGCAACCTAAATCTATGAACCATTTTTTATCATCACTTCTTGTGATGTTATACTCGTGCTTCATGGTAAGCATGGTTTGCTTGTCTCCTTCACTTGATGTACTCATATAATTATTTTGGCTCCTTTGGTTGCCTCCATTTAGCCTTCCATTCTTTTGCCAACAATCATTTGCATAATGTCCTAGTTTACCACAATGATAACATGTTATACCTTTATCAGGATTGTATGAACCTCGACCTCTTCCTCTATTTCTTCCTCAACCTCTTCCATGTGCGTTGTCATTTGAGTTGTCCTTGTTGTCCGCCGAGTTGTGTTGGCTAGAATTTGTGTTGTTGTAGCTTCTTCCTCTTTCTCTCAAGCCTCCTCTTGAGTTTTTTCCTCTACCTCATCCTACATATAAAATTTGACTATTGTTGTCCTTTCCTTTGTTGCCTTCTCCTTGTTGAGCAACCTCTTCAGCCACAAAATTTGGTATAATCTCGTCGAATGTTGGTAGAGTGTCTCTATAGAGAATGTTTGTGATGAGGGGCTTCCACTTTTCTTCACTGGTCTTCCTCTTCTATCTTGCATCCAACTGATGCTAACTGATCTCAAAGCTCCTTAATCCTTAATGTATACTCACTAATGCTTTGGTTTGAGCTTTTCTTCATGTTTTTGAGCTCATTCTTGAGTTGCATCCTCCGAAACCGTGTTGAGGTAGCACACCTTCTCCAATGCTTTCCAAACCTCCTTAGCTGTTTCTAAGCTTTGCACATGAACAATCATAGTGTTAGAAATAACTTGTGAAATGAGGAACATCACCCTTCGATTCCTCTCTTCCCAATCAACAAATTGTCTCCTTTATGTCGGAGTAATGTTGGGATCTTGAAGGTCCACAAGTTGTGGATCATCTCTAGTAACTAGACTCCATAAACCTTTACCTTTAAGGTAATTTGTCATTCTATATCTCCAA
Organism: Ceratopteris richardii; assembly: GCA_020310875.1. Taxonomy (NCBI): domain Eukaryota; kingdom Viridiplantae; phylum Streptophyta; class Polypodiopsida; order Polypodiales; family Pteridaceae; genus Ceratopteris; species Ceratopteris richardii. The sequence goes on from CM035419.1 coordinate 13,467,885, forward strand.
GATTGAAAATTATCTTTGTCTAACTTCTCAACTTGTTGTCCTAAATCAGACATTCAAAACTTCCAAGATTGAAGTTTATCTCAAATATGTTGTGGCGCTCTTCCTTGACTTTACGAATCTCCCCCTTGATTTGTAGCTCCTCCTTTGCTTCACTTTAATTCCAATGATTTTCCTCTACAAACTCCAATGCTCTGATACCAATTGTTGGAGGATTCCTCTCCTATTCGCACCAGAAAGTGTAGAAGACCTTCTCAGGATCAAGACTTTTGCCAATAGCTGAATCTTCAAATGAAAACTGGTATCAACTGAAAAATCCAATGAACTTGAAACTTTGGTCACTCAAACTAGACATTATACCTTTCAAATGAGCTATCAAACACTCAATTTGGAGTAGATTTGTTTTGGCAACTCTTTGCCTCAAAACAGGCTGCTTGTTCACTTAGTTAGGCTAGAAACTGGAATTCATTAAAAACTAAATAACTCATAGAGCAGAATGAATTTGATAAAATTGTTTTGCATACACGAAGTAGTCAAGATGAGCTTTCCAATGAATATTTAAACTCTAAAAATGGATACATACATTGAGAGGCATGACTCTCACAAGTAGGCTACCCAGAAATTAGTATGCGGCTGGACATAGTCTATGAGAGTGAAGAGAATGAAATGAATCAAACCAAATGAACTAGATACAAGGGGAATTCCACACCTTCTTCCTCTATTCTTGAGTGGCCTCCCTTGTCTCTTTTATAGCCAAGTGACTAACAACTCTCATGATGAGTTTGAGAGCTCTTCTCCATAACTCTTCCACGACTTTGAGTAGCCACTCCTCTTCCAGTTAGCTTTTTTGGATTTGATTCTCTTTTGATTTGCACTTATTGCTGAAGTAAATGCTTCCATTTTTCATTTTTGTATTTTCCTTCCATTTGAAGAAAATGTTTTTTGCAAAAATATATACGGCCTTACTTCTTTATTTTTAACAATGGATATCCCTAACCTGTCTTCGTTGTAGGGGTTAGAACCATGTTAGGTAGTTCCTTTAATGTCAATCCAAATGCATTAGATTGAGTGAACATATCATCCACCTGTTTTGCTCTCAATACTTGCTTGAACTGAGCCACATGATCATAGGGATCACCTACTCCATGAAAGTAATTTTTCATGGATTTCACTAATTGGGTGGGTCTCAATATTCTTGGGTGCTCTCTGGGCCTAAGTAGAGGAAAGTCTTCTCTAACCATTGAGGCATGGGTTCTCTCATTCTCTCACATTCCAATCTAGCATTCCCTATACCCGATGGATCTCAATCTATAGGATTAGCAAAGCTTACTTAGGTCTTCCTCTACCCTTTCCCTTCTGTGACCATGAGCTTGGGATGTTCCTAATCCTTGATTCCCCATTGAGATATTAGATCTAGGTTGAGGAAAGAAAAAATCTCCTCTCCATGTGTAAGCATTCTTACTATGTTTAGATACCACAAATACACGTTCAAACATACTATCTAGGTATACTACCTTTCCTAGGGTGTCAAGGTCCTTGAATTCATAAATGATGACTGCTTCTATTTTAGTAGGTTGTTCAGGTTTATATCTAGAATGCCTCATTTATTCCTTGTGCAGGAATAGTTCTATACTCCTATTGTCTTGGAGAATCCACTCTAGGGTGAGTACTCTAGTCAAAAAAGATTTGCCTCTAGGTGTCCGAGGTTCTTCCTCTAGGTGTCCATGTTCTAAATCTCCCATTTTCATTGGTGGTATCACTACCCCGAATTCATTGGTATTGTCAGGTTGATTGGTCACTATGTGCATGGTTCCTTCTTTGTCTATATAGGCATCTTCCTCAAACTTAACCACGTGATCTCCAATCCCATGGGTTGGCTTGGGTTTCAAAATTGGACCACCAACCTCCTCAAACCAACCTCATAGATGTGAGCACCTAAGCGATTGGTTTATATATAGGCATCTTCCTCAAACTTAACCACATGATTTCCAATCCCATGGGTTGGTTTGCATTTCACAATGGACCATCAACCTCCTCAAACCATCCTCCAATTGAGTTTTATAGGGACCTTTTGGTCTTTCTAGGTAGGCTACTCCTGGGTTACCCCTTGTTCTCTCCATGTTGTAAGACATCTCTGAATTGCTGGTTTTTGAGCTTAATACGTAGGGATAATCATCTAATGGATGGGCCTAAGATCTTGAAGTGGTTTTAACACTAGCCTCAGAGGATCTCACACTATGATGATCAACCTTTCCTATGTGCTTGCCCGATATGAGGTTCATGAATTTTTTTGCTTCAGGCGCTTGATGTGAATTGTCGTTACAGAGATTCTTTCTTTCTTAGTTACTTGATTTGTTTTTACTTTCCTTGCTCTCTTGTCTTGTCAATCAATGTACATTAGGTGTTGTTATTCATATGTGTTTAAGTTATTGCACCGTTGAGATTAAGTTCCTTTTCCATTTGTCTTTGTTGATATATTTAGGTAGTGATGTGTGTGAACACACTAGGACCACCGGGGCACTTTTTTCCCTCTTTAGGAGGTTTTTTCCCCCCGGCTTATATATACGCCTATTGCCCTAATGGGCTACTTATCTTTTGTACATTCTCTTGTAATACATTCAGTATTGCGTGTTTGTGCTCCAAGCTTCTTCTTCTTCCTTGTGCTATTTGCATGCTTCCGCAGACGTCTAACTCCAACAATTGGTATCAGAGCAGGTCGTCGCTTCATCTAGGGCGCCGTCGACACTCCTCCGTTTGCAGTCTCAGATTCGCACAAAATTTTGTGAGCATACTCAGGGTGTTTCCGAGATCAAAACACCTTCGCTTTGTGGTGCTGAAATCGCGATCTGAGCTCGTTTCGGCCTCTGAACACACTATTGCAGCGCTTGTGTAGGATATTTCGTCTTTTTGTGCTAAAGGTATATACCAGTTTCTGTTTGCTAGTTTAAGCGTCTCAAAGTCTGCTAGAGGTCTAGCAGAACTCGTCTGGGCAGTTCTGTTCAAGTTTTTGAGATACAGTCAATTTTCTGCATAAAGGTATTTTAGTCACCGGCCATGGTTGAAAGCAGTGATGTATTCCATATGTTGGCTGTTGAGGATAAGTTGGATGGTACCAACTACCCATTATGGGATTATATGATGCGACATGTTTTGGTTGCAAAAGGATTGTGGAACATTGTGTAGGGTGTTGAAAGACGTCCTGTTACACCTATAACAACAGGTGCTACAAATACAGGTGCTGGAGCTGATGAAGATGGTGTCGAAGATGATATTCCGTAGATTCCTGTTCGTGCTGCTGTTTCTATTGCACCTACTGCAGAGCAAATTCATTGGGATGGCAGAGATGCCCAGGCACATGCATTGATAGCTTTGTCTGTCAAACGTGCCATTATTCCTCATATTCGCTCTTGCAAAACAGCTAGGGATGCTTGGGATACACTTACCACATTGTACCAAGCTAGGAATGAGGCTCGTGTTGCTTACCTCCGAAAATAGTTGGAGAGTGAGCACATGAATGCAGGTGATTCTATGGACAATTTCCTAACGAAGATCAAAGATTTGAAGGAACAGTTGATTTCTGCTGATGAGGTTATACCAGATAGCTCACTTGTGCAGACAGTTCTGAATGGTCTTCCTGATTCATATCAGAGTTTTGCTTCTACTCTTCAGTTGATGATGAAAGGCAATCCGAATGCCTTATCATTTGAGGAGTTAGTCTCTGTTCTGTTGCAGGAAGATCAGTCGAGGCAGAACAGGTCCATTATGCGTGTTGCAGATCAAGCTTTCCTGGCTAGTCAGAAGGGCAAAGGAAAATGGAGCTCTTCTACTAGTAAGCAGAAATCTGCAAATGCTACACATTCGAAGAACCAAGATAAAGATGAGAAGAAATCAGAAAAGCAGAAATTGTTTTGCAAGTACTGTAAAGGGAATGATCATATCATAAAGAACTGTCCAAAACTGGCTGCAAAAGAGGCAAAGAAAAAGGAGGCTGGAATGGTTGTTGCAGAAGCCTCTACACCAAAAACAGAGTCTGCTAATCTTGTGCAGGAAGAAGAATGGGCGTTTACTATTGTTTGCAGCTTTGAACCATCTTCTCATGAGCAGTTCATGTCTACAGTGGACTCAGATGTTTGGTACTTTGACAGTGGGGCGACCAAACATATTACCTCGCAGCGTAGTTTCTTCTCTTCACTCGAGCCTGCCCCTACAGGGAATACTGTCACATGCACCAACAACTCCTCTTATCCTGTTATGGGAGTTGGTAAGATCATTCTGACTACTGCTGATGGTAGTTCTTTCCCCTTGTCAGAAGCCTTATTTGTGCCAGGGATCAAGAAGAATCTATTATCAGTTTCTGCATTAGCCAAGATTGGCTTGGTTGTGAAATTCGTTGATGACAGGTGTACAGTTCATGATCTATCAAATGGCGATGTGATTATTGCTTCTGGCATTTTATGTTGTGGGTTGTATAAGCTCATAGACTATGAAAGATCTGTGAATGATTCGGCATGTGCAGTTCATGATTTTTAGGCTATGTCAGATGCAAAGCTTTGGCATGCACGCTTTGGTCATCTGAATTTTGCTAGTTTGCTACGCCTGTAGAAATCTGATATGGTGTCTTCTTTGCCCAAGCTTGAGGCACCTGGAAAACATGTATGTGAAGGCTGTATTTTGGGCAAAATGCAGCGTTCCTCCTTTCCAAAAGATGGTTCAGCTCAGGCTACGCAGAAATTACAGCTTGTACATAGTGATGTCTGTGGTCCTATGCAGACACCCTCTTTTGGGAATTACCTTTACTTCGTGACTTTCATTGATGATTTTTCCAGGCATGCATGGGTATATCCACTAAAAGCAAAGTCCGAAGTGTTCATGTGCTTTAAACAGTTCTTGGTTTTGGTTGAAAATCTGTCAGCATGTAAAATGGGCACCCTCCGTTCTGATCGAGGGGGGGAATATATGTCTTCTGATTTTAATGCATTTCTGGCTGAACGTGGGATAAACACCAGTGTACAGTGCCGTATACACCTCAACAAAATGGAGTTGCTGAACGAAAGAACAGGTCACTCATGGAGATGGCGAGGTGCATGGTCAAGAGTTAGGCTTTACCACATAGTTTCTGGCTTGAGGCTGTCATGTGTGCAGCATATGTACTGAACAGGTGTCCCACTAAAGCGCTGTAGTCTATCACTCCATATGAGGCTTGGCATGACCGCAAGCCATCTGTTGCTCATCTGCGTGTTTTTGGTTGTTTGGCATATGCATTAGTGCCTGAACAACATCGCAGAAAATTGGATGATAAGGTAGTAAAATGTATTTTTGTTGGGTACAGTTCTGAAAGTAAAGGCTATCGTCTGTATCATCCACAGACTAAATGCATTCTGGTTAGCCGTGATGTTGTCTTTGTGGAAGATGCTATTCAGCCATTGCTTTCATGTACTAAGGAGACATCTGTTAGCTCCAAAGACATGTATGATACGTTGATGCCTCTTTTTACACGTGGACAGTCTAGTGCTGGTCCTAATGAGGCAACTTCTCAGCCTTTACAGGTTTCATATGATGATGTAGATCATTCTATTTCTGATGCAAATTTACATGATGCACTTGTTGATGAGAGAGATGATATTGAGCAGGCAAAAACTATGCCAAAATGGCTGGTGCAAACTTTGGGTGACAGCAAATTAGATGCACCTTTGTCATATCGTACTCGTTCAGGCTCTCATAGTGCCTCCTTTGCATCAGATTGCTATGCTATGGCTGCGTCTAGTCTCTGTGATGAGAATGAGCCTGTTTCTTTTGATGAAGCACAGAATTCAGAAAATTGGATGGCTGCCATGCAATCTGGATATGATGCTATACTGAAGAATGGTACATGGTCTTTATGTGACTTGCCTCCTCGCAAGAAGGCCATTGGCACTAAGTGGGTATACAAGCTGAAGCGTAAACCTGATGGTACAGTTGACAGGTATAAGGCTAGGCTTGTTGCAAAGGGTTATGCGCAAGAAAGAGGCATTGATTTTGATGAGACCTTTGCACCTACATGTCGTATGACTACTGTTCAGAGCATTTATGCACTTGCAGCCCATCATGGTTGAAATGTACATCAGTTGGACATTAAAACAACATTTCTGAATGGTGACTTGCATGAAGAGGTGTATGTTTTTCAGCCCCGTGGCTTTGTGCAGAAAGGGCATGAAAACCACGTGTGTAGGTTAAAGAAGGCATTATATGGTTTAAAGCAAGCACCACGTGCTTGGTATGAGAAGATACATGCCTATCTAGTTGCACATGGTTTTGTGAACAGGCCAACTGAAAGCACCTTATATGTTAAGCGTGCTAATGATGTGCTTCTGATCATTGTTGTCTATGTTGGTGACATGCTGCTCACTAGTCCTATTGAGAAGCATATTGCTGATTTCAAGGCTGATTTGCATGCCTCATTTGAGATGTCTGATTTGGGGCATTTGCATCACTATTTGGGCATTCAGTTTATGCAAGTTGATGGTGGAATGGCTTTGTGTCAAACGAAATATATTGACACCGTATTATTGCAGCGTTTTGGCCTTGAAGACTGTAAGCCTATTGCCACTCCTATGGAGATAGGTTTACGATTGAGTCTTCATGATGCTGGAGATGCATTTGATGCTGTTCTCTATTAGCATGCTGTTAAATGGTTGATTTACTTATGCATTACTCGACCAGATACTCAATTTGTTGTCTCACAGATGAGCAGGTTTATGCATTGCCCAGGAGTCACGCATTGGAAGGCGGTTAAGCGCATCTTTCGCTACTTGAGTGGTACTCGGCTACTTGGGTTGTTTTATCCCAAGGAGGGATCACTACCGCCAGATTTACATGCTTTTTCTGACTCAGATTGGGCTGGTTGCTATGACACTCGTGTGTCCACCAGTGGTTTTTGCTTCATGCTTGGTAGCTCATGTATATCTTGGTTGAGCAAGAAGCAGCCTACTGTGGTCACTTCCAGTTGTGAGGCTGAGTATAGGGCAGCTTTCACAGTGACTATTGAGTGTGTGTGGCTCAGATGCCTTATGGCTGATTTGGGTGTTGGCCAGTCTTCTGCCACCACCATCTTCACTGACAGTTAGAGCGCATTGGCAGTTGCGAGGAACCCTGTGTTCCATGCTCGCACTAAGCACATTGAGGTGCATTATCACTATGTCAGGGAGAGGTTCTCTGCTGGGGAGATCAGCTTGGCATATGTGCCCACGCAGGAGAACATTGCAGACCTTTTCACGAAGGCTCTGACTAGGGAGAAGTTTGAAGCTTTCCGCAAAGCTTTGGGCTTACTTCCTTTTGTGTAGTGATTTCCACATAGCTTGGCACGTCCTTATACATGAGTGCCAGCTCCTTGTTCACCGCATCACTCCCAGGGGGGATTTGTTGATATATTTAGGTAGTGATGTGTGTGAACACACTAGGACCGCCGGGGCACTTTTTTCCCTCTTTAGGAGGTTTTTTTCCCCCGGCTTGTATATATGCCTATTGCCCTAATGGGCTACTTATCTTTTGTACATTCTCTAGTAATACATTCAGTATTGTGTGTTTGTGCTCCAAGCTTCTTCTTCTTCCTTGTGCTATTCGCATGCTTCCGCATACGTCTAACTCCAACAGTCTTGAGATTGATTCCTTAGAGCGTCCTTAAGACTTGAGTTCCTATCATCCCCATAAGTCCTAGGGTTACACCTTACATGCGACTAAATTGATTAGGGCATTTTGATCATTTACTACCTTAGTTTTCACCTTTTGCAAGCCCTTGAATGAGCCCTAGCTCAAGCATCTTCCCTGAACCAAACTTCTTTTTATTGCACATCAAAAGCTTTTGATAATGATATCTCTAGTTGCCCTCAGGTCTCATGCTTCATTGAATGCTCCTTTGCCTAAGAAGATGTGCTCCCTGAGACTTGATTTGCTCCATACTTTACCTTGCTTTGGACATGCTTGAATGGCTCTTAATGGACATATAAAAATACCAAGTTTAGATCAAACTTTAACTTTAATTATTTGATAGACAATTTTGATTTAAACATTTAAAGACCCATTTTCCACATTATATTGCTGAAAACTCCTCGGAAGCTCCCTTGGCTTCCTAATCCCACTTGAAGGTCAACTTCAAATTACTATATCTAAAAATAAACACATGATTTTTAAGAAAAATATCTGCCATTGTGTGGGTTTCGAAAAGAGCTTTCCAACGAGCTCTAGAGCTAAAAAAATGGATTTTGGATGAGTTGTGTCGATTCAAAGTCCTAGCATTCAAAAAGACAAACAAGACCTCTTAGAATATTTTCTTAGGAGCCCCAAGATGCACCAATTGCTTGAAAAATTACCCAAAATTAGCTTCAAAGTTGCAATAAATAAAAACCCTATTTTTTGTCGATTCAAGGGGAATGTCAAGATGGTGTGGCAAGATCGTGATGGCATAGCACTATCGCAATGGTGTATGACCATCGCAATGGCATGTGACTGTCGTGATGGCATAGCACTATTGCACTGGTGTATGACCATCATGATGGCGTGTGCCCATCGCGATGGTGTATGACTGTCATGATGATGTGAGACTATCGTGATGGCGTCATACTGTCATGATGTTCTAGAAAAACATGAATTTTGGGATTTCATCTATGGATTCCTAGGTTGCAAGGGATGTATCTTTGAAATTTTGCACTTCAAACTATCGCAATGGTATGAGCAATTCAAAAGAAAATGGAGATGCAAAAATTTACCTGTTTTGTGTACTTCGGCCTTGTGTTGAAGCTTTTTCCTACAAGAAACACTCACAAGTGCACACAAATCTGCAAACACACTCAGTCTCAGAATCTCTCCCTCTCTCATAAATGAGCAAAATGATGGAATATGGGTGGATATGGTGAAATGGTGATTTTTTTGGGAGTGAAGGGAAACGTGAAGGGAAAAGTGAAGGGACAGAGAATGGGTGTAAGCAAGATGAAATGAGGAAAAAAAAATCAAAAACAACAACAAAACACTATCTTTTTACCTTCCAACACTATTCTCCTAACACTCTTACCATCACATGTTCATCCTTGAGCTCATCCCTGGCAACGATGCGAAATTTGGTGTTGTTGTAGACAAGGGCAAGTACCATGTCAAGAAGCTCCGCCTCCTTTATTGTCAATCCATGGAAGAGGTAGGATGATATGAAGATCATGAACGAGTGATGTGCATGAAGGTGAAGGTGAGAAGCTCACTAGTGTACACACACATACACACCCACACACATGGAAGAGATATTAGGAGCAACAATGGAAGTAGAAATATTATCTTGCATTAATCTCCAAGCTTACTAATCTCAACTAACCAACCTAAAATATAAGCTCTCTAGATCATTTTATAGTTTTTGGACTAGTTTTGATCAGTTTCAAGCCTAGCATCCAACCTAATTAAAAAACAGGTTCTTGATCTTATTTGGAGATTCAAATGAAGTTTAAAAATTAAAAAAATTGGTACATAAGCTCTACTTAGGCTCCTCAAGCTTGAAGATTATTCGATTTGCACAAAGTGGAGCATGTCATAACAAAATTGTATGTTGCTATATACAAAGGTTATTGATAACAATCACTATTGATGTTCTGAATATAGATCAATGAATAACCCTTGAAGTCCTCCCTTGATCTTCATGCCTCTTCTCTTACATGCTTCCTTGGTGTCTATGCCTCTGGCTATTGTCAACATGTCATACAAAACTTGTTTAAACTGAAACATGTTTGAGACAAATTAGGATAGCTTTTTGATGAGATCCATCCAGTTACATCTCACCAATCTATGCATATCTATACACATGTAGTTCAAGATGCATTCATGTTATGATCCAAGCATAATATTTTCTCTTAGAGTGCATACACGATCATTAGGAAGTTGTCTCTTAGTTAAGATCACCAATACTTGGTTACTCTACATATAGTGTAGAGATAATTGTTATACCCTCTCTAGATATTAATCAATATAGATATCTTTTTTTTGCCACTATTCTAAAACGTTGTACTATTAATTTTGGAGATTTTTATGGTTATTAGAGTTACTAATACATCACTTAGGCTTGATATAAGTCTCGGGCCATAAGTTTGAGTATTTCATGAGAATAGAAGTAACCTTTATCAGATACCTTGTTTGGCCAGTCTCTATGGTCTGAGTAATCTTTCATAAAACATTGGTTTGTGTGAACTAGCAAAATCCATTTGAAGTAATTCATAGCTCCTAAATATACAAGTTCTTTGAGTTCTCATAAAATCTCATGTTCATTATTATAAGAATAAGTGAGAAACAATGATTTTAAGTGATTATGGTAGTTCAGATTTTAATTTTCGAAGAAGTCCATTCACTTTTACAATTAGGAGTGTAAATACTCCATCAATGGTATCAAAGAACCCATTGCACATTTGAGCAGATCAACAATGATTTTCAAAGATTGAAGAAAAACGTGGATTTAAGATGAAAGGTTTCAAGTTAGAGAGTAGAAGCTGCAAGAGGGAGAGAAAATCAAATCTTCATCACAAGGAAGTACTTGTAACGGTTAAAATTGATTGAAACGACCTTCAAACAGTGAAGAAAAGCTCGGATTTAAGAAGAGAAGCCATTTGAAGTTAGAGAGAGTGTTTGTCTCTTAAACCCAAGGAAAATGTCTTACATGCACTTATGGTTTGCACAATTTACTTGCACTTTGTCACCTTTTCTTACTCCAAGTTCACAAATTCCCCTCGAATGTATTTGTGAAAGAGAGGGAATGGAAGCACTTATATGCACGTGAGCGGGGGCCCAAACTTGTGGATTGATTCTCAAGATTTCTCTTCTTGCTTCCTCACATTCTCTTTTTGTTCTCTTCCTCTATTTCCTTCACTTTTTCTCACTTTCTCACGCGCACACACACACACACACACATATACACCAACAATGCTACACTCTTTCAGACACTCTTCAAACTCACTTTCTCCCCTTCTTTTGCCCTCATATACACACATTGTTGTTCTTCTCCCACTCATTCTTTCCCTCACACACACTCATATGCATACACTGGTTCACTTTCTCTCTTACAAACTCGGAAAATAATTCCCTAATAGGATGTACCCAAGAAACTAAAGGAGAGAGAAGCGCAGATTTTTGTTCATCCCTTCAATCAACCAAATACTCTAGTGATGACCGTGGGGGCTAGATTTGCCTATGAATTCTTTCCCTTCCCTCCGTGAGAGGTAAACATGATCTATTATGGCAATGAACATCGAGGAATCAGATTACCCTTTGGTACCAAAAGCATAATCTAATCCCAATCATGATAACTTGAGCTTTCCTTGTACGCTCATGAGTAAGCAAGGAGAATTAAGGACTACATGTGGAAGCATAGGCAAATTCCAAACACTCTTGAAACACAAAACTTTTCTCCTCTGCCTAATAACTTAACACTACAAGAACTCGTCCCTCGAGAGGCTTGCTTAATCATCTAGGAGACTTATCTAATTCATCAAGTAAAAAAACATTGTTACAATTGTCTCAACCATCTGTCAGAAACTTTAATCATCTAGGAGACTTATCTAATTCCTCAAGTAAAAAAACATTGTTACAATTGTCTCAACCATCTCTCAGAGCTTATGACAGAGTCATTCTATCTCTCTATTTTTTGCAGCCTTAACTATTATGTACTACCATAGCAAACAAGCACAGAATTTGGAACAAATCAAACCTCTTAGTAGAGAACGACGATCAAAGCAACCAACTTCCTTCAAGTAAAGTGGATGCATGCAGTACAAGAAAAGGATTCACTCTTAGAAACTCAGAGGATTATTCTCAGAATGTTCGGGAACTACCCGGTGGCAACATATTTGGTTGGAATAAACACAAAGTCTTACGACTGTAACATATAATACATAAAATGATCGGCCACACTTTCTAAGGACAATCGATGATCAAGCTTGCAGATGAGGAGAAGTTACTATTGTGTTTCTCGGAGCATTCAAGGGATGAGAGAGGGATTCGAGGAGGCACATGGTTAATCTGTTTCGCAAGTGTACATTACATTAGTGATCAGCTTTCTTCGTACAAGACCCCCTTTCCAGTTCTGCCACCATTGCAAAGTCTTCAAGAAGTAATTGCACTATGAAAAGCTTTTCTTGTTTTTTTACTTGCCATTTTCAACATCTTCAACGGGGGAGTTCAGCAACCTTTGAATATTTGGACTTATGCATCAGCTAGGATGTTTAATCGTGACTCTGAGTCTGCAAAGACTATCTACATCAAGGATTATATGATAGTTGTTCAGCTCAAACTACTGCTAGTTCGATAAGCCCCCCAGCATAAACATTCAGGACATTAGCACATGAGAAATATTCAGATGTGAAACCAAGATCGTCATTCAGATGTGAAACCAAGATCGTATCAATCATCCTTCATGTCTTCAGAGCGTAGAAATTACCTCACTATGTTGATGTAACTGACAGCTCCCAACAGATACAACTTGCTTGCACCCTTCTCCTCTACATTCCTTGTCAGTCAGCTGTGCAAAGTGCACCATCTATAGCGATGTCGTCTACACTCGAGCTTCTTAACTCTCTATGTTTTCCCCTTCAAAGAGCCATCAAAATTCAGCACTGAGACAATCCCCTTCACTTGCTTCTAGACGTGTCGAGAGAGAATTTTCCCTTCCCCTTCCTTGGGATTCGACGCAGCTCTCCTTCCTTCTCCCCCACTAGATAGATAGGCTTCAAGGTACTTTATACCCTCAGACACCGCGAGTAAGAGTGAACCCTTAAAACGAAGAAACGTCTGCTGCTGATATGCCAGAATGCCCCCCTCCAACTCATGGAATTGTTCACTTCAAAGAAGGATGGCTGCCCAACCGGCTACATCAAGCCATATGCGCCCTTCGACATATTCTTTTCTTGATCTGCCCCTTTCTAAGAACTACCTCCGCTATTTGTAGAAAAACCTCCCCTTTGCTCTCTTTGCTCCTTCCAAACAAACTCTCCAAGAGACTCCAACAATCCCCTCCTGACTTGGTTTTCTCCTTTGATGGACTGCAGATGTATGTGTCTTCCCTTGATATCAGCCACCGGAGAAATACAGAAAGAAAATCGCCAGCCGAAGGGAAGGCCTGCTCCAACTGCTGCTCTCCTTTTATGGAGTTCCCTTCTGTAGAGGAGGTACTGGGGTATCCACTTTTATAGAAAATAAACACTTCCTGTACGTCACCTACTCAAGGGGGGTTCTCTTTAGGGAAGTATACCCTTTAACATTTCTGTGAGCAGGTAGATAACATGGATTGCACAGAGTGGTAAATTCTTCAAAAAAAATATGGACAACCAATAACCAAGGAAGACCGTACTCTGCCTGATTCAAATCAGATGATTACAAGGTTGGGCGAATGATGAATGATGCTCGCAAGTATAAACTTAGGTCTAACAAGCCACAAGCTTAGGGCTAACAAGCCACCCGAAAAGTAATTCATTCCAGTACATCAGATTCTTCTCATTAACATAAGGGCCAATGATATGTAGAATAACTCAGAACCATACAAAGAATTCCTCAAGTGGATAGAACCTAATCAACAACACTGACTCACAGAAAAAATAACCCCAAGCTACTCTCTTACAATATAGTGCTCATAGCCCTTCACTGTGAAGCCTACCCTCTGTATACACGACAGAGTAGCTCCCACAGTAGACTTGAAACCACCAAGTGCAAGAGAGGTCTTCTGCACGTATACGCGAACCACTGTATCTCTCAAACTTGTACATGTACTCCAGTGTACCCAAATGAGCACAAATTCCTTGATTTTATAGGTCTCAATAGGCCAAGAGGGCCTTGCCGAATCTTCACGTCCACTGATCAGGCGCCGGATAATTATCCAAAATTGGAGGGTAGGTCAAATATTCCACTTGATTTGAATTAGATCCACAGAAATAGGTAGTCGCCATGAATGGTTGGTGGCAAGAAACTATTCCCTGCTTCCAATTTTATCCTGCACACTTTTATCCCATATCTTTTTTGTAGTCAAATTGAGACCCTTATTTTGCATTGCCGGTGATTTAGAAACTCCTCTTGAGTGTGAGAAAGGGAGTGTGTGAAAGGGGGGGGTAACTTCACAAATCCTAGAGCCCCAAGAAATACTTTGATGTGAAAGATCATCTCCCTCATGCTTCTGCTGTATCCATCTTATCTGTTTCCCGGAGAGCCATATTCCCCATCGTCTTTGTGGGGCCCAATCCATTTCTCCTGAACCTTACAATCTTCATATTCTGGACCTTGGTCTTCTTCCCGAGTGTGTTGTGAGGATGTGTGTGTGTATGTATGGATGTGTATGCGTGTGTGTGGAAGTGTGTGATTGTATGTATGTGTTTGTGTGTGTGAGTGTGAGTGTGTGCTTATATGTGTGTGAGTGTTTATGTGCGTGCATGTGAGTGTGTATGAGTGGAGTGTGTGTGTGGAAATGTATGTGTGTGTGAGTGTGAAATTGTGTGTGTATGCATGTGTAATTATGCATGTGAGTGTGTGTGTGAATGTATATGTGTGTGAGTGTGTAATTGTGTGTAAAAGGTGAGGCGGGTGCATGCGTGTAAAGAGTGAAAGGGGGGGGGGAGATGCAGATGAGCGAGCGGGGGCGGGGAATGTGGGCGGGTGGCGGGGGGGAATTGGGCGGGTGGCGGGGCGGAATTGGGCGGGTGGCAGGGCGGGAGAGGCTAGGCGGGGGGCGGGGGAGATGCTAGGGTGCGGGGCGCGGAACTGGGCGGAGCGGGGGAGGCTGCGGGCTACTGCGGGATGGCGGGGGAGTGGAGAGAGGGAGAGAGAGAGGGGTGCGGGGGTAAGAGTGGGTGGGTGACGGGCGGAGAGCGGGGCGGAGGGCGGAGAGCGGGGCGGAGGGCGGGCGGAGAGTGGGGCGGAGGGCGGAGAGCGGGTGGAGGGTGGAGAGATAGAGAGGTAGAGAGAGAGGGGAAGAGAGAGAGGGGGTGTGAGTGGGTGGGTGGCGGGCGGAGAGCGGGGCGGAGGGCGGGCGGAGAGTGGGGCGGAGGGCGGAGAGCGGGCGGAGGGCGGAGAGATAGAGAGGTAGAGAGAGAGGGGAAGAGAGAGGGGGTGTGAGTGGGTGGGTGGCGGGCGAAGAGCGGGGCGGAGGGCGGAGAGCGGGGTGGAGGGCGGGCGGGGAGCGGGGCGGAGGGCGGAGCTAGGTGGAGGGCGGAGGATTAGGCGGGGGAGGGTTGAGGAGCTAGGTGGAGGGCAGAGAGGCTAGGTGGGGGGGGCTTGGCGGGACTAGGCGGGTTGGCGGGTGCAGGTGGGAGGGGGTACGGGGGAAGCGGGCGGGGTGCGGAGGCGGGGCAATGAGGGGCGGGGGCGGAGACGGAATGAGGGGCGGGGGGCGGAGGAGGACTGAGGGGAAGGGGAGCAACGGGGGCGGGGGAAGAGAGAGAAGAAGGGGGGAAAGAGAGGGGAAGAGAGAGAGGGAGATAGAAAGAGAGAGAGAGAGAGAGAGAGAGAGAGAGAGAGAGAGAGAGAGAGAGAGAGAGAGAGAGAGAGAGAGAGAGAGAGAGAGAGAGAGAGAGAGAGAGAGAGAGAGAGAGAGAGAGAGAGAGAGAGAGAGACAGGGACGGGGGAGGAGAGAGAGAAGGAGAGAGAAAAAAAATAGAGAGGGAGAAAGAGAAAGAGAGGGAGAGAGAGAAAACGAGAGAGAGATAGAGAGAGAAAGTGAGGGGGTAGGCCGTGAGAGGGAGAGAGAGAGAACGGGAAAGAGAGGGAAATAGAGAGGGGGAACTCGGAAGAGAAGAGAGAGATGGGAAAGAGAAGGAGAGAGAGAGAAAGATGTTGGATGTGATGGCTGGATACAATCAAAAGATCAAGTTGGTGCTGCTAGACCTGCTTCACACCTGCCCTCTTTTCTCTTCAGATATGGTTAGAAGACTCTTTGAGCTTCCAAATGATACCAAGAAACTATATATGTGCTTTACAAAATGATTGAGTAATGACCAAATCAAAACAGATAAGTTTGAACCTTCATAAGTCCAAAAACTTACTATTTCTGTAATGACACCTGCTCAGTCCTAAGCTCAGTGTGTCCAGCACACTTGCAATTGGTCTAATTCCTTCTGGGAGTATTAAATTAACTTAACAAGCTATCATTAGCAAGTTAAATCACTCCAAATGACAAACTATACACTGAGGATGATGTTTAGCAAAATCAGGGACACCCCCGACTTTTTAGGAATCACACAGAGATATACCAGTGATCACTTCGACAGCGATTTCTCCCAATTGGCTGAATAGAATGACTTGAAATTTTGTAGTGTTGTAGAATGCTTTGAGCTGGTTCCAATGAGCCCTTGATCATCAAATTTGGTTCAGTAGATCTTGAGATATGTCCTGTTGAAGTTGACAGACTTGGAGGTAGTCACTCAGAGAAAAAACACAGAGATAATGACTATGAATATATGTATTGAATCTATCAAATGTACATTCCCATTGGCATGTAGGATGATGCCCAATGGTACTCAGAGGTGTAGGCTAGGTAGTAGCTCTCACACACTCACAAATATGCTTGGATTAGCCTCGGGAAGAGTGTCTCTTGAACCCGCGACTTTTACATTAACTTTTATAGAAGTTTTTGAATGAATTTGAATTTGAATTCAAATTAAAGCTTCCCTTGATTCTCTCCACTAAACTTAGGGAGATATTCCCTCAACTAGATCATCTAATTTTTCCACGACTCTAGTCTAGTAGGTATGATTACATTGTTGATAAAGTCACATGGACTTTTACATGAGATAAAAGTAAGAATCAATAAGACTAGGTTCACATGATTATTGACTCTTGTGAATGTATCATCCAAGGGTTCAATCTTTTATGCTTTCCAAGGGTTCAATAGTCCAAGCTTCATGTTGGGTCTTCAAAGGTACACAACAATGCCAAGTGTTATGGCTTGTTTGCACCAACAGCTCCCCCTCAAGCCAAACACTTGCTTGAGTCTTCATCTTTAGTCTTCAATGATATCCTGTAATCCAATCATGGATTTAAACCTGCATAGCTTGCTTCCATCCAAAGCTTTTGTAAGCAAATCTGCACATTGAATATTAGTGGACACATAAGACAATTGGATTTCCTTGCTAAGTAGTTTCTCCCTCACATAGTGGTAATGAACCTCTATGTGTTTTGTCCTAGCATGATACACAGGATTAGCAGCTAGATGGAGTGAACTTGTATTATCACCAAATATGATAGGTGGCCTTGTATATAGGCCCAATTCTGAGTATAGTAGCTTCAACCATATTGATTCTTGAGTGGCATTGGCTAGCCCTCTGTACTCTGCCTCAGTAGATGATAGAGCCACTGTGGGTTGTTTCTTGGATGACCAAGAAATTGGTTTATCACCTGCAAAGCATATGTAACCAGATGTACTCCTCCTGTCATCCTTGCAACCTGCCCAATCTGCATCTGAGTATACCTTGATATCAATATCTGATGAATATGGATAATACAAACCATGATTTTGTGTTCCCTTTAGGTACTTTACTATCTTCTTGGCTGCCTCCAAATGTGGTACTCTTGGCTTATGCATAAATTGACTAAGTACACTAACACCATATGAGATATCAATCCTAGTTAAGGTAG
Source organism: Ceratopteris richardii (assembly GCA_020310875.1). Taxonomy (NCBI): domain Eukaryota; kingdom Viridiplantae; phylum Streptophyta; class Polypodiopsida; order Polypodiales; family Pteridaceae; genus Ceratopteris; species Ceratopteris richardii. The sequence goes on from CM035419.1 coordinate 13,485,495, forward strand.
CATAATTGAGACTACCTACCAAACTTTGGTAACCTGTAATATCCTTGAGTTCTTCTCCTTCATGTGCACTGAGTTTGTGATTGACCTCCATAGGAATGTTTGAGACTTTAGCTTCCTGCAAATTAAATTTCTTGACCATGTCCTGAATGTACTTCTTCTGAGTAATGTATATACCTGAATTTGTGTAGACCAATTCAAGCCCTAGGAAGTACTTCAATAATCCAAGATCATTGATCTTGAATTCCTTCATCATTTGACCTTTGATGTGTCTAATTCCTTGAACATCATTTCCTGTAATAATGATGTCATCAACATAGACACACAAGTATATTACCTCTGAATTGTTCTTCTTTATAAACAATGAAGTATCTGCTTTACTCATCACAAATCCTTGATCCAAGAGATAGGTTGTCAACCTATAGTTCCATGCTCTAGGTGCCTGCTTCAATCCATACAGAGCTTTCTTCAATTTGCAAACATGATTTACCTTATTAGGATCTTCATAGCCAGGTGGTTGTGACATGTAGACCTCTTCAGATATCCATCCATTCAAGAATGCATTCTTCACATCCAATTGGTACATGTTCCAATTCTTGGATGCAGCTACACTCACCATAATTCTGATAGTTGGCATCTTTGCCACAGGAGAAAATGTCTCCTCATAATCAATGCCTTGGGTTTGTGCAAAACCCTTGGCTACCAACCTAGCTTTGTACCTGCTTATTGTACCATCTGAGTTCCTTTTGAGTTTGTAGATCCATCTGGATCCTATGACCTTCATGGAGTCCTTCTTGGGTACCAAATCCCAAGTATCACTCTCCTTGAGAGCCTCCATTTCTTCATCCATTGCTTCCTTCCATTCTGGTTTAGTAATGGCTTCCTCAAATGTACCTGGTTCTTCACTTAAGATATCTTTTGCAAGATATACAGAGTGCTTGGTTACAAGTGAAGTATCATATCCATACCTAATAGGTTTCTTCTTTTCCCTTGAAGATCTCCTCATAGCTTGAGTTGAGGATTCTGGATTGTCTTCAAGTTGCTTCATCTTCATTTTCCCTTTTGATTTCCAAGCTTTGAATTCTTCAATGTTGATGGTGTCTTCCTCATCTGAACTTGTATCCTCATTCTGAGTTGGTTCTTGTCTGACAAGCTTTGGAAAGTCTTCTTCCATATCATAAGGTAGGCTCACTTTCCTGCACTCATTATCATACCATGAATCATTTTCATCAAAGGTGACATCTCTGCTTACCTTGAAGCCTTTGTTTGAGGGGTTATAGAACCTGTATCCTTTCTGATTCAAATCATAACCAATAAAGATACACTTCTCAGCCTTAGGGTCTAGCTTTCCCCTTACCTGTGAGGGAATATGCACATATGCAACACACCCAAAAATCTTGCAATGATCCAGAGATGGTCTCTTATCATGCCAAGCCTCATAGGGTGTCATTCCATCAAGTGTCTTTGATGGCAACCTGTTGATCAAGTATGTGGCAGTAGATACACTCTCTGCCCAAAGATAATTTGGTAGTTTCTTCTCATTAAGCATAGACCTAGCTGTCTCCACAATGATTCTATTTCTTCTTTCAGCTACCCCATTTTGTTCAGGTGAGTACCTTGTGGTAATCTCCCTCTTGATGCCTCTTTCCTGCAAGAATTTTTCAAAGTCATTGGAGAAGTATTCTCCACCACCATCAGACCTTAATCTCTTCAATTGTCTACCTGTTTGATTCTCTACTAATGCAAGATACCTTTTGAAGCAATTAAATACTTCATCTTTATGTTTCATGAAGTACAAGACAGTCCATCTGCTATAATCATCTATAAAAGATACATAGTACCTTGACCCAGATATGGATGGCTCCTTGCTTGGTCCCCACACATCTGTATGCACCAATTCCAAGTAATCTTCATGCATAAATCCTTTCTTGGTATATGGCAACCTGTGTGACTTACCAAATTGACAAGCCCCACACTTGTATATCATGTGTTGCTTGGATACATTAGGTATCCCAAGCACACATTGATCTCTGCTCATCTGCTTTATGGTTCTCTCTCCAATGTGACCCAATCTCTTGTGCCACATCTCCAATTCTGATAGGGTTTGGTCCCTATAGTTGTACAAGGCAATATTTTTAGTATCTTCAAGTTCAAAGGTAAACAATCTACCTGACTTCTCTCCCTTGGCTATCCTTCTGAATCCATGTCTTGGATCCTCCACATATGCACCATGTAGAGTGAACCTGACTTGTAGACCTTTTTCAACAATCTGACCTACACTCATCAGATTCTTGGTGATTGTTGGGACATACAATACTCTGCTTAGCAAATTTTGATTACCATCACTTGTTTTGACATTACCTACCTTAACCACTGAATGTTTAGTGTCATCACCTGTCTGCACTTGGTGCTTGCCTTTAGGTTCTTCCAAATCAGAGAGTAAGGCAACATTCCCAGCTACATGGTTAGAGCAACCTGAGTCAATATAGAACAAATGATCATCATTGATACCTGATTTAGATGTCATGTTCATAATCAACAAGGAATCATCTTGATCCTCTGCATAATTGTTGTAATCCTTTCTGTTCCTGTATCCTCCTTGATAATTGCCATTGTGATTGTAGCTATTGTTGTAGTTATTGTTGTAATTATTGTTGTAGCCATGGTAGCCTTGAGATTGATTGAACCTGCCTCTGCCTTGGGAGTATCCTCCTCTTTGGTGACCTCTTCCTCTTTGGTTCTTGTAATTCTTGTAGCATTCATCTGTAGTATGATTAGACAAACCACAAATATTGCATGGAGATTGATTATAGGGTCTCCCCCTACCTGACTTACCTCCTCTGCCCCTACCTCTAGATGATCTACCTCTCCCTGCATAGTTTGCTTGGGAGGTGGATCCTTCATCATCAACCTTCTTGCTTTTACCCTTGTCTTTAGGCTTCTTATCTGTATATAGGGCAGAGGGATTGTTACCTTTTGATTGCTCTCCATTCTTTGTGATCTTGGCTTCATGTGTGAAGAGTTGTCCAATCAAAGTTGTTAGATCAGGTGCTTGAATGTCCATGTACAAGTCCATTGCAGTGGTAAAGCTCTCCCATTTGTCATCTGCTTTGAGTCCATTGATCACTTGTCTGACTATTTGCTCTTCTTCAATTTCTTCTCCAACACTTGCAAGTTGATCTGCTATGTCTTTGACTTTGGTGACAAAATCTGAAACACATTGTTTTGATTGCTTCCTAAGAGTTGTAAACTCAATCCATAGCTGATTCTTTCTGGCCCTTGTGCTTGATGAGAAGTATGTTGACAAGGTTTCCCAAGTCTCTTGGGAAGTCTTACAGTTCCTAACATGAGGTAGAAGGAAATCAGAGATAGAGTTTAGAAGATATGACCTTGCTAAAGCATCTTTAGCACACCATTGATTAAGTCTCTCATGCTCATCCTTTGTAGGTAGACCTCTGGTTTTGAATGAGGGCAACTCCTCATCTCCTGATATGTATCCATACAAGCTTCTCCCTTGTAGATAAGTCTTCATTCTTAATGACCATGCCTGGTAGTTATTCCTATCCAATTTGTCAATAAAGGAAGGGAAACCATCACCCATGATTACCTTGTTTGCTCTGATACCACTGTTGGATGTGATGGCTGGATACAATCAAAAGATCAAGTTGGTGCTGCTAGACCTGCTTCACACCTGCCCTCTTTTCTTTTCAGATATGGTTAGAAGACTCTTTGAGCTTCCAAATGATACCAAGAAACTATATATGTTCTTTACAAAATGATTGAGTAATGACCAAATCAAAACAGATAAGTTTGAACCTTCATAAGTCCAAAAACTTACTATTTCTGTAATGACACCTGCTCAGTCCTAAGCTCAGTGTGTCCAGCACACTTGCAATTGGTCTAATTCCTTCTGGGAGTATTAAATTAACTTAACAAGCTATCATTAGCAAGTTAAATCACTCCAAATGACAAACTATACACTGAGGATGATGTTTAGCAAAATCAGGGACACCCCCGACTTTTTAGGAATCACACAGAGATATACCAGTGATCATTTCGACAGCGATTTCTCCCAATTGGCTGAATAGAATGACTTGAAATTTTGTAGTGTTGTAGAATGCTTTGAGCTGGTTCCAATGAGCCCTTGATCATCAAATTTGGTTCAGTAGATCTTGAGATATGTCCTGTTGAAGTTGACAGACTTGGAGGTAGTCACTCAGAGAAAAAACACAGAGATAATGACTATGAATATATGTATTGAATCTATCAAATGTACATTCCCATTGGCATGTAGGATGATGCCCAATGGTACTCAGAGGTGTAGGCTAGGTAGTAGCTCTCACACACTCACAAATATGCTTGGATTAGCCTCGGGAAGAGTGTCTCTTGAACCCGCGACTTTTACATTAACTTTTATAGAAGTTTTTGAATGAATTTGAATTTGAATTCAAATTAAAGCTTCCCTTGATTCTCTCCACTAAACTTAGGGAGATATTCCCTCAACTAGATCATCTAATTTTTCCACGACTCTAGTCTAGTAGGTATGATTACATTGTTGATAAAGTCACATGGACTTTTACATGAGATAAAAGTAAGAATCAATAAGACTAGGTTCACATGATTATTGACTCTTGTGAATGTATCATCCAAGGGTTCAATAGTCCAAGCTTCATGTTGGGTCTTCAAAGGTACACAACAATGCCAAGTGTTATGGCTTGTTTGCACCAACAAAAGAGAGAGAGTGAGAAAAAGAGAGAGAAGGGGGAAAGAGAGAGATAGATGTCGAACAACCGAGGAAGCAAAGAAAAGACGACAGCAACGACTGCTCAGAACTCAAATATATCCGTGTCAGAGCACTTGAACACTTCCTGAAGCTTCATCCCAAGGCATCCAAGAGTTTTTCGACCTCTACAGACCCCCACATCAAGCTTTTGCACCATCCCGGTGCAATAACTCCTTTATATGCTTATTTCAATGAAATTTAACTTCAATTACTGAAAAGAAACATGGTATGTACAAGGGATAGAATGCTTCCACTTTGTCCTAGTTCCGATACTTCTTCACCCTGGAGATGTTGACGAGGGGAATTCTTTTACCCTGTAGATCTTCCAAATGTACTGCGCCATGTGGCAATACCTTGATAACCTTATATGGTCCTGTCCATTTGGGTGCCAATTTTGTTGGAATTGCTGGGACCTGATGCACTAAAACCATGGATCCTTCCTGTACTTCATTGGACCTCAGATACCTGTCATGCAGTCTTTTACGCTCTTCTTGTGTTACCTGAAGTTTTTGCATTGCTCCTTCTCTGTATTCTTCTAATGCCACCAATCTCTGAATGGGGGGTTCAATTCCAATGGTTTTGATTTCTATTTCCTTTCTGATAATAAACTCGAATGGTGCCAATGCCTCTTTTCCATAAACTAGGCGAAATGGAGTTTCGCCTGTGGTTCCCCTCTTCGTGGTTCTGAAAGCCCAAATTGCACCGATCAATGCTAGCGGCCAAGAGCTTTGATGATCGAAAGATAATTTGCGAAGCAGCCCAATCAAAATCTTATTGGAACTCTCTGCTTGGCCATTTGCCCTTGGGTAGTAGGCACAAGACTTTTTATGGAAGATTTTGTACCTGTCAAATGTAAACTGGAGCAATTGATTTACAAAATGTGTGCCCCTATCACTGGTAATTTCCAATGGGCAACCAAATCTTGAGAAAATATGTTTATACATAAATTTTGCTACTGTTAAAGCCGTGCAGTCCACAGTAGCTTTAGCCTCTATCCATTTAGTGGCATAGCATGTGGCCATCAAGATATACTTTTTACCTCCTGGTTGCCCAGTTGGGCTAATTGGCCCTATGAAATCAAGACCCCATCGTTCAAATGGAAGCCATCCAGTAGATATGACTAATGGTTGGAAATTCAATCTGGTTGGTGCGGGAGCACACCTCTGGCAGATGTGGCATTCTTTAGAAAACTTGATTGCATCCTTGAAAATATGAGGCCACCATAATCCTTTGTGGATGATTCTATGAGCCAATTCTTCCCCCTTTAGGTGTCCTTCATTGTGTGCAGCCTCCAGCAAAAGATTTACCTCTTCTGGATAGACACATCTTCTCAATATATCATCCTGACAGTATTTATATAAATTTCCATTTATAAGAGAATATGCTTTGGTTTTTAGGAGCAATCTTCTCTTTTCTACAGGTGTCAAGTGTTCTGGGATCTTTCCAGTAGTGAGAACATGAAGAATTTCATCGTACCAACCTGTCCGAATTGCTATTAGAAAAAGATTGCTATCCACCAGTTCATCATTAATACCTGTTGCCTTTTCGCTCATTGCGGTCCTGGACACTTGATCTGCCATGTAGTGCTCTTTTCCTGGCTTAATATGAATATCAAAATTAAATTCCTGAAATAGGAGTAACCATCTCCAAATCCTTCCAGCTACTCTAGGCTTGTTTATCAAATACTTCAAGGGCTGATTGTTGGTGCAAACAAGCCATAACACTTGGCATTGTTGTGTGCCTTTGAAGACCCAACATGAAGCTTGGACTATTGAACCCTTGGAAAGCATAAAAGATTGAACCCTTGGATGATACATTCACAAGAGTCAATAATCATGTGAACCTAGTCTTATTGATTCTTACTTTTATCTCATGTAAAAGTCCATGTGACTTTATCAACAATGTAATCATACCTACTAGACTAGAGTCGTGGAAAAATTAGATGATCTAGTTGAGGGAATATCTCCCTAAGTCTAGTGGAGAGAATCAAGGGAAGCTTTAATTTGAATTCAAATTCAAATTCATTCAAAAACTTCTATAAAAGTCAATGTAAAAGTCGCGGGTTTAAGAGACACTCTTCCCGAGGCTAATCCAAGCATATTTGTGAGTGTGTGAGAGCTACTACCTAGCCTACACCTCTGAGTACCATTGGGCATCATCCTACATGCCAATGGGAATGTACATTTGATAGATTCAATACATATATTCATAGTCATTATCTCTGTGTTTTTCTCTGAGTGACTACCTCCAAGTCTGTCAACTTCAACAGGACATATCTCAAGATCTACTGAACCAAATTTGATGATCCAGGGCTCATTGGAACCAGCTCAAAGCATTCTACAACACTACAAAGTTTCAAGTCAATCTATTCAGCCAATTGGGAGAAATCGCTATCGAAGTGATCACTGGTATATCTCTGTGTGATTCCTAAAAAGTCGGGGGTGTCCCTGATTTTGCTAAACATCATCCTCAGTGTATAGTTTGTCATTTGGAGTGATTTAACTTGCTAATGGTAGCTTGTTAAGTTAATTTAATACTCCCAGAAGGAATTAGACCAATTGCAGGTGTGCTGGTCACACTGAGCTTAGGACTGAGCAGGTATCAATACAGAAATAGAAAGTTTTTTGGAGTTGTGAAGGTTCAAAATCATTTGTTTTGATTTGGTCATTACTCAATCATTTTGTAAAGCACATATATAGTTTCTTGGTATCATTTGGAAGCTCAAGGAGTCTTCTAACCATATCTGTAGAGGAAAGAGGGCAGGTGTGAAGCAGGTCTAGCAGCACCAACTTGATCTTCTGATTGTACCCAGCCATCACATCCAACAGTGGTATCAGAGCAAAACAAGGTAATCATGGGTGATGGTTTCCCTTCCTTTATTGACAAATTGGATAGGAATAACTACCAGGCATGGTCATTAAGAATGAAGACTTATCTACAAGGGAGAAGCTTGTATGGATACATATCAGGAGATGAGGAGTTGCCCTCATTCAAAACCAGAGGCCTACCTACAAAGGATGAGCATGAGAGACTTAATCAATGGTGTGCTAAAGATGCTTTGGCAAGGTCATATCTTCTAAACTCTATCTCTGATTTCCTTCTACCTCATGTTAGGAACTGTAAGACTTCCCAAGAGACTTGGGAGACATTGTCAACATACTTCTCATCAAGCACAAGGGCCAGAAAGAATCAGCTATGGATTGAGTTTACAACTCTTAGGAAACAATCAAAACAATGTGTTTCAGATTTTGTCACCAAAGTCAAAGATATAGCAGATCAACTTGCAAGTGTTGGAGAAGAGATTGAAGAAGAGCAAATTGTTAGACAAGTGATCAATGGACTCAAAGCAGATGACAAGTGGGAGAGCTTTACCACTACAATGGACTTGTACATGGACATTCAAGCACCTGATCTAACAACTTTGATTGGACAACTCTTCACACATGAAGCCAAGATCACAAAGAATGGAGAGCAATCAAAAGGTAACAATCCCTCTGCCCTATATACAGATAAGAAGTCTAAAGACAAGGGTAAAAGCAAGAAGGTTGATGATGAAGGATCCACCTCCCAAGCAAACTATGCAGGGAGAGGTAGATCATCTAGAGGTAGGGGCAGAGGAGGTAAGTCAGGTAGGGGGAGACCCTATAATCAATCTCCATGCAATATTTGTGGTTTGTCTAATCATACTACAGATGAATGCTACAAAAACTACAAGAACCAAAGAGGAAGAGGTCACCAAAGAGGAGGATACTCCCAAGGCAGAGGCAGATTCAATCAATCTCAAGGCTACCATGGCTACAACAATAATTACAACAATAACTACAACAATAGCTACAATCACAATGGCAATTATCAAGGAGGATACAGGAACAGAAAGGATTACAACAATTATGCAGAGGATCAAGATGATTCCTTGTTGATTATGAACATGACATCTAAATCACGTATCAATGATGATCATTTGTTCTATATTGACTCAGGTTGCTCTAACCATGTAGCTGGGAATGTTGCCTTACTCTCTGATTTGGAAGAACCTAAAGGCAAGCACCAAGTGCAGACAGGTGATGACACTAAACACTCAGTGGTCAAAGTAGGTAATGTCAAAACAAGTGATGGTAATCAGAATTTACTTAGCAGAGTATTGTATGTTCCAACAATCACCAAGAATCTGATGAGTGTAGGTCAGATTGTTGAAAAAGGTCTACAGGTCAGGTTCACTCAACATGGTGCATATGTGGAGGATCCAAGACATGGATTCAGAAGGATAGCCAAGGGAGAGAAGTCAGGTAGATTGTTTACCTTTGAACTTGAAGATACTAAAAATATTGCCTTGTACAACTATAGGGACCAAACCCTATCAGAATTGGAGATGTGGCACAAGAGATTGGGTCACATTGGAGAGAGAACCATAAAGCAGATGAGCAGAGATCAATGTGTGCTTGGGATACCTAATGTATCCAAGCAACACATGATATACAAGTGTGGGGCTTGTCAATTTGGTAAGTCACACAGGTTGCCATATACCAAGAAAGGATTTATGCATGAAGATTACTTGGAATTGGTGCATACAGATGTGTGGGGACCAAGCAAGGAGCCATCCATATCTGGGTCAAGGTACTATGTATCTTTTATAGATGATTATAGCAGATGGACTGTCTTGTACTTCATGAAACATAAAGATGAAGTATTTAATTGCTTCAAAAGATATCTTGCATTAGTAGAGAATCAAACAGGTAGACAATTGAAGAGATTAAGGTCTGATGGTGGTGGAGAATACTTCTCCAATGACTTTGAAGAATTCTTGCAGGAAAGAGGCATCAAGAGGGAGATTACCACAAGGTACTCACCTGAACAAAATGGGGTAGCTGAAAGAAGAAATAGACTCATTGTGGAGACAGCTAGGTCTATGCTTAATGAGAAGAAACTACCAAATTATCTTTGGGCAGAGAGTGTATCTACTGCCACATACTTGATCAACAGGTTGCCATCAAAGACACTTGATGGAATGACACCCTATGAAGCTTGGCATGGTAAGAGACCATCTCTGGATCATTGCAAGATTTTTGGGTGTGTTGCATATGTGCATATTCCCTCACAGGTAAGGGGAAAGCTAGACCCTAAGGCTGAAAAGTGTATCTTTATTGGTTATGATTTGAATCAGAAAGGATACAGGTTCTATAACCCCTCAAACAAAGGCTTCAAGGTAAGCAGAGATGTCATCTTTGATGAAAATGATTCATGGTATGATAATGAGTGCAGGAAAGTGAGTTTACCTTATGATATGGAAGAAGACTTTCCAAAGCTTGTCAGACAAGAACCAACTCAGAATGAGGATACAAGTTCAGATGAGGAAGACACCATCAACATTGAAGAATTCAAAGCTTGGAAATCCAAAGGGAAGATGAAGATGAAGCAACTTGAAGACAATCCAGAATCCTCAACTCAAGCTATGAGGAGATCTTCAAGGGAAAAGAAGAAACCTATTAGGTATGGATATGATACTTCACTTGTAACCAAGCACTCTGTATATCTTGCAAAAGATATCTTAAGTGAAGAACCAGGTACATTTGAGGAAGCTATTACTAAACCAGAATGGAAGGAAGCAATGGATGAAGAAATGGAGGCTCTCAAGGAGAGTGATACTTGGGACTTGGTACCCAAGAAGGACTCCATGAAGGTGATAGGATCCAGATGGATCTACAAACTCAAAAGGAACTCAGATGGTTCAATAAGCAGGTACAAAGCTAGGTTGGTAGCCAAGGGTTTTGCACAAACCCAAGGCATTGATTATGAGGAGACATTTTCTCCTGTGGCAAAGATGCCAACTATCAGAATTATGGTGAGTGTAGCTGCATCCAAAAATTGGAACATGTACCAATTGGATGTGAAGAATGCATTCTTGAATGGATGGATATCTGAAGAGGTCTACATGTCACAACCACCTGGCTATGAGGATCCCAATAAGGTAAATCATGTTTGCAAATTGAAAAAAGCTCTGTATGGTTTGAAGCAGGCACCTAGAGCATGGAACTATAGGTTGACAACCTATCTCTTGGATCAAGGATTTGTGATGAGTAAAGCAGATACTTCATTGTTTATAAAGAAGAACAATTTAGAGGTAATATACTTGTGTGTCTATGTTGATGACATCATTATTACAGGAAATGATGTTCAAGGAATTAGACACATCAAAGGTCAAATGATGAAGGAATTCAAGATAAATGATCTTGGATTATTGAAGTACTTCCTAGGACTTGAATTGGTCTACACAAATTCAGGTATATTCATTACTCAGAAGAAGTACATTCAGGACATGGTCAAGAAGTTTAATTTGCAGGAAGCTAAAGTCTCAAACATTCCTATGGAGGTCAATCACAAACTCAGTGCACATGAAGGAGAAGAACTCAAGGATATTACAGGTTACCAAAGTTTGGTAGGTAGTCTCAATTATGCTACCTTAACTAGGATTGATATCTCATATGGTGTTAGTGTACTTAGCCAATTTATGCATAAGCCAAGAGTACCACATTTGGAGGCAGCCAAGAAGATAGTAAAGTACCTAAAGGGAACACAAAATCATGGTTTGTATTATCCATATTCATCAGATATTGATATCAAGGTATACTCAGATGCAGATTGGGCAGGTTGCAAGGATGACAGGAGGAGTACATCTGGTTACATATGCTTTGCAGGTGATAAACCTATTTCTTGGTCATCCAAGAAACAACCCACAGTGGCTCTATCATCTACTGAGGCAGAGTACAGAGGGCTAGCCAATGCCACTCAAGAATCAATATGGTTGAAGCTACTATACTCAGAATTGGGCCTATATACAAGGCCACCTATCATATTTGGTGATAATACAAGTTCACTCCATCTAGCTGCTAATCCTGTGTATCATGCTAGGACAAAACACATAGAGGTTCATTACCACTATGTGAGGGAGAAACTACTTAGCAAGGAAATCCAATTGTCTTATGTGTCCACTAATATTCAATGTGCAGATTTGCTTACAAAAGCTTTGGATGGAAGCAAGCTATGCAGGTTTAAATCCATGATTGGATTACAGGATATCATTGAAGACTAAAGATGAAGACTCAAGCAAGTGTTTGGCTTGAGGGGGAGCTGTTGGTGCAAACAAGCCATAACACTTGGCATTGTTGTGTGCCTTTGAAGACCCAACATGAAGCTTGGACTATTGAACCCTTGGAAAGCATAAAAGATTGAACCCTTGGATGATACATTCACAAGAGTCAATAATCATGTGAACCTAGTCTTATTGATTCTTACTTTTATCTCATGTAAAAGTCCATGTGACTTTATCAACAATGTAATCATACCTACTAGACTAGAGTCGTGGAAAAATTAGATGATCTAGTTGAGGGAATATCTCCCTAAGTCTAGTGGAGAGAATCAAGGGAAGCTTTAATTTGAATTCAAATTCAAATTCATTCAAAAACTTCTATAAAAGTCAATGTAAAAGTCGCGGGTTTAAGAGACACTCTTCCCGAGGCTAATCCAAGCATATTTGTGAGTGTGTGAGAGCTACTACCTAGCCTACACCTCTGAGTACCGTTGGGCATCATCCTACATGCCAATGGGAATGTACATTTGATAGATTCAATACATATATTCATAGTCATTATCTCTGTGTTTTTCTCTGAGTGACTACCTCCAAGTCTGTCAACTTCAACAGGACATATCTCAAGCTCTACTGAACCAAATTTGATGATCCAGGGCTCATTGGAACCAGCTCAAAGCATTCGACAACACTACAAAGTTTCAAGTCAATCTATTCAGCCAATTGGGAGAAATCGCTGTCGAAGTGATCACTGGTATATCTCTGTGTGATTCCTAAAAAGTCGGGGGTGTCCCTGATTTTGCTAAACATCATCCTCAGTGTATAGTTTGTCATTTGGAGTGATTTAACTTGCTAATGGTAGCTTGTTAAGTTAATTTAATACTCCCAGAAGGAATTAGACCAATTGCAGGTGTGCTGGTCACACTGAGCTTAGGACTGAGCAGGTATCAATACAGAAATAGAAAGTTTTTTGGAGTTGTGAAGGTTCAAAATCATTTGTTTTGATTTGGTCATTACTCAATCATTTTGTAAAGCACATATATAGTTTCTTGGTATCATTTGGAAGCTCAAGGAGTCTTCTAACCATATCTGTAGAGGAAAGAGGGCAGGTGTGAAGCAGGTCTAGCAGCACCAACTTGATCTTCTGATTGTACCCAGCCATCACATCCAACAGTGGTATCAGAGCAAAACAAGGTAATCATGGGTGATGGTTTCCCTTCCTTTATTGACAAATTGGATAGGAATAACTACCAGGCATGGTCATTAAGAATGAAGACTTATCTACAAGGGAGAAGCTTGTATGGATACATATCAGGAGATGAGGAGTTGCCCTCATTCAAAACCAGAGGCCTACCTACAAAGGATGAGCATGAGAGACTTAATCAATGGTGTGCTAAAGATGCTTTGGCAAGGTCATATCTTCTAAACTCTATCTCTGATTTCCTTCTACCTCATGTTAGGAACTGTAAGACTTCCCAAGAGACTTGGGAGACATTGTCAACATACTTCTCATCAAGCACAAGGGCCAGAAAGAATCAGCTATGGATTGAGTTTACAACTCTTAGGAAACAATCAAAACAATGTGTTTCAGATTTTGTCACCAAAGTCAAAGATATAGCAGATCAACTTGCAAGTGTTGGAGAAGAGATTGAAGAAGAGCAAATTGTTAGACAAGTGATCAATGGACTCAAAGCAGATGACAAGTGGGAGAGCTTTACCACTACAATGGACTTGTACATGGACATTCAAGCACCTGATCTAACAACTTTGATTGGACAACTCTTCACACATGAAGCCAAGATCACAAAGAATGGAGAGCAATCAAAAGGTAACAATCCCTCTGCCCTATATACAGATAAGAAGTCTAAAGACAAGGGTAAAAGCAAGAAGGTTGATGATGAAGGATCCACCTCCCAAGCAAACTATGCAGGGAGAGGTAGATCATCTAGAGGTAGGGGCAGAGGAGGTAAGTCAGGTAGGGGGAGACCCTATAATCAATCTCCATGCAATATTTGTGGTTTGTCTAATCATACTACAGATGAATGCTACAAAAACTACAAGAACCAAAGAGGAAGAGGTCACCAAAGAGGAGGATACTCCCAAGGCAGAGGCAGATTCAATCAATCTCAAGGCTACCATGGCTACAACAATAATTACAACAATAACTACAACAATAGCTACAATCACAATGGCAATTATCAAGGAGGATACAGGAACAGAAAGGATTACAACAATTATGCAGAGGATCAAGATGATTCCTTGTTGATTATGAACATGACATCTAAATCAGGTATCAATGATGATCATTTGTTCTATATTGACTCAGGTTGCTCTAACCATGTAGCTGGGAATGTTGCCTTACTCTCTGATTTGGAAGAACCTAAAGGCAAGCACCAAGTGCAGACAGGTGATGACACTAAACACTCAGTGGTCAAAGTAGGTAATGTCAAAACAAGTGATGGTAATCAGAATTTACTTAGCAGAGTATTGTATGTTCCAACAATCACCAAGAATCTGATGAGTGTAGGTCAGATTGTTGAAAAAGGTCTACAGGTCAGGTTCACTCAACATGGTGCATATGTGGAGGATCCAAGACATGGATTCAGAAGGATAGCCAAGGGAGAGAAGTCAGGTAGATTGTTTACCTTTGAACTTGAAGATACTAAAAATATTGCCTTGTACAACTATAGGGACCAAACCCTATCAGAATTGGAGATGTGGCACAAGAGATTGGGTCACATTGGAGAGAGAACCATAAAGCAGATGAGCAGAGATCAATGTGTGCTTGGGATACCTAATGTATCCAAGCAACACATGATATACAAGTGTGGGGCTTGTCAATTTGGTAAGTCACACAGGTTGCCATATACCAAGAAAGGATTTATGCATGAAGATTACTTGGAATTGGTGCATACAGATGTGTGGGGACCAAGCAAGGAGCCATCCATATCTGGGTCAAGGTACTATGTATCTTTTATAGATGATTATAGCAGATGGACTGTCTTGTACTTCATGAAACATAAAGATGAAGTATTTAATTGCTTCAAAAGATATCTTGCATTAGTAGAGAATCAAACAGGTAGACAATTGAAGAGATTAAGGTCTGATGGTGGTGGAGAATACTTCTCCAATGACTTTGAAGAATTCTTGCAGGAAAGAGGCATCAAGAGGGAGATTACCACAAGGTACTCACCTGAACAAAATGGGGTAGCTGAAAGAAGAAATAGACTCATTGTGGAGACAGCTAGGTCTATGCTTAATGAGAAGAAACTACCAAATTATCTTTGGGCAGAGAGTGTATCTACTGCCACATACTTGATCAACAGGTTGCCATCAAAGACACTTGATGGAATGACACCCTATGAAGCTTGGCATGGTAAGAGACCATCTCTGGATCATTGCAAGATTTTTGGGTGTGTTGCATATGTGCATATTCCCTCACAGGTAAGGGGAAAGCTAGACCCTAAGGCTGAAAAGTGTATCTTTATTGGTTATGATTTGAATCAGAAAGGATACAGGTTCTATAACCCCTCAAACAAAGGCTTCAAGGTAAGCAGAGATGTCATCTTTGATGAAAATGATTCATGGTATGATAATGAGTGCAGGAAAGTGAGTTTACCTTATGATATGGAAGAAGACTTTCCAAAGCTTGTCAGACAAGAACCAACTCAGAATGAGGATACAAGTTCAGATGAGGAAGACACCATCAACATTGAAGAATTCAAAGCTTGGAAATCCAAAGGGAAGATGAAGATGAAGCAACTTGAAGACAATCCAGAATCCTCAACTCAAGCTATGAGGAGATCTTCAAGGGAAAAGAAGAAACCTATTAGGTATGGATATGATACTTCACTTGTAACCAAGCACTCTGTATATCTTGCAAAAGATATCTTAAGTGAAGAACCAGGTACATTTGAGGAAGCTATTACTAAACCAGAATGGAAGGAAGCAATGGATGAAGAAATGGAGGCTCTCAAGGAGAGTGATACTTGGGACTTGGTACCCAAGAAGGACTCCATGAAGGTGATAGGATCCAGATGGATCTACAAACTCAAAAGGAACTCAGATGGTTCAATAAGCAGGTACAAAGCTAGGTTGGTAGCCAAGGGTTTTGCACAAACCCAAGGCATTGATTATGAGGAGACATTTTCTCCTGTGGCAAAGATGCCAACTATCAGAATTATGGTGAGTGTAGCTGCATCCAAAAATTGGAACATGTACCAATTGGATGTGAAGAATGCATTCTTGAATGGATGGATATCTGAAGAGGTCTACATGTCACAACCACCTGGCTATGAGGATCCCAATAAGGTAAATCATGTTTGCAAATTGAAAAAAGCTCTGTATGGTTTGAAGCAGGCACCTAGAGCATGGAACTATAGGTTGACAACCTATCTCTTGGATCAAGGATTTGTGATGAGTAAAGCAGATACTTCATTGTTTATAAAGAAGAACAATTTAGAGGTAATATACTTGTGTGTCTATGTTGATGACATCATTATTACAGGAAATGATGTTCAAGGAATTAGACACATCAAAGGTCAAATGATGAAGGAATTCAAGATAAATGATCTTGGATTATTGAAGTACTTCCTAGGACTTGAATTGGTCTACACAAATTCAGGTATATTCATTACTCAGAAGAAGTACATTCAGGACATGGTCAAGAAGTTTAATTTGCAGGAAGCTAAAGTCTCAAACATTCCTATGGAGGTCAATCACAAACTCAGTGCACATGAAGGAGAAGAACTCAAGGATATTACAGGTTACCAAAGTTTGGTAGGTAGTCTCAATTATGCTACCTTAACTAGGATTGATATCTCATATGGTGTTAGTGTACTTAGCCAATTTATGCATAAGCCAAGAGTACCACATTTGGAGGCAGCCAAGAAGATAGTAAAGTACCTAAAGGGAACACAAAATCATGGTTTGTATTATCCATATTCATCAGATATTGATATCAAGGTATACTCAGATGCAGATTGGGCAGGTTGCAAGGATGACAGGAGGAGTACATCTGGTTACATATGCTTTGCAGGTGATAAACCTATTTCTTGGTCATCCAAGAAACAACCCACAGTGGCTCTATCATCTACTGAGGCAGAGTACAGAGGGCTAGCCAATGCCACTCAAGAATCAATATGGTTGAAGCTACTATACTCAGAATTGGGCCTATATACAAGGCCACCTATCATATTTGGTGATAATACAAGTTCACTCCATCTAGCTGCTAATCCTGTGTATCATGCTAGGACAAAACACATAGAGGTTCATTACCACTATGTGAGGGAGAAACTACTTAGCAAGGAAATCCAATTGTCTTATGTGTCCACTAATATTCAATGTGCAGATTTGCTTACAAAAGCTTTGGATGGAAGCAAGCTATGCAGGTTTAAATCCATGATTGGATTACAGGATATCATTGAAGACTAAAGATGAAGACTCAAGCAAGTGTTTGGCTTGAGGGGGAGCTGTTGGTGCAAACAAGCCATAACACTTGGCATTGTTGTGTGCCTTTGAAGACCCAACATGAAGCTTGGACTATTGAACCCTTGGAAAGCATAAAAGATTGAACCCTTGGATGATACATTCACAAGAGTCAATAATCATGTGAACCTAGTCTTATTGATTCTTACTTTTATCTCATGTAAAAGTCCATGTGACTTTATCAACAATGTAATCATACCTACTAGACTAGAGTCGTGGAAAAATTAGATGATCTAGTTGAGGGAATATCTCCCTAAGTCTAGTGGAGAGAATCAAGGGAAGCTTTAATTTGAATTCAAATTCAAATTCATTCAAAAACTTCTATAAAAGTCAATGTAAAAGTCGCGGGTTTAAGAGACACTCTTCCCGAGGCTAATCCAAGCATATTTGTGAGTGTGTGAGAGCTACTACCTAGCCTACACCTCTGAGTACCATTGGGCATCATCCTACATGCCAATGGGAATGTACATTTGATAGATTCAATACATATATTCATAGTCATTATCTCTGTGTTTTTCTCTGAGTGACTACCTCCAAGTCTGTCAACTTCAACAGGACATATCTCAAGATCTACTGAACCAAATTTGATGATCCAGGGCTCATTGGAACCAGCTCAAAGCATTCTACAACACTACAAAGTTTCAAGTCAATCTATTCAGCCAATTGGGAGGAATCGCTGTCGAAGTGATCACTGGTATATCTCTGTGTGATTCCTAAAAAGTCGGGGGTGTCCCTGATTTTGCTAAACATCATCCTCAGTGTATAGTTTGTCATTTGGAGTGATTTAAGTTGCTAATGGTAGCTTGTTAAGTTAATTTAATACTCCCAGAAGGAATTAGACCAATTGCAGGTGTGCTGGTCACACTGAGCTTAGGACTGAGCAGGTATCAATACAGAAATAGAAAGTTTTTTGGAGTTGTGAAGGTTCAAAATCATCTGTTTTGATTTGGTCATTACTCAATCATTTTGTAAAGCACATATATAGTTTCTTGGTATCATTTGGAAGCTCAAGGAGTCTTCTAACCATATCTGTAGAGGAAAGAGGGCAGGTGTGAAGCAGGTCTAGCAGCACCAACTTGATCTTCTGATTGTACCCAGCCATCACATCCAACACTGATGATCAGAAATAACAATGAAATGTACACCAAGGAGATAATGTCGGAACTTCTGAAGGGCAAATACGATAGCCAAACCTTCTCTTTCCGTTGTACTGTAATTTCTTTCACCTTGGTTGAGTAGTCTGCTTGCATAAGAGATAGGTCTATCCACTTTGTGAGATGATGGTTGAGCTAGAACTGCACCAACAGCATGAAGACTAGCATCTGTATGCACATGAAATTCCAATGACCAATCAGGAACACTTAAAAGTGGAGCAGTGTATAGCCTCAACTTTAGTTCACAAAATGCTTTGTCCACTTCAGCACTCCATGAGAAAGGAATCTTTTTACTGGTAAGCCTTGACAAGGGCTTAGCAATTTCCGAATACATCCTAATGAATCTTCTGTGATACCCTGCATGACCCAAGAAACTTTGCACTTCCTTTGGGCTTTGTGGAATTGGCATGGAAAGAATAGCTGTAACCTTTGCAGGGTCAACAGTTATGCCTTCAGCAGATACTATGTGACCAAGAAGAGTGCCCTTAGTGACCAAAAAATGACATTTCGCAGGGTTTAATTTCAAACCTGTTTTGAGACACTGCTCAAAGATTTCTTTTAAATTCTCCAAATGGTTATTGAAATCTTGAACTATTGCCCACTTGTCTGTTCCTGAAAATACTGAAAAATCATCCATAAAAATGCGCAGAAATGAGGTTAACCATTTCCCTAGTATGAGATACATGGTCCTATTAAAGGATGCTGGTGCATTTTTCAAGCCAAAGGCCATACGGGTATAGACATATGTGCCCCATGGAGTAACAAAAGCCGTCTTGTCTCTATCTTCAGGATGAATGGCTATCTGATTGTAGCCACTGAACCCATCAAGAAAACTGTATAGAGAGTGTCCAACTACTTCTTCAAGCACCTGCTCTGTGAATGGCTGAGGAAATCCATCTTGAATAGTTACCTTATTCAAGGCACGAAAATCAACGCATACTCTTATTTTGCCATTTTTCTTTGGTACAATGACCATGGAAGAAAGCCACCGTGAGTGTTCTACAGGAACAATAATGCCTGCCTCTTCCAGTTTTGTTATTTCTAGCTTTACTGCTTCTGCATACTTTGGATTAAGTCGGTAAGGCCTACTTCTTGCAGGTGAAGCTCCTTCCACTAAGGGTATTCGGCGTAATCCAAGCTCATCTGGTATCCCTGTTAAGTCTTTATAGGACCATGCAAAGACATTTTTATAGGCAAAAAGTAGGGAGGTTACCTTCTGCAGTAAAGAGGGATAGTGCCATAACCAAGCAGCCAAGTGAACTATCTGAGGATTCTCTTCATCACCAAGATTTACTTCTTGAACAAACTTTTCAGAATTGGACTTACTTGAAAATTCATCCCCATTGTATGCAGGAGCAGAGTTCAATTTATGATCCACAATCTGTTCCTTGATCCATCCTAAAGGTATATTTGAGAATGGAAGTTCTTGAGGGTCACACTTAGCTTCCTCCGATGCAGGCACATCTTTGTCACTTTCTGGTCCTGCAAGCATAAAATCATCTGATTCCTCATGTTTACCTGCCTTTTCCTTACATACCATCTTAGTGGCGCTAAGTGTTGAATTTTGATTATTTGACTTAATTAGAGGTTTCTGTCCTTCGGGAGGTGCCTGCAAAAGATAAGCTCGACTTCCTTGCTTACTCTTTTCTATACTGTTTAAGTGAAAAACATCCATTTTTTCCTCTTCCCGACCTCCTTGTGTTGCTCTTGCAAAATCTTCATTTACCTCACATATCTCCGGTGTGCAGCATTCTGCACTTCCCATCATCCAACTTAATAGGGCCTCATCTTCTGAAGGCATTACCTGGGTTTCCATTGCATACCCAGTAGCCTTGTTGATGTCTGATCCTTCTTCCAAATGTAACTGTAAATGATTGTTAGTACATGTGGAAATCCATAACTTGTTCTTTCCCCAATCCTGTAGAGCCTTTGCTTGCCTTAACCAAGGCCTACCCAAGAGTAGAGGGTATGAGGTCTCCTGTGGCAGGGTTATAACGACAAAGTCTAAAACAAAATGACAACCCTGCACTATCATAAGTACCTTTTCGACAATGCCCAGTGGTGCAACCCGACGTTGATCTGCTAATGTGACTGTGAAGGGTGCTGCCTTTGTGGGATTCAGCCTTAGTTTCTTCATAGTGAAATCAGGCATCAAATTGATGCCGGAACCTCCATCTATAATAACACCTGTGAGAGCTTCATCCTTGATAAAAACAAATAATCTTGAGCTTTGATAATCAGCTAGGGGTGCAGGAGGAAAGTCCACCATAAAACCATCTATGCTAGGAGGTGGGCACAAGCATGCAGAATGTATAATCTTCAGCAGATCACTTCTTACTTTAGAATCCATCTTTATGAGTTGGTACAGACTAATCTTATGGTGAATACCTTTCAAGATTTCCTCAATGTTCACTTCTTGCGTGTCTTCAGGAGTACTTGTTGGTCGATCTTTTAGCAAATTGGTCACCCTCTCATAAGCCTCTTCCATGTCTTCTTGGTCCTTCCATCCCACCCTCTTTTCTGCATCTCTATCTTTGGGTCCTTGTTGTTCCTCCTTATGGGCTACTGCCGCTTGCCTGGCTCTAGTCATCATTGGCATGGATGAAGATGAAACAGCATAAGATTGAGCGGTCATACCTTCTTCTTTTGGAGAGACTGAAATCATGTGGATTGGAGTAGGACGACCTCTTGGGCAATCTCTGGTATAATGATCCTTTGCCTCCGGACAATGTTGACAAGGAGGTGCATCTTCTGGAAGAGAACACCTATTCTGCATGTGGCCGTACTCACCACAACGGTAGCACATCAAAGGTCTATTGTATCTAGGCTTCGCAGGCCGATTCTCTTCTCTATTAGCTGTATGTGAAGTACTAGCATAATATGAATCCAAGGCTTGATGGTTACCTCATTGTTGTGCTCCTTTGAGGTAGTAGCAGTCTCTAGCTTCATGACCATCTTTGCCGCAGAATTGACAACTGACCTTGTTAGGACAATTAACATTGGAATGTCCACTATTGCTACATATTGTACACCAAACCTGTCTTCGTATGTTCTGTGTGGTTCGCAAATCTTAGAGCTCACGACGAAGTTGAGCTACTTCATCAACAGTGTGGGGCGGGGGTAGCGACACCACCTTCTCTTCTTGGCGACTTCGCTGCATTCTTAAGGCTTCCAACTCCTTCCTGAGTTGCTCGATGGGATCCAAGTCTGATGCATAATTTGGTTGGGCCTACCCTTCAAAATGTAGTCTAGCCTCCTCAATGCGCGATGCAGTCGCAACAAAATCATCAAGTGTTGCATCCAATCTAAGAGATTCCCGAAGCTTCTGCTGAGATGACTTGGGCAGAGCTTTCTCTATCCATTTTTTTACCAAGAAATCACCTGGAGCATGTGGCAGACGTGAAACAAGTGCTTTTGCTCTAGTGTGAAGTTCGTGGAAGGATTCACCTGATCTCAATTTTAGGTTCTCCAGCTGATCTAGAGCTCTTTCAGAGGAGTTGCTTGGTCAGAATGTCTGCGAGAATGCCGTCTTCAGTGCCTCCCACATAGTGAAGTGTCCATCTGCATATTGACTATACAATTTGTCTACAAGGCCTTCCAATGTAGATGGGAAGAGTACCAACATTGCATCCTCTCGGTTCTGCAATCCTCGTCCGCGGCATAATGAGATGAATCTCCTCACATGGTCGTCCGCATCCTCATAAGCCAATCCCTTAAATGTAGGGAACTTGATGTTCAACCTAGAGAGTAAATGAGAAAGTTCCTCCATGGGCACTGGTGCTTCTTCTGAAGTATCAGAGGAAAAATCCAACGTCCTCCTCAGTTTCTCTGTTGAAAGTGGGGTTGAAGCCAAATCGATGGACAAATTTAATGGTAGAGGGGTACTAGCCGAAGGTAGAGCTGACTTCTTGAGGCTCTTCTGTACACGAAGGGACTCTCTGACTACTCGAGTGTGGGTCATGTACCCACTCACAGAATGCAAAAAATCAAGAAAATAATGCAATGACAATTATATAGTGCACACTAGATACCTCCCACAAAAATGCAAGGTCCCACCGGGCGTGCCAAACTGTAGAGGAGGTACTGGGGTATCCACTTTTATAGAAAATAAACACTTCCTGTACGTCACCTACTCAAGGGGGGTTCTCTTTAGGGAAGTATACCCTTTAACATTTCTGTGAGCAGGTAGATAACATGGATTGCACAGAGTGGTAAATTCTTCAAAAAAAATATGGACAACCAATAACCAAGGAAGACCGTACTCTACCTGATTCAAATCAGATGATTACAAGGTTGGGCGAATGATGAATGATGCTCGCAAGTATAAACTTAGGTATAACAAGCCACAAGCTTAGGGCTAACAAGCCACCCGAAAAGTAATTCATTCCAGTACATCAGATTCTTCTCATTAACATAAGGGCCAATGATATGCAGAATAACTCAGAACCATACAAAGAATTCCTCAAGTGGATAGAACCTAATCAACAACACTGACTCACAGAAAAAATAACCCCAAGCTACTCTCTTACAATATAGTGCTCATAGCCCTTCACTATGAAGCCTACCCTCTGTATACATGACAGAGTAGCTCCCACAGTAGACTTGAAACCACCAAGTGCAAGAGAGGTCTTCTGCACGTATACGCGAACCACTGTATCTCTCAAACTTGTACATGTACTCCAGTGTACCCAAATGAGCACAAATTCCTTGATTTTATAGGTCTCAATAGGCCAAGAGGGCCTTGCCGAATCTTCACGTCCACTGATCACGCGCCGGATAATTACCCAAAATTGGAGGGTAGGTCAAATATTCCACTTGATTTGAATTAGATCCACAGAAATAGGTAGTCGCCGTGAATGGTTGGTGGCAAGAAACTATTCCCTGCTTCCAATTTTATCCTGCACACTTTTATCCCATATCTTTTTTGTAGTCAAATTGAGACCCTTATTTTGCATTGCCGGTGATTTAGAAACTCCTCTTGAGTGTGAGAAAGGGAGTGTGAGAAGGGGGGGGGGGGGTAACTTCACAAATCCTAGAGCCCCAAGAAATACTTTGATGTGAAAGATCATCTCCCTCATGCTTCTGCTGTATCCATCTTATCTGTTTCCCGGAGAGCCATATTCCCCATCGTCTTTGTGGGGCCCAATCCATTTCTCCTGAACCTTACAATCTTCATATTCTGGACCTTGGTCTTCTTCCCGAGTGTGTTGTGAGGATGTGTGTGTGTATGTATGGATGTGTATGCGTGTGTGTGGAAGTGTGTGATTGTATGTATGTGTTTGTGTGTGTGAGTGTGAGTGTGTGCTTATATGTGTGTGAGTGTTTATGTGCGTGCATGTGAGTGTGTATGAGTGGAGTGTGTGTGTGGAAATGTATGTGTGTGTGAGTGTGAAATTGTGTGTGTATGCATGTGTAATTATGCATGTGAGTGTGTGTGTGAATGTATATGTGTGTGAGTGTGTAATTGTGTGTAAAAGGTGAGGGGGGCGCATGCGTGTAAAGAGTGAAAGGGGGGGGGAGATGCAGATGAGCGAGCGGGGGCGGGGAATGTGGGCGGGTGGCGGGGGGGAATTGGGCGGGTGGCGGGGCAAAATTGGGCGGGTGGCGGGGCGGAATTGGGCGGGTGGCGGGGCAGGAGAGGCTAGGCGGGGGGTGGGGGAGATGCTAGGGTGCGGGGCGCGGAACTGGGCGGAGCGGGGGAGGCTGCGGGCCACTCCGGGATGGCGGGGGAGTGGAGAGAGGGAGAGAGAGAGGGGTGCGGGGGTGAGAGTGGGTGGGTGACGGGCGGAGAGCGGGGCGGAGGGCGGAGAGCGAGGCGGAGGGCGGGCGGAGAGTGGGGCGGAGAGCGGGCGGAGGGCGGAGAGATAGAGAGGTAGAGAGAGAGGGTAAGAGAGAGAGGGGGTGTGAGTGGGTGGGTGGCGGGCGGAGAGCGGGGCGGAGGGCGGAGAGCGGGGCGGAGGGCGGGCGGAGAGTGGGGTGGAGGGCGGAGAGCGGGCGGAGGGCGGAGAGATAGAGAGGTAGAGAGAGAGGGGAAGAGAGAGGGGGTGTGAGTGGGTGGGTGGCGGGCGGAGAGCGGGGCGGAGGGCGGGCGGAGAGCGGGGCGGAGGGCGGAGCTAGGTGGAGGGCGGAGGATTAGGCGGGGGAGGGTTGAGGAGCTAGGTGGAGGGCGGAGAGGCTAGGTGGGGGGGGCTTGGCGGGACTAGGCGGGTTGGCGGGTGCAGGTGGGAGGGGGTACGGGGGAAGCGGGCGGGGTGCGGAGGCGGGGCAATGAGGGGCGGGGGCGGAGGCGGAATGAGGGGTGGGGGGCGGAGGAGGAGTGAGGGGAAGGGGAGCATCGGGGGCGGGGGAAGAGAGAGAAGAAGGGGGAAAGAGAGGGGAAGAGAGAGAGGGAGATAGAAAGAGAGAGAGAGAGAGACAGGGACGGGGGAGGAGAGAGAGAAGGAGAGAGAAAAAAAATAGAGAGGGAGAAAGAGAAAGAGAGGGAGAGAGAGAAAACGAGAGAGAGATAGAGAGAGAAAGTGAGGGGGTAGGCCGTGAGAGGGAGAGAGAGAGAACGGGAAAGAGAGGGAAATAGAGAGGGGGAACTCGGAAGAGAAGAGAGAGATGGGAAAGAGAAGGAGAGAGAGAGAAAGAGAGAGAGTGAGAAAAAGAGAGAGAAGGGGGAAAGAGAGAGATAGATGTCGAACAACCGAGGAAGCAAAGAAAAGACGACAGCAACGACTGCTCAGAACTCAAATATATCCGTGTCAGAGCACTTGAACACTTCCTGAAGCTTCATCCCAAGGCATCCAAGAGTTTTCCGATCTCTACACCTTCCCCTTGGTGTGTCCTCTCTGACTCCTCTCCCTTTGGCAAACCTCTAGCCCCTGTTGCTCTGCAAGACAAGCCAAAAAATGATAGCAATCCCCACTCGTGTGTCTTTAGGGGCTTGATTCTCCCCTTCTTCTTTCATTTGACATCCTCCCGGGGTAGATGGCCGCTACCCACAGTGACCAAACCTCTTAGAAATGGGCAGAGAATCTTTCCCCTGTACCTGCATATCTTCACAAAAAATCAAGAGAATTCACTCCCCCATGTGTTGTCAGAGGGCATTTAGGGTCGCCTTCCCCCTTCTGCTGTCTGAAGCGTGTGTGCATCAACTGGCGTAGGCCGCGTATCCCTCTACCAAAGCATGGAGTAGAAAGAAGAAATAAAATTGCCTGCCATTAATTTCAGAAAATGCCTCGATGGATTCTTTCTAAGATCACCAAGAAATGCTCTCCAGTTTCTTTGTTAGTCAATTAGACCATGTCTTGCTTCGTGACTAGACTCAAAGACCATTCAGGATTGACTAATGACTTTTCCAATATTCTTGGACAACATTTAGTCCCTCTATCTCTTCTCCATAGTTCTTCACAACCACACATGAACATCCAACAATTTTCCTGGCCTTTCCTTCAGAATCAATCTTGCGGAGCCTAGACCCTTCACCTAGCTTCTTGGCACTAGGGACAGAAATTAAGTTTACATTGTTCTCAAATCATAGGGCTTGAACTAGTTTACCATAATCTCGTTGATTGCAATCTTCTGCCATGACACATAACTGTGCAGAAATCATTGCATCCCGAGAAGCAGTATCATATCAAGGTAGGGCACAAAATATTTCCTGTGTTCGTAACAAGACACCCCATTTTGACTATGCATTCAAAAAGCACAGCTGACAAATACATATGAAACAAGACATTTCCTCTCTACATCTGTGTGCAATGATTGGCCTATCTCGAGGCACATACTACTGTTTTGCTTTTGTTGAATGAATAGAGAAGCATCACCATCATAACCATCTTCCTATGCGAAATGCTTGTGATCAACCACGTATTTTACCCAACGAAGACATGTTAGTGTAAAAAGATCAACAAAAATTCTAGTCAACAAAGATCCAATCAAATCTTCATCATAATGAATTACTCTTCATTTCATTGGACACAAAATACTAGGATCGATGACAAAAAACACATAAGTATATAAGGAAACAAAGGAAGCTATCAACCTTGGATATTTAGGGTCAGAAAAAATTATTTATGTGAAAAAACCTATGGGCGTAGTAAGTGGTACTAAGCCCAAGCCATGCATATAAAATCTAATTGCATGCCAATCTCAAAATTTGAGCAAGGAATTAGATGGGAAGTACCACATTTTGTTCGTAGAAAAGATTGAAGGATATGGCACCTATAGTTGTCTTGTATGTGTTAGAATTATAGTCCTTTGGCAAGCTCAACTATGTGAATGGGGGCTTATAATATGTGCCACATCATCTTCACTTTTTGGTGAAGTAAACAAGCCATTTCACGAGTTCTAACTAATTGAATGAACTCAAATACCTTGAATGGAGAAAGTCAAGGATCATCTTGGAGGTTCACTTGAATTCACATATGCACCTAAACACAAACATTATATAAGAAAAAAATTTGAAGACGGTTATGGGAATCCTCCACTCATTATTGGGCACTCATTCATGTACTTCTCTTTAGGTGTAAGCTAGCCCCTAGCTAAGCTACCCCTCAGGTAGCTGAATCTCTTCATGGACAAAGAGCTTTCGATAGTTGAATCTTATTGTATGTTGCTTGGACTTTCGGCTAAGCTATTTAATCTTTTTGCTAATATAGTGCAGATAATTTCCATTATAATCCTATCCTTGTTCACTTCCTAATATTGTGCGTATAGAGATGGGTAGCTCATTAGTCTATTATTTTCATATTCTGAGTTGTTTGAGTAAGTTGAGTGCACATATGTATACATAGCTTGTTTAGAAAATAAGAAGCATGTCTTGTGTGGAAAGGTTAACACACCTCAAATTATCCATTTGGAGTGATTTTTCACTATTTGGAAAGCTTTGATGGTATAGTTTATGTGTAAAAAATCATAGAGATTCAATTATGAAACAATTGAGTTTTTTGGTGACTATGGTAGCCATCTATGAGGTCTTAGGAAGTCTCCACCATAGTTTTATTACAATTTGGAGTCAATGGTATTGTAGTGTTTCCTCAATCACAATCTATCCCCAATCACAATCTTTCGATCACTCAAAAATAACAGTGGAGAGAAGAATACAGAGATTGCACAAGGTAAAAGAAACTCTGATGCGGAAGAGTAGAAACAAATATGACGCAGAGAAGGAAGAATTCTGATATTATAGATGCGAATCAATGGTTACAATAGCTTTGCACAATAGCTCTACCTCCCGACCACCCCCGAGCTATCACAATCGCATTCACACTCACACTCTCAATCACACTCTCAATCACACTCTCACTCTCACTCTCACTCACACTCTCAATCACACTCTCAATCACAAGGTAATTATGAGATTTATGTGTGTCCTCCACGTTGATGTGCAGGTCTCCCTCTATCAGACTTTGATCGCAGCCGTCCCCAAAAGAAGTGTGTGATCCACCAAATTTAGAAAAAGTTGAGTTTCTCCAAAACTTTTGCAAAAAGCCGTGTGATTGTAGTGTACTTTCTTTCTTTAGCATACCTGTCAAAAATAGGAGAAAAACACAAAAAAAAAACATATCTGAAAATATCCATAATTAGACATGGGGACACATGAGCATGAGAATCAGAGATTCGAACAGAATTAGATAAGCCCTCGCTTTTTTTTAAGTGTTGGAAAAAACGGCACTTTTGAAAGCCCTCTAACTCAAAAACAATGAGGAATTAGCTTAAGCTTGTGAGAGTCACTTTTATTCAATTTTTCCATTTGCACGATAGTGTTAGAGATGTCCAAGTTCCAAATCCACCTCCAAATGCCGCTTTTGAGCCCTGGAAGTTTCAAAATTCTAGAGAGAGAGTAAAATCAAGGCATTTTCTTACAGTGAACTAAATGTAGGACCCTGAACGAGGTACTTAAAACATGATTCACAAAAAATTCACATAGGCACTTTTATTCTCTTATACTTTCTCTACCTTTCCATCATATAGAGTTTTCCTTAATTGTTTCATCTTCACCTTCAAAATTCCACTAGAGAACGTGATGCGAATGTCTAGAGATAGAATATGAAACTTGTCAACCCAAAATTTTTCGTACATGCATAAAATGACCTAATTATTCATTCTAAGCATTATCCCCACAATGAAATTCAGAAAGTTCAAAATGAATTATTTAATTAGAAAAGAGGCCTATTATAATTCTTCCCCCCTTTAAGAACTCTATCCTCAGAGTTGGAAAGAAGGATAATGTGTTAGAAAATCATCTAAATTCACCCAACTCGAATCTTCTACTGGGTATGAATGCCATTTCACCAAAATTTCTACTATAGATCTATTTCTAAGAAATCTTTCCTTCCTTTCTAATATTATTTCCGGTTGAAGCTCAAAAGAGCCATCATCTTTCAGCTTATAATTATCCTGCAAAACATGAGCAACATTAGATACATATCTTTTAAGTAAGCTAACATGAAATATAGGATGCACATTTAAATGTTTAGGTAATTCCAACAAATAAGCAAGATATCCAATCTTTTTCAAATTTTTAAAAGGACCTGCATATCGAGGAGAAAGTCTATGATCCTTCCCTAGCAACAAGTTAGCTCAGTGAGGATTAACTTTAAGAAATACCATATCATCAACTTGAAATTCAAGTGGTCTTCTCTTTAAATCATAGAACTTATTTTGTCTTTTCTGACCTTATTTTATGTGTTTCTTAATTTTTCCAAGTTCTTCATCCATCTTATCAAGCATTTCTTTGGATACTTCTACTTTATTTGGAAAACCCAAAAACGAAGGTGGAGTCAAACAGTTATAACCATACATAGCTTCAAACGGAGTCATTTTTATAGATGCATGCCATGCACTATTGTATGCAAACTCAACCAAGGGTAAATATTCACTCCAATTATCCTGCTTTTCATTCACATACATACGCAACATATCTTCAACTACCATGTTAACCCTCTCGGTTTCCCCATCAGTTTGTGGATGGAAAGCTGTACTCATACGAAGTTGAGTTCCAATCAATTCAAACATTGCTCTCCAGAAGTTTGACGTAAATCTAGAATCTCTATCAGAAATTATGCTTTTAGGCCTTCCATACAATCTATATGTTTCTTTTACAAAGATTCTTGTAACATTCAATGCAGTATCAATCTTTCTCATAGGAAAGAAGTGTGCCATCTTGGTAAGCCGATCAACTACAACAAATATGGTATCATGCTTACTTGTGGTCATAGGTAGCTTAGTGATAAAGTCCATAGAAATAGACTCCCACTTCTGATTTGGAACATTCAGAGGTTGAAGCATTCCAGGCATCCTCTTAAACTCAGATTTCACCTATTGGCACTTCAAACATTCACTTACATATTTTCTAATATCCCGCTTCATACATGGCCAAAAGTAAGAATATTTTGTTTTAACATAGGTCCTTGAATAACCTAGATGTGTAGAAAAAGGTGCATCATGACAATCATGCAATATTTTAACTTTTAATGGAGATTCAAAAGATATGCATAGCCAATTGTTACAATACAATGCTCCATTCTGCAAATGAAATTTTTCCTCATACATCGATCCCCTATTCGCATTCAAAGCATTCAAAATAGGTGCGTAAAAAGGATCATGTTTTATCTCTTCTTGAATTTGATTGAGAAAATCAGAATTTATTACAGAAACAAGATTACACAAAGGTCTCCAACTCAATGCATCAGCAACCTAATTTTCCTTACCAGTCAGATACTTAATGTCAAAATCATACTCACTTAATAATTCAATCCAATGCTTCTGCCTGTTGTTAAGCAATGGTTGTGTGAAGATGTATTTTAGACTCTGATGATCTATTTTCAATTCAAACTTAACCCCTAACAATAGATTTCTCCAATGCTTAAGAGCATGCACAATAGCAAGCATTTCTAAATCATGAGTAGGATAGTTAAGTTCATGTTTTCTTAGTTTTCTAGACTCATATGCAACCACCCTGCTATCCTGTGAAAGAACACATCCTATCTAACTACCACTTGCATCACATGCAACCACAAAAGGCTTTCCCATTTTCGGTATTTTCAAAACAAAATTCTCAACGACTTTTTGTTTCAATGTTTCAAATGATTTTTGACAAGCATCACTCCACGCAAATCCTACATTCTTTTTAGTCAATTTTGTGAGGGGAGTAGCTATCTTAGAGAAATCCTTAATATGTGCTCTTTCATATTGTGCCAATCCAAGAAAACTTCTAACATCCCTTATAGTCTTAGGAATCAGCCAATCAACTATTGTTTTTACTTTATCTTCATCTATAAGGATTCCTTCTTTTGATATTACTCTTCCTAGATACACAAGTTTATCCTTAGCAAAGAAACACTTACTCTTTTTCCCATACAATTTGTGTTCTCTAAGAGTTTGCAAAATCTTCTTGAGATGTACCACATGCTCAAAATCATCTTTAGAGTATATAAATATATCATCAAGGAATACTAAGATGAATTCATCTAGGTAATCGTGAAAAATATTATTCATCAAGCACATAAATGTGGCAGCAGCATTTGTTGATCCAAAAGGTAGAATTGTAAACTCATAGTGACCATATCTTGTTCAAAAAGTTGTCTTAGGAATATCCTCAGTTTTGATCCTAATTTGGTGATATCCAGATCTTAAGTCAATCTTTGTGAATACAGTAGTTCCACTTAATTGACCTAATAAGTCATCTATGTGAGGGAGTGGATACTTATTCTTAATTGTTCTTTTATTCAACCCCCTATAGTCAATGCATAATCTATAAGAGCTGTCTTTCTTCTTTTGAAATAAAACAGGTGCACCCCAAGGTGAGACACTCGGTCTTATTAAGCCTTTCTTCAAAAGATCATCTAATTGAATCTTAAGCTCCTTTAATTCATCAATGTTAAATCTATAGGGTGCTCTAGAATATGGTTCACTCCCTGGATATAGGTCAATGGCGTGGTCAATCTGCCTAGGTGGGGGTATACCAGGCAAGTTGTTGAAGCTCAAAGTCAAGGACAAAGCATGGAAGCACATCAAAAGGTGGACACACAAGGAAAGGGAGCAAGTAGGGAGCTCCATGAAGTGTATGTCAAATTTTCAGATGAATCCCCTACAAAAATAGTGATTTTCATCACTAAAAACCATTGTAAATACCATTATCTATTTTTATAACTCCATTTTGTTCAAGCCGAGGAGTCCTCAAGCTTGAGGAGTATTAGAAGTACCATCATACCAATTTTCATAATTTTTAGACTTCGTTTGAGCCCTCAAATAAGTCCTGGAACCTAATTTTTAACTAGGCCGGACACTAGGTCTGGACAGGGCCAAAACTAGTCAAAAAACTATAAAAAGAGCTAGAGAGCTCATTTTTGGGGTTAGCTGGTTAGAGAATAGAGCTTTTGTAAGAGAACTCTTTTGCAATCTAAGCTTTCCATTGTTCCTCTCTTTGATCTTACTTCGTGCGCGTGTGTGTGTATGTGTGTGCATGTTTGTGTGCTTTCACTCACGCACTTGTGCCTTCACTTGCTCGTGGTCTTCATACCGGTCCTCACGTCTCCGCGGATTGACAAGTAAAGGAGGTGGTGCTTACGCTTGAGCTACACCAAATTTTGGCGCCGTTGCCGGGGAGAGAGCTTCGAGGACGAGCGTTGTGATGGTAAGATCGTAGATTTGCGACGTTGGAAGGTAAAAAAAAAATTGTCATTTCAGTTCATTTTCTGTTTTTTCCTCTTCATCTTCATCATCATCATCATCTCCTCCTTCTTCCATCTTCTTCTTCATAGAAATTTCTTGTTTTTTAGTGCATTTTCACCATTTTCATACCATTTTTCATGCATTACTGTGTGGGAAGGAGTTAGGAGGTGCAAGGGAGAGCAAGCGCTGTGTTTTTTTATGATTTTCTGCTCATACGGAGCTCGCCATAGCCAGCGCTCAGAAATTTGAATTTCCCGCCAAAAAACGCGATTCTGTGATGAAAATCGCGATTCTGTGAAAATTCAAAATTTTTTGAAAAATCACGATTTTCTGTTTTCCCGCCTAAAAGTTGGCTGAAAGAATCATGATTATGTGGTCATTCTCAGAATCGCGATTCTGTGAGTGTGCTCAAAATCGCGATTCTCACAAATCACGATTTTCAGCCAAATTAAAAAAACACGATTTTGAGAAAACACGATTCCCTACTCAAAATCACGATTCTCAAAAAGTCACGATTTTCAGTAAAAACACGATTTTGTGAAAAAAGGTGATTCTGTGTAAACACGATTTTTTCCTCAAAATCGTGATTTTCAAAAAACATGATTCTCTGCTCAAAATCGCGATTCTCACAAATCACGATTTTCAGCAAAAACACGATTTTCAAAAAATCACGATTTTCAGCCAAAAAAACACGATTCTGAGAAAATACGATTCTCTAAAACACGATTTTATGAAAACACGATTCCCTGTTGACAATCGTGATTTTCATGTCAAAAACACGATTCTGAGCAAATACGATTTTCAGCGGGCTCAAAATCGCGATTCTCACAAATCACGATTTTCAGCCAAAAACACGATTTTGTGAAAACACGATTCTGTGAGACAGAATCGCGATTTTCATGTCAAAAACACGATTCTGAAAACCACGATTTTGTGAAAAACACGATTTTGTGAATCACGATTCTCTGAGACAAAATCACGATTTTCAAAAAACACGATTTTGTGCTCAACATCGCGATTTTCAAAAACACGATTTTGTGCTCAACATCGCGATTTTCAAAAACACGATTTTGTGCTCAACATCGCGATTTTCAAAAACACGATTTTGTGCTCAACATCGCGATTTTCAAAAACAGGATTCTATGCTCAACATCACGATTTTCTAAAACTCGATTCTGTGCTCAACATTGTGATTTTCAAAACATGATTCTCTGCCCAAAATCGCGATTTTCAAAACACGATTTTCAGCTCAAAATCGCGATTTTCAAAACACGATTTTGTGAAAACACGATTTTGTGAACACGATTCTCAAGGTACAAAATCGCAATTTTCTTGAAGTTCACAAAATCGTGATTTTCTCTAAAAGGTCCTGTTTGCCTATTTTGACCCCCAGGAGCCTGATTTGACATAACTTTTTCATCCGAAGTCCATTTTTTGAGCTCTATAGCTCGTTGGAAAGCTCGTTTCAAATCCTACACGATCTCAACTGTTTTTTCAAGAATAACGCGTTGATTTTGAGATAGGATAATTTGAAGTTGACCCTCAAGTGGGACTAGGGAACCAAGGGGGCTCCAAAGAATTTTGAACCATACCAAAGGAAAAATTGGGACTCTTGACTAAAGCTTATGAACCTGAGATCTGGTAGACACTTAGGCAAGGATAAACAAAGCATTAGATCTTCTGAGGCTAGTATCAACCATACATCCAAGTCTTGGGCACAACAACTAAGTGGTCATCTTATACTAAGTTCAGACACAAGTGATTCAGAAATGTCTTTTAGCATGGGAAAACCTGCAGGTGGCTCAGGGACTGCCCATCTACAAACACCAGAAGGTCCCTATAAGACACAGTTGGAATATATTCGGACCAACCAATTAGGTGCTCGCATCTATGAGGATGGTCTGAGGCGATCAGTGGTCCAACTCAAAAATCCAGATCAATCCTTTGGACTTGAACACCGGGTGGTCAAGTTCGAAGAGGGTTCATACATTGATAAGGAAGGAACCATGTATGTGGTTACCAACCAACTAGATAGGACTGATGAGTTTGGAAATATCATTCATGAGAATGAGATAGGAGACCTAGAACAAGGAAATGTAGGACAAGGACCCCATACTCTTAGAGGCAAGTCAGTTTTGACCAGAGTGATCACTCCAGACTGGATCCCTCAAGACAACAAAAGCATAGAACTATTTTTTAATAGAGAAACAGAGGAAGCCTTTTGGAGATTCAAGCCAGATCAACCCAGCCAATTGGGCATAGTTATCATCTAGGAATTCAAGGATCCTGAGATACCAGGCAAAGTTGTCTACCTGGATAACACATCAGAGAAGATATTCTCGATAACAGAACATGATAGACATGCATATACTTGGAAGAATGAATTGATTTTCCCTCCACCAAGATCCAATGTTTCCCATGGCCTCCAAGGAGTAGGATCATCCCAAGCTCATGAAGCCCAGAGAGAAAGAACTAGAGAGAGACCTGAGGTAAGTTTTGCACACACGGTGGGCAGAAATAGAGCAGGATTTGAAAATGAGACGTGAAAGAGAGAGACATCAAGCACATAGGCAACAAAGAGATGAACATGATTTTCCATTGCCTAGACCCCGAGAGCACCCAAGAACCCTTAGACCCACTCAAGTGATCAAGGCAATGAAGAATTATTTTGACGGGTCAAGAGATCCTTATGATCATGTGGCCGAGTTCAAACAAGTATTAAGAGCTGAAAAGGTTGAGGATTTGTTCACCCAGTACGAGGCATTTGGTCTGACTCTTAAGGGCACTGCCTTAGCTTGGTTTCAACCACTCAGTAGTCGCAACTATCGCGATATAGGTCAACTGCTAGACGATTCATTGTAGAATTTTCCAAGAGTGGTATCAGGCATAACACATCATCCTTGATCCACAGTTTCAAGCAGAAACCCCAAGAAATAGTGCAACTAGCAGGTAGAAGGTTCAGACAGTACCTAAAAAGATGCCCCAGCCAAACAAGTGGCTTTGTTCTTAGATGGCTTACTGAGCACAAAGTTAAGATCATATGTGTACTTGAAAGAGCCTAGATCCATAGAAGAGTGTGTGCAGACGTGCATTGACATAGAAGATAACTTGGGTGAGGAGTTAGGATTATCCAAACTCTATAAGGATTCAGATAGTTCTACTAGTCATACTTCAAAAACCTCCACGGAAATAGAGGAGATAGCTGAGCAAGTTGCCAAGAGGCTGGGAGTCCAAAATAAACAAACACAGAGAGTCACTCCATTGAATCGGTGTTATACTTGCGGAGGCGACCACATGGCTAATGTATGCCCATTGCACAACCAGAACATGAGAGAAAGGAATGCTCCATATTGCACAATTGAGAGAAAATATATGAACCACACGGCTCAAGATTGTCCCTATAATAGGCAGGCTGTTAGACAGAATTATCAGCAACCTTACCCACAAGGTAGGTATCAGAACCAATACCAACAGCCATATTATAGACCACAACAGCAATATCAGGCACCATATAGGCCACAACCTATCTTGGGAAACCAACCACCAACTCCTGCCAACGTGATTCCAATTCAAATATGTTGTGGGAGAGGAAAATCCAAATAGAGCATTGGTGCCCCTAACCCCATTGATACCAGATAATGACTCTCATGCTCATAGTTCAGACTACTCCCATGAAGGTAGTCCACATGCTTATTACACAGAGTCACCTGAACATAGTGAGATTTACTCGTATCAATATGAGGCACCACCTATGGAGCAAAATTGGGAGCCAGAATACTCCAATGTCATGTACACAAATCCTAATCCTAGGCCCCAGTTGAGACAAATGAGACCACAAGCCCCTAGAGGATCTTGTTTTAGATGTCAAGGTGACCATTTCAATCGTGACTGTCCCCACCCACCATCTCCGAGTCAAGGACAGGCTATCACAATACAGGCTTTTTGTCCTGATTGTGGCAAAGACCATCTCCCCAGAGATTGTCCAAGAAACCCCTCCAGTGCACCCAAGATTACACCCATTAATGTGGTAGGCTTAGTGGCAGATTCAAGTTCAAGTAGTAGCAATGTGGCTCCTATACAAGCTGTCACTAGAGCACAAGCCTTAAAACAGGATAAACCAGCAGAACAATCAGAGTCGAGTGAATCAGGAGAGCCTAGTAAGAGGAAAACAAGAACATGGAAGGATACCAGAGAGAAGGTCAATCGCAAGTGGAATAAAAAGTTATCGGAACTAGAAGAAAGCTTAAAAGAAGCGAAAACAAAAATAGAAGACATTGCATCTCAAAGCCCCTCACATGCCGAAACTCCATCCACTCCACCTCATCCCACCCCACCACCCATTGTAAATAGACCGCAACCAGGGTCTGTTCTTGCAGATCCAACCCCAGAAGGCTTGGACATGATGTTCAAGGCCTACCAGGCTCGACTTCAAGAAGGGCCTACAGCTGCAAACCTAGAGAAGAGTTACCCCAGAGCAGATTTAGAGATTGAACGGATGAAAATGTGCATGAAAATGGTAGAACAAGCTCAAGCCATACTTGAGACTAGTCAAAAGTTCAATCAGACAAACTCTATCAAATCAGATTTGCATTTCCAAGGGTTACTAGAAAGATTAGAGCAGTTGGTAACTCCCCTCCTATTCCTGAGATTGATGATCTTCATGATCAATTTCCCCAAGACATTCCATCTATTTATGGAGATGAAGCAGAACAACAAGAAGATGAAAGGTTAGATTTTGAATCTAATACCTTAGAGGAACTGCCTCAATTTCCAGGCCCATGGGAATCTGAATCTCTCCAGATTAGAGCTCCCACAATACTGGTAAGAAATGAAGACTCAGTGGTTCCAAGGAACACTGATGTCATGAAGAACACTAAGGTTCAGTGTCACCTCACTGTAGAAGAGCTGCTCAAAGCAAAACCTGAGCTATGGAATCATGTGAAGGATCAGGTTCCAGAACTTGAGTCCAATATGCCAAAAACAGGCTCTAAGCAAAAAGTGTCAGAGATACCTCTAGACAAAATAGGGGACATGTGTGAGGGTGAGGAAGGTAATACTTATCTTCCAATCACTTACCAAGGTTACACAACCAAAGCAATCATAGATTCAGGTGCTGGTGTTGCCATTGCAACCACCTCTTTGTGGAAGCAATGGGGCAAACCCACATTAAGACCAACTAGAATGAAGCTTCAAATGGCTGACGGTCATTTTGAAAGACCTCTAGGATTGCTCGAAGGGATAACTCTAACCACTTGTGGTGTGGAGTTTGAACATACATTTGCTATATGTGACTTTGAGAAAAATAATGTCTATGAGATGATCCTAGGAAGACCCTTTCTACGACAATTGCAAATAGTACAGGATCGGGGAACTAACTCCTTGTACTTACAGCACTTAGGGGTCACCACCAAGGTCAATTTGAAGGATTACACCTTCAGAGATGTACCACCCCTAGAGTGGAATTCTATCCACAAAGCGAAAGAAGATTCCATCTCTATGCATTCTGAAAGTTCACCTGATCCATCATGGCTGCATGAAGATACTCATTTGTGGATGTGCAAGGTCGCAGAGGAAGAGGAAAAATGTTTAAAGGCAAGAGAAGAAGGAACTTCGCGAGGAGATAGACCAATTAAAGACCCAGCCTATACACCGATGATCTTTCCAGATGAGGAATTTGAGCCTCATGGATGGCCAGAAATCTTAGCCACCATGGATATTGCTGTCAATGAAGAACAATGGACACCTCATTGTGATGAGGAGGGTTATGATATCGCAGTGTTCATGTGTCAGCCCTTGCTAGAAGAATGTGATCCTAGTGATGTCATAGAAGAAGAAGAGAATGACGATGATATAGAGTCCATTGTGATGGATAGTTGCTTTAACTCAGAGCAGCACTATCTAGAAGATATAGGAGTGTTCACCCAGAAAGAAGAAGAACCTCTCACAAGTATTAAAACGGTAAATTCAAAGGATGGAAGTGAGAGCAGTCAAAAGAAAAAGAAAAGAAAAGCAGTGAAACAAGGAGAGGAGGAATCATTGTTTGAAGTATCAGAAAACTTCAAGAAATATGAAGTTGACGACCGCAAAATTTTGGTACGAATGCCTAAGAGAGAGGCCATCATAGGAGAATCATATGATAATAAAGAAAAGACCAAGAAGATTGTAGTGACCATCGAAGAGAACGAAGAGAGATGCACATATATAGGAGATGACCTAAGTGCAAGAGAAGAAATGGAGCTTGTAGCTCTATTAAGGGAATATAGGGATGTGTTTGCGTGGCACTATAGAGACTTGAAAGGGGTAGATCCAAGAATTTGCTCTCATACTATCCCCATGACTGCTGATGCCAAGCCCACCAAACAGAAGCCCTACACATATAATGATACCTATGTAGCCAAAATAAAAGAAGAAATTGATAGGTTGATTGAAGCTGGATTCATCTATGAGATTGAGCATATTGAATGGGTGTCCCCCATTGTAGTGGTGCCCAAGAAGAACGGAAAGTTGCGAGTGTGTATTAACCTTAAAAAAGTTAATGCCGCTACGATCAGAGATAGTTATCCACTTCCAATCACGGAACATCTATTGGAGCGTGTTGCAGGCAAGGAAGTTTATAGCTTCCTTGATGGATTTTCAAGTTACAATCAAGTAGCCATTGCCCCAGAAGATCAACACAAAACAGCTTTTGCTACAGAGTGGGGAATCTTTGCATTTCGTGTGATGCCATTCGGGCTCACCAATGCACCTGCAACATTCCAAAGGCTCATGTGTCATGTCTTCAAAGAGTTCTTTCGAAAGAGCTTAGAAGTGTATGTGGATGATTTATGTGCTCATTCCCAAGAAAGAAGGTTTCACATCCCTGAGCTCAGACAAATCTTCAACAAATGTAGAGAATATCGAGTGTGTCTGAACCCAGAAAAGTGTGTGTTCATGGTGTGTCAAGGTAAAATCTTAGGTCATATTGTTTCTAAGAATGGAATCTCAACAGATGAAGATAAGGTACGAGCCATAGCGGAGCTACCAAGGCCAAGGAATGTTAAAGAAGTACAAGCCTTTATGGGCTATTGTGGATATTACCGTAGGTTTATCCACATGTACGCGATCATAGCTAGACCCCTTTATGCCTTGTTGTCTAATTTTGAGTGGAACGACGAATGCGAGAATTCTTTCAACGAAGTGAAGAAACGTTTGTGCACGGCACCAATACTGACCACTCCTGATTGGAATAAACCATTCCATGTCCATGTGGATGCATCCAATCATGCCATAGGATGTGTGCTTGCACAAGCCACAAGTGAAGGAAACTTAGATTTGCCCATAGCATATGCTAGTAGACAGCTCACTGCAGCTGAACGGAACTATACCACAACTGAGCGAGAGGGCTTAGGCATGGTATATGCTGTGAAGAAGTTTAGACACTATTTATTGGCCAACAAGTTCAAGTTTTTCACTGATCATCAAGCTTTGTTATATTTGGTCAATAAACCTTGCAATACTGGACGCTTAGTAAGATGGTTCCTCTTACTAATGGAATATGACTTTGAAGTTGTTGTCAGGAAAGGTAGAACCCACCTTCGGGCAGATCACCTTTCTCGCATTACTTCAGGAGAGTCACCACAAGGAGTGTCTGATGAACTACCTGACGCTTATCTGTTCAATTTGAAAGTTGTTCCCAAATGGGCAAATAAGTTGGTACCAGTCCTAACCTTTGGCCCTGCAAATAAGAATGTGAAAACATCAAAAGAAGAAATTGTAAGATCACAAAAATATCACATATTGGCAGGAAGCATGTACAAACAAGATACTGAGGGTGTATTAGCTTGTTGTGTCAAGGATGATGAACATAGTAGTTGGTTGCAGCAAGCTCATGAAGGATTGCTAGGAAATCACTATTCTAAACAACGAACATTGCAGAATCTGAAGCGTCTAAGAGTGTATTGGCCTAGCATGGACAAAGAAATACATGAGTGGATTAAGAATTGTCCAATGTGCAGAGAGAGACCCCTAGTGGAGCATGCGACCCTTTATCAAGTGTCATTAATTCCAGATTGGAGTGCTTCATTGGTAGAGTTTATGAGGTCGGGAAGATTACCCAAAGAGGCTAGTCTAGCAAGAAGACGAAGCATGGAGCAAGAAGCTCAAGGCTATGCCTTAGTAGGCGACAACTTATACCGAAGAGGCAAAGATGGTTACTTAAGACTGTGCGTTCATGAATCAGACTATTTAAAGGTCTTAGAGACTGCACACAATGGTGTTGCAGGTGGACATTTTGGTCCTGACCGAGTCATTAAGACCATTCTATTCTCAGGACTTTGGTGGCCCACTCTTCATATGGATGCACATACCTATGTGAAGAAATGTGACTCATGCCAACGTGAACAATATCCAGTCAGAAAAGACGAGATGCCTTTGAGGCCAATGATGGGAGGGCGTGCATTTTCCAAGTGGGGCATAGACTTCATAGGTCCTATTAATCCCCCTGCTAGAAACTCCCATGGAGAGTATATTATTGTAGCCACAGATTACCTTACAAAGTGGGTAGAGGTGAAAGCCACAACAAAGAATGATGCTCAGACGACGGCTAAGTTCTTATTCGAGAATGTGTTCACGAGATATGGGCTACCAATAGAGTTAGTGAGCGATAGAGGCACACACTTCTTGAATGAGGTCATTGAAAATCTTCTCCAAGAATTCTTGGTGATACATAAAAAGTCTGCCCCTTATCACCCACAAGCTAACGGACAAGCCGAGAGTACCAATAAGATCCTTTGTAACGTATTGACAAAATTGGTAAATAATAAACACTCTGATTGGGACAAACAACTTCATCATGCTGTTTGGGCTTACCGAGTTGCCTACAAAATGGTACTCAATGCCACCCCATTTCAGATGGTCTTTGGACAGAATGCGGTGTTACCACTGAATTTCTTAATCCCTGCTTTAAAAGTAGCACAAGAGCATCAGTGGAATGGACATGAATTGTCATCTAGGATCTTTGATCTAGAACGCTTAGGTGAGACAAGGATACGAGCGGCTACAGGCATCTACGCTGCAAAGAAAAGGCAAAAGGCATACTTCGATGCACACATTAAGGATAAGGCACTGAAAGAGGGAGATCTAGTGTTGGTTTACACACTAAAACAACATGCCCGTAAATTGGAAAAACAAGGATATGGACCCATGATCATTAACAGAATTTCCACTAGCGGCGCGGTTCAATTGGCTACTTTATCTTGCCAAACTATATTAGTGGTTGTAGAGTCAAGCTATATCAAGAACCTCTTACTGAGGATATGCTTAAGAGACTCAACACTGCTAAGAAGCGAAAAGAAGAGGAGTTAAGGGTGAGGGAAGAAGCACAAGCAGAGGCTAGAGAGCGCATAAGGCGAAATAAGTTAAGGCGACTAGGCCTAGATGTCAACTCAAAAGCTCCAAAATATCACATGGATATGTGCCAAAAATCAGGCATAGCGACTTCTCAAGTCATTGACCGACGACCCTTTGTGACCATAGAGATAGGACAAGGGAAGGATACAAGGACTGTGAAAGCATTAATTGACTTAGGTGCAGCAAGTAGTGCAGTTAGACTTTCCTACTGCCAAGACTTGCAGTTGAACATCAATCCCATAGAAGCTTATCTCATAGGTTTGGGAGGTGTGGAAACCCCTTGTTTGGGCGAGGTGGAACTTCCCATCTACCTTCAAGATGTTTGAATGAAAGTCAAAGCGCTAGTGTGTCAAGATGAGAACCTTACAGAACCACTTGTTTTGGGTCAAGATTGGATTTATGACCATGCAGTAAACTTGAACCTAAAAAGTCAAATTCTTCAAGTATGGGTATATGAACAATGCATTACAATAGAATTAGAGAACTGCATGCTCCCAGATCAGTCCACCACACACTCTCTTAGTTCTTCTAAGACTAATCATATGGAAGAAGATGTATGTGTCAAAAGCTCTATGATGCAGAAGGAGTCAATCATGGAAGAACAGGCTCAATGACAAGCGGACTCCTCCTCTGGGGCAAGAACTAATGCCACCACAACAACTCAACCAACAAAGCAAGCACAACCGAACAGAACAACTGCTATATCAAATACACAACGAGATTTCCAAAGGAAGGTAGTGCCGAGCATGAAGCAGATATGGGTACACAAAGGAGAGAAACCACCAGCCTTGGCCCCACAAATCCCATCCAGGCAAGCCAACCAGGTCAGAAGACGAAGGAAGCAGCTCAGACAAGCTCAATCACAAGGTATCCAACAAGTTTGGGTGCCTAAGAAATTAGTTGAAGCTCAACAAGGGCGATTACAGATGTGGGTACCTAAGAAGCTCTTACATCTACAACAACCTGTGTTCTCCCACATGCAAAAGGTCTAAACGAAGAAGCCAAAAGGAGAAGAGGGTAAGAACCACGTACAGAGACTGAAAGGAGATCAAATCAGCTCTTCAACAATAGTAGGAAGACGTGCAAAAAGGATATGGGTTTGGAAGCCAAAAGTACAAGCAGCCTCCATCAAACCAAAGCGCCAACCACATTGGATACCACAGTTCAGAAAGCATCCAACGAGGAAGACGCCTGAAGTAATCTCTATAGTGCCAAATGCTATTCTAAAATGGGTCCCTATCAAGAGGAAGGATCAGTGGTCATCTCGAGATCCAATGGATACCTCCAACAAAGATGACATCAACATTTGCAGGTGACATCAAGCCTCGACGAGCGACAACCATGTGCTCCTTGCACAACCCTGTCTTTTGCACCATTCAGGTCATGCATTTCCAAAGTATGCATTAATATAGGGCCACATTACACGGTCGTGCATAGACACACTTGAGAATCCCAGGCACAAGAGCACATTGACATATGTCAAAGATTTTTATTGATTGATACTAAACTATGTCTTCTTGTTTTGTGACATTGTTCCTCAAAAAAAAAAAAAAACTTGTCTCTAGGCTTGGCTCTTGGAACCTGAATGAGTCATGCTTAGTTGAAGGTGGAATTGTTGATTACTAGGCATTTATCAATTTGGATAAAACTGTGTCTCGACTAGCAGATGATATTATTGCTGCACTATCTGGTAGATGGCAAGCACTTGGCATGAACATGGCATCTACAACTATGATTTTCTCTTACCATGGTAGGAATGAAAAGCTTGAAGGTCCGCAACTTGAGTGATGCTTAACTACTTCATGTACGCGAGCATCCAAGGAGATATCTGCAAAGGGTAGTTCTGGAGGAGAAGACTCCTACGTATGGTGAGCTAAAGAGAATATGTGAAACTCAGCTTGGTGTAGTTACCCAATGTTGTTTGCCAAAGAATATAAAGAAATTCAATTCTCAGTATTTGGCAAATGTTGCTTTGAAAAGAGGAGAGAGGATCAACCACTCAAAACATCTCATCAGTGGACCATCAACATGGACATTCATCAACAATGTTCCATCCCAAAGGCCGAGTGTACAACACGAAGAGATGAACATCGATCAACCTTCTCCATGGTAAGTATCTTTACTCTGGCAACACCATAACCATGATAGATTAGGAAACCTCTTCGTCAGCATACCCTTGGGCACTTAGCTCAAGACCCGCAATTTTTGCACCATACTTCTTCCAATGCATTTTTCAAGTAAGCATTCATAGGGCTACATTACAAGGCCGTGCACTAGGCACATATTTTCCTCAACCCATGCACGAACACACTTACCCATCACTCAATATGGGTTAGGAGTACTTGGCATGACTACTATGAACATCAACTGTGGAAGATCTAGAAAACATCAACGGAGACTCACAATGACACAGTCATGCTGGAATCCCATGAAGAAGCATATACCAAGAGACTACAACTTGCAAAGACTCGCAGTGATAGATGAAGAACCACACACATCTGGAATTCAGATGACTTTTGTTCAGACAGACGGGACGCTCCCTCTCAAGGCACTACTTGGAACAACCACTACAACA
This sequence comes from Ceratopteris richardii, assembly GCA_020310875.1. NCBI lineage: Eukaryota > Viridiplantae > Streptophyta > Polypodiopsida > Polypodiales > Pteridaceae > Ceratopteris > Ceratopteris richardii. The sequence continues at coordinate 13,529,621 of CM035419.1, forward strand.
AGGGTCTATCAGGGACGACAGACTCGAGAGGGAGGGGAGTGTTGAAGCTCAAAGTCAAGGACAAAGCATGGAAGCACATCAAAAGGTGGACACACAAGGAAAGGGATCAAGTAGGGAGCTCCATGAAGTGTATGTCAAATTTTCAGATGAATCCTCTACAAAAATAGTGATTTTCATCACTAAAAACCATTGTAAATACCATTATCTATTTTTATAACTCCATTTTGTTCAAGCCGAGGAGTCCTCGAGCTTGAGGAGTATTAGAAGTACCATTGTACCAATTTTCGTAATTTTTAGAGTTCGTTTGAGCCCTCAAATAAGCCCTGGAACCTAATTTTTAACTAGGCCGGACACTAGGTCTGGACAGGGCCAAAACTAGTCAAAAAACTATAAAAAGAGCTAGAGAGCTCATTTTTGGGGTTAGCTGGTTAGAGAATAGAGCTTTTGTAAGAGAACTCTTTTGCAATCTAAGCTTTCCATTGTTCCTCTCTTTGATCTTACTTCGTGCGTGTGTGTGTATGTGTGTGCATGTTTGTGTGCTTTCACTCACGCACTTGTGCCTTCACTTGCTCGTGGTCTTCATACCGGTCCTCACGTCTCCGCGCATTGACAAGTAAAGGAGGTGGTGCTTACGCTTGAGCTACACAAGTCTTCTGGAAATACATCAGCATATTCTTTCAAGAGATTTCCTACGTAATCTGGAATATCTTCGTCATTACCTTCCTCATGCAAATCGTTCACATACACCACGAATGTTTTACAACCATCGCATATACCTCTAATTATCTGCATAGCAGAAATAAGAGTAGGTTTAGGATTAAAGACATCACCTAGAATATGAATAGATTCATCTTCTAGCTTTAAAGTAATCGTTCTTTGTTCACAATTAATTGTCGTAGAATTTTTAACTAACCAATCCATGCTTATGATTACATAACTCTGTTTCATCTCAATTACATGGAAACTTCTAGAAAGGCATCTATTAGAAAGAGTAAATTCAAGGTTTTCAACATATCCTTTTGTGTAGTGTAATCGCCCATTGACCATCTCTACAGGTCTAGTTATCTGCATGTTTAGGGCTATCCCTAGATTCAGTACCAATTTGAAAGATAGAAAACAATGGGTACTACCTGAATCGACCAAAAATCAGGTTTTATGCACAGAAATCATACCCAGAATCCTGAGTACAGAAGCCTTTGGAAAAGAACTAACCACCATGCAACGTAAAGTAGAGTCAGGGCACTTACCTCCATCATCTGCTTCCTCAATAATTGTACCCTCCTCGATGAGGTTTATCGCTTTTGATTGTGCAGGTTGAAAGACTACCTTGTTTGGGTACTCATATGTCCGATGCCCTTGCTCGCGCAACGAAAACACAGACCAAGTCTTTTTGCCCTCTCAATAAAATTAGGGTCTTGTTGCCACTTGATTGGTTGATGCCTCCTTTGATTTTCCACGTGAGCAGGGTTCTTACCTTGGTTAGTAGAGGATGGATTTTTCTTTAAATTGTTCATGTTCATTGCAACAGGTCTTTGTGGCCTATGTCCCGTTGCAATGAATCTGCTTCTATTTGCCTTCTACAAATTGAACTTCTCCATCTTCTCAAAGTTCTCGGCCATCGCAACAACATCAAGAAAATCAATGCATCCAGATCCCTTGACTTGATAGCGAAGTTCCTCACGAAGGCCTTCAATAAATTTACTCTTTAGAGCGTTACCACTAACCTCTAATGCATATTTATGAAGACGTAGGAACTTCTCTTCGAACTCATCAATAGATAAGCTATGCTTATCACTTCGTGTCGTCGAAAATTGTAGAACTCCATCTTCTTCTCCATATGGTAGTGTGGAGAACAATAGTGTTTTTCAGCTTGTTCTCTAAATTCCTTCCATAGAACTGGACCAAAACGCGTTTGAGTCTACATATATGACTTCCACCATAGCTTCGCAATCCCACGCAGGTGCCGGATCCCAACTTTTGCCATGGACTCTTCACTAAATTGTCGAAGATCAAAGAAATCCTCCAATTCTTCAATCCATGCCTCAAGATCTTCGCCACTCTTCTTCTCGCCATCAAAATCATTCAACTTAACCTTCTTGAAGACTTGGTTAAGGGCAAACTCACCTGGTTCCATATCTTCATAATTGCGTTTTTGTTTTCCGCGAGGTACACTAGATGTTCCCGCACCTTCATCTACTTCATCGTTGAGCTCCACAAACAGATTTGTTGCTCCTTCTGGTTGCTTTCCCCCTCGTTCTTTGCACAGTTCACTAAGAAGCTTCTGAATAAGCTCCTCTTGTTCACGAATCTTTTGTTTTAGACCTTCCATCGTTCCCGAGGATTGATTCTACTCTGTTACCACTTGTAGCATTTCCTCAATCACAATCTTTCGATCACTCAAAAATAACAGTGGAGAGAAGAAAGCAGAGATTGCACAAGGTAAAAGAAAATATGATGTGGAAGAGTAGAAACAAATATGACGTAGAGAAGGAAGAATTCTGATATTATAGATGCGAATCAATGGTTACAATAGCTTTGGACAATAGCTTCTTGACGAAGCTTCTACCTCTCGACCACCCCCGAGCTATCACAATCGCATTCACACTCGCACTCTCAATCACACTCTCACTCTCACTCTCACTCTCAATCATACTCTCAATCACAACCTAATTCTCAGATTTTTGTGTGTCCTCCGTGTTGATGCGCAGGTCTCCCTCTATCAGAGTTTGATCGTAACCATCCCCCAAAGAAGTGTGTGATCCACCAAATTTAGAAAAAGTCGAGTTTCTCCAAAACTTTTGCAAAAAGCCGTGCGATTGTAGTGTACTTTCTTTCTTTAGCATACCTGTCAAAAATAGGAGAAAAACACCAAAAAAAAACATATACGAAAATATCCATAATTAGACATGGTGACACGTGAGCATGAGAATCACGGATTTGAATAGAATTAGATAAACCCTCATTTTTTTTAGTATTGGAAAAAACGGCACTTTTGAAAGCCCTGTAACTCAAAAACAGTGAGGAATTAGCTTAAGCTTGTGAGAGATACTTTTATTCAATTTTTTGATCTACACGATAGTGCTAGAGATGTCCGAGTTCCAAATCCACCTCCAAATGCCACTTTTGAGCCCTGCAAGTTTCAAAATTCTAGAGAGAGAGAGAGCAGAATCAAGGCATTTTCTTACAGTGAACTAAATGTAGGACCCTGAACGAGGTACTTAAAACATGATTCACAAAAAATTCACACAGGCACTTTTATTCTCTTATACTTGCTCTACCTTTCCCTCATACATAGTTTTCCTTAATTCTTTCATCTGCAACTTCAAAATTCCACTAGAAAACATGATGCGAATAAGGTCTAGAGAGAGAATATGAAACTCGTGAACCCAAAATTTTTCCTACATGCAAATGACCTAATTATTCATTGTAAGCATTATCCCCACAATGAAATTCAGAAAGTTCAAAATGAATTATTTAACTAGAAAAGAGGCCTATTACATGTATCAAATCTTATCTTTGAGCATTTAAGATATCAAGAGCAGGCCTTGATGTTGGAGGAAATTCAAATGAAGTAAAGACTAAGAAAGCTTACAAGAAGAACTGAACCAAGGGGAGCTTTCAGCATCATGAAAGGATCAAGACAACAAAGGGATCTTATGAAGAAGTAATATATTATTCCTTTTCACTTCTATTATATCCAAGGAGGCATTAAGAGACATTAGTTATTTGCAACACCATGGAATACTTCAATACGCAAATTTAGAAGCTTCAGAAGAGAAACTATCAACCATGGAAGTTTAGAATATCAAACTTCCTTATGAGAAAATGTCTATGGGGGGGAAGGAAGGGATAGAGGAATTATTTTCATATTTTCCCAACACATAAGCTATAGAGTATAGTACATGCATAGAAGAAAAATGAAAAGAAGAGTGTGGTCACAAAAGAAAGAGTGGGAGAGACTCAAAGTGAGTAGACCAAGAAATGAGTAAACTCACATGGATTAGAAATGAACTTGCCAAGAGCATGGAGTAGGCTCTTGAAACTTCTAACCAAGTACAAATGGGAAGAGAAACCCTCGTTATGTAGATTTGGAAGGGTCTCTCCAAAGTACATCAAATGTGGGATAATTGCCCTTGAAGGAGAATGAGTACACTAGTAGAATAAAATGGCAAGCTACCCAAATACAAAAGAGACACAATATAAAATGAAAATAAACTAGGAATGGAATGCCTCCTAGATACAAAATGGAGATGCACTCATGCAGATACAAATGTAAATGATGTAGGAGCAATCATATGGTCAACACCCCTCTGCATCTCTATTTTGGGGTGGTTGAATGTTGCAGAGGTCCATCAAGCATTGGAGCAAAACTAGAGATATGTACCCAAAAGTAGACCATCGAGAATCAAGGTCACTAGACCAATCAGAATCTGAATATCCGACGAGTTTGATGTGTTGTTTGTACCAACGACCATGATGTCAGGTGAGGGTAAGGTCTCAAAGTAGTCTTTGAGCAACATCCCAATGATTCTAACGAGGATGATATGCAAATTGGCTAAGTATACCAACTGCATAGGCAGTATTTGATCTAGTGTTGGTTAGGTAAAGTAAGGAGCCAACAAGACATTGATAAGTATACACATCCACAAGTGATGATGAATCCTTTAGTGTGAGCTTGATATTTGGATCAAATGGTGTAGATACTAGGTGACACTAGTCCATGTTATATTTGGAAAGAAGATCAAAGTAGTGCTTCTTTTGTGATAGGAATATGCCTTCTTTTGTTTGTCAAACTTCCATACCTAAGAAGTAGTGAAGTAGGCCAAGATCTATCATAGAATACTCAAGATGAAGCTATGTGATGATGAATTGGATGTGTTCTTCATCGAAACTTGTCAAGATCAAGTCATCGACATAGAGGATGATTATGGCTACTAAGGACTCTTTTTGATAGATGTACAAGTTAGCATCAACAATGCTTCTTAAAAATAATTTATCTTCAAAGAACTTGTGAAACTTTTCATACCAAACACTAGGAGCTTTCTTGAGTCTATAAAGTGCTTTGTGAAGCTTGTAGACTTGATCTTCCTTTCCTTGGATGTTGAAACCTTTAGGTTGGTCAATATATACTTCTTCTTGAAGATCTCCATTGAGGAAAGCACTTTTGATGTCCAGTTCATAGATGGGTCACTTGTTGTGTGCACTTAGTGCTAGAATGATTCTTATAGTTGTAAACCTTGGATTAGGAACAAAGGTCTCTTCATGATCAATGCCATGTTGTTCTTATATCCCTTAGCTACAAGTTTTTCTTTGATCTTGTCCAATATACCATCTGATTTGTACTTGATGTTGCATAGCCACTTAACTCTTGTGACTTGATGATTTGGAGGCTTAGGAACAAGTGTCCAAGTGTTGTTCTTCTCAATGCATCCATCTCTGCTTGCATAGCTTCTTCCCACTTAGATTGTCCTTAAGCTTTGTTGTAGTTGGAAGGCTCTCAAATATGCTAAATCTGATGCATCAATGCATAATTTACATAGTGACTTTGTTCATGTTGTTGCTTTTCAATGAGCCTTTGTGACCTTCTTGGTTTGTTTGAAGTACTTGCCTCTGAGTTGTGTTTGGAAAAGGTTGTCTCCCCCTCTAAAATGTAGATGGATTGACTAAAACTTGTACTTGGATCTTTAGTTGAGTATGTTGAAGCTTTATTAAATATCACATCTTTTGAGATTTTGATGGAGTGGTTCTCAAGATCATACAATCCATAAGCTTTAGATTATCACTATAGCCAATGAAGATATGCTTCTTAGACTTGGACTGTAACTTGCTTCAGTATTGTTTAGGCACATGGAAAAAATGCTTCACTTCCAAATATTATAAAGTAGTTGAAATTGTGATTTCTTCCATAGTAGGCTTCAAAGGGTGTTTTGTTGTTCAATGCATTAGTGAAGCCTCGATTGAGTATGTGCATTGCACTCTATACTACTTCTACCCAAAACTTGAAGGGAAATTCTTTGTTGTGAAGCATGGTACATGCCATTTGCATTACACTTCGGATCTTTCTCTCAGCTACTGCATTTTGGGATGGAGTGTGAGGGTTGAGTGACTTGTCTATTTATCCTTTTTTGCTTTACTAAATTGTCGAAGTCATGATTAATAAACTCACCACCTCCATTTGATCGAATAATCTTGACTAACTTGGGCACTTCATTATCAACTTGAGTTATCCATCCTCGAAACTTACTTCAAAAAATGTACCCAAATGTATTGTGAGTGGTCATCTACTAGAAGAAAGAAGTAGATTGATCCACTAAGTGAAGGGGTATTCATGGGTCCACAAAGATCCATGTGGTCTAGGGCAAAAGGGTTCTCAGCTCATGTGCAAGCCTCCTTGGGAATGGGAGTCCTTGGACATACCTTTGAAACCAAAGGCTGGAAAGCGACTCCTTAGATAGAAATTAGGGGAGTTTATATAGCCCATTTTCTTCTACACCTTGGATGATGATGTCTTTGGTTTTAGAGTCAATCACCTTTACAGAAGTGTTGTCAAGTGACATTTGTTTATCGTGGTTGGTGATGGCCGTAACGGATAGTAGATTCATGCACAAGCTAGGGATAAATAATACATTGGATAATGATTTACACGCCCCTCGATATTAGTGATTTGTACTTTTCCTTTGCCTTTGATAAGTAAACTCTTGTTGTTGCCTAAATTGGACTTCACGAGTATGGTCCTCAATCTCTTCGAATGAGTCTTGATCTTTTCACATGTGAGATGTGGCTCCATTGTCAAAGATCCACTCTTGAAAGGAACTCGAAGTAGCTAGGAAATTGGCTTTTGTCCAAATAAACAGGTCTTCATTGGAATTGTGAGACCTATGCTAGGAGGGTTTTGATTGGTTCCTCAAGGCAGAGGGCTTGTGGTTATTCTTCTTTTTGTAGCAAAAGTTTTCAAGATGCCCCATTTTGCCATAGTAATTACAACTAAACTTCTTTGATGAATTTTTGGAACCTTGTTTGGGTGAGTTGCCAGTGTTATGACTAGCATGTTTTGCTTTGTTGAAGGGTCCCTTCACATTCATCGTGGTTTCTTGTGAGGATGCAAACTTTGCTCGAGAGTCATGGATGAGTAAAAGTTAGTGAACTTCTTCCCAAGTTGGCTGCGATTATAAAGAGTGGTTACAAATGTCTCATAGGATCTAAGGATCTTATTGAGAAGGTATATGGCCATGTCTTTGCTAGAAGCTTGGTTGCCACTCAGTTTTAGTTTACGTTGATAATCCTCAAATGTGGCAATAACTTTAGAAATAGGATCTTGAGGCTCAATAGATGGGTTGTGAAATTTTGCCTCTAAGGTGTAAATTTTTTAGGGATTTTTATCTCATACAGGTCTTGTAGGATCTTCCAATCTTCGTTGGAAGTTTTACAAGAGCTAATATGGCCTTTTGTTTAATTCACCACAAGCTAGGAGTAATTGTCCTAAGGCTTGCTTGTCTTTGACATTACAAACATTCTAGATCCCTAGATCACTTTTCTTATCTGGCTCTTGTTCAATTCCTTCAACTACATGATATAAGTGGTTTGCATAAAGATAAGCCCTAATGGTGTCCTTCCAAAGATTGTAGTTTGTGCCATTGAGTTGCTAATCTTTTGGCATAAAGATTGGTGTGAATGAGGGTAAATACCATTGAAGGACGATTTTGCATTCGAAATTATTGACATGAAGGATGATGTTAATAACTACTAGACAACTAAGTATCACGTGGGTGACTATGCAATGGCCAAGAACTGCACACTCTATCGAGATATACTAAGCTTTGATGTTGATTGCTCCTTTCTCCCTCAGCTTCTAGAAATGGTGCATTACAAATATGAATTCATTTGACATCATATCTGATGTAAAAAAACTTGTTCGAGTCTCTCTCTCCCTCTATGGTTGAGTATGTTTGGATGTAAATGCAATGTAGGATATGTGGCTTATCCAAAACCATGTGCTTGCTACTACTATGTGGCTCTATCTGAAAACATCATGTGGATGGCTGAGATAGAGAGTTCTGGTGCTCTTTTTCTCTCTCTCACTCTTTCTTTTAGGTAGACATTATTGTGAAAGCATCGATCAAGGTTGTAGGACTTGTCTTTCTTATAGGGGTACAACTTCTGACGATACACACCCATGTTTTTGGTCTAATCTCAGTATGTTTTTTGAGACACTAAGGCATGTGATGATGAGCCTCTCTCTCTCTCACTCTCTCTCTCTCTCACAGTTGCACAAAGATGGTGCAAGAGTTAGTGTTGTGTGGTAGCAATTGATCTTCCCAAGAAGATGACAATATCAGTTGAGCTACTGGATGTGATAAAGAACAACTATATCGGATGATGGTGTCACCACTAGGCCTCAATTGCAAAGATTATTCTCTCTCTCTCTCTCTCTCAATATTGCTATCTTTGATAGAGAGTCAATGGTGCCTCTGTTGTGGAGCCTTCACAAAATCACAGCAAGACCATGTATTGGAGGAAATAGGATGATAGATGAAGTTGCTTGTGATGCCGACAATTAGAGGCTGACATTGGGCACACAAGCTGGAGATGAGTTGCATGCATGCTGCACCAAGGACCATTCTTTGATTCTCTCTTTGTCACTATGAAAGGTGCAATTCAAGGGTGCATGCGATTAAGTTGACCCTCCATTGCCGACGAGATTGTGTGGTATAGAGAGAACTTCGTTCTTCAGTAGAGATTGATGATGTTGGTGCCTTGGTACTCGAATTCTCCACAAGATTCCTTGGTATGGCTATTGATCTCCCTTTGCAAAAGAGAAATGCCAACATAGAAGTGTTGTTCTCTATGCGTAGATGAATGCCATGGATCCTTTTAGTTCCCCCCTCCCCCCTTGCACTCTCGTGCTATTTTTTGGCTTTCATATCTCTCTATCCAAGTTGGAGAAGACATACAAGAGGCTCTGATAGACATTGAGGTGTGTCAATGGACAGAGAATCTATGCTCTCTATCTTGATTCCAATTGTTGTCAAGAAAGGACAACCATACAGAATCCATTACATGCTCTTTAGTTATTGATCAGAGAGACCAATAAAGATACATTTTCTTGAATATAATCAATAACAAATGATAAAGACTTAATTAACCCTCATAGGTATACAATGGAGGCCTACATCGATTGACACATAATATAGTGCTAGCACCTTGAAAAGAATGCCACCGAGAAAAAATGTGCCATCTTAATTACTATCTAAATGAATGCAATAAAATGAAGAAAATAGGATGTCTTATTAGTGGTTATAACCACTTGAAATAGAGATGGGCATGAAATATAACATCAAGTCAATGAGTGATATCATGTGACCATGAAGCAAGTTCAAAGGTCATTAAACGCAAGGGTGGAAGGGTATTAAAAGGTGGTAAAGGGATGGGAGAATGATGAAGAAGAAGGGTGGGAGGTGGGAAAATGGGTAGAATAAAACCCTAAGAAGTAGAAATGATGGAAAAGTGCTTCTCCATGTCGATGGAAAGCAACACCACCAAACTCTACCCCCACCACCACCAAAGCAACCACCAAATGCACCACCAAAAGAGCTCTCAAGACCTCCACCTAGCATTTTGATACCATGTAGAGAGTACATGTGTGGAAACAAAATGAAGAAGAGTGTAATCACAAATGAAAGAGTGTGAGAGGGTAGACCAAGAAATGGTAAACTCATATGGATTAGAAATGAGCTTGCCAAGAGCATGGAATAGGCTCCTCAAGCTTCTAACCAAGTCTAAATGGGGGGAGAGGCCCTCCTTATATAGATTTGGGAAGGGATCTCCAAAGTACATCAAATGTGGGATAATTCCCCTTGAAGGAGAATGAATACACTAGTAGAAGCAAATGGCAAGGTACCCAAATACAAAAGAGATACAATATTGAATGAAAATAAACTAGCAATGGAGTGCCTCTTAGATATAAAATGGAGATGCACTCATGTAGATACAAATCTAATTGATGTAGAAGCAATCATGTCATCAACATAAGCAACCCCATGATGGGAGATAACCAATACCCACACACATCAAAGAAGATATGCGAGTATTTAGAGAGATTATAATCTACCTCTACAAAGGATAGGAAGATAAAAATCAAGAATGAACTTAATAATCTTAGGAAGGCATCCAAGCAAAACATCAATGAATTCATTCTTAAGATCATGGAAATTTCAGATGCACTTGGGTCAATCGGGCATGTAGTAGATGTTGGGGGATTCTTGGACAAGAAGGGATTTGAGTGTTTGTAGGAGAAAAGGGAAAGACAAGAAGAAAGATACACACTGGAAGCTTTTGTCGATTGATTATAAGAAGACAAATACAATGGTGATGCACAATACAACCCAATGCTTCTGTGCAAAATCCCATAGAGTGCTCAACCACAAGATACCAAATACCCAAGGGTCTTGTTGCTGCCAGCCTTCTCTGCACCAGACCTCCACCTTCTCTAAGCCTGCACTTGTGCACACCTTGCACCAAGCTTCCAATAAGGGGGAGGGTTGTACACCTTTTGTCGGCACGCGCACACTTCAATGAGACCTTGGGATCCTTGGGGTGAATAGCTTATCACTTCTCTACACACTTCCTTGGTCACTCTTCATGCACACCTTGCACTTCACTTCTCTGCGTCGCACACCGTGTGTCTCTTCCACTTCTCTCTCTTGCCTAACTTAGACTATGCTCACTCCTGCTTCGTCTTGCTTACACTTGCTTAGTCCAAGAATAGTCCTTGCCTTGATTTGAGTGTCGATTCACGTACGCTCCTAACTGCAAGAGTATCTTGGTGCTTACTTTGATGTCCCAAGATTGTCTCCAAAAGTGGGAAGCCAACGAATCCCTGTTTTGTCCTATAGTGACTTTAGACTAAAACAAAAATTTTAATTGGGGGGCCATACTTTCACTTCTACGTATGCTACCGCTTCGCATACCTTCACATTTTTCTTTTAATTCTTCACTTGTGCACCTAAGAGAGGGTTCATCTGAACCTTCCAAAACACTTTGAACCTTGGGGAAATTAGAAAAATACCTCTACAACCTGCAACCAACTTTCTCCAATTTACCCTTTGTGGACAATTAATTGTGCACTATCTGTGCACCTTGACACCTGCACTTCGAACACTTTGACTTTTTCATGTTGACTTTGACTTTGACCTTGTTGACTTTTACTGTGGTAGACTTTGACCAATATGACTTTTATGGGCTCAACAATTGCCCACCACCTAATGTGCTCTCTGTCCCAGAGAGCTACAACCAAAACTCTGAGCAGATAGGAGACCTTGACTTCTGAGCTGCAAAATCTTCAAAAGGACAGTTGAGCAGCACCCAAGTCCACCAGAAGCAGGAGAGAACAAGCACCAAAGAAGAACCAAAAGGGGGATTTTGTCATGGAAAAGCAAAGGAGGGCAATGGGAGGGTAGAAAGGAGGGGAAAGGGAGCACCGAGGGGCTGAGATGGATAGGGTAGGGAGGGGTAAGGAGGGGGCTGGGCAGAAGGGTAAAGGAAGGGTGAGGGAGTAGGATTATGTGGTCTAGAGAGGGCAGAAATGAGCAATTAGTAGAGCTATAGAGGGTGCATATGGAAAATTGTGAAACATAAGGGAAAACAAAGTGAGAATAGACCATGTGGACCATGCGATAAGATAAAACATGTGATAAATGTGCTCAAAACATATGGGTTTTGACCAAAAGTTAGAGAAAATGTTTGATATTGGAAAAATTAAGTAAAAAAAGGAATCCAAAGGTGCCAAAATACATGAAAATGACTCCAAGTTTGAAAAAAATAGCCATCCAAGGCGCGATCGAGAGCCAAAAGGTTTGAACCATCAAAATTAAAAAAAATAAAAAATAAAAATAAAAATAATAAAAAAAAAAAAAAATATATATATATATATATATATATATATATATATATATATATATATATATATATATATATATATATATATATATATATATATATATATATATATATATATATTGAAAATGAAAATAAAATAAATAAATAAAAGAAAAATTTTCTCTCTTCTTTTTTTTTGTTTTTTTGTTTTTTTTGTTAAAACGAATGCCCCGGAGCTGGGGAAAAAATATTAAATAAATAAAAAATAAAATAATAAATAAAAATAACACAATAATAAAAAATAAACAAAAATAAAAACAAGACAATAAAATAATTTTAAAAAAATAAAAATAAAGTAAAAAGAAACAAAAAAAAAGGAGGGGGGGCACGGGGGAGAGAGAGGGAGAGAGAGAGAGAGGGATTTTTTTTTAAATTTTCCTCCCTCCCTTTTTTTTTGAAAAATAAAACGCCTGGGGGCTTTTTTTTTGAAATTATCCAAAAAACTGAAGAAAAATACATAAAAAATCCAAAACAAAATGCAAAAAAATCTCAAAAATTTCCTACAAGGTCTAGGCCAGTTTTTTCACTCAAAACCACAGAGAACTTCCTTTATTCCTCCAATTTGGCAAGAAAATGACACTTGAAAAGGATGAAAAATGCTAGAAAATTTCTAAAAATGCTTGAAAAAATTCCCAAAAAATTTCCAAAAATTGTACTTATGCCAAGGACTATGAAAGGGTTGCTAACTTTGCTAAAAATCCAAAGAACAAGCATGAAAAAAGAATAAAAACTACTAAAACTTAAGTAAAATGAAATGTCTATGTATAACCAGGACAAATTTTGCAGGTTCCAGGTGATCCATAATTCTTCAATTGTGTTGTTGATAGGCCTTGAGCCTTGATATATTGACCAGTGGCAAGGCCTCTCCTTTTAGTGTCTCTAGCTCCACAGCACCCCAAGTCAGCATTGTTTTAACTCGATAAGGTCCTTCCCAAGCCATTTTCCTCTAACTTGTGTTTGGATTTGAGGTCTATGGAGAAGAACTAACATGCCTAGTTGTATGTTGTTGTTCCACAGATTTTGATCATGCACCTCCTTCCTCTTCATCTGAGTTTCTATCAATTGTTTTGCTACATGTAAACATATCTCCTCCACTTTATGCAGTGCTCCAAGCCTCTGAGAGATAGTACAATCTTTCTTTCCCTGCACGAATGCTACTTTTGGTGATCCATGTAGAAATTCAAAGGGTTCAAAAGGCAATATCCCATAAAATAGTTGGAATGGAGAGTAGCCAGTAGCCTCTTTGTAAGCTAACGTGTATGCCCATAGGAGACCTTGATAAGCAATGCCCCAGGAAGTGGGTTGTAACATACATTGTTTCCTTAACATGGCAATTAATACCACAACCTTGTTTTCTTCCCACATCTTTTCATGCATTGTTGCGTAAGCTAGAGTGTTCTGGATCCCAATAAATTCTTCCTTGTCCTGCATCCATCCTGCAGGGATTTCTTGAATTGGTAAAGAACATTCTTCACTAGTATGTTTTACCTTGTCTTTAACTTTAGTAACTTCCTTCTCGGCTGTTGTTGCATCCTCCTCCAAGTTATATTTGAGGGGTGTCTTCCTGGCCCTTCTGTGGTCTGTGATGGGTTCTCCCAATCCATCAACTTGAACTTTATCCTCATTTTCGTTATAACATTCATCTGTGCAAGAATTATTAAGAAAAATTCCAAAACAAGAGGAAGAATTGCCTACTTGGAGCCAATTTAGGATATCCTCTTCTTCCTCGAACTCTATTTGGGGTTGGTCCTCTGTTTCTTGTTCCATGCAAATGCCAACTGATTGCATCATGCTGGTATTCCCTTGATGATCTTGGCCCTCCTCTAAATGTATCTGTGTCAGTTCTTGCCCTTTCTTTTGCACCCACATAGCATCTTTACCCCAATCATGGATGACACTTGCATGCCTCAGCCATGGTCTTCCAATTAAGAGGGGAAATCCTCCTTCAACCTGGGGCAGTCTTAATACCACAAAATCCATAATGAAGAGATTACCTTGTATTTCCAGTGGAAATTTTGGGATCACTCCCAAGGGCCTTACTTTGCTTTGATCTACCAAAGTAATAGTGAAATTTGCAGGCCTTGAAGGGTGGAGTCCAATCTTTTCCATTGTATGTTCAGGCATCAAGTTAATGCGAGAACCACCATCCACAATAACTCCTTGAAACTCATGACCTTTAATAGATACTGCCAGCCAAGGGCTCTTATAATCTGTAAGGGGTGCTTCCCCTACAATTTTACCTTTATGCATAACAACAATCTTTGCCACTAAACTTGTAGTGGAAGCTTCATCAATTATCTGCAAGAGTTTCGACCTGAATTTCCCATCCAGCTTTATTAAATAAAAAATACTAACCTCCTTTTTCATGGATTTGAGTAGTCTTGAAGCTTCTGATTCCTTAAGAGCATGGGCTCCAATTGCCTTGTATCTACACATGTGGCTTTATCTTTAGATGTCTCTTTGTCTTGATTCAATCCATTAATCCTTCATCCTTGACCTATTTCTACTTGAGCCTTCCCCTTGCTTCTTGTCTTCACTGTAAAAGATTCAATTTCTTCTAATTGCACCACTCTGGTAGATGGTGATGGCCCATTGACTTGATCTAACATTTCTTCTTTTTGCACAGAAATCATTTGAATGTGGGGCCCAGATGAAGAGGCTTGATTCTTAGGACAACAATTTGTATAGTGGTCTCTGGCCTCTGGGAAGTTCCTGCAAGGAGGGACATTTTCCGGTAGAGTGCACCTACTTTGATAGTGCCCACATTCTCCACATCTGAAACAAATGATTGGCCTTCTAGGCCCATTTCCAAAGTTATTCCTCTGTCTAGGGTTGTAATTGTTACCTTGATTGGGTGCAGCCACCATCACATTTACTAGTGGTAAGGGTCCTCCTTGTGTCCAATATGTTGTTGCAGGTATTCCCCTTGATTGGCATTCCTAGGCCTCATGACCATTTTTCTTGCATAATTGGCAAGTCAAACTTAACAGAGGACATTCACTTACTATATGACCTTGCATGTTGCACATGGTACACCAAAGTCCACTCTTGATGCCACCCCCTTTGAGTTCCTGCAACTCCTGTCACAGTTGAGTCAATTCCTCTGCTTGGGCCTCCTCCTCCTTTTGGAGCTTTAATGCCTCAATCTCCCTCCTCAACTAAGTAACAACATTCTCCTCCTCTTTGTGGGGCTTATTCCTTTTTAAGCCCTCCAGCTCCTCCCTTAGGTGGATTACTGGATCCTCCATTTCTGTAGAATATGGTAGTTGAGAAGAAGTTTCTCCATCTGCTCCGGTCGTGTAGCTATGTTGATGAATTCCTCTATGGAGGTTGTAGGCAACACTAATTCCTTGATTTTACATTGGGTGATCACTAGAAGTGGCTTAGCTAACCATTTCTTAACAAAAACGTCATGTGGAGGATCTGGCAACTTAGCCATTAGTGCCTTAGCCCTAGTTACAAACTCTGGAAATTTCTCACCTGGACCCAATCTCAAGTTTTCTAATTCCTCTATGATGATCTCTGTAGTATTTCCATGCTGGAATTGATTTTTGAATGCATCTTTCATTAAGTTCCAAGTTGTAAAATGGTTCTCAGGAAATTGGTTGAACCATTTGTCTGCTAATCCTTCTAATGTGGTAGTGAAGAGTATCAAAAAGGCATCCTTCCTTCCCTTTAATCCTCTAGTTTTTCATAGTGCTAAAAACCTTCTAATATGCTCGTTCGGATCTTCTTGAGCTAGGCCTTTGAAAGAAGGAAATTTTATATTCAATCTTGATAGTAAGGTTTCCAAGTCTACCTGACCTGCCATGCTCTTTACTGATGAAGTTGACGAAAGTGGACTGGAGGATCTTCTAATAGCCTTCCTTCTTGTTTGCTTGGAAGTGACCCTCAATGTTTGGGACCGGGTTGTGGTCATAGGCTATTCATAGTCCTATTAGTATGAGATAATTGATAAGAATATTTACCTCTTAGCTCAATGAAGTAGCACTGTAGTACTGTCGACACTTGACCTTTTCCACACTTTGCACTTGGATTCTCCTATGCTCAAATCTCTTCGGAGTCCCACCGGTCGTGCCAAATTTTGTTGGGGGATTCTTGGACAAGAAGGGATTTGAGTGTTTTTAAGTGAAAGGGAAAGACAAGAAGAAAGATACACACTGGATGCTTCTGTCGATTGATTATAAGAAGACAAATACAATGGTGATGCACAATACAATCCAATAATACAACCCAATGCTTCTGTGCAAAATCCCAAACAGTGCTCAACTACAAGATACCAAATACCCAAGGGTCTTGTTGCTGCCGGCCTTCTCTGCACCAGATTTCCACCTTCTCGAAGCCTGCACTTGTGCACACCTTGCACCAAGCTTCCAATAAGGGGGAGGGTTGTACACCTTTTGTCGGCATGCGCACACTTCAATGAGACCTTGGGATCCTTGGGGTGAATAGATTAGCACTTCTCTGCACACTTCCTTGGTCACTCTTCATGCACACCTTGCACTTCACTTCTCTGCGTCGCACACCATGTGTCTCTTCCACTTCTCTCTCTTGCATAACTTAGACTATGCTCACTCCTGATTCGTATTGCTTACACTTGCTTAGTCCAAGAATAGTCCTTGCCTTGATTTGAGTGTCAATTCATGTACGCTCCTAATTGCAAGAGTATCTTGGTGCTCACTTTGATGTCCCAAGATTGTCTCCAAAAGTGGGCAGCCAACGAATCCCTGTTTTGTCCTGTAGTGACTTTAGACTAAAACAAAAATTTTAATTGGGGGGCCATACTTTCACTTCTGCGTACACTGCCGCTTCACATACCTTCACATTTTCCTTTTAATTCTTCACTTGTGCACCTAAGAGAGGGTTCACCTGAACCTTCCAAAACACTTTAAAAACACTTTGAACCTTGGGGAAATTAGAAAAATACCTCTGCAACCTGCAACCAACTTTCTCCAATTTACCCTTTGTGGACAATTAATTGTGCACTACCTATGCACCTTGACACTTCCACTTCGAACACTTGGACTTTTTGCATGTTGACTTTGAATTTGACTTTGTTGACTTTGATTGTGGTTGACTTTGCCCAATATGACTTTTATGGGCTCAACAGTAGATGATGATGATTTAGTTCCCTACATACTAAATGGGCTTAGATAAGATGAAAAATGGAATTCATTCACCATCCCTGTCTATGTAAGGTATTAATTACCAAATTTTGAGAAGCTCACGTCTCTTATGGTGATTAAAGAACTCAGCCTTGGAGGTAACAAGTCAAAGGGTAAAAAAGATTAACTCTTCTATGCAGGGAAAGGAGGAAGAGACAAAGGCTATTGAGGTGGATCAAGAGGAAGAGGTAGAAGCAACTACCAACAAGTCAACCAAAGAAATCAAGGGATGAATCAAATGAATATGAAGATCAATCTTCAAGAAGAAGAGTAAGATGTAGAGATGAAGGAGTCAGATTTGGAGATAGATGCAACTACAACTCCAATGGATGCTAAACTTTGTGGGGAGCAAGGGCATTATGCCAAGGATTGCTATCAAAAGCAAGGAGGGAACAACTATAGAAACAAGATCCTTAATAACTATGATAAATCATTAAAGTAATGAAGCTAAAGCACATGATGAAGTATGGTACATAGATAGTGGATATGATAACCACATGTCAAGAAGGGAAGAGATATTTAAGAACCTTCAAGCACCCAAGCAAAGAGGCTTTGTGGAGATAGTTCAAAACTCAAAGCATGGGATACAACTAGCAATCATGGATTGTTTTATAGCTAGGAATAAACCTTGAAAAAAAAAATTTATGAAGTTGTTGATTGGGTAGGATGAAAGGATGATAGAAGAAGTACCATAGGGTACTTACTTATGTTAGGCACATAATGTATCTGATCGAGTTCAAAGGAACAATGAACTATGGCCTTATCATCAATTGAGGTTGAATATAGAGCACATGCTCAAGCGACATATGAAATAATGTGGTTTAGAAAGCTAATGGAAGATTTGGAATTGCAAGTGAAGACCATACCATTGTACGGGGACAATGTATCAAACATACATCTTGCTAATAATCTAATGTTTCA
Organism: Ceratopteris richardii; assembly: GCA_020310875.1. Taxonomy (NCBI): domain Eukaryota; kingdom Viridiplantae; phylum Streptophyta; class Polypodiopsida; order Polypodiales; family Pteridaceae; genus Ceratopteris; species Ceratopteris richardii. Next base: position 13,547,641 of record CM035419.1, read on the forward strand.
TGCAAGGGGAAAACATATAGAGATTATCATTTCATAAGGGGAAAGATATTTGATAAGAAAGTCTACATACATCATATCAACATGAAATGCCAGGTAGTTAATCTACTCATAAAGTTCTTGAATGAAAATCAAATGGAAAAGTTGAAGCACTCCATCAATTTGAAGTACCTAAGTGAATTCAACCAACAATTTGAGCTTTAAGGGAGAGTACTCAAGTATAAGGTTCAAAGCACAAGTTCAACTACTAAATTCAAGGTGGATTCTTAAAAAAAAGGGAAAAAAAGCTAAAATGTTATCCATTTGGGAGGGTTTGAAGAGCAAAAGGTCATTCCAACCAAGTCAAGGAAACAGAAGCATGAAGAGTCAAAACAGGATAACCAAATAGTCATAATGTGACTTTTGGTGTGTTTCTACACACACACACACACACACTCATTCAAGAGTTCTAAGGCATGGAGGAGAACTTACTAAGATCTATGAGAGGTGTAGAGTAGCCACCATATGATAGCCAAAATTAGTGCATAAGAGTACATTTTTATAGACAACCCTTCATGTATCTATGATTCTCTATAAATAATTATCTTAATGTTGCTGGTTCTCTTAGATATAGTGACCATTCTCAAATATCATGTATTCATTTGGATGCTTGTTAAGTCTACTTTGTTAGCCTAAAAATGACTAGGGTTTCTCAAGTATCCTTGTCTATCATGATTTATGATTAGTTCTTAGACTACCTGTCCATCTCATATCCTAATTGAAAGTGTATTCTATATTGTACTTGAACCCTAGGTGTTTAGTAGAAAGGGTTTGCTGATTGTGTAAGGGGTTTGAGAGACAGGGTAGATCTAGTGTACATAGGTGTGCATATACATGATCTTGGGCAAGGTCCTAAGCTTCTAGTCGTGCATAAAGGCTTAAATGCCTCTGACAAATATAATGTAGAAATAATGGTCATAGTCACTCTTTGAGTATTCATCAATCTAGATAGCCTAGTCTATCGTAATTGTTCTAGAACAATTGAGTATGCATTTTGGATGATTTCGTATAAGTCTTGGGGTCAAATCTCCAAGCAATTTGTGAGAACAAAAGTAATCTCTATTAGATACCTTGATTGGCCACTATCTATGATCTAATTAGTCTATCATATAGCACTGGTTTATGTGAGCTATCAAGATCCATTTGAAGTTAATAACTCATTTGGAAGCTATATGAGTTTCCTAAGTGCTCAAAAAGCCTTGCGTTGAATATTATAGCAATTTATGAGTAATTATGGTTTGGGACAGGTCCATTAACGTCTATCTCCAATTAGGAGTGTAAATACTTCATAAATTCGAAGTCTTTGTTTCCTTCTAGAACAAATCATATCTCACTTCATTACCAATTGTAGAGAAAACGTGATGTGAAATGAAGTATAACTAGAATAGCTAGATAGTAAAGGTCCATTTATGATTTTTTGACCAAATATTTGGATGCAATGAAGATGAAAAATTTTAAACATTGCATTGGCATGAAAAAATTTGTATAGAGTCAAAGCTTGATGGGAATTGTTGAGAATGAAGTTCCAAATATGAGGGGTCTAAAGGGAAAAGTGAAGTGAATCATTCATTCAAATGGGAATCCATATTAAATCTACATGTTTTTATCCATAAACTTCCCTAAATGACATTAATTAACACTTTAATTCGCAAACTATATTTAGATGTGTGATTGGTAATAAAAGAAAAGTGGATTCTTGGAAATTAGTTTATTAAGTTTTATTATTCATCGAGTGAATTCTAGGTGGGTATTTTTTTCTTTGAAGTTATTGAAAAGTGTTCTTGAAGTTCAATGAGCAAGCCTCCTCCCACTCTAAGTTTAGAGAAACATACCTTTCATCATTATTAGACAATGACTAGGTAGTTGTTCTCCAACCCAAATTAAGTATGCCTTCATATGTTAATGAAACATTGACATTCTAATCAAGTGTGAGTTTGTTGGGAGCTCTTGTACCTGGATCATAAGTGAGTCTTGCTTGCATGCTTGTGTGCATATTCACATGCATGTGTGCATATTCGCATACATGTGTGCATGAACATTGTTGTCTGTGCAAATCTATTAATGTGGTGGAGATCTTCATATTGAAAAATCACCTCTTGGATTGAAAATTTATAGTGAGAATCCGATGTTTGGTGCCGACATTGTATAGATGCTCAAAGGTCTACATCGAACACTTTGGCATCATTCATGAGGATGCCTCTCATCAGTCATCATGATCGGAGACTTGCATATTGCAAGGTAGGTGTTGCTCTAGAGGTCATAAAATTGTGCTTTGAACGTGCTTTTCTCATTTTCAGCATTAAAATAGAGCAATTAGGTGCTTAGGAAGGTTGGAAGGGGTGAAAAGTGAGTTTAGAGTTAAGTTTTTTGCATTTTTTTGAAGGTTTCCATTAAGCCTCCACTTCTTCTTCATCTTGTTCATCATCATCATCATCATCATCATCATCATCATCATCCTCATCTTCTTCTTCTTCTTCTTCTTCTTCTAATTCTTCTTCTTCTTCTTCTTCTTCTTCTTCTTCTTCTTCATCATCATCATCATCATCAATCACCATCTCTACACTTAGCTCCTTGTGGAACAATTAGAGAAGTAAGTAGAAGCAACTCTTGCACTTGCATGAAGGGATCGAGTATGTTTGGATTCTCTTTATCTTCTTACACAATATAAGTGTAACACTTTGCATTTTCAAAATCAAAACGTAAAGTCCATGTTTCATATCATATTCTTTTAAAAAAAGTGCATAATTGGAAATGAAAGTTTATCAATTTTTTAATGTGGAACCTTGATTCACAAAAGTTGATAGACCAATTGTGTTGCTATGTAGGATCATTAGGAGTTAGGAGATTGATGGCTGACCAAGTATACCAAAATGCTCTCTTCGACCTTGTGATATATTTTGCAGATCAACTGCTAGCAAGCATGGAGATACCCATCGAGAGTCTACAAAAGGAATACGTCGGATCTTGATATTGATTTTCCATTTTCGCAATTTGAAGTGTATTTTTGTTTTTGGGCCGAGTATGCAGAGGACCGCTTGTTGGGGGATTCTTGGACAAAAAAGGATTTGAGTGTTTATAGGAGAAAAGGGAAAGACAAGAAGAAAAATACACACTGAAAGCCTCTGTCGATTGATTATAAGAAGACAAATACAATGGTGATGCACAATACAATCCAATGCTTCTGTGCAAAATCCCACAGAGTGCTCAATCACAAAATACAAAATACCCAAGGGTCTTGTTTTTTGCAGCCTTCTCTGCACCGAACCTCAACCTTCTCCAATCCTGCACTTGTACACACCTTGCACCAAGCTTCCAATAAGGGGGAGGGATGGACACCTTCTGTCGGCACGCGCACAGCTTCAATGAGACCTTGGGATCTTTGGTTGTATGCTTAGCACTTCTCTGCACCCTTCTTAGTCACTCTTCATGCACACCTTGCACTTCTCGTCTTTGCGTTGCACATTGTGTTTCTCTTACACTTCTCTCTCTTGCCTAGCTTAGACTATTCTCACCTTGTTTAGTCCTCCAAGAATAATCCTTGCCTTGATTTGAGTGTCAATTCACGTATGCTCCTAACTGCAAGAGTATCTTGGTGCTCACTTTGATGTCACAAGATTGTTTCCAAAAGTGGGCAACCAACGAATCCTTGTTTTGTCTTGTAGTGACTTTAGAATAAAACAAAAACTTTAGTTGGGGGCCATACTTTCACTTCTGCGTACGCTACCACTTCACATACCTTCACATTTTTCCTTTTAATTCTTCAAATGTGCACCTAAGAGAGGGTTCACCTGAACCTTCCAAAACACTTTTAAAACAATTTGAACCTTAGAGAAATTACAAAAATACCTCTGCAACCTACAACCAACTTTTTGTAATTTTACCCTTTGTGAACCAATTAATTGTGCACTACTTGTGCACTTTGACACCTGAACTTTGAACTCTTTGACTTTGCCCATGTTGACCTTTGACCTTGAACATGTTGACTTTGACTAGTTTTGACTTTGAATGTGGTTGACTTTGACCAATATGACTTTTAAGGGCTCAATAGTTGCCCACCACCTAATGGGCTCTCCGTCCCCAAGAGCTATAGCCAAAACTCTGAGTAGATAGAACACCATGATTTCTGTGCTGCAAAATCTTCAAAAGAGCACTTGAGCAGCAGCCAAGTCCACCAAGAGCAGTAGAGAACAAACACCATAGAGAGACCAAAAGTGGTTTCGGTACACAAAAAATTAAAAGATGGGGAATGGAGGGTAGGAAGGTGGGGAGAGGGAGGGTTGAGAGTGTTAGAGTATGATCAATGTCTACCCCTCATGATTGTATGCACATTTTGTAAGGCCCCCTTTATGAGGAGAAGCCAAGCGTGCATTACCCAATTGATGGGAATCCCAACTTGAATGTTGGATGAAGGTCATATTGGACCATGTAAGATATTATAAGGAAAGGGAGTTACCAGGGTCCCCAATTGTGGGGTCCGGGGCAGCGGTGAGCAGCCCCGGCTGGGGGGTCCAAGGGGGCCAGCGGGCCCCCTGGCTGGGGGGTCCCAGGGGGCCAGCGGGCCCCCTGGTGGGGGTCCGGGGGCAGCGCCCCCGGCGCGACGGTAAAGGGAATATTCCATGGAATATTCCCTGTCGGAGTCAGAAATCATTTATATTTGTTAGGTCGGTTCAACCAGTCTAAGCCGTGTATGGCAATTACGCGGGCGGTGGCCGCCCACGCCCTACCGCCCATGTATAGCCGTCCATGGCAGGCCACCCATGATCCTATATATACATGACTTCTGCACTACCTAAGACATTGAGTTGAGCCAGCATACCTCTACCTTGTATCTCCCTATCTAGAGTTGTCTAGATCACCATTTAAGCTCTACCTTGAGAGCGCACGGGTGGACAACGCCATCATCTTTGTACTTGCTGCTAGTAGAAAATTGTTGAGATTCTCCTATATCTGTTATCTTCTCTGCTATTGCTCCTGTGTTATATTGCGTAACTATTGTCTTACATGGTATCAGAGCTGTAAGGTTCGAATAGCTTGAGAAGTATCATTATTTTAGCCTACTAGCAGACTAGAATATCAGTAGATTATTCGAGTGATTACATGATGGCTTCATCGTCGAACACTAGTCTTGGTGCTTCACCTAATGTTAATGCTGCACCTATTCGAATTCGTCCACCTGCATTCACTGAAGGGAAGCTGGATGGAACCAACTATACACTCTGGAAGTTCAAAATTTCTGCAATTTTGGACTCCTATGAATTACTTGACACTGTCATGGGACCGATGGGATTGGATCCAGAGCCTATACCAGTTGAAGATCCAGCAAATTCAAGATTGATGATTCAGCCAGATCCAGATCTTCTACGAGCTTGGAAGAGGCGGAATGCTGATGCATTATGTGCGATTGTCACTAGTGTAAGTGATTCTGTGCTTACTTTAGTTCAACATACTACTAAAGCACATGAGGCTTGGGGCATATTGGCTCGACAATATGAGACCAAGAACCACACTAGGATACAGAATTTAGAAAATCAATTGGCAAATGAAAAGCATTCTGATTCTGAAAAGGCTGAAGATTTTATCAAACGGATAAAGCATCTTCAAGATCAATTGGCTGCAGTTGGTGTTGTTATAACACCAGAAGAGCTAGCTCGAAGATCTGTACGTGTTCTTCCAGCAAAGTATGATGGATTAGTAACAGCCCTTAACACTCAGGTAAGGCCAACTCCTCTTACATTTGAAGAGTTTTGTGCCATGCTTTTAGAAGAAGAGATGCGGCTGAAGAATCGGCAAAGTACAACTGATGCTGCATTCTCAGCAAATGCAAAAGGTAAAGGCTCTTCAGAGGGATCAAAGAAGAAGCCAAAGAAGAAAAAGTTCACAGGAAGTTGCTTCTATTGTGAAAAGAAAGGCCATGCCATCAAGGATTGCAGAAAGAAGCAAGCTGATGAACGGAATGGGACTGTAAAATCATCATGGAAGAACAAAGAGTCTGCAAACAACACAGAGCTGGAACTTTGGGTAGCTATTGAAGAGGTATGTTCATCTGCTCAAGCTCGTGTTGATGAGCCATGGATTTTAGACAGTGGAGCTTCTCGCCATATGACTAGTAAAAAGGATTGGTATAGTTCCCTAGTGCCTCTGCGGGAATCCATCAATGTAGTGGTGGGAAACGACTCCAAGTGTCCAGCTGAAGGAACTGGAACCATCTCTTTTATCACTTCTCCAGGTGTTGAGAAAAAGTTATCCGATGTTCTCTATGTACCTACACTCAAAAGAAATTTGTTGTCAGTTTCTGCAATAACAGATCGTGGACTCGAAGTTCACTTCAATAAGAGTGGTGCGGAAATCATGGATTCATCAGGTAATGTTGTAGGTAAAGGCACACGACGGGATAACTTGTATGAGTTAAGTGCTTTAACTGCTACAGAAGATAAAGATGTAAGCAGGTTATGGCACCAACGATTTGGGCATCTCGGATTTGCAGTTTTGAAGGAGATGCAACGAACAGGGATGGTTGCTCATTTGCCTGCATTTTCAGAGTTGCAGGAACCTTGTGAAGCTTGTATGATGGGCAAGCAACAACGAAAGGCATTTCCAAGAGAGACCAGCAATCGATCTCAAGCTCCTCTAGAGTTGGTACATGCTGATCTCTGCGGTAAAATGTCTACACCTGCTTTAGGAGGATCTTTCTACTTCTTGCTGTTAGTCGACGATTATAGTAGAAAGATGTGGGTTTATTTCATTCGAGAGAAGGCTGATGCTTTTGAAAAATTTAAAGCGTGGCATAAGTATGTAGAAAGTGAATCAGGAAGGAAACTGAAGAAATTTAGAACAGATAGAGGAGGTGAATTCTTGTCAACAGAATTCAACAATTACTGTAAGGAGCATGGTGTGAAAAGGCAACTTACCACAGCTCATACACCTCAACAAAATGGCGTTGTTGAGCGCAGGAACAGGACAGTAGTTGAAATGGCTCGTTGTATGTTAAAGGCTCAAGACATGCCTGATTCATTCTGGGCAGAAGCAGTCAATACAGCAGTCTACATCCTCAATCGAAGCTACACAAAAGCTCTGAAGGGGATGACTCCTCAAGAAGCATATTCTGGTAAAAAGCCTTCAGTTTTGCATTTCAGAATTTTTGGTTGTTTCTGTTATGCACATATTCCTGATTCAACAAGATCAAAGTTGGATTCAAAAAGCAAAAAGTGTGTCTTCCTAGGATATAGTGAAGAGTCTAAAGCATACAGGTTATGGGATCCTGAGGCAAGGAAGATTTTTGTCAGCCGAGATGTGGTGTTTGATGAACGACCACACTTAGTAGAAGATAAAGGTAAATCTACTATCTCATCAAACGGAGAAATATCTCACCTTGTGCCTATCAAAAGACAGGTTAAAGTTGAGGAGGAGGAAACATCTGATGGAGAAATTTCCTCAATAAAAAGCCAACCAATTGTAGCTGCACAGCGTAAGCCACTACCGAAGTGGGCACAACAGCTCTTTGATGATCACAATCCACATGTAGATGCACCAGAATCATCATCGGATGGATTACGAAGATCAAAGAGAATAGAGGAGCAAAGAAGAGCCTCAGAACACATTGTTAACATGGCTCTAATGGCAGATATCATGGGTTCGATAAAGGAACCTACCACCATTGAAGAAGCCATTGATGATCCAGATTGGAGAGCGGCAATGCAGTCTGAGTATGATAGTATACTCAAAAATGATACATGGGATCTAGTCGACTTGCCGCCAAAGAAGAAGGTAATAGGTACTAAATGGATTTGGAAAGCTAAGTATAAAGCTGATGGAACATTAGAAAAGTATAAGGCACGATTAGTTGCACAGGGTTTTTCACAGATTGAAGGATTTGATGTTCAAGAAACTTTTGCACCAACAGCACGCATGACAACTATTCGGACGGTACTTGCAGTAGCTGCACAAAAGTCTTGGCCTATTTTCCAGATGGATGTCAAATCTGCATTTTTGAATGGTCACCTCAAGGAGGAGGTATATGTATCTCAACCACCAGGTTTTGAGGTGCCCAATTCAGAAAATAAAGTTTGCAGGTTGAAGAAAGCTTTGTATGGACTTAAGCAAGCTCCACGGGCTTGGTACCAACGAATTGATCATTTTTTCAAAAATATGGGTTTTGAAAGAAGTACTTCTGATGCTAACTTGTATGTAACGAAAAGGGATAGCAAGCTAGTTGTTGTCATTGTATATGTAGATGATTTGATCATTACAGGAGATCATCAGGAACTCATCAATCAAACTCGGATCAGCTTGGGAACTGAGTTTGAAATGACAGACTTAGGTCTACTCCATTTTTGTCTGGGAATTGAAGTATGGCAAAGGAAGGATGGCATTTTCATCTCACAACAAAAATATTCCAAAGAAATTCTCAAGGCATTTGGAATGATGGACTGCAAACCAACTAGCACACCTATGGAGGTAAATCATAAGCTATCTATGGATGATAACATGCCTGATGTAGATGCTAAGAAGTATAGGAAGCTCGTTGGAAGTCTTATTTTTCTGTGCAACACTAGACCAGACATTTGCTATGCTGTTGGAGTGTTAAGCAGGTTTTCCAACAAACCTAAGGAGAGTCACTGGAATGCTGGAATGCGAATTCTAAGGTACATTGCAGGAACCTTGGATTTTGGTATTTTGTATACCACAGGTGATACACTCCAAGGATATTGTGATTCAGATTGGGCTGGAGATTGTGATTCTAGAAAATCAGTTTCTGGATATTGTTTCTCACTTGGTTCAGGAATATTTTCTTGGGTAAGTAGGAAGCAACCAACTCTCGCACTCTCCTCCACTGAAGCAGAGTACAAAGCAGCTTGTTTTGCTTCTTGTGAGGCAGTCTGGTTAAGGAGAATTCTTGCAGATATAGGCTTTCCATCAAATATGCCAATTGTACTCAAGTGTGATAATCAAAGTTGTATGGCTATTGCAAAGAACCCAGTATTTCATGCTCGCACCAAGCACATAGAAGTACAGTACCATTACATTCGTGAGCTAATTGAAGATGAAATTGTGGAGCTAGAATATTGCCCAACAGAGGCAAATTGTGCTGACATATTCACTAAAGCACTTGGAAGAGAGCAGCTCAACAAGCATCTTCAACAGATGGGCATAGGACCGAGACCTACTTGATTTATCATCGGTAAACATTGAGGGGGGGTGTTAGAGTATGATCAATGTCTACCCCTCATGATTGTATGCACATTTTGTAAGGCCCCCTTTATGAGGAGAAGCCAAGCGTGCATTACCCAATTGATGGGAATCCCAACTTGAATGTTGGATGAAGGTCATATTGGACCATGTAAGATATTATAAGGAAAGGGAGTTACCAGGGTCCCCAATTGTGGGGTCCGGGGCAGCGGTGAGCAGCCCCGGCTGGGGGGTCCAAGGGGGCCAGCGGGCCCCCTGGCTGGGGGGTCCCAGGGGGCCAGCGGGCCCCCTGGTGGGGGTCCGGGGGCAGCGCCCCCGGCGCGACGGTAAAGGGAATATTCCATGGAATATTCCCTGTCGGAGTCAGAAATCATTTATATTTGTTAGGTCGGTTCAACCAGTCTAAGCCGTGTATGGCAATTACGCGGGCGGTGGCCGCCCACGCCCTACCGCCCATGTATAGCCGTCCATGGCAGGCCACCCATGATCCTATATATACATGACTTCTGCACTACCTAAGACATTGAGTTGAGCCAGCATACCTCTACCTTGTATCTCCCTATCTAGAGTTGTCTAGATCACCATTTAAGCTCTACCTTGAGAGCGCACGGGTGGACAACGCCATCATCTTTGTACTTGCTGCTAGTAGAAAATTGTTGAGATTCTCCTATATCTGTTATCTTCTCTGCTATTGCTCCTGTGTTATATTGCGTAACTATTGTCTTACAGAGAGGGCTTAGAGTGAGAGGGTAGGGAGGGGTAAGAGTGGGGCTGGCAGCATGGTAAACGTAGGGGGATGGAGTTGGGGAAATGTCTAGAGCAGGTAAGTGGAATAGGGATGGAGGCAGGTGAGAGAGGGTGGGGGGAGGGACCATTTGAAGAATTGGGGCAAGGAGAAGTGTATAGAAGAGGATAATGGTGTAGTATTGTGAAATTGTTGGGGTAGGGAAAAATTGAAAATTCACAAAAGCATAGAGAATAACCAGTATACATGCCAATGGAACAGAATCAACCAACAACAACCATCTATGAAAGTTTTGACTATGAAGTAAGTACACGAAGTGCCAATGGCATGTAAACCAAGAAGAGAACTAAGGGCAATCCTAGGATGCAGAGCCTCTACAAACAAAATGAGGCAAGTGGGGCCAAAAGGTGTCTACAAGTGGTGTAGCTCAATGATGAGTAGCACCTCCTTTAATGTCAATCCGGGAAGACGTGAGGATGGTATGAAGACCTCGAGCAAGTGGAGGCACAAGTGCGTGAGTGAGAAGCACACAAGCATGCACACACATACACACACACGCGCACACACGGCAAGACAAAGAGTGAGAAGCAATGGAGTTCTTAGATTACTTTCAAAAAGCTCTTACAAGTTCATTTCAATTACAATCTACCCTCAAAAATGAGCTCTCTAGCTCTATTTATAGTTTTTGACTAGGTTTTGGCCCTGTCCAGACCTAGTGTCCGGCCTAGTTAAAAATTAGGTTCCAGGGCCAATTTGACGGCTTAAACGGAGTCTAAAAAATACGAAAATTGATATGTAGGTACTTCTAAGGCTCGTCAAGCTCAAGGACTCCTTGGCTTGCACAAAATAGATCTACAAAAATACGAAATGGTATTTACAATGGTTTTTAGTGATTAAAATCACTATTTGTGGAGGGATTTTCTCTGTTGGTTTGTCGTACACATCTTTGAGCTCCCTACTTGCTCTTTCTTCTTGTGTGCTCCACTCCTTGATGTCTGAAAAATTTAGATGGCCTACTTGCCAAATCTTCTTTGGCTACTGTGTCTGCTTGTGCTATCTCTTCGTTCCGACCCTCTTTGTCTTGTGGCTCCTTCGGTTCCCTGACTGCTGCCAACACCCCCCCCACTCTCGCGTCTGTCGCCCCTGACAGACCCTTGTCTAGATGCTCGTTGAACGTAATATTGGACAACGTCGGAAGCAAGGTGATGTTCTTCTAATCTGAGCCCCCGTGCTAGATCTGTTAATAATGCATCCCAATTCACTGATCCTGGTACATCTGGATGTGGCACCGCAGTTGTTCTGAATAGATGGTTCTCTCCACAGCGAATAAGTGGAGGAGATGTGAGGGCCTGGGTACAAATATTTCTGAGTGATATTCCCAAAATCTCATTATGAACATTTCCTCGAATGTCTGTTTAAAACAAGCTGGGAGGTACTTTATTTTGGCGTGCCAAGCATATATTACCTCTATGGATGGGGTTGTGCTCATGTCGTATACCAGATCTTGATTTCCTGTAAGAAATCCGACACCTGAGAAGTGGGGGTCTTTAATATTCTTGAACGTCCTGAAGGTGATTAGCATTAGTTCAAAGATTTTCATACACATTTGTGCCATCACATCGGGGGTATTCCGTAGTCGAGTGCTCCAGTGTCTGATGGTAGAAATCATGTAATTTACAGTGGGAGGGCCTTGTGGCGGGGCTAGATAAACATAATTTAACCACTTCGCGCAACCCTTGACGTTCTTGACAGCTATGGTAAACTCTGGCCAAGTGCGCCGGCGGAATACTGGAACATAACAAGGATTGTATTTAATAAAAAGGGGCATGTTAGTCCAGGTACAAACCATTTTCGGGTAGGTTTCAAGAAGACGGATTCTCCAGGTTGGTTGATAAATGGAGCCTTTCTTTGCACTTTCTGGGATATCCTCTGGCCCAAATTGTGTGGCAAAAGTGGGAGGTTTGCCACAACTGCGTTGAATCTCTGCATTGTAATCCGCAAGGAGCACACAATATGGCACATATTGATCATCGTTGGTGCCGATCCATCTATGATGAGACATGCTTCAAAAGTATTCAGACTTAATGATGGTGTCTTCTAACTTTGCCATAGATTGGATTTGAATGGCCACTCTATCTTCATGGGTTGTTGCTGTCTTCTCGAGTGTTTGGAGCCATTGCATAGGAACGTATGGTTCCTCATATGTTTCATCCACCTCAATGGGTACTAAATCCTCCGGTTCGGGTTCTACAACTGGGGAGGGCTGCCTTTCATATTCTAGTAACTTTTTCTGGAGTTCAGCCACCTGCTCTGTCAATGCCTTTACTTCCTCTGAAGTCGAGGCCGTTTCTATTACCTTGGTTGGAGCCTCCTTTTCCCTGAGCTGGCTTCGTAGCTCATCTCGTTCCCTTTCCAAATCATCATGTGCGTCTAATAAATCCGCATAACTTTCCAAGATGCTTTTCATTGTTTCTGTGGGAACCGCTTTGAACTGTTCTGGATCGATCTCATGGGGGGAACCTTCCATGGCTGCTTCTAGATTTTCTTCATTTTGTTTCTGCAACCGTTTATTTTCTTCAAGTGCTGTAGCCATATGCTTGCGAAGTAGAGTTAAATTACGCCGGACTCTCAGGTTATCTGATTGGTACACCTCCAGCAAGGCTTTGAGTTTTTTGACACCGGGTTCTACTGATGGTTGGGGTGTCTCCAAGAGTGTTTGATGGGCTTGCTCGAGAGTTGTATAGCGCTGGTTGAGTTCCGCATTTTCTTCTGCTAGCGTTGTAAGTTGCCTCTGTAGGTTCTGATGATTCGTTGTCAACTGTTGATGGCGGCCTTCGAGATCCCTGTACTCGCGCTGAAGTTGATATACACACTGATGTAATGATAGGAATATACTATTTACATTAAAAGATGCAGGTAAAGATGAAGATGCAGGGGGAATGGGGGTGGGGAAGGGAGTTGTGAATGCTGTGGAATCGAGTGGTGAAGTAGGTGGAGGGGGTATGGGAGATTGAGGTTGTGTGGGGGGTGGGGGTGGTACTGTGGCGGGTGATGTTTCCATTGTGTCAAATGTGTGTGTGACTGTAAAGATGGGGACAGTGGGTGGGGTGGAAGTGATATTTGTGAAGAGTGTCGTGAAGGTGGGCATGGAAACTCCTCCAAATTGGATACCGGGAGAGAGAGGAATTCCCATGACAACTGTGGTAGTGGTAGAAAAGGGCGTGGTCGTGCCGGTTGGTGAGGTGAATTGTGTAGCGAGAGGTGAGGTGGGTGGGGAGAGTGGTTCCTCCTGATGTTCTTCTGTTTGCGTGTTGCCTTCCGGTTCTGATACATTGATGTGTATTTGTTTTCCAGATCGCCTAGGGCGGGCAGGCACACGTTTCTCAAATCGATTAATGTATGTCATGGCCTCATGTATGGCCTCATCCAAGCCGACTACCTCTGCGTGTAGGTTCATGGCTTCGATAAACATATCGTCCACACCTTCCTCGGCCAATAGTTGGCTAATGAGCACCTTGCCTGATTCAAGTGACATTTTGTGTTGTTCCTGAACTCGCTTCATGGTTTGGTACAATCTTTTTATTTGTGCCGAATATGCTGGGGCACTTGCTAGCTCTGAGAGTTCATCATATTCTTGATATTGTTCTTCGTCGGCTTCTTCTTCTTCTCCTCCTGCCTCTTGTTCATCTCCTTCGACTTCTACGACGACTGGTTGTGTCGGGACTGGTGTTGTTGTGGTGGGGTGTGGTTCCTGGGTTTGGTCTGCTTCTGTTTCAAGATTAGATTCGTAGATCAGTCTGGCAACTTCTTCATCCGTGAGGTCATTGAGAGTAAATCCCTGTGGAAATTCCAAGTCTGATGGAATGGGGGGAAACACCAAGTTGGGTCCTTCTGTACTTGGTCTGGGAAGACGAATGGTGAATGGCCGAACACGCCTAGTTTGCGGAGGAGTCACCTCAGGTGTGGTAGTGGCTCCCCTTGGTTGAGCACATGGTAATTGGACGCCCCCTCTCATCTTCTTCGATGGAGGACCCACTGTTGATAGTCGCCTTTGGAATTCTTGGGCCCTGGACCACACTAGTGCTCTTTGAATGGACACGTCATATGCTAGGCACCTGTAAATTATTTTTGTTAGGGCACAACAGCCATGAAGTACATTTTTCTGCTTCTTATTCCAGCGCTGATGGGCTAGGTGTATCGATCGATGACCCAGTGCGGTATGTTGAGGGTGAGGTTCTCTGTTTCTGCCAAGTATAAGCTGAACCATATTTTCTTAGGGGGCATAGTGAATTGTTCTTGTGCGGGAAAAGCAAAATGTTGCATAACAGTTCGTAAGTGGAGAGCAATGGTAGGCGTCATTGCCACCATGTCCTTCAATTTATTGAGTTCCTTATGCTTCATCCTTCCCGGGACCCTTATTTCTTTCTCGGTGGGAATGTGCATACCTTGCATGTTCAATGCCTCCCGTACCAGGTTGAGGGTTAGTTTGAATCTCTTGAGTTCGTGTCCTGGCAACAATGATGGTAGTACAAAAGTACTATCGCCTCCCTTGACCCTGCTAGGAGTTATGGTACTTATGAAATAGGAGCAGCGTAGAAAATCAGGTTTAGGCAAGTGTGCTCTGAAATATCTATCCAGGCCTGCCTTGGTCCAAACTGATAGCATTACCTTTGCATTCTGATAGTTCTCGAATTCCCGAGCAAAAAAGTGGTAGCGTCCACATTTGCCATTAAATTCAATTTCTGCTTCCCAGAAGTAGGTGCCGTCACCCAATGGCCCTGCTACATCACTGAACCAATGAGCATGTTTCCCCACTTGAGAAGTGTGCCCCTGAGGAGGGTCCTGGATAGGAAGGACATGCACCGCTTGAAGTTCTTGAGGCCTTTCGGTGAGTGGTGGTTCCAGAAGAATAGTTTCAATGTCCACAATCTGTGCGCTGGACCCTACCTCGGAACTGGTGCCTCCAGCTTCTGCCATCGTTATTGCTTGCTAGCTGGTTCTGTCGAGAATATAGAAACATGTGTTAACATTGTAAAGGACCAGTTAGAACCATTTTTGTCCTCATTACAACATTATCATGAGGTTCGGGAGAGATTAGTAGGTTAATAAGTGCTCGGTGCTTGTGTGTGTAGTTAGGAATTGGTTGGACTTAAGAACTAAGTGGAATGATGTGGTGTGAAAGTGAAGTAGTTAGTCGGTGGACATGGATTTACGATTGGGGTCAGGGGGTTTATTACAAGTTTTAGGTTGCCAAATGCAATGGATAGGTTTTGATTTTGATTTTTTGGAGGCTCTGGAGAGTGTGATAGGGTATATACTTGAAAAATGGGGCTTTTTAGGGATCCATTTACTAGTGATTCTACTTGTGCTCATGGAAGAATATGTGTTAGTGCGTGATGTGTGAGATTGGTCCTCCGATGTTCGCATGAGTGAAACATGTTGTACAGGGTTTGGCCTTGGTGTAGCTATTTGAGCCCGCAAGCAAGCCTTAGGCACCCAGATTTGTCGTGATTGTGGGCTGGCCTTCATTGACTTCTTGGGTACCCAAATGGACTTCACTTTCGCAAAAGCATTTATGAAGGACTTCTTATTAGTGTTGTGTGGTTGATTACTAATAAGAGGTTTTGGTCGTGGTGTTGGCCTGGTCGGAACAGGGTGTTCGCCTTTTTGTCTCCATACTTGTTTCATCGGCTGAAACAATCTGCTTTGCTCCTTTTTTTGGCATCCAGTATCGGTAGTGTTCTGCTTCTTCTGTATTTGATCTGCCGTTGGTTGTTGCAACCTTCTGGTCTTTGGAAAAGAAGGGAGTCTCGTCCTCTCCCTAGCTCCGTTGTTGAGACAAGCCTCTTTCTGCATCATACAGTGTTGGACAAAAATAGCATTGTCAACTTCAGGTGCGCCCCTGGAAGGACCAGGAGTTTGTGCTTTACCTAGTTCCTTGAGTGCCTCCTTTTCCAATTCAACTGTAATTCGGCTATGGTCTACCGATACCTGAAGAAGTTCACTTCTTAGGTTGAGGTTGACTGCATGATCATAGATCCAGTCTTGACCCAAGACAAGGGGTTCAGTGAGGTCCTCATCTTGACATACTAGTACTTTAACTGTCATTGCCTCATCATGAATATAGAGGGGAAGTTCCACCTCGCCCATGCAAGGGGTTTCCACGCCTCCCAATCCTATGAGATATGCTTCCACAGGATTGACCGTTAATTGCAACTCTTGACAGTAAGACAATTTAACAGCACTAGTGGCTGCACCTGAGTCAATCAAGGCTCTTACAGTCCTTGCACTCTTTCCTTGTCCTATATCTAAGGTTATGAAAGGACGTCGATCAGTTATCCTATGTGAGCTAACACCTGAAACTTCACACATAGCCACGTCATATCCTTGATCTGCATATGCATCTTGCCTAGGGTGCTCTCTACCTTGTCTTCTTAATTTCATTCTCCGTATGCGCTCTAGGGCTTCTGCTTGAGCTTCTTCTCGAATTCGCTTTTCTTCCTCTTTGCGTTTCTTAGCAGTATTGAGTCGACTTAGCATTTCCTCTGTGAGAGGTTCCTGATACAACTTGACTCTGCATCTGCTGATATAACTTGGGAGAACATCGCCTTCTAATGTGGCTAGTTGCACTCCTCCACTTGTTGAGATTCTGTTAATGATCATGGGTCCGTAGCCTCTCTTCTCTAGTTTCCTCGCATGTTGTTTCAACGTGTATACTAGTACTAGGTCGCCAGCCTTCAAACCTTTATCCTTAACATGGGCATCAAAATATGCCTTCTGTCGTTTCTTAGCTGCATATATCCCTGCAGCTGCCCTCAGTCTTGTTTCTCCTAATCGTTCAAGGTCAAAAAGTCTAGAGGATAGTTCATGACCCGTCCATTCGTGTTCTTGTGCTACTTTCAGTGTAGGTATTAGGAAGTCCAATGGTAGCACTGCGTTTTGGCCAAACACCATCTGAAAGGGGGTGGCATGGAGTACCGTTTTGTAGGCGACTCGGTATGCCCAAACAACATGGTGTAGCTGTTTGTCCCAATCAGAGCGTTTATTGTTCACTAATTTCGTCAGTACATTGCATAGGATCTTATTGGTGCTTTCGGCTTGCCCATTAGCTTGAGGGTGATAGGGGGCAGACTTCTTATGAACTACCTGTTGGAGAATTCCTCTCCTAATCGCAGCGGAAAGTGTAGAAGACCTTCTCTGGATGAAGACTCTTGCCAATAGTAGAACCTTCAAATGAAAACTGGTACCAACTGAAATATCCAATGAACTTGAAACTTTGGTCACTCAAACTAGACACCTAGAGCTTTCAAATGAGATATCAAACACTCAGTTTGGAGTAGATTTGAGTTGTCAACTATTTGATTCAAAACAGACTACCTGTCCACTCAGTTAGGCTGAAAACTGGACTTCACTAAAACCTGAATAACTCAGAGAGCATAAAGAATTTCATAAAACTGTTCTAGGCAGAGGAAGTACTCAAGATAAGCTTTCCAACGAATGTTTAAACACTAAATTTGGATACATATGTTGAGAGATATGACTCTCACAAGTAGACTACCCAAAAATGGGTGTGCGGCTGGACATAGCTGTGAGAGTGAACTGAACGAAATGACTCAAACCAAATGAAGTAGATACAAGGGGGCTTCCACGCCTTCTTGCTCTCCCATTGAGTGTCCTCCCTTGCTTCTTTTATAGCCAAGTGACCAAAAACTCTCATGATGAGTTTGAGAGCTCTTCTCCATCATTTCTCCACTACTTTGGACAGCCACTCCTCTTACAATTCAGATTTTGGATTTGATTCTCTTTTGAATGATTCTCTTTTGACCTCCACTACTTGCTGAAGTAAATGCTTCTATTTTTCATTTTTGTATTTTCCTTCTACTTGAAGAAAATCCTTTTTGCAAAAATATATACGAGCTTACTTCTTTATTTTTAACACTCCCCCTCAAGCTCACATGTGAGCTTGCACCTTCAACCATATCTTGTAAGTTGATGTCGTCCTTGAACCTCTTGAGCTTAGAAGCATCGAGGGACTTTGTAAGCATGTCTGCAACCTGGTCATTAGTTCCAATGAACTTTATATCCACATCCTTGCTCAAAACTTTTTCTCGAACATAATGATAATGCACTTCTATGTGCTTGCTTCGTGCATGAAACGTTGGATTGTTTGTCAAGTGAATGCTTGACATGTTGTCACCATAAATTGGAATGGTCTCCACCTGCACATCAAGATCAGCCAAGAGCTTCTTAATCCACATAGCTTCACAAGTTGCAAAGGCTAAACCTCTATATTCAGCTTCTGTAGATGATAGTGCAACAATAGGTTGCTTCTTTGAGCTCCATGTGATAGGTTTGCTACCTATCATGAACACATAACCTGAAGTGGATCTTCTATCCTCCTTGGAACCAGCCCAATCAGCATCACTGAAGCCCTTTACCTGCAATTCTTCATCATATCTATAAAACAATGCATGATTGACAGTGTGCTTCACATATCTTAGCACTCGTTTCGCTGAATTTAAATGTTCACTTGTTGGAGCTTGCATAAATTGAGAAAGAACTCCAACAATATAACACAAATCTAGTCTTGTGATCGTAGCATAGATCAATGAACCTATAATACTCCTGTATGTAGTTACATCATGTAACTTCTCTCCATCATTTGAGCATAGCTTCACATTTGTGTCCATAGGTTGAGTGAGTGGTTTGCATTCACTCATTCCAAATCTGAAAAGAACATCCAATAGGTACTTTCTTTGCATTAAGTAAATGCCATCTTTCCCATAGACTATCTCAATGCCTAAAAAGTATTTCAGCTCACCAAGATCTGAAATTTTAAACTCCTTACCGAGTTTCCTTTTGATCTCTTGTATTCCTATAACATTACTTCCTGTTATGATGAGATCATCAACGTATATGCAAATATATACCTGCTTGCCTTCTTCTTTCTTCATGTAGAGAGAGGGATCTGCATTACTTGGACTATACCCACACCTTGTGAGGTACTCGACCAATCTTTGATTCCAAGCACGTGGTGCTTGCTTCAGCCCATACAAAGCTTTCTTCAATCTACAAACAAAATTTGGATGCTTTTTGTCTTCAAATCCAATCGGTTGACTCATGTATACCTCTTCTTGAAGTTCACCATTGAGAAAAGCATTTTTTATGTCGAGTTGGTACAATGGGCATCTCCTTGCTGCACTCACTCCAATCAAGGTTCTAATTGTTCCCATCTTTGCAACCGGGCTGAAAGTCTCTTCATAATCGATGCCGTGAGTTTGCTTGAATCCTTTTGCTACTAGTCTAGCTTTATGCCTTGCTAGAGAGCCGTCAGCATTTCTCTTTATTTTAAACACCCATTTATTTGGAGCAATCTTCATACCTTCAGCCTTTGGAACTAGCTCCCATGTGTGATTGTCCTTGAGAGCTTTCATCTCTTCTTGCATAGCTTCTTGCCATTCTTTTTGTGTACATGCTTCTTCATATGCATCCGGTTCTTTATCTTTGACCACCTGTGTCATATATGCAAAATGTTTTGCAATAAAACTATCATAGCTCAGCCTTTCAATTGGATACTTTGCTCTTGAAGACCTCCTTTCATTTCCTTTTGAACATTGCTTCTTCAATCGGTTCAACTTTACCTTCGGTGTGATCACCTCTTCATACTCTTCTTCACTTGTATTTGAATCACTATTTTGGGCAGCACTTTCGGCTTTAGATCTTTCATAAGCTGATGTTGGTGATGAGGAATGACTCCTTAGCCTCCCCTTCCATGTTGAGCTTTCTCCAAGTGATGTAGAAGCTTCTGGACCTGACATTTGAGTGCTTGTTTGCTAAAATTCTTCTTGGACAGCACCTTCATCATCTTCGCAATCTTCTTCAAGAGTCTTCTCTTTCCCTTTGTCTCCAAACCATGGTCTTAGCTCATCAAATACCACATCTCGTGAGACTCGTAGCTCCTTTGTCACCGGATTGTAGCACCTATATCCCTTTTGCTCCGATGAATATCCAATAAAAATACATTTTTCGGACTTTGCCTCCATCTTTGTCCTTAGTTCTTGAGGGATGTGAACGTAACACACACATCCAAAAACTTTGAGATGTGTAAGGTCAGGCTTCTTACCGGAATAAACCTCCTCGGGAGTTAGATTATGCACTCCAGCCGTTGTGCACTTGTTCATCAAATAAACGGCCTTACTAGTTGCTTCAGCCCAATAGTTTAGTGGCATCTTCATCTCGTTGAGCATGCATCTTGCAACTTCTGTGATATGTCGATTTTTCCTTTCAGCTATTCCATTTTGTTGAGGTGTGTACCTACATGTAAATTGTCTCTTGATTCCATTTTCATAAAGAAAGTCTGAAAATTCTTTGGAGAAATATTCTCCTCCTCCATCGGACCTCAAGGTCTTTATGTAGCGTCCTGTTTCCTTTTCTACCTGTGCTTTAAATCTCTTGAACATGGAGAACACATCTGATTTTTGTTTTATGCAAAACATCCATACTTTCCTTGAATGATCATCAATAAAAGTGACAAAATATCTATTACCAGCCACTGATGGTTGTTGTGATGGTCCCCATACATCCGTGTGTATCAAGTCGAGGACATTCCTTGCCACATAGTTGCTTTTCTTGAATGGTTGTCTAGTTTGCTTTCCTAGTTGGCATGCTTCACAAAACTCATGTAGTCCGGCATCATTGAATCTTGGAAGACCTCTTACCACTTCATGGTTGCTCATGTCCTTGAGCTTGGGAATGTTGATATGTCCAAACCTTTTGTGCCACAAATCGATTTCAGCTATCCTCTTGTTTCCAAACTGAATATACATCACCTTTTCATGCAGTTGTTGAATGTCCAAAGTGAACATCCTTCCTTCTTTCCTTCCTTGAGCAATGACCTTGAATCCTTCTTTTGGATTCTTTATAAAGCAGCCTTTTTCATTGAAGATAACATGATATCCTTTCTCTACCATTTGTCCTACTGAAATCAAATTCTTTGCAATAGTAGGAACATGAAGAACATCAGCCAATACCTTCTTGTCTCCAAGCTTGATATCTCCAACATGCTCAATTGCGTGTTGAGTTTCATTGCCGGTCTCTACACATCCTTTTCCACTTGGAGCTTGTAGCTTTGTGAACAAATCTCCTTAGCATGTCATATGGTTGCTGCAACCTGAATCTATGAACCATTTTTGGTCATCACTTCTCGAGTTGTTGTAGTCATGCTTCATGGCAAGCATGGTTTGCTTGTCTCCTTCACTTGATGTACTCGCATAGTTATTTTGGCTCCTTTGGTTGCCTCCATTCAGCCTTCCATTCTTTTGCCAACAATCATTTGCATAATGTCCTAGTTTACCACAATGATAACATGTTATACCTTTATGAGGATTGTATGAACCTCGACCTCTTCCTCTATTTCTTCCTCGATCTCTTCCATGTGTGTTGTCATTTGAGTTGTCCTTGTTGTCGTCCGAGTTGTGTTGGCTGAAATTTGTATTGTTGTAGCTTCTTCCTCTTCCTCTCGAGCCTCCTCTTGAGTTTCTTCCTCTACCTCTTCCTACATATAACATTTGACTATGGCTGTCCTTACCTTTGTTGCCTTCTCCTTGTTGAGCAACCTCTTCAGCCACAAGATTTGGTATAATTTCGTCGAATGTTGGTAGAGGATCTCTATAAAGGATGTTTGTGATGAGGGGCTTCCACTTTTCTTCACTCCTCAAGCCATTGAGGGTTGTTTGGACGATGTCTTCCTCTTCTATCTTGCATCCAACTGATGCTAGTTGATCTCGAAGCTCCTTAATCCTCAATGTATACTCACTAATGCTTTGGTTTGAGCTTTTCTTCATGTTGTTGAGCTCGTTCTTGAGTTGCATCCTCCGAGACCTTGTTGAGGTAGCATACACCTTCTCCAATGCTTCCCAAACTTCTTTGGTTGTTTCTAAGCTGTGCACATGACCAATCATAGTGTTAGAAATAACTTGTGAGATGAGGAACATCACCCTTCGATTCCTCTCTTCCCAATCAGCAAATTGTCTCCTTTGTGCCGGAGTAATGTTGGGATCTTCAAGGTCTACCGGTTGTGGATCATCTCCACTAAGTAAACCCCATAAACCTTTACCTTTAAGGTAATTTATCATTCTATACCTCCAAGACTGAAAATTTTCTTTGTCTAACTTCTCAACTTGTTGTCCTAAATCAGCCATTGAAAACTTCCAAGATTGAAGTTTACCTCAAGTATGTTGTGGCGCTCTCTCTTGAATTCACAAAGCTCCCCCTTGATTTGTAGCTTTCCCTTTGCTTCAGTTTAGTTCCAATGCTTTGCCTCTTCAAACTCCAAGGCTCTGATACCAAATGTTGGAGAATTCCTCTCCTAATTGCAGCGGAAAGTGTAGAAGACCTTCTCAGGATGAAGACTCTTGCCAACAGTAGAACCCTCAAATGAAAAATGGTACCAACTGAAATATCCAATGAACTTGAAACTTTGGTCACTCAAACTAGACACCTAGAGCTTTCAAATGAGATATCAAACACTCAATTTGGAGTAGATTTGAGTTGTCAACTATTTGATTCAAAACAGACTACATGTCCACTCAGTTAGGCTGAAAACTGGACTTCACTAAAACCTGAATAACTCAAAGAGCATAAAGAATTTCATAAAACTATTCTAGGAAGAGGAAGTACTCAAGATAAGCTTTCCAACGAATGTTTAAACACTAAATTTGGATACATATGTTGAGAGATATGACTCTCACAAGTAGACTACCCAAAAATGGGTGTGCGGCTGGACATAGCTGTGAGAGTGAACTGAACGAAATGACTCAAACCAAATGAAGTAGATACAAGGGAGCTTCCACGCCTTCTTGCTCTTCCATTGAGTGTCCTCCCTTGCTTCTTTTATAGCCAAGTGACCAAAAACTCTCATGATGAGTTTGAGAGCTCTTCTCCGTCATTTCTCCACTACTTTGGACAGCCACTCCTCTTACAATTCAGATTTTGGATTTGATTCTCTTTTGAATGATTCTCTTTTGGCCTCCACTACTTGCTGAAGTAAATGCTTCTATTTTTCATTTTTGTATTTTCCTTCTACTTGAAGAAAATCCTTTTTGCAAAAATATATACGAGCTTACTTCTTTATTTTTAACACTACCAAGAATTCTCAGAGTAGATTTTCAATAACTTCATTCAAGAAGTGAGTGCCTCTATCGCTAACTAGCTCTATGGGTAGCCCGTATCTAGTGAATACATTCTCAAATAAAAACTTAGCTGTTGTTTGAGCATCGTTCTTCGTTGTGGCTTTTACCTCCACCCACTTTGTTAGATAGTCTGTCGCAACAATGATATATTCTGCATGGGAACCCTTAGCTGGGGGATTAATAGGACCTACAAAGTCTATTCCCCACTTAGAGAATGCACGTCCACCCATCATAGGTTTCAGTGGCATCTCATCTTTACGTATAGGATATTGAGTTCTCTGACAGACATCACAGCGTTTCACATAGGTATGTGCATCCATGTGAAGGGTCGGCCACCAGAAGCCCGCAAATAGTATTGCCTTGATCACCCGATCTGGTCCAAAGTGTCCTCCTGCTACACCTTGGTGAGCAGTGTCCAAGATCTTGAGATATTCACTCTCATGGACACATAGTCTCAGGTAACCGTCTTTACCACGTTTGTATAGATTATCACCAATAAGTGAGTAACCCTGGGCTTCTTGTTCTAAACTCCTTTTCCTAGCCAGAGTCATGTCTGGAGGGAATGTTTTCGTCCTCAGGAAGGATACTAGTGGTTCACTCCAATCTGGCGCTATGGACACTTGATAAAGAGTGGCATGTTCCACAGGTGGTTTAGTGCAGCAGATTGGGCATTCGTTGCACAACTTTTGGACATCAGCTTCCATAGTCGGCCAATGTACTCCGAGTCTCCGTAGTGTCTGTAGGGTTCGTTGTTTTGAGTAGTGTTGCTCTAATGCACCTACATGTGCTAATTGCAACCATTTAGCGTACTCATCCTCTTCCACACAACAAGCCAAGATCCCTTGATCTGTGTGCTTGTACATACTTCCTGCCATGATGTGATACTTTTGGGCTTTTACTACCTCTCTATCCTGTGTGTTTATTACTGGGTGGTTAGGTCCGTATGTCAACACTGGTACCAATGGCTTAGCCCACTGCGGCACCACTTCCAAATTAAACAAGTAAGCATCAGGAAGGTCATCTGACACTCCTTGTGGGGCCTCTCCAGATGTAAGCCTAGAGAGATGATCTGCTCTCAAGTGAGTCTTCCCTTTCCTGACCACAACCTCGAAATCATATTCCATTAGTAAGAGAAACCATCTTACTAATCTTCCTGTATTGCATGGCTTGTTTACGAGGTATAGCAATGCCTGATGATCAGTAAAAAATTTAAACTTATTTGCAAGCAAATAATGTCTAAACTTTTTAACCGCATACACCATGCCTAGTCCTTCTCTCTCCGTAGTGGTATAATTTCGTTCAGCTGCATTCAATTGTCTACTAGCATAGGCAATTGGGAGATCCATATTACCTTCACCGATAGGCTGCGCGAGTACACACCCAATAGCATAATTGGATGCATCAACATGAACATGGAAAGGCTTATTCCAATCTGGTGTGGTCAAGATCGGTGCTCAACATAATCGCCGTTTAAGCTCATTGAAGGAATTCTCACATTCATCTGTCCACTCAAAGTTAGTCAGAAGTCCGTACATGGGCTTTGCAATGACAGTATACATGTGAATGAACCGGCGGTAGGAACCACAATGTCCCATGAAAGCTTGTACTTCCTTGACATTCCTTGGCCTAGGTAGCTCTGCTATGGCTCTCACTTTCTCTTCATCAGTGGATATGCCATTCTTTGACACTATGTGTCCTAGAATCTTGCCTTGCCTGACCATAAAGACGCACTTTTCTGGATTCAGGCAGACTTGATATTCTCTACATTTGTCAAAGATTTGTCTCAGTTCAGGAATATGGGTTTGTCTGATGTTGGAATGGGCACAAAGATCATCAACATAGACTTCTAAATTCTTCCTCAGGAACTCCTTAAATACATGGCACATCAGCCTCTGGAAGGTTGCTGGTGCATTGGTAAGCCCAAATGGCATTACCCAAAAGGCGAATATGCCCCATTCTGTGGAAAAAGCTGTCTTATGCTGATCCTCGGGAGCTATGGCTACTTGATTGTAGCCCGAAAATCCATCGAGGAAGCTGTACACTTCCTTGCCTGCTACTCTTTCTAAGAGATGCTCTGTGATAGGAAGCGGATAGTTATCTCGAATTGTGGCTGCATTAACCTTCTTCAAGTTAATGCATACACATAATTTACCATTCTTTTTGGGAACCACAACAATGGGGGATACCCATTCAGTGTGCTCAATTTCATAGATAAATCCAGCTTCAACCAGTCTATCTATCTCCTCTTTGATCTTGGCAGCGTAATTATCATTGTATGTATATGGCTTTTGCTTAGAGGGTTTGGCATCTGAGGTCATGGGGATGGTGTGTGAGCATATGTCAGGGTCTACACCTTTCAAGTCCTTGTAACTCCAAGCGAACACGTCCCTGTATTCTCTTAGCAAGGCTATCAATTCTTGCTCTTCTTCTTCCGTCAGGTCATGTCCTATGTAAGTGCATCTCTCTTCTCCCTCTTCCATGGCTACCACAATTTTCTTTGTGGTTTCTTTGTTATCATAGGCCTTTCCTGATTGTGCCTCTCGTTTAGGCATTCTAATCATGACTCTCCTGTCATCTATCTCATACTTTTTAAAATTTTCCGGGACCTCAAACAAAGATTCTTCCTCTTCTGGTGTGACTTCTCTCTTCTTTCTTTTCTTTCCTTCTTCCTTACGGGTTACATGTGTGGCTAGCCTTATGTCTTTTGTAAGCTCTCCGTGCCTCTGGGGTTGAAATTCTACTTCATAGAAGTATTCTTCATCTGATGCAAAAGGTGGGTCCATAATGATTGACTCTAGATCGGAGTCACTTGCATCCTCAAATGCATCAGGGCTAGGTTCGCACTCTTCTAACACTGCCTCTCCCATGATCGGCTCTATGGAGAAGACTGAAATGTCATAGCCATCCTCATCACAGTGAGGTGTCCATTGTTCTTCATTGATGGCTACATCCATGGTTGCTAGAATTTCTGCCCAGCCGTGAGGTTCGAATTCTTCGTCTGGAAAAACTACAGGTGCATAGGCTGGGTCTTGGATTGATCTATGGGTTTCTTTTGCACCTATCTCCCTGGATTTTTCTCTCTTCTCTTCTTCTACTGCTACCTTACACATCCATAAGTGAGTGTCTTCATGCATCCATGAGGATCCTGATCCTAGGGAATGCACCGATTCCGTATCATCTTTGGCTCTATGGATGGGGTTCCATTGGATGGGAGGGACATCTCTATGAGAGTAATCCTTGAGATTGACTTTGGTCGTAACACCTAAGTGCTGCAGGTACAAAGAATTGGTTCCCCAATCCTGTACCACTTGCAACTGTCACATAAAGGGTCGTCCCAAGATCATTTCATAGGCATGGTTCTTGCTAAAATCACATATGGCAAAGGTATGCTCGAACTCGACACCACAGGTGGTGAGAGTTATTCCTTCTAGCAATCCTAAGGGCCTCTCAATATGACCATCGACCATCTGCAATTTCATTCTCGTTGGCCTGAGTGTTGGCTTGCCCCAACGCTTCCATAGGGAAGTGGTGGCAATTGCAACTCCTGCACCTGAGTCCAAAATTGCCTTGGTGGTGTACTCCTGGTAGGTAATGGGAAGATAGGTGTTCCCTTCTTCACCTTCACACATATCTCTTATCTTATCCAAGGGTATCTCTGGCACTGTCCTATGTGATCCTACCTGGGAACGAGGTTTTGCTATCTCGGGCACTTGAGTGGCTACATGTTTCCACACTTCTGGTCTAACCTTAAGCATCTCTTCCAAAGTGAGATTGCACTGCACTTTGGTGTTTTTCACTACCTCTGTGTTCCTAGGTAAGACTGAGTCCTCATTTCTTACCATGACCGTGGGTGCTCTCATACAAGTAGAATTAGCTTCCCATGGGCCTGTGAAGTGGGGTAATTCTTGCAAAGAATTAGACTCAAAGTCTAGTCTTTCTTGAGAGTGGGTGCTCTCCTGCTCCTCATAAATGGATGGGATATCTTGTGGGAATTGGTCATGTGCATCATCCACCAGTTCAATGGGAGGAGGGACTTCACTTTCTTTAGCCCATTTGTCTTCTTGAATCTCTCGTAGGAACTCTGGTGTGAACCGATTCATAGAAGATAATGTGTCTGGCTCCGTAGAGTTAGGCACATAGGCTGCAGGCACATAGGGTTCAGGCAAATAGGCTTCAGACACATAGGGTTCCCGAGCAGGAAGACTTGCTCTTTCACTTGCCTTGTCATGGTGTTGAGGGGCGGGTTCCTTTTGTGATTGTGCAATTAGATTCTCTATTCTTTCTAGGGAGGGGGGGTTGTCTGGTTCAGTGGAATTGGGCACATAAGCTTTCGAATGGGGATGGGTCATGCTTTTGCTTGCTTTATCTCTTTCTTGATTTTTTTGTTCCTTAGCAGATCTTGCAATTATGCCCTCTAACTTCTCTAGAAGTCCATCCAAGTGTAATTGCGTCTTGGCTGAGCCCGAGTAATTGAAAAGGCGACTAGCTTCAAACATAGTCTGAGCCAATGCGACCATTTCGCGCAAAGCTTGGTTCTTTCTATCTCTAGGTCAGCTCTAGGGTAGCACTTGTCATGATCCGTGACATTTGGCCCTTCTTGGATTCTGGCCTGATATGCTTTAAGCATCATGTCTATGTCTTCAGGAGTGGGATCAGCTAATACTGATCCTGCTTGGGGTGGTGGGTGGGTTATGTGGGTGTATTAGAGGGTGGAGGGATGGAGGGTGATGGGGATGGTAGCGGTGGGAATGTGTGAGAGTGCGGTTGAGATGTGATCTCTATGATTTTGGCCTTGGTTTCTCGTAGACTTTCCTCAAGTTCACTCATCTTCTTTGCCCATTGCCTTTTCATACGTTCACGGCTATCTCTCCAAGCTCTTGTTCTCTTCTTATTTTGGCTCTCAGTATCGCTAGCGTCTGGGCTCTTTTCCTGGTTTACTCCTTGGTTTTGTTGCACTGCTTGAGCTCTAGTGACTACCTGTACGGGTGCAGTGGAAGTGACACTTCTTGTGGAATCTACCACTAACCCAATAACATTAATAGGAGTGATTTTTGGCATATTATTAGGATTCTTAGGGCAGTCTCGTAAGAGATGCTCCTTTCCACACTCTTGGCAAAAGCCTTGAATTGTTACTGACTGGGGTTGCATAGGTGGAGGTAAGGGACAATCACGAATGAGATGATCTCCCTGACATCTGTAGAATGGTCCTTTAGGGAATGGGGGTCTTACTTGCTTAGGTTGAGGCCTAGGGTTGGGGTTTGCATACATGACGTTTGTGTAATCTGACTCCCAACTAGGTTCATTTGGCTCTTCACTATAGTAAGACTCACCATGCTCAGGAGACTGCATGTAGTAGGCCTGGGGGCTATCAACATGTGTAGAATCAAAGCTATGGTCACTCGGATCACTTTCAGAAAGCAATGATGTTACAGGGACTATAGCTCTATTCAGGTTCTCTTCTGCAGCTGCATATTTTACTGGGATCACATTAGTAGGAGCAGGTGGTTGCTGTGCTAGCACTGGCTGGGGTCTCAGTTGGTTTTGGTAGGGTTGGTAGGTTTGTTGAGGCCTAGCATATTGTTGTGGTGGATATTGGTTCTGATATCTTCCTTGTTGAGGGTATGTCTGAGGGTAGGTTTGCCTAACTGCTTGCTTGTTGTATGGGCAATCTTGCGCTGTGTGATTTGTGTATCTCCGTTCTATGGTGCAGTATTGGCCACTAGGATTTACTTGGGGTTGAGCCATAATGGGACAGACATTTGCCATATGGTCGCCTCCACAATTATAGCATCTTTTTACAGGGGCGAACCTTGGAAATTGTTTACTAGAGACACCTAGTTTCTGAGCAACTTTCTCTGCAAGTTCCTCAATTGATGTGGATTGCGTGGAAGAGAGGCTAGAGGCACTATCTGAATGTTTGTATATCTTGGAAAGCTCTAACTCCTCCCCTAGGTTATCCTCAATGTCAATACACATGCGTACACACTCTTCTATGGTCCTAGGGTCCTTCAAGTACACATATGATCTTAATTTGGTACTTAGCAGTCCGTCCAAGAATAGAGCCACTTGCTTCGCTGGTGTGGGTAGCTCAGGGATAGGGCATCTTTCAAGATATTGCCTAAATCTCCTTCCTGCAAGTCTCATGGTTTCTTGAGGGGTTTGCTTGAAGCTGTGAATCAGTGAGGAGGTATTATGTCTTATGCCACTCTTAGAGAATTCAATAATGAAAGCCTCTAGGAGTTGGTCTATGCTCCTGAACTGTCTCTCATTCAATGGTTGGAACCATGTGAGGGTTGTGTTCCTAAGGGTTAGACCAAAGGCATTATATTGTGTGAATAGGTCCTCCACTTGTTCTGCTCTCAAGACTTGCCTAAACTCTGCCACATGATCGTATGGGTCTCCTGTGCCATCGAAGTAATTTTTCATGGACTTGACTAACTGAGTTGGTCTCAAAATCCTGGTGTGTTCTCTAGGTCGTGGTAGAGGGAAGTCTTCCATATTCCTTTGATTTATTGGGGCTCTATGTACCTCAGGCTCCACTCTATTTGTTTCCATCCTCGTTCTTTCTCTGCCCCCTGGGTTAGCAAAGCTTACTTCTGGCCTATCTCTACTCCTGTCTCTTTGAATTCCATGAGCTTGGGATGTTCCAGCACCAGGGTGACCATAGGACACATTCGATCTTGGTTGGGGGAAAACGAATTCACCCTTCCAAGTGTAAGCATGTCTATCATGTTCTGTAACCACAAAGATCCTCTCTGAAACGTGATCTAAGTAGGTCACGCTGCCTAGGCTATCAGGATCCTTAAACTCATAGATCATGATTGTTCCTATATCAGTTGGCTGATCAGATTTATACCTCCAAAAGGCTTCGTTAGTTTCTCGATTCAGAAGCAGATCTATGCTCTTATTATCTTGGGGAATCCACTCTGGTGTGATAATCCTAGTGAGAACAGATTTGCCTCGGGGGGTCCTTGGTTCTTCACCCATGCTTCCTTGCTCTAGGTCACCTAAGTCCGTTCTTGGGATCTCATTCCCAAATTCATCCGTCCTATCTGGATGACTGGTGACTACATATATTGTCCCTTCCTTGTCTACGTATGCTCCGTTTTCGAACTTGACAGCCGGGCGGTCTAATCCAATGGATTGATCAGGATTCTTAATCTGTACCACAGATCTTCCTAGGCCGTCCTCATAGATGCTAGCACCCAATCGGTTGGTCCTAAGGTATTCCAACTGCGTTTTGTAAGGGCCTTCTACCCTGTGCAAGTATGGCACTCCTGAACTTCCTGTAGGTCTCTCCATACCTTGAGACATCTCGGATTCACTAGTCTCAGAACTAGGGTAGTATGAGTGGTGGCTCAACTGCTGGGCCCAAGACCTAGCAGTGTGGTTGACACTGGCCTCTGAAGACCTAAGGCTTTGTCTATCTCTCCCTAGATGTCGCCCTGATCTAAGGTTCATAAGCCTAATTGAATAACCCAAATTTGCCCAAGTACAACCTCGTTGCAGAGTCCTTTTGTATCAGTTACTTGATTCTTTTTAGTTGATTCCCGTGTTAAAATTCTTGTTTGATATCATGTCATAAGGTATATTTGAGTGTAGTTCCGCACTTAAAGTTGATCGTTCCACGTTAAGTTCTTTTCTTTTAAAGTTCTCGACAGTACAAAGATTATGTTCTTAGCTTGAACTTGAAAGTTTAGGTATTCTTCAACTTGATAATTGCCTCTCGTCGCCCTGACTTACTCCTACCTCTAGTTGTTCTTAGCCTAAGCTAGGAATTGACGAAGGGGAGTTGAGAATATTCCGACCTTTCTTGCTGATCCTTGCTCTTTAGTGCTCGAGAAGTTGATTCTCAAGCTTGCACAAAGCCCTTGCTTGGACGCTCTCAATTGCTTCTCAATAGACCTGCATCAGTCCCAAGATTAGCTCCAGACTTAAATTCAAATGACAGACTAGACCACTTTCATGCATGTGACTCACCGACCAAATTATCTCTTGCCTTTATAAAAAACAGTCCCAAGGATCCCTCAGTTTTCCTACCTCGGGTATGGTTAACTTCTAGGAACCCTATCTAATAATCCTGATCTTAATTTTCACATAACCAGTGGAAGTTTTGGTTGTACTCCTCACGAGCTTTCCGACAAAACAAGAATCACAGCAATTGGATTTTGTATGAGGAAGTTATGTTAGTTCAGGCTTCAGGGATTAAAACAGGGTTCAAAACAGTTTAATCAAGCAGGCAGAAATTCTTGAATTACTTGGGTTGCAGCCTCAACATGCAATGCTAACCCCGAGTGTTTGTCCCACAAATTGGCCAAGTTAGCCCCCTATTCTTTACCCTAGAAAATTGGCCAAATTTGCCCTTCTAACGCGTTCGCAAGTTTTGTCAGTCACGATTGACAGGTCAGTCGCGATTGATGTGTCGATCGCGATTGACAGGTCCGTCGTGGCTGTCAGTCGCGATTGATGTGTCGATCGTGATTGACAGGTGGTTCAAAAAGTCAATCAGTCGTGGTCAAAGGGTCGTTGACTTTGTCAGTTGCGATTGATGGGTCGATCGCGATTGACAGGTCGGTCGCGAGGGTCTGTCCATCGTGGTCAAATAGTCGTTGACTCTGTCGATCGCGATTGATGGGTCGATCGCGATTGACAGGTCGGTCGCAAAGGTCTGTCCGTCGTGGTCAAACAATTGTTGACTGTGTCGGTCGCGATTGACAGAGCCGTCCTGGGCTGTCAGTCGCGATTGATGGGTCGATCGCGATTGATGACTCGATCGCGATTGACACGTGTCACGCGTATGATCCGTCAGTCGTGGTAAATCGGTCATTGACTCTGTCGGTCGTGATTGACAGAGCCGTCGTGGGCTCTCAGTCGCGATTGACTGGTCGATCGCAATTGACAGGTCTGTCCGTCGTGGTTTTTCGATCGCGATTGACAGAGCAATCGCGATTGACAAAAATCTGATCTAAGCACATTTTTGAGAAGCTCTAGGCCTGTAGATCATGGTTTTGCACTTTGTTTGGCAATTTGAACATTTTTTCTGTCGGTCGCGATTGACAGAGGTCGGCGACACACAGACAGTTACCGAGAATTCCGTACCTGCGTAGAGTGCTGGGGACGATGATGCGGCCTGTACCTACAAGACAGCTCAAGAAACATGCAAAAACAGCACACACAATTTCGCTCTCTCGCTCTCTCTCACAAGTGAAATGAGGGAAATGAGGTGGAGAAGGTGATATGATAAAAAAATTGAAATTTTCGCGATGATGGAAATGGAGGTGGAAGATGGTGATGATGATGATGGTGATGATGGTGGTAAGGTAAGAAAGAGAAAAATAGGAAAAGTAAAGAAATTACCTACAACGCCAACGTCTCCAATCTATGTCTTACCATCACACGCTCGTCCTCAAAGCTCGATCCCCGGCAACGGCGCCAAAATTTGGTGTAGCTCAGTGATGAGTAGCACCTCCTTTAATGTCAATCCGGGAAGACGTGAGGATGGTATGAAGACCTCGAGCAAGTGGAGGCACAAGTGGGTGAGTGAGAAGCACACAAGCATGCACACACATACACACACACGCGCACACACGGCAAGACAAAGAGTGAGAAGCAATGGAGTTCTTAGATTACTTTCAAAAAGCTCTTACAAGTTCATTTCAATTACAATCTACCCTCAAAAATGAGCTCTCTAGCTCTATTTATAGTTTTTGACTAGGTTTTGGTCCTGTCCAGACCTAGTGTCCGGCCTAGTTAAAAATTAGGTTCCAGGGCCAATTTGAGGGCTTAAACGGAGTCTAAAAAATACGAAAATTGATATGTAGGTACTTCTAAGGCTCCTCAAGCTCAAGGACTCCTTGGCTTGCACAAAATGGAGCTACAAAAATATGAAATGGTATTTACAATGGTTTTTAGTGATTAAAATCACTATTTGTGGAGGGATTTTCTCTGTTGGTTTGTCGTACACATCTTTGAGCTCCCTACTTTCTCTTTCTTCTTGTGTGCTCCACTCCTTGATGTCTGAAAAATTTAGATGGCCTACTTGCCAGATCTTCTTTGGCTACTGTGTCTGCTTGTGCTATCTCTTCGTTCCGACCCTCTTTGTCTTGTGGCTCCTTCGGTTCCCTGACTGCTGCCAACACCAAGCAACAATGTCAAGATCATAGGTGAAATATACTAGGTAGCGGGGTCTGCTTGGTGCATCATCGGAGAATGAGATCATGCCACAAGTGGAGCATCGCTATGAGGCAGAGGTAAATTTGGGGAGGTGGGTGGAATGATAGCAGCCTCCTTAGTCCAAGCGGCAATCTTGCTCCTATACCTGTGCAAGTGATCATGCTCCCGTCGAACCAGCCTACATGCAAGACTATCACAGATGCCCAATGACATGCGCTGTCATATCTTCAAAAGAACTCGAGTCACCACATCAGCCTCATCCGAAAATCTATCTCTCTCCTGCTGAAGGGTCCGCAATGCAGCGTCAGATGTCTGCCACTATGCGATCGAGGAAGCACGAATACGCTCGATCTTCAAATCATACTACTGGTGGAGTGTAGTTATCGTAGAGACTGAGTCAAGGGAGAGGCACATAGCATGAGCTCTATCGCTCGCGATGAGGCTCGCATTGCGAAGAAGACCTAGGAAGGGGGGATCGTTGACGAGGCTATCAGGGATGAGAGGGGGCGAGGCTGGTGGGTTGGGGGTTGGGGTAGGCTGGGGGTAAGTGGGAGAAGCTGAAGGAGTGCAACGAGGAGGGGAGGTGGAGGCAAACTCAATGGAGATGGCTGGAGATGGAAGAGGTGGAGTGGCACCAGTTGACGGGGGTGACAGTAGGGACGGAGGAGGTATAGAGGAAGGAGACTGTAAGCTACTAATCGAAAAAGAATCCATCAAACGGGCATGTACCCACCGGGTGGGTGGTGGAGTGGGGGCAACGATGGGAGTGGACTCATGAGGAAGGGAACTAGGGGATGTAGGCAATACGGCGAATGGTGGGGGAGGTGGAGGAGGGGAATGGTCTATAGAGTGTGCGGGGTGGAATGGGGCAATGTCGGGGCTGGGTGCAATGGACTGTGTACTAGGAATATGAAAGAGCCATGCCAAGACCGGAGCGGAATACATAGAGAATGATCACGTCCTATGGTGGAGGGCATCATGGAAGCGACAAGAACGAAGGAGAAAGGATTGAAACATAAGGGAGCTATATGGATAAGGGAGACCATGCAGAAAGCAAAAAAGGGGGTCGGGAATATGTATGTCATGTAACGGAATATCCAAGGATGGGCTACGAAATAAGAAGTAGAAAATGAAGGAATGTAGGATGGCTAGCTGGTATGTGGTAGGCATGGCATCCATGCCATATAGCTGGATATAGTAAGCGATGGTCTCCTCCCGAGACAACCCAGAGTAGAGGAAGGGCGGGGCACGATATGAAGAGATGCTCGAACCGATGCCTGCGGCGATGACTGCAAGTGTGAGTGAACCGGATGGAAAGTGCGGGAATGTGAGAAGCACCGCGTGAATATTAGCACCCTCTGCCTTAGATAATAAGAGGGAGGCTAGTCGTCAAAGACAAGCCTGACGAAGGAAACCCTTTGGAAGTAGGTCAATGAGTGGGAACCTAAGAGAGGGTTCAACTAAACCTTCCAAAACACTTTAGAAACACTTTGAACCTTAGAGAAATTATAGAAATACCTCTGGAACCTGCAACCAACTTTATGCAATTTTACCCTTTGTAAACCAGTTAATTGTATTTTTATTCCCTTATGTATATTTTTTGGATTGACCGTTTGGATGAGCTTGCAAGTCACATGAATGTGATGACAAAGGACGACTTTCCAAGCTTAATGTATACAAATGATGATTGGTTAGCTTATCATTTTATGACCTAGACCATGGGAAGTGTATATATAACATGTTTTTGAAGTTTTATTGTAGGAAAAATTGAGGTGAGGAAGTCGCGCACGGGATCCCATTTTCTGCTTGATCATACTCATGGAGATGATTAATCTCCAAAAGACAAGCTATACTTGAATTTAGAACAACTCTATATCAAGTATAACTCAAAACCTCCTTCAATTCTAGAAATCTTTACCAAATTATGAACAACCAACACTTCTCTGAACTATGGCTTTACTCAAGAAAGTTTGCTTCACAAAACCCACTCGTTGACTTATGAAATGATTAAATATTTCTATAAAACTTTGACACAACATCCTTCTAATGTTTGTGCAACTATTCAAAGTGAAATTTCTTCAAACCAACTTGCAAAACTTCTGATTTACTTCAGCAAGTAAACCTATGTCTAAAACAGGCTTTCTCTGCAAGCGACTTTCACATATGCAACTTTAAAGACATAGTCCTCACAATCTAGACCCCATTTGATCAAATACTTTTAGACATAGATTGCTTACCTTGCAACTTATATTTTGAATGCTTATTTTTGCAAAACTTTATGCTGTCGACTAAGATTAGATCAAATCTTTAACCATCAAGATTGCGCCTGTGTCAGGAGTCACTTATCACTTGTTACACATATGAATGTTTCTACAAAAAATTCTCTTAGTCTGATTACAATTAGACTCTCAGAACTTGACCATAGATGCCTCAACTATAGACTTAGACACACATAAAAGGATTTCTCAATTGATTAATCATAGAAGGAGAAGGAAGAGAAACATTGAGGTGCAACTTCTTGAAAACTTCTTGTATTCTCATCAGTGGTATCTGATGAATATTACACATTCAACTTATGATCTAATCATTCATTCCTCTTCTAGTCTTCATCTCTCATATATATCATGTCCATATACAAGTGTATATATACATATGAGTGTGGATTCAACACTACTTCAAAGTATATATGAAGTATTTACAAGATTAATGTATGTGTGTATAAAGATCATCTCTTCCTAAACCTCCACTTCACTTCATACTTCAAGCTTCAAATTTTCTTCATTTCTTCACTCCTAATCTTCAAGTAATCATTAATTGATGATTGTCTTTCTACAAGACCTCCCCCTCAATCATCAATGGTGATTACCTGCATCTTCTTTATCCATGCCATATCTTTAAATCTCTGCAACTTAGGTCCATCCAAGCTCTTTGTTACCATATCTGCAAGTTGATCTTTTGTAGGAGTATGCATAATTTCTATCTCTTTATCAATAACCTTCTCTCTCTAAATATGATATTGAATCTCAATATGTTTAGTCTTGGCATGAAACATAGGGTTAGCTACCAAATTCAAAGAACTCATGTTATCTCCACAAATGATAGGAGTACTCTGATTGATGTCAAAATTCTTCATGAGGGTTTTTAGCCATATGACTTCTTTTGCAGATTCTACCATACCTTTGTACTCTGCTTCTATAGATGACAAAGAAACTATATGTTGCTTTATAGAACACCATGAAATTAATTTCTCTCCCACATAACACAAATACCCATGTCTTGATCTTCTATCATTAGAGTTACCTACCCAATCTGCATCATGATATACCTTTTTGTATATGAAGTGAATCCATAATACAAACCTTCTTTAAGTATGCCCTTGATATATCTTAGCACCCTTTGACCTGGAATCCAATGTTCCTTTCTATGACAATGCATGAATTGAGATAGAACTCCAACTACATATGATAAATCAGGCCTTGTCAATGTAGCATAAATCAAGCTACCCACCAAACTCTAATAAAGCTTAATGTCTTAGAATTCTTCTCCTCCATATCTACTTAGTTTGTGATTCACTTCCATTGGAGCTAATGCTATCATGCAATCTTGCATTTTAAGTTTGATTAGCAAATTCTTCAAATACCTTTCTTGAGTCACATATACTCCATGGTGAGCATATGAAATCTCCATTCCCAAGAAATATGACAAGTCTCCAAGTCACTGATCTTGAATTCTTTCTCCATTTGCTTCTTAAGCATTTGTATGCCTTTGTCATCTGTACCTGTAAGTATTATGTCATCAACATAAATACAAACATAGATAAATCCATCTTCACTTGCTTTGATTAGCAAGCTACTATCTACCTCTGATGCTTGGAGACCAAGTTCCTTCAAGAACTTCACAAGCCTGTAACTCCACACCCTTGGGGCCTGCTTCAAGCCATACAAAGCTCTCTTGAGTTTGCACACATGATCTAGATAAAATTGATCTTTAAAACCATCTGGTTGTTCCATGTAAACTTCATCTCAAATATAAACATTTAAAAATGCATTCTCCACATCTAATTGAGACAATTTCCAACCTTTTCATGTAGCAATAGCTATGGGAGTTCTTATGGTTGCCATCTTTGCAACAAGACTATAGGTTTCATCATAGTCCACACCATATGTATGTGCATATCCTTTTAAAACAAATCTAGCTTTATACCTAGACACACTTCCATCTGCATACCTCTTTGTTTTGTAGACCCATTTGCATCCTATCACTTTCTGATTACTTGGTTTGGGTACTAAGTCCCAAGTCTCATTCTCAATGAGTGCATCATACTCTTCCTTCATAGCTTTCTCCCAATTCTCCTTTCCTTTTTCCTCATCATATGTAGAAGGATCTTCATCTGTTTTTATCATGTAAGCATAGTCTCTTTAGTAGTCAAGAATGAAGTATCATAGCTATACCTTATGGTTGCCTTTTTTTCCTCGATGACCTCCTGAGTTCTCCACTCCTTGAAGATTTTGGTTCATCATATTCTGGATCAAACCTTGGCAATTCTTCACCATCAATCGAAACTTCCACATTCTCTTCTTCATAAAAAATTTTAACCTTTGATTTACGCTTCTTTTGACTCAATACTTCTTCAAGTCCTGCATAAGCACTATTTGTACATGTATAGCAAGTACCCTACTAATCAAATGTAACATCCTTTGACACAAGAAATTGCTTTATAGATGTACTCCATAACCTATATCCCATTTGCTTGTCATCATAACTGATGAACACATATTTTTCAGCCTTTGGGTTCTAATTTATGCCTTAATTGAGAAGGAACATAAGCATAGGCTAAACAACCAAATAATTTGCAATGATCTAATGTAGGTCTCTTACCCCACCAAGCTTCATATGGTGTCATACCCTACAAAGCTTTACATGGTAGCCTATTTACCAAGTATGTGGTTGTATTAACAGCTTCAACCCACAAATAGTTAGGGCAATTCTTCTCTTTCAACATTGACCTTGCAAATTCAACAAGAGTTCTGTTTCTCCTTTATGCTACACCATTTTGTTGAGGAGAGTACCTGCAAGTAACTTCTCTCTTTATACTTGCATTCCACAAATAATCACTAAATTCATTTGAGAAATACTCTCCCCCTCCATTTGACCTTAATCTCTAAAATTTTCGTCCTATAACCCTCTCCGCATATACATGATAGTATTTAAATGTGCTAAACACTTCTGACTTATCTTTGATCACATGAATAGTGATCCACCTAGTAGCATCATCAACATAAATGACATAATATCTTCAACCATTTATGTTAAAGTCCTTTGAAGGACCCCACACATCTGTATGCACCAATTCAAATCTTTCTAAATACATGGAACCTTGTTTGTTATATGATTGCTTATGAGCGTTACCTAATTGACATGCTTCACATCTGTATGTCATGTGTTGACCTACAACGTTAGGTAATCCAAGTATTAAACCATTGTTAATCATTTGTTTAATACCTCTTTCATTGAAGTGTCCAAGCCTTTTGTGCCAAAGATCCAACTCATATATCTTTTGCTCTCCATATGTGAACAAGGCATGTCCAACATTACCTTGTACCTTCAATGTGAAAAGCCTTCCTTCTTTCTTTCCTGTAACAATTTTCTTATACCCTTGATTAGGGTCTTTGTGTACCTAAGTCACGAAGTCTCAGGAACTTGTGTCAAAGAGACAATCTCATTTGCCACACAAGTACGTATAGTGGTGGATTGACACACACTTAATTATCAATCCGAAGAACCGACCTAACCAAGTGTATGAGGACGTTTGCGCACATGATGGATAATGAAATGGTTCAGCTAAAATGCATGAGAAAAGACTAAACTACCTCTCCAACTCACTTAACCTCTGAAAGTGTCTGTCGCGATACCACTTACAACAATAATTACAAATTCGAATGTTTCTCCTAGCTCTGAACTCTGAATATGGCCAATTTTGGATTGTTTTCGAAGCTCTCGATGAGACGCAACTATTTGTAAGCAGTCAGATTGGCAATTGTAAATCTTTTTCTTTTCATATTCCGTACGAATCGAAAGGTCGTTGCGTAGAGTTGTATCTATTTATAATCTAATGAAAGGACGCTTCGGTAACGATCAGGAGGATCGCCAGACTGGTTGTCTAGGTGATTGCATTCTGTGAAGCTGTCATAGCGCGGTGTTGAAAAGATCTGAGTATTACTGTTCTTGTCTCTTTTTTATTACATTAGCTTGTGTTTGGGCACAATTCCTTTAAGTTAGAAAACGTAAGTCTGTATTACGGTAATGAATAGCTTCGGTGCTTTGTATTGAAAACGTAGCAACCGGAGTGTAATCGGTAAGGTTGTGGAAGAACTAGCAATAGTCTGAGTACAGACAGTAAGACTGTGAGAGAACGAATCAGACGGTTGGTAGTAATTTGTATGCAGAGTTTTGAGTGTTAAAGTACTACGAAGTAAATGTGTTGATTGGGAAAATTAAGTAATAGGGCCTCTGATTAACAGACCCCTTCCACTCCCAAGAACCCGAAAAGAGCTTAAACGCACCTGTAATGGCAACGCGCGTTTAACATTGGCACTGTCTGTGGGAATGTGGCAATAGAGTGTTACAAATTGATTGTGGGAAGGTGACCATAGATTGTGAATTGACAATAAGGTAGAGTAGTACGCAAGTGTTGCAAAGGTGATATATGCCGGTTACTCGGTCCAGCGACTCGTATCTGAAGTACAGGAGAGACCGACAGCCTTGGGTGGTACCAAATTTGTTAAGGACACCCCCAGGAGGCAGAAGCACAGATCGATTAAGCCCAGTAGTAGAAGCATGGTAGCAGTGATTCCGGTAGAACATACAACAATTCCGGTAGATTTCGGTGTAATTTCGGCACAGTCTACTGAAGATATAATAACTTTGGAGTCTACAGAAACGCAGTGTGTAGTTGACCCGACACCATCTAGCCAGGATTGGAACCTCTCTAAGGATAGAGGTGTGTTATCTAGAGAGACCATTGCTAGTGAAAGAATATCCTGGGTTGGGGAAAGTTCGACTAATTCCGGTAACAGTTCGGTCCCAGTTGCAGGGAATTTATAATTTTCCGGTGACAGTGTTATACTTCCGGACACCATTGTTTGGGGTAAGTGTGCCTACATTTGATACCAAAGAAGAGGATAGGCTATTCAAATTGGAAATCCGTAAAAGGTTGAGCGCTATTTTCGAACCGAAAGATGAGCAGTCTGATCATACAGAATTCGAAGGACCGGA
Organism: Ceratopteris richardii; assembly: GCA_020310875.1. Lineage (NCBI taxonomy): Eukaryota > Viridiplantae > Streptophyta > Polypodiopsida > Polypodiales > Pteridaceae > Ceratopteris > Ceratopteris richardii. The sequence continues at coordinate 13,588,246 of CM035419.1, forward strand.
AACACCTCCTCAGAACTCAGGAGATAGTAACAGTACCACCACTAGCACCATGAGTGGACAACAACAGCAACAACAACAACAACAGCAACAACAACAGCCACTTCCACCTTGACCGGTTCCAACAAGAGTAACATACACCAAGTTCAGTGGATTTCTAGGTGATGGCCCTGATGCCCATTTATGCACATTTGAAATAAGTTATGCAGTACTAAACCATCCCCCCAATCCGGCATACAAGGCCATCGTATTCCTGTCTACATTAGTCAATGAAGCAGCGAGGTGGTTAATAGAGTATGATATCAACCATTTTCAGCACCTATGAAGCGGTAAGGGATGCGTTTTTGCAGAGGTTCCGGCTGAAGAACCCTGCCGAAATTTTCGATTACTTGCAGAACAATAGACAGAAGCTGCTTCAGACTATGCAGGAATATGCCACATTATTTAGAACTCATTTAAGACAATTACCTCTGGCACATGCTAATTTACCGGATGATGTCATAACCCAGTGGTTCATTAATGGTTTGACCCCACAACTTAAACAAATCATGATCATCCGATGTGTGGGTGCTATGACACTAGATGTTGTAATTGCAATGGCCCTGCAACTAGAGCATAAGGTTGGAGGTTTCACTAAAGACTTGGAGTGGTTGAAAGCCAGTAGAAACGTTGTAGAGGACCCGGTTAAATAGATGTACTGCATTAAATGTAAAAATCCATGGCATACCAGTGCTACTTGTGCCCTTAATCAGATGTATTGTGCTATCTGTAATACCACCGGACATTCCACCAAAAATTGCATGTATAACGCCAAAGTGCAGGGACCAGCAACTGTAAATGCCATTATACAAGAACCGGGGCAGCCAGCCACTCACTACGTGCCACCACAGATGCGAAACAATCCGCCGCAAGGATACAGGAATTATCGAGGACAACAGAATACAAATTACAACACAAATCGTTGGCAGACAGGAACATCACAGGAAGGTACTTCCTTGCCACTACCCCGATGCCATTTTTGTGGTGAGCTTGTTCTCATCCGAAGATTCTGCGAGGATGCAGCCAAATATGATCAAAGAAAGAAAGAGCATCAGAATGCAATGACCAATATGGTCTATATCTCACCAGTGGAAACTCAACCAGCAGTGATTCAAACAAGATCTCGTAAGCAGTTACAACCAGCAGCGGAGGTGTTTGAACCTAGCATCTGTGAACAGTAGAGAATCTATAACAAAGCTAGCCAATGGACCACCAAAGAGCCCACGGTGTTCCCTGATCCAGTTCCGGTGACACAGGTTCCCCTGCCAAAGGTAGGAGCATAGGAACAAGATTATACCCTAGTAACAGGAGAATCATCATCGGAACCAATGAAGAGTGCAATTACAACAGACCAGGTATAGGATATTCTCTCGAAGGCTTCAATTACACTTCCTTTGGGGCAACTACTTGCCTTGGTGCCGGGAGTTCGGTAGCAATTCCAACAACAGCTCAGTCCTGGATCTCCTAGTACTCCGGCAACTGCCACAATCCAACCGGAAGCTGACTCTACGGTGGATCATGCGGTCCCCTTAATTACGGTATGGCACAAGAATCACAAAATTACTCAAGTACTAATTGATGGTGGTTCCGGTGTAAATATAGCCACTGCAGCCCTTTGCAAGAAGTTAGGGTGGACCCAAATTGAGCCTGTCCAATTTTTTGTAAGAATGGCCGACCAATCCCGAGTCCATCCGGTGGGACTCGTACAGAATGTCCCGATCACTTTGCAGGGTACAACGTTTAAGATGACCTTTGTAGTCTTAGAACTACCGGAGTCCAGTCTCGATTATAATCTTCTTTTCGGCTGACCCTGGTTGAAACAGGCTAAGGTTATACAGGATTGGTCAGCACAGGAATTGACTTTCAAAGACAACCATCGTAAATATGTTGTCAAACTGGATGCTATTCAGCCCTGTGAATTTACATGCCATACCTTATGTAGCAGAGCCGGTCCACATGTTGGATGGTTTATCCGATGACAAAGAAGAAGAATTTTTGAAGAATAACAAAGATTTGATCTCTTTGGGGACTCTCGATTTGCAATCCGTAGCACACAACAGGAGTTCGGCAGCCTGTACGGTGATGCCCGTGACCAAAGATGTAGATGCCAATGATAACGATGCTATGGATGGAGCCACTTTGCAACAACGTTTACAGTCAGCTGACGATTCCGCGAAACCTCGACAATTCTATGTTCCCGAAGATCAGTTAATCACCTATAATTTGGGAGATGAAGTGAACCCGCGACGTGTCAAGATAAAGGAAGGATTATCCGAGGCATTTCAAGCAGATTTGATCTAGCTTCTTCGTGAGTTCTCTGATGTTTTTGCCTGGGATTATCGTGATATGAAAGGTCTGGATCCTCGCATCTATCAGCATCGGGTCGTGCTCAAACCAGAAGCAAAGCTGATTAAATAATCCAGCTACTGAATGAATCCTAACTATGCACAGGTCAAGGCAGAACTCGATCGGCTACTAAAAGTGGGATTCATTGTCCCCATTGAACACGCTGAATGGATCTCGCCGATCGTAATTGTTCCGAAGAAAAACAAGCAGCTCAGAATCTATGTGGATAACCGGAAATTGAATGCATCCAGAGTACCTGATCCGTTTCCTCGTCCCTTTCTTGACACAATGCTGGACAAGGTGGCAGGACACAAGATGGACTCCTTTTTGGACGGTTACAGTGGCTATAACCAGGTCCGAATGGCTAAGCAAGATATACCGAAAACAACGTTTATTACGAATTGGGGTGTTTTTGCTTGTACAGTCATGTGGTTTGGGTTAAGGAATGCTCCTAGTACCTTTCATCGTTGTATGCAGGAAATTTTTTCACCCTACCTCACTTCTTTTATGCAAGTATACTTAGATGACTTCTATTTATTCGGCAAAATTATGGCACACTGTATCATTTACGGTGTTGTTTCAAGAAATGCCGCGAATACTGACTTTGCTTGAACCCGACCAAATCTGTCTTTGTGGTTTCTTGTGGTAAACTACTTGGCCATATTATATCTGCACAAGGCATACACGTTGATCCAGACAAAGTTGCCGCCGTGTTGGAAGCATGGTCGCCATTTACGGTGGTTAGCTCATCTCGCCACACCACTTAATCGACTCATGATGAGTACTCCCCGACAGTTCGGCTTGACTCCACAATGTCAAACTGCCTTTGATCGTTTAAAAGAATTATTGACCCAGGCACCAATTTTGCAACCCTCGGATTGGGAATGCCCGTTCCACGTCTTCCTTGATGCCTCAGATATCGCAATTGGAAGTGTTTTAATGCAGCAATCTGATAAGTGGTTCAGGCCTGTCTATTACGCAAGTCGTCGACTCGCTCCTGCTGAACGAAATTATTCAGTAACTGAAAGAGAATGTCTCGGTTTGGTGTATTCTGTAAAGAAATTCTGGCCTTATTTGTTAGGCCGAAAATTCACCTTTCATGTAGATCATGCTTCGCTGGTGTATGTGGTCCGGTAGCAACATTTAGGTGGCCGCTTGGCACGTTGGGTTCTATTGTTACAAGAATTTGATTATGAAGTGATTCATCAACCCGACACTACACATGCATTAGCACATTTTCTCTCTCGATTAGATTCCGGTGAAGCTCCGGTAGGTGTTGATGACACCCCACCAGCAATTTATGTTACTGAAACAACTAGTGATGAATCTGCAGAACCTCTTGTGACACCTACCTACTATGATCAATTATTAACCTTTCTTACTGATGGATGTCTTCCCCCTCAAACTTCTCCTGCGATGAGGCAAAAAATTCCAGTTTATAGTTGCAGATTCCCGTTGATTGCCGCACAGTTGTATTATATGGATCACACTTCGTTGTATTCCTCCACATGAAGTAAACTCGGTTATTACTATGGCACATTCAATACCTTTCGGTGGACATTTTGCAGTAGATTTAATGCACCGAAAAATTCTGCAAAGTGGGCTCTGGTGGCCTACTATGTACAAAGATGTGACTCAGTTTGTGCAGCAGTGTGACAAGTGTCAAGGATCTGGTCAGCCATTACAATGCCATTTCTTTCCCCTACAACCTGTATTACCTTTGGAACCTTTCCAGAAGTGGGTTCTTGATTTTATAGGACCAATCACACCTCCAGCAATCCTTAGCAACAATCGATACATTCTGACATGCATAGATTATGCTACCAGATGGGCAGAAGCTTGGGCCTTACGGTCCGCCACAGCTGTTTCGGTGGCCAAATGCTTGATGAAAGACGTATTCCCACGTTATGGATTACCTTTGGAACTTGTCACAGATTAAGGGATACACTTTGTCAACAATTTAATGCGAGTGCTCACACACACTTTTCAGATTCTGCATAAATTCAGTTCACCGTATTATCCTCGTGCTAATGGCTTAGCTGAGAGTACAAACAAAACATTGTTGACTATGCTTCGTAAACTAATTGTGGAATCACCAGAAAGATGGGATCAGTTACTACCTGCAGTATTATGGGCATACCGGACTACATACAAAGTAGCAACCGGACTGACTCCTTTTAAGCTTGCTTATGGGCTGGAAGCAATTGCACCAATGGAACTTGTAGTACCCAGTTTACGCGTGGCTATCACTCAGAAATTGTTACCTGAAAACTCTTTGTCATTTTGGTTGGAAGCACTCAAAAACTTGGATGAACATCGCTAGGAGAGTTTACTAGTTCTTCAAGATGTTCAGTTGCGGCAAGCTCGTACTCATGATAGGTATCTTAAAACTCCAGTTTTTATGGTGGGACAGCTTGTGTTATTTTATAATGCTAAATCAAATTGTGCGACTAGAAAATTCAAATTACGATGGTTTGGCCCTTACCGGATTAGTGAACAAGTGGGCTCAGCTACTTTTTGGTTGACTACATTGACCGGAGTTCCTCTTCCTAAAGTGATCAATGGTTCAAAGTTGCGGCCGTATCACCAAGCACCTGATTCTCGCTGACGTGTTCTTCGTTTTTCCGTGTGTTATTTACTTTCTTTTTTGTTTTTGCATGATTAATTAAATAAGTCTGTAAATATCCTCGTTTTGATATCTAATTATGATCAATAGCTGCCCTGCATTATCGATTCTGCACATGCATGCACGCCATAGTTATGAAGGTTATCATCCCAACACCACACGATGATTAGCATTTTCGATCGCCGCCCGTTGCCAAGTTTCTACTTGATCTTCTTCTTTTTGCTGTTAATCGCTATTGTGTCTGTGTGTTTTGTGTGCTTTGTGCTTTCTATAATCACTGTGTATTTGTGCTACTTCGCGTGCGGATCATGGAAGCTTTAGCAAATTTTGCTACCTTCTGTGATGGACTCCCTGAGGACGTGAGTGAATTCTTGCGTGTCCGAGGTTTGTCCAACTTCGTTGAATTGCCCTAGCATTCAGTGGAGTGTCCTCCATATTATGCTCAAAATATTGCTGCTATTGCCGCCACACGTGCTACGGAGCAGAGTTGGCCTATTGTGTGTTTCCCATCTCGTGTCGTAATCACCCAACAGTCATTTGCTTCCACTTTCCGACTTCCTTTGGAAGGACAAGAGAATGGTCCTAACCTTCCGATCGCTACTATGATTGAATTGTTCCCCAGGCACTCTTTGAATGAGTATGCCATACTCTGTCGCCCTCATCCTGAACGGATTGCCCTTCAATTTTTAGTAGCCATACTGAACTTACAGAAACGCACTTACGAGATTTCTCGCCCGTTCTACTCGATGATAGATATGGCTGCTAGAGAGCCTGTCAATTTTGTTTCTTACTATTTTCGACGCATTCACCGTGAATGCGTTATGGTCATTAAGCACGTTAACAAAGGTGATCTCCCACGATCACGTCTTCCCCACATCCTGACATTTCTATTTCCTGCCATCCAAGCAGCGCAACCACCTCCAAACGCTCCCGTGCTATACCATGAGGAATCTACACAAATACTTGAAGATATCGAAGATGATGATGAAGATATCTTCCAACTTCTCCGCCGAAAATGCGGAAAGATAAGCACCTCTGAAAGTCAAGAACAAGGTTCCGTCACTGGAAATGAAGAAGAAGGACATGAAGAAGAAACCTTTCACGACACTGCTACTTCAATCCATATTGACTCTTCTGGACAATCTTCTCAGGATAACCAACAGGAACACAGTGTTTCCACCACTACTTCTAACGCAGATTCTTCATGACAGGAGTCTCAATGCCAATCCCAAGAAGAAGTGCAAGATCTTGTTGCGGGCATGCTCGATGAAATAATCGCTTTGGTGGAGTCTATCAGTACGCGCACTGAAGCAACCACGCAGCAACCTACCGAAAAATTGTTGGTGGCTAACACTCTACTACCCACTCCTCCACCCATGCCTCCGAATAAGCGCAATGAACCTGTTTTACCTATTGTCCCTGAAAAACCGGATTCTTCCTCCTCTTCACCTAACTATTCTCCACCCTCTTCCCGTCAACTCTTGACAGCTTCTTCATCTCAACCACATCCTCCTCTTTTGTTTCCTTCAATACCTATGTTTACTGAGCTAGCATCCATGGGTCATATGTTGATCCAACTGTTGCAGCAGCTACCAAAACAAATGAAGGAGGTTACTGATAATCTCAGACAAGAATTCCAGCATAAGGTTGATGTTCTTGAAGCAGATATTAATCCACTCTAGGAAGAAGCAGATGCAGTAAAAGCATAAAATCATGCTCTGCACCTACAGATTCAACAGCTCCAGGCCAGACTTGCTGAACAAGAATCATTAATCAGCCAAAGAGATGCTGCGTTAGCTGAGATACAAGCTAAAGATGATTTATTGTGTGCTGTTGATGCAGAAATTATCCAGCTAAAATAGTTAGCCCAGGATAGAGAGGATGCTCGTATAGCATTGGGAAACTTGTTGGAAGAAACTAGAGTACAGTTGGATGAAGTTGTACAAAAAGGACAGGAAATGGCAGATTTAGCTAAGCGGACTAATGAAGAACTCCAGAGACTAGATGCCAATCTGTTTGAGGCAAATTCTGCTCTTAAAACGCAGATGACATTGGTCGCTCAACTCCAGAAGGAAGTCACAGGAATTCGACGAGATCGAGATGCTTATTACCAAACCATCCAGTACCAATCACACGAACTGGAGAGAAGAGAAAAGCAGCTCGGAGCTCAAGCAGAGCGTTTATCCGTGTTGATCAACAGATTGCCGATATGAAATTGAGCCGTGACACAGCATTGGCAAACGATTTCTATCTGCAAGAAGCCTTTTTACAGACAAAAGCCAAAATTCTGATGAGCCAAGTAATTGCCGCAAGTTCAGTTAGAACTGATGCTCAGCTAGTAGAACCGGAGATTCTAAAAAAGATGTTGGACTCGCTGAAGCAAAAAATTGCTAGAACATTTAAGTTAGCTCGAACAATGTATATTCAGGGTATAGTAGAAGAGCCATAAATTTTGTAAACTTGCGGGTTCAAGTCCACCGTGCATGCCAGTGTAAGCCGTCGGATTGGCAATTGTAAATCTTTTTCTTTTCATATTCCGCATGAACCGAAAGGTCATTGCGTAGAGTTGTATCTATTTATAATCTAATGAAAGGACGCTTCGGTAACGATGAGGAGGATCGCCAGACTGGTTGTCTGGGCGATTGCATTTTATGAAGTTGTCGTAGCACGGTGTTGAAAAGATTTGAGTATTACTGTTCTTGTCTCTTTTTAATTACATTAGCTTGTGTTTGGGCACAATTCCTTTAAGTTAGAAAACGTAAGTCTGTATTACAGTAATGAATAGCTTCGGCGCTTTGTATTGAAAACGTAGCAACCGGAGTGTAATCGGTAAGGTTGTGGAAGAACTAGCAATAGTCTGAGTACAGACAGTAAGACTGTGAGAGAACGAATCAAAGGGTTGATAGTAATTTGTATGCAGAGTTTTGAGTGTTAAAGTACTATGAAGTAAATGTGTTGATTGGGAAAATTAAGTAATAGGGCCTCTAATTAACAGACCGCTTCCACTCCCAAGAACCCGAAAAGAGCTTAAACGCGCCTGTAATGGCAACGCGCGTTTAACATATTGGTCATATCTTTACTCGAATCTGACAACTGCTCTGCAAGTTATGGCCAAAACAGTGAATGGTGGGAAACAAACACACTACAGTAGCTCAAAAGTGACGGGGAGGCTTAGACAACAGTCCTATATACACATTCCAAGCTTCACACACACAAAAGATCATAGAGAAGATGAAAATCTACAGGAAAGGATCAAATTCAAAATTCAAGAGCTCTCCTTCTTCACAATGGCAAAAAGTTCTTACAAAGAGTCACAAAGTGACTTATATACATGTGCCCTAAAATTGGTCCTTTCACACAAGTGACCGGCACTTTATTGGCTAATCTCTAAGTTCCTAATATTTTACAAGAAATATGTTATAATGAGTTGGAATTATGCATCTAGAGGACTCCTCTAGTGCATTTACATAGCTTTGAGGGAATCTCTAAGATTTTGAAGAAGAAAAAGGTGCCCATTAATTTGAAAATTTTGGGGCTCCTCTTTTGTGTTTCGTTTCTCTGCAACACTCTCCCCCTCTTTGTTTTTTTCATCCCTTGATAGGCTTTTGCTTCTCGTTTGTAGCTTGTATAAGGCTTCCGAATACATGCACCCAGTGGTCGAAGAAGTGGTAAGGACTGTCAGAAAATTTGTTACTTTATCCGAGTTTAGTCCTTTACTTCCATAAGCCCCTTGGTATTCCTTATATCACAAATCTGGGTTGTTGTATTAAGTCGGGATGCCATACATGTTGGAAGTGAGGTAGGCCCTTAGGCTCATGTCACAGGTCCATGGTTCCATAGTTCCAATCATGTACAACATTAATTCCAGCAATCTTCCATATTGACAAAACATGAACATACCACAACTTAATCATACAGATGATGAGATAAAGATAGAGAAAGAATAGACGATATGTGTAAGGTGTTACGTAAGCCATCGCTTACTCATAGTATCATATATACCAATGTTCAATGTACAATGTGGGAGCAAAACTCTCAACCACTCTATGTGATGAGAAATAGATGAATGAGTTATTGTACAATGTAACAAACATATTCAGATGTATGGGCAGTAATCTGAATATACATGAGATGTGTGACCTAATAGGTTATAGAAGACTGAATATGAGTGACTGAAAGAGGAAGGATCAGTGTGAAACTGATAGTCAACAAACCCTCATCTGAACTTAGGCTATGGAAGACCCTAAGTCAGATACGTGTGTGAAAAGATCACATACTTATAAAGTAGCATAGAATGCTAACAAGTTTGCTGCAGGAAATCCTCAAACTCATGTGAACACACCTTCTCAAACATCTCATCCAAATATGCATAAAGCATATACGTACTGATTCTCTTGTACCTATGCTAAATAGGACTCCTCTTGATATGAATGCCACGGCCTCCATAAAATTCAAGTAGTACCTGTGTGCATAAAGAGAATATGTACCTGAATACTTAACATAAGATGTAAATCTTATGTTAAACATCATCCAATGTCTTTGAAGTAGCCCGACATCTTCTTGTAGAAGATAATCTTCAACCTGATATCTTCTTGTAGAAGACAATCTTCAAATACACCATGTAGATGGCCGATCCTCACCATCAAGCTGCTAATGACCAAGTCTTCTTGCCACGAACAAGAGATAACCTCCTCTCCATGAGGTAGAGTGTGAGCACACCCTTCATCTTCTCCAAGAAGGATCACCAAGAAGAACTCCATAGCTGCTCCTCAACATGCTTCAAGTTAGCACCATGACTGCCCCATGTGCTAGACGAAACACCACCTCTATTGAGGTCCAAGCTCTCCAAAGCTTGTGTTGAAATTGGTGAAGGATGAATAGAAGTGACCCCAAGCACTCCTTATATAGTTTTAGATTAGCCTCCAAAAGCTCTAATAAAGCACATCAAAAACACACGATCGCTATGCGAGCACTTTACGAAAAAAACAACTCCGTCCGCTGTTTAACGTAATCCGTCGCTGTCTGCTATCCATATCTTTATGAGAAAAGCATATTTCAAAAAATATATCCTTCACGTGCATGCTGCTCGCAGGATTTGAACCATGGTCATTGTTTTAGGAGGCTCCTCACGTAGCCAAGGCGCTCAGCGCGTTTTGCTTTATAAGAAATAAGAATAAAAGCTACACATGTTATTATCTGTGAGCAATTTTGACCAATCTTTGACCAATAGGAACATTGTTTTCCAACAATCCCCCCTGCAATGTCATATTGGTACAAACTGAACTGAATCTGCAAACTGTCAAAGCTGCAAATTACCACAGGCTTCAAGCTTGTACTCCTGACACTTCAAAACTTTTCTTCAAAAGTCTTCTTCAAAACTGAATTTGACTTTCTTAAAAAATCTGAACTTGTTGAATATGAACCATAATACTTGAGAAAATATGCAAACTAGATATCCAATAGTGTACACATCAAGCAATCACTGCTTGACAACAAATATAGCATGAACTGTCTGTGAACATGCTATCTCCTGTCTTCAAAAACTTGAAAACATACATTAGGATCCATATATTTGCATTTACCTTCCAAAAAAGGTTTCTCAACGTACTTCTGTTGCGTCATGTAAATACACTAAACAAAATCAGGAACTGAATCCTGGAACCTGTGATTGAAAACTCACAACTTAGTGTATTATGAACACTGCTGGTTCATCTTTGACTGTACTCAAGTCAAATCAACTCAACTAAATTGCAATCAATTGAAATATGAGTAAAAAATCTATGATGTCATCATGTCTTCATCCTTTAAATTCTTCATACCTCTTTCCTTCAGAACTTGGTATAAACATATATGTGCGCACTTCTGAAAATACCTTTCTGAAATATCAAGCTTCTCTTCAATAGAACTCTGGAACCTTCTAACTTGGTATAAACATATATGTGCGCACTTCTGAAAATACCTTTCTGAAATATCAAGCTTCTCTTCAATAGAACTCTGGAACCTTCAGAACTTGCTATAAGCATATATGTGCGCACTTCTGAAAATACGTTTCTGAAATATCAAGCTTCTCTTCAATAGAACTCAAGAACATCCTAAAAGGAACTTTCTCCAAACATTCTTCTTCTTCCTTCTTCTTTCAAAGCTAGAACATAAAGAGAACCTGACAAAGGAAATATAGGGATACTTGAAATAGGAATACCTGTAAGTATGAATCTGCATTCTTTCACATATGGCTGAAAATAAGTCTTCATGTTTCATCACCCCCCTAGATGATTTAACACTAGTATCCAGTATTCTTCAAATATATCAATCTTTATGAAATCTAGAACGTCTTCCTTCATAAATCTGATGTTCAGTGATCAATACCTGTATTTGAAATAAAAATTTTGAATCCTTTTTATTAGCATTGATCAGATGCCAATAGCTTTCCATGTCATTCCTCAGCTTTCCAAAATCTAGAATAAGGTTAGCTAATCCTAACATAACAAAACATTGCTGAAAGCTTTATAGGATTCATAACCTTCTGCAACATAACAAGTATTTTCTATCTCTCTGCAACACAAATCTGATAGAATCTGAATCTTTGACTTTATTTCTTCCAATGTTAAGAACCTAAATATCTCTAAGTGTCCATGCTTCTCAAAAAGTTGTAAACCTTTTCTTCAAACAAATCCTTCGCAAGAATTTGTGACTCCTACTTGAAACATAAGTGGACAAACTTCTCACCTTGAGAACTCCAAAAGCTGCAAGTTGATACTTCATAACTTTCATATTTTACCCGGGTGAAATGTGATAGTACCTGCTTGATCTTCTTTTGGCTAACTCCACTTCTCAATCAAGTGATAGGATATGATGGAACACCTTTTTGAATACAAACATGTATCCAAAAAACTAGACAATCATAAAAAGTAGATTCTTCAACTGACTCGTACATCAACAAGTCTGAATTTTTTGAAGTTTTTTGAAAATACTGAATATGCGGTAACCTTTTCCACACATAAAACCTCAACCCAAGTCTTCAACATCTGCTACAAAACTCTTTTACCTCAAGAGTTAGATAAAGAAGAAATATACTTTTCTGCAACTTGTCATATACTAAGTAGCTCTGTATTGACACTCCAAGAATTCTTTGAGGGAACATATAAGCTGCCCACTTAAAAAGCTTCAACATAACTCATACACATATGAGTGCTTTTGTTTCTCTCAATGCAATTCTTTGTCAAATCTACTAAATCATGACCAAGTGTAATGCAAAACAAGAAACTGCTTCTTCTTTAAACAAGATGTTCTCGTAGACTTGTCCTTGGATGTAGAGGATAAAATAGGAAAAGTATATGGAAAATATATGAGAAAAGGAAGTCTTACTTTTCTTTTGGAAATGATGGACTTTCTTTTTCTGCATCTTTCTTCCACCTGATGATGTCAACATTTTCAAACTTCTCTTCCATACCTTTTGTTCTCTTCATCTTGAAGTAGCAAACACTCTTGACTTCTTCAACTGAACTTTTCTCTTCCTCTAATGCTAAGAGTAAGAGATAAAACAAACATGGTATACAAATGGAAGTGAATATAGAATCATGTTTCATCATCTCCTCATATCTCTGAATCAAAATTCTGCTTCAAATGTCTGAAATGACTAATTTCACCAACCGTTGTCTGAATGATGAATTACCCTTCTAGAGTTACCTTCTCTAGATACATTTGTACCATGATATCCAACCAACTTGCAACAGAAAATTGGCTGAAAAACTCATCCCATCTTCACATTTGTATTCTTAGATGAACTTTCTTGTCATGAAAGAGATCTCTCAAAACTCTCTAGAAAAAAAACCTCTAGATACCTGTTTTGATGTAGCCTTTAATCTTTCAAATGATGAAAGCGTATAAAAGCATTCCTTGAAACCTTCAAATCTCTTCATAACTGCTCTTCTAAGATATGACCTGCAAATGATAATCTGATAGTAAAAATTGATACTTGTGATTTGATGTTGATCTGATTTCTTCATCTTCTCTAAACCATTGTTCTTCTTTGAATTTGAAGTAGCCTTCTCTTCATCAAGTCTTGGTCTTCAAACAATACTTTTGTAAAGTATTTGCATACTCTTCCAAAAATATTTGGCTGCTAACAGATCATTAACTTCATACTCCACACTAATGAATACACATGTAACTGACTTGTCTAATTCTCAAATCTCTACTCATCTAGATTAAGTGTGTATGTCAAATGTCAAATATTAGAAGATGCTTTCAAATCATATGTTGTAAATCTGGAATTCTGGGAACCTGGGATTATGAATGAGCCTTAATGCATTGATGCCAAAGACCTAAAGTTCTGAAACCAAAACCTTAGTGCTCTGATACCAAATGTTGGAAGTGAGGTAGGCCCTTAGGCTCATATCACAGGTCCATGGTTCCATAGTTCCAATCATGTACAACATTAATTCCAGCAATCTTCCATATTGACAAAACATGAACATACCACAACTTAATCATACAGATGATGAGATAAAGATAGAGAAAGAATAGACGACATGTGTAAGGTGTTACGTAAGCCATCGCTTACTCATAGTATCATATATACCAATGTTCAATGTACAATGTGGGAGCAAAACTTTCAACCACTCTATGTGATGAGAAATAGATGAATGAGTGTTTGTACAATGTAACAAACATATTCAGATGTATGGGCAGTAATCTGAATATACATGAGATGTGTGACCTAATAGGTTATAGAAGACTGAATATGAGTGACTGAAAGAGGAAGGATCAGTGTGAAACTGATAGTCAACAAACCCTCATCTGAACTTAGGCTATGGAAGACCCTAAGTCAGATACATGTGCGTTGGAAGATGCATTTTTGGAAACCTTTTTTGAATGAAAATAATTGTAAAATGATAGAAATTTGTATGCAATTGTTGTAAAAATAAGGAAGAGTCTTCCTTATGTAGAATAGAATCTTATGTATTTTTTCTAGAATTTTTGGAAACTCCTAGATAGCATATTTTTAGAATAATAGAGGAAAGGACCAAAATTCAAGTGTGAAAAGGGACACTTGAAAATGTATATAAGCTAATTTCCTCTATTATGAGGGGGTTGGTTAATCATTTGTTTACATGCTATCCAACTGAATAGAGAAGGAGTTTCTGCTGAAAATCGTGTTTCTCCTCTTTTGTGTGGTTTCTTTGATTTGTGAGTCTTATTCATGTGTATCCATGGAGATTTGTGAGCTTCTATTGTGTAAATCTGTTGAATGTGTATGAAGAGAGCTGAATACTGTTGTGTTCAGTGATGAGTTGATGAAGATGATGGGGGAAGTATCTCAACCCCTAAGCAACGATGAAGCGCGAATGACCTCCACAGGTATCCTTCTTTGACCTCTGCACACCAAAAATGCTCTTACTCAGAGCTTATGCAGAGAACTCCAGTGAGCTTTTGTAGACCTGTAGTAGACACCAAGGGCTTTCCAACAAAACAAATTTCACTTGAAATGGATGCTTACACAAAGAGAAACAATGTCTACAACATGAGCTAGTTGAATGCTCACAACTGCTAGTCAAGCAGAGACCTCACTTCACTCCAGCAAACTTTTCTCAGAGATTATACAGAGAATGAATCTCAAACTTATGTCAACTTTAGAGGACTCTAATAGCTACCCAATGACACCAAAATCATAGCAAATGGATACATAGAGAAGGAGAACCAGCCCTTACAACAGAGAGCAAAATATTTCCAACAGAGCCTACACAAAGAGAGAGATATCAATCACACAACTTCACTAAAATGAATGTTGCTCCCAGCTTACTCAGAGAATGCTCCAGAGAATTGGTAAGCATAAAATAGACTCTTATAGCTATCCAATGAGACAAGAATTACATCAAATGGATACCATATGAGGGAGAACCAATGCTAACAACTCACGGGTAGAGAGTTGCAACACTGCCTGCGCACACACATAGATATGCCTACTAAAAGAAAACAAACAAGCAAGCAAGGGGGTTGCTTAAGCAAGGGGCTTGCTTATCACAACTCCAGCACTTAGTGCTCACTTTACATGAGCTAAAACTCCAAGAAGATGGCCCAAAAGAAGTCGGGATACATGCTCCTTTTATAGTGAGAGGTGTGCCCCTAAAATCTAGGAACTACCTTTCCAAATCAGCCTCCTAACTTGGAGGAATTAGTTGAGATGACTTGGGGAGTGGTTGAGTGACTTTTCTTGATGGAATCTCGTGGCTTTTGGCTTCCTTTGATTGCTCCACATGTCCATAAAAGATTCCCCACGAATTTTTAGCTTGAAGCTTGACTTTTAACACTCCCCCTCAAGCTTCAATTCTTCATCCTCATCCAAGCTCCTTCATGTTGATGCATTGCTTGAATTTTGAAATCTTCATCCCATCCAAAGCCTTTGTAAACATGTCCGCAACTTGGTCCTTAGTACCAATATGATGTACTGAAACTTCCTTGGATATCACCTTTTCCCTTATGAAGTGATAGTGCACTTCAATATGCTTGGTTCTAGCATGATAGACAGGGTTCGATGCTAGATGAATGCTACTCATGTTGTCACAAAAAATTGGATATGTGTCAACCTGCAAATTAAGCTCCATAAATAACTTCTTAATCCACATTAGCTCACATGTGACTTGAGCCAAAGCTCTATACTCAGCCTCGGTGGAAGATAATGCCACCGTGGGTTGCTTCTTTGAAATCCATGAGATGATCTTGCTACCTAGCATGACTAGGTAACCACTTGTACTCCTTCTATCTTCCTTCGAACCGGCCCAATCGGCATCGGAATAAGCTTTGACCTGCATATCATCATCAAATGAGTAGAACAATCCTTCATTTATAGTGGCTTTGAGATATCGCAACATTCTTCTTGCAGCTTGCAAGTGTGTAGTCCTTGGACTATGCATAAATTGTGATAACACTCCAACTCCATATGCTATGTCAGGCCTGGTTATTGTGGCATAATTGAAAGAGCCTACAATAGATCGATACAAAGTTACATCCTCTAATGGCTCTCCATCAATGGAGCTTAGCTTTACATTAACTTCCATGGGATTTGAAATAGGCTTGCAATGTAGCATCCCAAACCTCTCAAGTAGGTCTAGAATATACTTCCTTTGTATGAGCATAATACCTTCTTCTTTGTATACAACTTCAATGCCAAGAAAATACCTAAGATCTCCAAGATCAGAGATCCTAAACTCCTTTCCAAGCTTTGCCTTGATCTCCTCAATGCCCTTTGTATCATTACCTGTAATGATAAGATCATCTACATACACACACATGTAGACCACAAGTTCTCCTCTTTGTTTGATGAAGAGAGATGGATCCGCCTTGCATTGATTGTAACCACATTTGATCAAATAGTCCACCAATCTTTGGTTCCAAGCCCTTGGAGCTTGCTTTAGGCCATAAAGTGCCTTCTTCAACCTACAAACATGATGTGGAAACTCTTTATGAACAAAACCTAGTGGTTGCTCCATGTATACCTCTTCTTCCAAGTCTCCATTGAGAAAGGCATTCTTGATATCCAATTGGAAGAGCTTCCATCCTTTGCTAGCAGCCATTGCAATGAGTGTCCTAATGGTGCTCATCTTTGCCACGGGGCTGAATGTCTCTTCAAAGTCCACTCCATAGGTTTGTGCAAAACCCTTAGCCACCAATCTTGCTTTGAACCTAGAAATAGATCCATCTGAATTCCTCTTTACTTTATACACCCACTTATTACCTATTACCTTCATGTTCTCCTTCTTGGGCACTAGAGTCCATGTTTGATTTTCCTCAAGTGCGTCGATCTCTTCTTGCATTGCCTCTTTCCATTCGGTGTACCTGCTTGCATCTTCATAGCAATCGGGCTCATGATCTTCTACTACTTTGTTCATATATGCATAATGTGTTGCCATGTATGAATCATAAGTAAACCTTTGAGTTGGATACTTAACTCTAGAAGACTTCCTTTCTTCACCTTTTGGAGGAATAAACCTCCTTTGCCTTGGGAACTTGATCTCTTTCTTT
This sequence comes from Ceratopteris richardii, assembly GCA_020310875.1. Lineage (NCBI taxonomy): Eukaryota > Viridiplantae > Streptophyta > Polypodiopsida > Polypodiales > Pteridaceae > Ceratopteris > Ceratopteris richardii. Next base: position 13,605,275 of record CM035419.1, read on the forward strand.
GACGTGGCTTCTTTCTCCATCATGTGTCCTTCATCATCTTCAACTTCATTACCTTCTTCATCCAACTCCACCAATGTTGCTTTGCCTTTGTTGATTGATTGTGCTTCATAGCTTGATGAAGGTCTCCCCCTCCATGGTGAGTTCATGCTTGAACTATCTTCATTGATGGAACACCTTGGGCCGCTTAGCTCTAGGTCGATTTGTTCTTCATCATGTCCATGCTTTTCTTCTTCATAGTCCTGCATACAATCATACTTCTTATACCAAGGGAGTAGCTCATCAAATGCTACATCCCTTGATATCCTCAAGTCCTTTGTATTTGGGTTGAAGCACCTGTAACCTTTATGATCATTTGAATATCCTAGAAACACACACTTTTCTGCCTTTGGTTGTAGCTTGTGCCTCAATTCACTTGGCACATGTACATAACAAGTACATCCAAATATCTTCAAGTGGGAAAGATCAGGTTTCTTACCATAATAGGCTTGATATGGTGTCAAGCCATGGATCCCTGAGGTAGGAGCCCTATTCATTAGATACACAGCGGTATTTGCTGCATCACTCCAAAACATGTTAGGTACATTCATCTCATTAAGCATTGCTCTAGCGATCTCGGCAATGTATCTATTCTTTCTCTCTGCTACTCCATTTTGTTGGGGTGTGTACCTGCATGTTACTTGCCTCTTGATCCCTTGATCCATTAAAAAATCAGAAAACTCATTTGAGAAATATTCTCCCCCTCCATCGGACCTTAGCTTCTTGATATATGTACCTGTTTCCTTCTCTACCATTGCCTTGAATGCTTTGAAACATGTAAACACATCTGATTTGTTTTTGACGAAATAAACCCAAACCATCCTTGTGCAATCATCTATAAAAGTGACAAAGTACTTGTTACCTCCAATGGATTGCTCTTTCGTTGGCCCCCACACATCTGTATGTATCAACTCCAATGGATGTTGGCTTATGTAGCCACTCTTCTTGAATGGAAGTCTCGCTTGCTTCCCTAGTTGACAAGATTCACATAAATGCTTCATACCTTGTCCTTGGAAGTTGGGAAGACCTTCAACCAGCCTCTTGAATTGCATTTCCTTCATTCTTTGTATGTTGATGTGACCTATCCTCTTGTGCCACAAGTCCAACTCCGAAATCCTCTTGTTTCCATATGTGAAGTAGACATGTTGAGTAGAATGAGAATTTACCTCCAAAGTGAAGAGTCTCCCTTGCTTCTTTCCTCTTGCTATGACCTTGTAACCTTGCTTAGGGTTCTCCACAAAGCATCCACCTTTGTTGAACCTTACTTGATAGCCTCTTTCAACCATTTGCCCAACGGACACCAAGTTCTTTGTGATGGTAGGTACATGCAAGACATCCTTGAGACATCTTCCTTCCTCCTTGTCATCCAAAGCTACATCTCCAACATGGGAGATCTCATGGGCTGTATCATCACCTGTTTCTACATGTCCTTTACCTTTGGGAACATGTAGATTAGTAAACCAAGAAGCATTGCAACTCATATGGTTGCTACATCCACTATCAATATACCAAGTGTTATCTACTTTGCTTGAATTCCCATTCATGTGCATCATCAAGAGATTGTCATTTTCTGAACTTGTAGAAGCATAATTACCTTGGCCTTTGTATGAAGAACCTTGATTATAGTTCCTTTGGTTTCCTCCTTGGTAGCAATCTCTAGCATAGTGGCCAAACTTGCCACATATGTAACATCCTTCGCCATCTTGATTCCTGTTTTGTTGATGTCGTCCTCCTCTTCCTCTTGATCTTCCTCTCCCTCTTTGTGATGAGGTGCCTTGGTCATGTCCTTGATTTCTTGAGTGGCCTTGCCTTCCTCCAAACCTTCCTTTGCCCCTTCCTTGTCCTTGTCTTCCTTTGCCCCTTTGATTACCTGCATAGAAAACTTGTGCATCTTTGCTTTTAGTTGAACTTCCACCTATGTTCATTTCTTCGGTGACCATGAGAGCAACCAATTGCTCAAAATCGGGAAGATTATCCCTTACATAAACTGAAGTGGTAAAGGGTTTCCACTTCTCATCATCTCTCAAACCATTGAGAGTATAAGCCACAAGATCGTCATCATCTACGTGGCTTCCAATGGATCCCAATGCATCTGATAACTCCTTGACCTTAAGTATGTAGTCATTTATGCTACTCCCTGAGCTCTTCCTAAGGTTGTTGAGCTCATTCTTGAGTTGGATCTTCCTTGCTTTGGTGCTTGTTGAATAAAGCCTTTCAAGTGTCTCCCATACCTTCATGCTTGAATCCAGGTCTTGGATATGGCCGATCATGCTATTGCTAATGTGTTGGGAAAGAATAAAGATAACCCTCTTGTCTCTTTCATTCCATTCCCTAAAGGCCCTTCTCTGGTCATTGGTTGGATTCTCATCCAACCTAGGTCTTGGTTCACTTCCACTAATCAACCCCCAAAGGGCCTTGCCCATAAGATAGTTGGAGACCCTAAATCTCCATGGTTGATAGTTACCTTTGTCTAGCTTTTCAATTTGAGTGTTGAAGTCTCCCATATCTAGTCTTTGATACTTGACCTAGCCCTTGGCTAATGCTCCAATGTGTGTAAAATGAAAATGAGGCTCTGAGGTTACCTCAATCCAAAGCTTTCCTTAGATGGACACCTTGTGCTCTTGCAAATTTGAGTAGAATAGCTCCCCCTTGATGTGAGCTACCTCCAAGAAGCTTTTGTTGATGCAACTCTTCAACCACCAACTCCAAGATGTCTTCTTGCTTGTATGTGATACCTCCAAGATGCCCAAATGCTCTGATACCACTGATGGGGGAAGTATCTCAACCCCTAAGCAACGATGAAGCGCGAATGACCTCCACAGGTATCCTTCTTTGACCTCTGCACACCAAAAATGCTCTTACTCAGAGCTTATGCAGAGAACTCCAGTGAGCTTTTGTAGACCTGTAGTAGACACCAAGGGCTTTCCAACAAAACAAATTTCACTTGAAATGGATGCTTACACAAAGAGAAACAATGTCTACAACATGAGCTAGTTGAATGCTCACAACTGCTAGTCAAGCAGAGACCTCACTTCACTCCAGCAAACTTTTCTCAGAGATTATACAGAGAATGAATCTCAAACTTATGTCAACTTTAGAGGACTCTAATAGCTACCCAATGACACCAAAATCATAGCAAATGGATACATAGAGAAGGAGAACCAGCCCTTACAACAGAGAGCAAAATATTTCCAACAGAGCCTACACAAAGAGAGAGATATCAATCACACAACTTCACTAAAATGAATGTTGCTCCCAGCTTACTCAGAGAATGCTCCAGAGAATTGGTAAGCATAAAATAGACTCTTATAGCTATCCAATGAGACAAGAATTACATCAAATGGATACCATATGAGGGAGAACCAATGCTAACAACTCACGGGTAGAGAGTTGCAACACTGCCTGCGCACACACATAGATATGCCTACTAAAAGAAAACAAACAAGCAAGCAAGGGGGTTGCTTAAGCAAGGGGCTTGCTTATCACAACTCCAGCACTTAGTGCTCACTTTACATGAGCTAAAACTCCAAGAAGATGGCCCAAAAGAAGTCGGGATACATGCTCCTTTTATAGTGAGAGGTGTGCCCCTAAAATCTAGGAACTACCTTTCCAAATCAGCCTCCTAACTTGGAGGAATTAGTTGAGATGACTTGGGGAGTGGTTGAGTGACTTTTCTTGATGGAATCTCGTGGCTTTTGGCTTCCTTTGATTGCTCCACATGTCCATAAAAGATTCCCCACGAATTTTTAGCTTGAAGCTTGACTTTTAACAGAAGAATGGTGCTGGAGCTGAAAATCGTCTGTTTGCACAGAATCGCGATTGTCTTGTCTGTATGATACAGGTGATATTTTTTGATTTTGACTTCATAATTGTGTTCTGCTGATAAAATAGCATGGAATAGACACCAAGATTGTAGAAAATGGTGGAGATTTGCTCAAGATAATCCAAACCCTAGAAATTCCTCTTCATCTTCACTATTCTCAGAAATCCAGCCATTATTCTCTTATTTCTTGGATTCTATCATCTTGAAGGGGCTGTGGTCTCAAGAATACTTCCAGGATTGACAAAATAAAGATGTATTGTTGATTCTTTATGCTAAATGATTGGAGAGGACAACTCCAAAGATCAATAACAAACATTTTTTGGCGCCGTTGCCGGGGAGTAATTCAAAAGCTTCATTGAAGTTGGACCTTGCTGGATCTTCTATTGATGATGGTAACAAACACAAGGAAAAGGTAACACTCTTTAATCAAGAAATGTGAACATGGAAAGGTAGATGTCTTTTGTTTCTCTTTTGGGAAAAGAAAGCAATAGATCATCTTTTAGAATTGGAAGTGTTGAAATTTTTGTAAATTGATAGTTGCTCATTACATTGTTGAAGTAAAAGTGCAGGTGTGTGGAATATTTGAGCCAAGAAAGCTGAAGATGAGGTAACATGAGTCTATTCTTGCATTTTTAGAGTTCTTTTTGACCAAGTACTAGGCACCATTGTTGATCTTGGGAAGATAACATGGTTGCACTAAGGAAAAGTCAGTTAAAGTAGCTAGATGCAAGTAGGAAAGATTCATGAGTCTATTCTTGCATTTTTAGAGTTCTTTTTTACCAAGTACTAAGCACCATTGTGGATCTTGGGAAGATAACATGGTTGCACTAAGGAAAAGTCAATTAAAGTAGCTAGATGCAAGTAGGAAAGATTCATTTGAGCATAAATCTTGAGTTGATCTGAGCATAAATCTTGAGTTGATCTGCATTTTGAAAAGAAAGATGTGATTGAGCATAAATCTTGAGTTGATCTGAGCATAAATCTTGAGTTGATCTGCATTTTGAAAAGAAAGATGTGATTGAGTTTATCTTTGCAAAGATTGCTTGCATTTCATAGCACATTTTCTTTGGAAATTTTTTCTCATGAACTGTTGTGATAGCTAAGCCATAAGAAATCATAACCAATCAAGAAACATAGGATCAGTAGATCACCAAACAAGAAACCCTAAGTAAAGTGTTCACCTTTATTTTAGGGCAAAATACAAAAGAAAAAAATTCATAAAATTCATACCATTCATCAAAAACAATCAAACAAATTTCTTTTCTGCTTAGGAAGTTGCATTGGAGCTTTGTGGATAAGAGTAATAGGAACCAAGTAAGAGAAAAGAAAAAAAATTTTCAAAAATTAGTAGATTTGAAAAAAACACGATTTTTTGCACAACATCGCGATTTTCTGAGTAAGGTTGTGATTTTGATGCAAAAGTACAGGAGTTTGGTGAATTGCAATGGCTAAAGGGTATTGAAAAAGAACAAGGAGAAAGAATACTCAAATTTGCACAAGATAAGATCTACAGGAAAAACACGATTTTCTGCACAAAATCACGATTTTCTGTAAGGGAAAATTTCTAGAATTTCTAGCATATTTGGGTTTCTTGAGAAAGACAATTGCAAAAGATATCATCAGGATTGGGTAAGTAAAGATTGGACAAGTGGAAGAGTGAAGAATTTTGAAAATCACACAAAATCGCGATTTTCTGGACACTATAAAAACCTGTAATTCAAAGAAAAATTCATTTGAGTGAGCGAGAGAGAGAGAGAGAGCAGCTAAAATCGCGACTTTATGCAAAATTCAAACTTTGGAGAAACTTTCAACCAAGCAAGCAAGGTAAAGAGTCTTAACATCATTTTTGAGTGCATATTCTTGCATATGAGTGGTTTTTGAACAACAAAAATAGGAAATAACTAAAAATCACGGAATTGCGATCTTCTGTTTTTGTTGGGTTTTCAGTAGGAAAAAAGTATGTTTTAAGAAATCTCTTTCATTGCATGTTAAAAAATCAATAGGGCGATTCTATTAGAAAAAAGAGAAAACTGAAAATCAACACTTCAAAAATTTCAAAAAAATTGTTCAAAATCGCGATTCTGAGGTCAACACAAAATCGCGATTTTCTGAACAAAGAACAACATCGCTATTCCCAGAACATGATTTTCATCAGAAAATCGTGTTATTTACGATTGTGAGCAATCACGATTGTCTGGGAACAGAATCGTGAAAAACACGATTTTGAGCACAGAATCGTGAAAAACACGATTTTGAGCATAGAATTGTGAAAAAACACGATTTTGAGCTCAGAATCGTGAGAAACACGATTTTGAGCACAGAATCGTGAGAAACATGATTTTGAGCACAGAATCGTGAAAAACACGATTTTGAGCACAGAATCGTGAAAAACACGATTTTGAATACAGAATCGTGAAAAACACGATTCTAGTTAGAAAATCGTGAAAAACACGATTTTAAGTTAAAAATTGTGAAAAACACGATTTTAAGTTAAAAATCGTGAAAAACACGATTTGAAGTTAAAAATCGTGAAAAACACGTTTTTTAGCACAAAATCATGAAAAACACGATTTTGAGCACAGAATCGTGAAAAACACGATTTTGAGTTCAGAATCGTGAAAAACACGATTTTGAGCACAAAATCGTGAAAAACACGATTTTGAGCACAGAATCGTGAAAAAACACGATTTTGAGCACAGAATCGTGAAAAAACACGATTCTAGTTAGAAAATCGTGAAAAACACGATTTTAAGTTCAAAATCGTGAAAAACATGACTTTGATCACAAAATCGTGAAAAACACGATTTTAGTCATAAAATCGTGAAAAATCATAAATTTGAACACAAAATCGTGAAAAACACGATTTTGAGTTCAAAATCGTGAAAAACACGATTTTAGTCAAAAAATTGTGAAAAGACACTAGCTTAGGTAGAAAATCGTGAAAAACACGATTTTCAACAGAAATTTGTGAAAAATCACTAGTTTGATCACAAAATCGTGAAAAACACGATTTTAGTCAAAAAATTGTGAAAAGACACTAGCTTAGGTAGAAAATCGTGAAAAACACGATTTTAATCAAAAAATTGTGAAAAAACACTTTCCTAGGTACAAAATCGTGGAAAACACGATTTTCAACAGAAATTAGTGGAAAATCACTAGTTTGAACACAAAATCGTGAAAAACATGATTTTGAGTTCAAAATCGTGAAAATTAGCTGAATGATCCTTAGGTCTGGGAACAAACTAAATTCACGTACTAAGCAAGACCTAGCAAGGAAGGAGATAGAGTCAGCAGTAGAGAAAGGGCAAGAAAGAAATTCAAGGCAAGAAAACGACATGGAAAATTTAAATGAAACAAATGAGCCCATGGAAACTGGGGATTACAGAAATATTCTCAAGTACGTGTATACAAATAGGTTTGGCACCTATGTATATCAGGATGGGATGCATAAGTTTCTCATTAGATTGAGAAACTTAGAAGCTCCCCTAAACATAACACCTGTAGCCCAGTTCAAAGATGGTAGGTATGAGGATAGGAAAGGGTGTGTGTACATCTTCTCCCCAGACCCAGAAAATTCAAATGACTTAGGGCAATGTGCTGACAAAGGACCTTGGGAACATAACATGGGACAACCAGATTTACCTAGACCACATGAAAACTACACTAATACTGAGCAACAACATGGGAGGAGGACACAGGCTTCACCAAATCCCTTTGATAAGGAACCAGAAGCTTATAATGAATTTTCACTCAGAAGAAGACATCATTGGCAACCTCAGGGTAGAATGCTGAGACCATATCAAGTAGCCAAATGTATGAAAAATCAATATGAAGGGTATTCAGATCCCCATGCTCATGCTGTAGAGTTTAGGCAATTAATTAGAGCGGAGGAGGTGGAAGATTACAAAGTTCAATTTGAGGCATTTGGTCTAACCCTAACTGGAACAGCATTATCATGGTTCATCCCTTTGAGAAAAGAAATGTACCTAGATATTGAATCCTTCCTAGAAGCCTTTATTGGAGAATTCTCAAAGACCGGGATAAAACATAGCACAGCCACTCTGATACACAGTTTTAAACAACAAAAGGATGAAAATGTTAGGGAGGCAGCCAGGAGATTTAAGCAATATATTGATAGATGCCCTAAAGAGGAAGTACCTTCCATGGCTAGACAAGTATCCTTATTCATAGAAGGGTTGAGAAGTGCTCAATTAAGAACCCTAGTGTACTACAGGAGATGCCCTGATCTAGGAGCTTGTGTTAAAGAAGCAATAGATTTGGAGGATAATAGAGGCCAAGATTTGTTAGCATTTGATCAACCCAGATCATATGAAGACAAAATTCCTCCAGCAGAAGAGTTGGCTCAGACCATTGCTAAAGCCCTAGAGGTAAGCACTAAAACCAATCTGATAAACTCCAAGATAAACACAAATAAAAAATGCTACAATTGTGGAGAAAGTCATCTGATACAACATTGTCCATATAAAAAACCTTCACATTTGCAAGACAGAAAGACACTCAAATATTGTACACTAGAGAGGAAATGGACCAACCATACTAGGGAAGAATGCTTCTATAATAAACAACCCATAAAGGAGAGAGACTATGGGAGCCAAAGAGAATCAGTGTATAGTGAGCAACCAAGACCAGTGCTTTGGCAACAACCTCCTATACCAACAAATGTGGTGCCAATCAAATACACCTATAGAGGAGGGAAACTCAAGAACAAAGCCACCATACAAGGAAGATTATCAATGGAATGAGGGATATCAAGAAGAATGGGAAGGTTATGAATCAAGAGAGCCAGAATTACAAGCCTTAGACTTGGGAAATGGAAGAATTGAGATGGACACTGCCACTTTCATGTATATAAGCAATAATTACATGTCCAATCAAAAACCTCAATTCAAAGGAGGACCAAAGATAACTTGTTATAAGTGTGGGGGAGATCATTTTATTAGAGACTATCCACAACCTCCTACATTAAGAATAGAAGGAGCATATTGTAAGGATTGTGGCAGGGAGCATTTGATAAAAGGATTGCCCAAAAAATCCTCAAAAACAACAAAACACAGCTAATAACATACCACTAAAAGTAGTCAATATCATGGAACAGGAAGAATTGAGTGACATTGACTTAGTGGATGTAAATGATGTAACAAGGTCACAAACAAAACAACAAGGAACAACTAAGGAACAAAATGAAGGATCAATCTCAAAGGTAAAGAGAAATAGACAAAAAGGGAAATGGTAGAGGAAGCAAAAAATGAGTAAAAATATTGAAGAAGAAAATAGGGAACAATCAAACAATACTTCTCCTCCAAAGACACAGACCCAATTGAAAATAGGAAATTCAAAAAGTCTAGACACTCTGATAAAAGCATACAAAGGAAGAATTCAAGAGGGACCAAGCCCTGCAGATCATACAATGGCTTATCCTATGCCAGACTTAGAACATGAAAGAATGCAGAAGTGTAAACAGATCATTCGGGAAGTACAACTCAAAATGGGGGAAGAAGACAATTCTCAAAAAATAGTTGAGGAATTTGAGACAACAAAAACAAGAAGAAATATTATCAGGGAAGAAAACCCACAAGTAACACTCCAAGTGAATGTAGACAAAAGATGCACAATTCTTTATCATACCACATGGGAAGATTTAATGAGACAAAATCCTCACTTACAGAACCAAGTGAAAAAATGGGAGACAATGCCAGAAAATCTTCACCCACAACTGCAGGAAATGGAGGAGTTGTGGTATATCCCCATTGATAAGATAGGAGGATATTGTGAGGGAGAAGAGGGAAACTCAACTTTAAAAATACAATTTGGTACAAACCAGGCCAAAGCTATTTTGGATAGTGGATCAGGAGTGGCCATCATGACTAAACAAACTTGGGAGAAATGGGGAAAAAATGAATTATTACCCACAAAAATGAGATTGCAACTTGCAGATGGACATATAGAGAAACCCCTAGGAATATGGGAAAAAGTGATTGTGGACATATGTGGAATAGAGATAGAACATACCTTTGCTATAGTTGAATTCCCACAATCTACTTCATATGAAATTATCCTAGGAAGACCATTCATGAGACAAATGCAAATTGTACAAGATTGGGGTAATGATTGCTTATACCTACAGAGCAAAGGAAGAATAACCAAAGTAAATCTAAGAAATGGGCACTACTGTGACATACCCCCTCAAGAATGGTATAAAATTCATCAGAATCAAGAGTTGAGTGAGGAATCAGAATTGGAGGACCAGGATGAAGCTGAATCATCAGTATGGAAGTGCAATATGATAAGAAATCTGACCAATAGGAAAGGAAGATTAAGAAGAGAGGATTGTGTGGAAGAAAGAGGGTTACAAGATGAGAATTATGTACCTCAACAATTCAAAGATGAGGAATTTGAGCCCTATGGGTGGAATCAAATCTTGGCTACCATGGATCTAGCCAGTGATGAATATGTAGGTGTGGAATTTCAAAATGAAGAAGGATATGATATTTTTCACATTGGAATACAAATGATAAAGGTATCCAGAACAGAAGAGGACATAGAAGAAATGATATTAGAAAAAGGAAAGACACAATTTTTGGAGAAAGTAAAAGCTGAAGATGCTAGTAAGGACAAAATCTCAGGCAAGTACAAGAAAAATAAACACAAGGAAATAGAGGAAAACCAGGAGAATGAGAAAAAGACAAGGGAAATGAACAAAGATCAACAGTTTGATGTACCAAAAAATTTCAAGACTTATGAAGTGGAAAATAGATTACTTCTCAGAAGGAAACCAAAGAGGGAAAAGAAGAAAGGAGAAGCTTATGACAATGAGGAAGAAACTAAGAAGATCATGATCACTCAGGAGGAGGGAGAAGAAAGACACATTGTAGTGGCTGATGACATGACAACCCAGGAAGAAGAGGCACTAAGAAATTTGGCAAGAAATTATAGGGATGTATTTGCTTATAGCTACAAGGATTTGAAAGGTATTGATCCTAAAATCTGTGAGCATAAGATTCCTATTACTCCTGAAGCAAAACCTAGTAAACAAAGACATTACACATTTAATGACAAATATTCTGCAAAGATAAAGGAAGAAATTGATAAGCTATTAGCTGCCAATTTCATCTATGAAATTGAGTATACAGAATGGATATCTCCTATAGTTGTGGTACCAAAAAAGAATGGGAAACTGAGGGTATGCATTAACTTGAAAAAGGTAAATGCAGCAACTATAAGGGACAATTATCCACTGCCTATAACAGATCATCTTCTAGAAAGAGTTGCTGGGAAGGAGGTTTATAGTTTTTTAGATGGTTTTTCAGGATACAACCAGGTCCCCATAGCATTGGAAGACCAACATAAAACTGCCTTCTCCACAGAATGGGGAATTTATGCCTTTAGGGTTATGCCCTTTGGGTTAACTAATGCTCCAACAACTTTTCAGAGATTGATGTGTCATATCTTCAAAGAATTCCTGAGGAAGGTAATGGAAATCTATGTAGATGATCTTTGTACTTTTTCATTAAAAAGACAAGATCACTTGCAGGACTTAGAGAATATATTCAGGAAATGCAGAACCTACAGAGTATGCTTAAATCGAGAGAAATGTGTATTCTTTGTGAGACAAGGAAGAATGTTGGGTCATATAGTCTCTAAAAATGGAATTTCAACTGATGAGAAGAAAATAAAGGCCATAATAGAGCTTTCAAGACCAACAAGTGTAAAAGAACTTCAAACTTTTATGCGACATTGTGGGTACTATAGGAAATTTGTACACAAATTTGCTGATATAGCAAAACCCTTATATGCCCTAATTACAAAGTTTGAATGGACCAAGGAGTGTGACCAAGCCTTTGAAACTCTAAAAACTTGTTTGGTAACAGCCCCAATTCTGAAAACACCTCAATGGGACAAAATTTTTCATGTTCATGTGGATGCTTCCAATTATGCTTTGGGAGTGTTAGCACAACCAATAGAAGGAAGCAAGTTAGATTTTCCAGTGGCCTATGCTAGTAGACAATTGAATCTAACAGAGAAAAATTACACAACCACTGAAAGAGAGGGATTGGGCATGGTATTTGCTGTAAAAAAATACAGACATTACCTTTTGGCCAAGAAGTTTAAGTTCTTTGTAGACCATCAAGCTCTGTTATATTTGGTAAATAAACCTTGTCACACATGAAGAATAGTCAGATGGTTTCTATTGTTAATGGAATTTGAGTTTGAAGTAGTGGTCAAACAAGGGAAAACACACTTGAGAGTAGATCATTTATCTCGAATCCAGTCTGAAGAACCCAGTTCACCTTTAGATGACAATCTGCCAGACTTCTTATCTCTTTAAAGTTGAAAGTGTTCCTGAGTGGGCCATGACTTTAGTACCATTATTAACTATGGGACCTTGTAGAACAATTGGGAATAATGCACACCTAGTATTACAAAGCAGGAACTTCATGTTACTAGTTGGGCATTTATACCATCTCAACCACACAGGCATATTAGAATATTGCACTCCTGAGGAGGAGCAACAAGAATATCTGAGGAGAGCTCATCATTGGAACCCTTGCACTCATGCTTCTAGGGTAGTCACCCTAAGTAATCTCAATAGGATGGGGGTACATTGGCCTAATAAAATTCAAGATGTATCAAAATACATTGCCAATTGCAGGAAGTGTCAAATATTACAAGATTTAGAATTCATAACTCTATATTGGTTCCAGAAAAATCCAGATTGGAGTGAAAATATCATTGAAGAATTGAGAAGGAAGGAGAAAGGAAAGCAAGTCATAGCTGGTACAGATTCAAAAAATTTACAAGCAATCTCAGAAGAATATCAATTGATAGGGGAACAATTGTATAAGAGAGGAATGGATGGATACCTAAGAATTTGTGTTCCTGAGAATAAATATCTGGAAATGTTGGAAATGGCACACTCTGGAGTGACAGGAGGACACTTTTCAAGTGACAGAACTGCTAAACTCATTTTATATTCTGGCTTTTGGTGGCCAACGCTATTTCCTGATGCAAGAATCTATGTAAAAAGGTGTGATGTTTGTCAAAGGGTAAGTCAACCAAACAGAAGAAATGATATGCCATTGGTTCCATTAATTTCAGCCAGAGCCTTTAGTAAATGGGGATTGGATTTCATTGGACCTATACATCCTCTAGCAAAACAATCCCATGCCGAATACATCATAGTGGCTACAGATACCTGACAAAGTGGGCCGAGGCCAAAGCCACAAAGAGAAATGATGCTAATACTACTGCCAGATTCCTATATGAAAACATTATCACCAGATTTGGACTTCCAATTGAACTAGTAAGTGATAGGGGGACCCATTTTATAAACCAAATCATAGAAAACATCACTGAATATTTCTTGATCAGTCATAGAAAGTCAGCCCCATATCACCCACAAGCCAATGGGCTAGCAGAAAGTACTAATAAAGTACTTTGTACTGTACTATCAAAATTAGTGAACACAAATAGGAATGATTGGGATCTACAACTTAATCATGTCCTATGGGCGTATAGAGTGGCTTACAAAACTGCAATAGGGAGCACACCATTCAATCTAGTATATGGACAAAATGCAGTTTTACCAATGGAATTCCTTATTCCAACATTAAAAGTAGGAAGTCACTATAATTGGACTGGACATGAACTATCAGAAAGAGTAATGGAATTGGAAAAGTTGGGAGCATCTAGACTCCAAGCCATTATGAGTTTATATGTGGACAAGAAAAGGCAAAAAGCTTATCATGATGTTCACATAAAAGAGAAAGATCTACAGGTAGGAGATCTAGTGTTGGCTTACACAGTCAGAGAACATCAGAAAAAGTTCCAGAAAAAAGGACATGGACCATATATTATACATCAGATAAGCAACAGTGGAGCCATTCAACTAGCTAACATAGATGGAGAAATCATGCCAAACTTTATAAGTGGATGTAGAGTTAAGAGGTATGATTGCCCATTAACTGTTGATGAATGGAGAAGGTTGCAACAAGCTCAAAACAGGAAAAGAGAAGAGGAAGACATGAGAAAGGAAGCCCAGCAGGAAGCCATGAAAAGGATAAGAAAAATCAATGAGCTTAGGGAAGTCTGTCTGTGTGAAACTCCTCTCAAACCAAAGGAACATGTCCCTGTGATGATAATGGATTTTCAAAATGAAAGCATTAGGGTTTTGATAGATTCTGGAGCACAAGTAAATCTGATAAGTTCAGCTTTGGTAAGTGAGTTCAACATAAAAAGAACTAAAAGTAGAACCCTAATCAAAACTTTGGAAGGTCAAATAGTACAGAGCATGTCTTCACTGACTATTGAAGTAAAGTTTAATGAAGAATATATGAAAATAGACTGTGAAGAATGGCCAGATAATTTGATGAGTGAAAAAGTGATTTTAGGACAACCATGGCTTCAACAAGGTAAAGTGATCTTGGATTTTGAAAAAATGAAGCTTAAATTGAACATAAATGACAAAAGGTTTTTAATATTTCTATTGAGTAATGAAAAACAAGAAATTCAATCAGATGTGCATGATATACACTTTGAAGGATTCACTTTTGCATTTGAGGATACACAGACATTACCAATACAAATGTTAAAAGATCAAGCTTCATATAATCAAAATCAGCAAAAGATTGGAAGAACAAAGAAGGGTGGAGAGATAGGAAGAAGATGGCAATCATGGCATTGTCTAAAGAATCAAAGCATCAGAGCAAAAAGCACATAGGAAAGGGACTACACTAGACATCTTGCTACACCTGTGATGATCACTTTTTGAGTCTTTCCTGGAGAAATGGAATTTATTTTGGATTTTTTCATTCTTATGTCATGACATCTAAAAATAAATTCCTACATATTACTCTTTGATTTCTTGCAACTTATGTGGGTAGAGTTTTTCTTTGTGTATTTTATTGTCCTCAGAAAATGGTGAATACAAAGGCGTTGCCAATTCATGACTTCAAGGCAGAATCAGTGGTTCTATCAAGAGGCCATTGGTTTCTGGACAGTGAAACTGTGGAGGAACAAGTGGACCTGGAGTCAGATGATGAGCCAGAAATTCCAGAGGCTGAGAAGGTTGTGAAGGAACTTAAGGAGACCCTAAACATCATTGGCCAACACATATTTACAGTGGGAGTAGGAGGATACAAGTATACAATGTTGTGCCAGGAGTTCTATAGGTTTCAAAGAGTGGCAGTCAACATGAAGAGATGGAAGGCAGTAGGACTGCATAGAATATTGGAGGAGCCTATCTTTTTTATTGACTTTGAGAGAGTATCACAAGTAATGAATAGTTTGATAGAAATAGGAAGAGGGAATGATGCCTATTTCAGATGCAAAGTCAAAAACAAGGATAATCAGGAAGTAGGTATCACTATCAAGGCAGAACATATCAGAGCAGCACTGCAATTCTACACAATGGAACCAAACTTGATCCGAGTTTTGTCAAAAAGAATAAGGAAACTTACATAGGCTATGCAAAATTCAGTGACTTCAAAGGAAGGGAGAATGAGGAATATGCTGTAAGGATGTTCTTACAGTACTTTTGTTTTCCAAAATTACCAAGATATACAATGCCTCATAAGTCAGTGACATTATTGATGTTCAACAACAAGGATAGAACCAAACCTTTTGCAGTAATGGATGTCTCACCATACATCCATGAGCAGCTGAAAGAAGCAACAAAACACTGGGAGCAGAAGAAGTTCATAAATGGAGCCCAATTTTTAACAAGAATCATTTATCATGTTCTAGGGATGGAAGATCAACTGAAATTGGCTCTAGAGGCACAGTATTTCAGAAGCCTTATGGCTGGAATCAAGAGTCCTCCAAGGAAAATGACTGAAAGGGAAACAGAAGGACAAACCCGCATGAGGGGAACAGGTATGAAAAGGAAGATGATATCTGAGGAAGTAATTCCAATAAAGAAAAGAAGGTTGGACCCAAGGAAGGTGGAACTAGAAATGGAGGAAGCCACAAAAGAGGAACATGAGGAGGCACAGAAATAGGTTCAAGCCTCTAGTGAACCACATCCACCCCAAACAAGCAAAGAGCAATTATACACCTATTTAACCCAAGGGAATAACAAGAGAGCTATGTATGAAGCACAATACCAAAAAATGTTGGAAGACTATTCATGCAAAGCTACAGACTGGGTTCAGGAGGAGGTGGAGCACTATGAAGCTCTCCATGATCAAATGATGACAGCTGAAACAGAAGAAGTGTTTGTCAGAAAAGAGGTTGAGTTGCTGGCCTATTTCAAGGAATCGCAAGGACCTCCAAAGACCAGAACCACTGTGGTGGTAAAAAAGAAGGTTCCAAAGAAGCCAGTACAAAAGAAGAAATTGACCAAGAAAGGAAAGGGCAAATCCATAACTGAAACTGTTATCACCAAAGAAAGGGAGGAAGTAATCATGGAGGAAACTCAAAAGCCATCCATTGTGGAAGAAGTATCAAGACCCACAGAACCAGAAATAGGAGGGCCTTCACACTTTTCTTCTGATTCTGACAGTGATATTGAGAGTTTCCTGTTAAAGAGTTTAAATTTATCAATACCAAATACTCCCAATGTCATTTTACAGACCTCTGAGAAACAAAAGACACCTGAGGAGTTGAAGAGGAAGTCTCAGGAGAAGCCACTTCAGGAACAGGTAGAAAAACAGCTCAGTCTAGAAGATGAAAGAAGAATAATGAAGGGAAAAGTAGTAATGATAGAACAAGCAAGTGAAATAAGGGAAGAAGTTAGTTGTGGAATAGTGCATATTGGGATGAAATCTATATGGACAAAACCCTCACAGAACTACTTCAAACTAGAGGAGAGCATAGAAGAAATAGCCAAGAAGGCACAAGTGAGCAGCTCAGTCATAAAGCAAAAAGGCACAAATCAAGATTCACTATAGGAAGCAGAGGAAATAGTTGAGAAAGATAATGTTCAAGAAGTCACAGGGAAAGTAGTGGAAAAAGAGATCATTCAGAGTATAAAGGATGTGCTGCATGATTTAAAGAATTATGAGGAATTTACATCCAATGAGGATCAGAGGTAGCAATGGACCTCATGGACATTGATGAACAGGAAGAAGAATACAAAGAGGAAAAAAGTAATGATCAGGTGAAAAATTTTCAAATAATTGAATCAGTTCTAGCCCAGGAAAAGGAAAGGCAGGAAGAACAAACAGGTGAATACCAGGAAAATTCTGTTGGGAAAACTGAATATAACCTGTTCTAGGAAACTTTAAGCCAGGAAAAGGAGATACAAGTAAAGGAAGGATATCTTTCTGAAGAAACTCAACAGGTGTTGGAGAAAGAAAAAGTACAGGAAATGAAGCTGATCTCAAATGTATTAGAGCAAAGGAATTCAGGTATTCAAGAAGACATGGCAGATTTAGAAACATTGGACACTCATCCAAGCCATGAAGAAAACAAGGCCAAGATTATAGAATATGAAGGAGAAGAGGAAGAGGAGAGTGAATGCAAAGAGGACAAACAGCTAGAAACCAAACAAATAGCAATGGAAGGAGGATTGGAAAGAATACCAAAGAGTATAAGATCAGCATGCCAACTCATTATGAATAACATTGAACAGTTCAGACCCTCTAGCCGGAACATGATCATTTCAGGGATGGTAGCAGAGTCAAAATTTGAAAAAGGCAGTATGGTTATTAAAGAGCATAAAAGGGAAAAGGAGCATATGGCAGAGCAACTAAGGAAGGTGCAAGAGAAGAATGAGGAGTTTTCCAATAAAATAATTGCTTTGGAAGAGCTGGAAGTACAGAAGCAAAACAAGATTCAATCACTACAAGGAATACGGGCGTGTAGCGACGGTTAATGCGACAGAATTTCGGCGCTATAAAATTGCAACTTGCGTCAAAATTACCGTCGAGCACGGACCGTCAATTATACGATGCAAAAACCGACGGTATTTGCAACCTGTATTGCGACGCTCCCGCTTAACGTCGCTTAAACGATGCTTGTCAAAGGCATCGCTTAAGCGACGCTTTTTTGCGTCGCATAAGCGACGGTGCACACCGTCGTATAAGCGACGCTAAGGAAATGTCGCTTATACGACGACGCATAGCATCGCTTACACGACGATCTGTTGACGGACAAAAATTAAAACGTTGGAGGCTCTGCAATCGGCATTTTCACGCATCCGATCGAAGAGCTCTCCAACGTTCGCAATTGCGCTGCGCTTACGAGCTGAAGCAAGTATATGCAGAATTGTTGTTTTGCTTAAGCTCTCTATTATTGTCTCCCTCTGTCTTTGTTTCTCTCTTTCTACATCTTTCTCTCTTTCTACATCTTTCTCTCTTTGAATTCTCTCTCTCTCTCTAGATCTCTCTCTCTAGATCTCTCTCTCTCTCTAGATCTCTCTCTCTCTCTAGATCTCGCTCTCTCTCTCTCTCTCTCTCTCTCTCTCTCTCTCTCTCTCTTTTCTCTCTCTTTATTGCAGGTTATTCAAGAAGCTAACCAAGCAAAAACTATGGATCACAATTGTAAGTACAATTTCTATTATTTGTAGATCATTTGAATTGTGTTATTTTCATTACATACCATACTCATACTTATTGATATGCACTCATACACTTATACATGATGAAGAAGCACACACACATGCATATACCTACATATACACATATACATGCACATACACACACATACACATAGAGTTATACATATACACACACATACACAAGAACATGCACATATTGATACATACATATACACTTATACATGCACATGCATATACATACATATACGCACACATACACATGCACATATACACATATACATGCACATACACACACATACACATAGAGTTATACATATACATTCATATACATATACACACACATACACATGCACATGCACATACTCATACACACATATACACTTATACATGCACATGCACATACATACATTATATACACACACATACACATGCACATACATACATATACACACACATACATATACACTTAGGTACACACATATGAATGAATTATATAATTAAAGTATTAAAACACATGCTTAATATAAACAATAATAACAATCAATAGAACAAAACTCTTCATTACTTAATACCATACACACAATTCAAAACATATATATATATATATATATATATATATATATATATATATATATATATATATATATATATATATATATATATATATATATATATATATATATATATATATATATATCAATGTAAATACATATAATCCAATGTCATAATCAACTAAAATCCTAATCATCATCATCATGATCATCATCATCATCAGCAATATCATGATCATCCTGATCTTCCTCATCCTCATCGTCATGATCACCTTGTGACGATCGAGATCGTCCCTCCTGTGTTTGTCTCTCCACCTCATCCATATTTGTCTCCCCATAATACTCCTATATTACATATAACAAACATAAATCAATAAAATAATTAAAACATTCATAACAACAAAATAATTATATAAAATTTAAAAATACTCACAAAGGCATCAGGATGATCTTGTATATACTCGCTCAAACGCCGATATCCAAAATGTGTAGCATACTTGATCTCGTGTTTCGTAGGATATTGGCCATAATCCTTTCGCTGCAATGAAACAAATAAAAAACATTAGTTGCTTGCATTTTAACTAAAATAAAAAATATACTCACAATAACACATATACTTACAAACGTAGCTACAAAACCATTATGGCCCATTTGGCCTAAGTGCGATGTGTGGCCCGACTCCACTCTCTTCTTTGCAGCAGCCTGTTTATTCAAGGAAAAAAATACATAAATTAAATTAAAAAAATACTAAAACATCTAAAAATTATAAATATAAACTATTAATTTGTGTACCTTCTGCTGAGGAAATGACTCCTAAAGATGTAGCTGTCTACGAAAAAACTGCCACGACTCAGGTGGTATGTTAGCTCACCTCTTATTTTTTTCGACCATACAATATCTCCTGTTAATTTAATCTCAAACAGAAAAAAAAGTCAGAATACATACACATATATACAAACATATACACATACACATACACATACACATACACATATACATGCAAACATATACGCATGCATATATGTATATATATACACATATACATACATATAACATAAACACACATATACATATCCACATATATACGTACACACACATGCATGCATATACACTCATTCATACAAAATACATGCATTTATCCCACAATAATATGTAGTTGTGTATATGTGATTATGTGTGTATGTATAAATGTGTATATGTGAATATGTGTGTATGTGTAAATATGTATATGTGAATTTTTTATTTATGTAGATAATCAAATTATTAATATCAAATACCATTATTTGTAGATTTTGATCAATCAGATGGAACTCCACCACCGTCTCCTCATCGTGCAACGACTTTATACTGTAAGTATATGAAATATTTAATTTTAACTATATTTGATGGATACATAATTTATATATATTTTTTATGTTTCTTATGATGTGCAGATTCTGATCAATCAGAGGGTACTCCACCACCTCCTACCCATGCAACGACTTCACATGTGTCCTCCGATAGGAATTATGATTAATTTTACTATCAAGAGCATATTATATGTTGGTGTAACTCTTGTTATGGCACGTATCGAAGACCACGATTGGAATGTATTCAACATGAGGCAGAGTATGGTACTTTTGAGCATGCACCATCACCTAGTCAATGTGATAATGCTTGGGTATCTATTTTCTATATATATTAATGTCATTATTTTATTTAAAAACTATGTATAAAATCAAATTATTATTGATATACAAGAATACTTGCTCGATGATGATGATGATGATGATTTTTCTCATAATGTTAATATACCTCGTACACGTCATGGACTTGCTATTCATCAATTACAAGCAGAGGTTTCTAGAAATCCTCTACCTCCTGGTTTAGAGAATGAAACGGCTGGAGATTATCCATTGCCAGCTCGTGATCAATCTTTAGTACAAACATATGATAGAAGAAGATATGGAGGATGGAATAGAGGACCACTTCCTTTAGATGGAGAGGTTTTCAACTTTTTGGGTAATCGCTATATGATTGCTCCATCCACTATTACTAATGCTGGTCGTGGTCTCTTTATTGTAGAGGATTTGTATGTGCCTCCAAACTCTGAAGTCACTCTTATGTCATTTTGTGGTCCTATATATGGATGGGGAGATTGGCATCGACTTTCACGTTATGTTCAAAGCATGAGTACTTATGGAATATGCTTGAACACAGCATCTCTTACTAGTAGAAGGATTATACATGCAGAAAATGAAAGATTATATATTGATGGAAGACCTTACACACATGGAAATATAGCAGGTTTAATAAATAGTAGTCGAGGGTTACATAATAGATCAAGGACTAATTGCACATTTGAGGAGCGTGAAAATAGTCATGAATCACCATACATGAGTAGAGATGTATCAAGATACATAGTTGTCAATGCTATTACTACATTACATGCTGGTGATGAACTATTAGTGAATTATGGATGGCGTAGACCTCCAAGAGCACCTTTTAGCTAGAGAGAATAAAAATTTTCTATCCATATTTAATAATTTATATACTTAATTTTATATTTGAAGTTTAATTTTTATTCATTTATGGAATACTAATGAGTTTTATTTATATGTGTAGATTCCAACGTATGATGTTGATGATATTCATCCACAACACATTCACAATTACCAATAAGACCTCATTTATTAGAAGCTTCCATGAGGAGGCTACGCAAAACTAAGCCTGTGCAATATGCAAAGTTGAAAGATCTATATTCAAAAGATGATAAAGTACAAGATTTGTGTGACAATGATGAAGATGATGGCATGGCAGATTTTATTGAGGATTGGTATCAAAATGACAGTGAGAGCATGGATATTTCTAAAAATGAGAAATATCTTTGAGAGGAATGTCTAAAGCATGTATATGAAGGAAGTCATTTGACACGACTAAATGCGAGCTTACTTATTCTCAACCTTCAAAATCGTTTTGGATGGAGTAATGTATCTGTTTCGACACTATTAAGGTATAAATTTCAATTTTCTATCTATTTATATATATATATATATGCATAAATATATATACATATATAAATACATGTAGGTTTTTATTCTTACTTTAGATAAGGTTATAAGAACAAGAACTTGAATTGAATTGAAACTTTTTGTCCGCGCATCTTTTAAAACTATTAATGCATCTTTCCAAATATTCGCAATGGTGACCTGGATGAGTCGCATGCACAGAGGTTACTCAAGAGACAACAATCTGATTATAATGGAGTAGTCCACTTTGTATCCTAAAGTTCAGATGCTCATCATTGACATGCAAGAGGTTTACTGCATACCCGAGAAATCCTGCTCTATCTTGACTAACCTCTGTGCATGCGATTCATCCAGGTCACCATTATATGAACATATGTGTGAATTGACAGGATACGATTGTTTTGCGTAAATATTTTGAAAGATGCATTAATAGTTTTAAAAGATGCGCCGACAAAAAGTATCTATTCAATTCAAGTTCTTGCTCTTACCTTATCTAAAGTAAGAATAAAAACCTGCATGTATATATGTATATATATTTATTTACCTTTTTTAATATATCTTTTTTTGATAAACTTATAGGTTATTATCTGAAAAGTTTTTACCAAGTCAAAATATTCTTCCTACCTCACATGATGAAATGAAGAAGATAATCAACAATCTTGGTATAGATTATCAATGTATACATGCATGTCCTAACGATTGTATTTTATATAGAGGTGAATATGGAGACTCTTTGACATGTCCCAAATGTCAATCTCCTCGATATAAGGGTGAAGAAGGTAAAATCCCGAATAAGGTATTGAGACATTTTCCATTGGCTCCACGGATTAGACATATGTTTCAAAGCCCCGAATTATCAAAGCTTTTGACTTGGGGACATGATCACAAAAGTACTGATGGAATAATCAGAATTCCTCATGATAGTGTTGCTTTTCAGCATATTGATTCTACATGGCGTGAATTTGCACAAAATCCACAGAATCTAAAGTTAGGAGTTGCATTAGATGGGGTTAATCCATTCTCCATGAAATCCAGTAAATGGTCAACATGGCCAGTGGTAGTCATAAACTACAATCTTCTGCCATATCTTAGCATTAAAAAGGAACATTTAATGCTTTCACTTTTAATCCCAGGCAAAAGACAAGTTAAAGATATGAATGTATATCTTGCTCCTCTCATTGACGATCTTCAAGAGTCATGGAGAGGTATTAATGTCATTGATATATCGAAAAGCATCAATGAAAGACATATTACGATTCGTGGTATTGTGGCTTGGACTATTCACGATTTTCCTGGATATGGTGTTTGTTCAGGTATTGATGTAATTTTTTTATTCAATATGCATGTAAATAAATATGATTTAATCTAATTATATTTTTATCATTTTCCATGATGCAGGAATATCTACTAAGGGTTATAAAGCTTGTCCATATTGTGGTGATTGGTTGAGATCAATCTATAGTAAGAATCTCAACAAAAATATTTATCTTCGACATCGACGATTCTTGCCTGATGATCATCCATTAAGATCTAAAAGAGAAGCGATACATTTTAATGGAAAGCTTGAAACAGGCCAGTATCCAAAACCTATGATGCCTATGGATTGGTATAAAAAATGGACAGATGGACCTCTGATAGATCTAGAAGCAAAAATCTTCAGTGATGATTCAGATAATGAGTATGTGAACAGAGGTAAAGGGAAATTGGCACTCGCAGAGAACATATCAATATGGTATTCTTTGGAGTATTGGAAAGAGTTAAAAGTATGTCATCTTCTTGATCCTATGCATATATTCAAAAATATTGGTTATTCACTATGGCAGCATCTTCTTGGACTAAAAGATACCACAACATCAAGGAATGATTTGAAAGATAAAAAATCCAAACCAAAGTTATGGCCAGTTTTTGATAGACATCGACAAGAAATGACTTATGCATCTGCTCCTTGGGTACTTACAACAAAAGAGATACAGACTATCAACAATAGAATTCAATTGATCAAGACTCCTATAGGATATGGAGCATCGTTTCAAAACATGTTTACTATGGATGATAAGAGCTTATCTGGATTAAAGACCCATGACTGGCATAACTTTTTGAAACATATTTTACCTTTGGTTATCGATGGATGTACAACGAAAGGAGTACGAGATGTGATCTATCGTCTTGGATCACTTATAAGGTAATTATGATACTTTTATATTTAATATGTATGAATATTGGATATCTTTTATTTTTTTAATTAACTTCTTTACAATTGTTTTTATGATTTGTATAGGTGGATTACATCCAAAGAGATCGATAAAAATTCGATCCCACAAAAAAAACGTGAATGCAAAGAGCTACTATGTTTGATGGAAAAAGAACTTCCTACTTCATTTTTTGATATTCAAGTTCATTTTACTAGTCCATCTTGTAGATGAGATAGAGATTGCTGGTGTTGTCAACACTCGATGGATGTTTTGGGTCGAGCGATTTATGGGAATACTAAAAGGTTACGTGCGACAAAGAGCAAAACCAGAAGGATCCATGGCAAAGGGTTGGATGCTTGAAGAGTGCATGTATTACGTTAGTGAGTACCTTGAAAGAGTTCATGAAGAAGCTCCACGTGCATGGACCAACGAGTCTTCTTCAAAAATAACAGATGAGGTATTATCAGGTAAGGGGGTTCCATTCTTATTTACATTTCAAGAAAAAAATGATGTTTCTACTTTTGTAGCATATAATAGCGAATGCATGCAAGCATTCGTTAGCGAGTACGAGGAACTTCAAAGTCTCCAAAGTAAAAGGCGAAAAAACAAAAGATCTAGACGTAATCTCGATAATAATGAGATTACAGATATACCTTCTTTCACGGATTGGCTATATAGTCGTTTGCAACGTGCCAACGCAAATAATGAAGAAATCTCAGATGAGCAAAGAGAGTTAATGATAGGTTGTGAACAAAAGGTAATTTTATTAAAATATATATTTTATTTTTTTCATATATGTATGTTAGTTTCTATTTACTAATTGAATTTATTTTGCAGGCTCGAATGTTCACTAATATGTGGGCTTTTGGACAGCATATTAGAATCAAAGCCATTGATTCTTTACGTAAAACAGAGGATTCTAGTATTGTTGCTTGTTTCAAGCAACTATCACGTGCTAGCTCAAAAGACACGAACCTTATAGATAGCGAACTTGGTTACGTAGGAACTATTGTTGGTATCTACGAAATTTCATTTCGTACATTCAAACAGGTAGAAAAAAGTTTATATATTTTTTTTAGAGTTAGTTATTTTTTTAAGCACCTAATAATGGGACGTTTTTGTTGTTATATATTTTGATAGGTCATTTTGAAGGTTGACTGGTATCGAGCGGAGTATAAAGGTAGTAATTCTACAATAAAAAAGGAATTATCTGGGTTTTGGGCAATTGATTCTTCCAAGGTAATGCGATCTACTAAAGAACCATATATTCTTCCTAGGCATATTGAACAAGCATTTTTTTATAAAAACCCAGATGCTCATCCTTGGTGGCAAGTCATTCATGTGCAACCTAGAGGTAGGTCATTGTTTGAACAGTTTATTGTTAGAGAGATTGAAGAAAGTCCTCTTGATGATTCAACATCAGATACTGATACATCAACATTTGGAATAGAAATTAGACTCATTATACGTGATAATGATACTAATCTTTTTGATGAAGAGGATAATTCTCTACATGCTGATTCTACTGATGAGGAAGAGGAATTACCAGAAATAGATATTAATCCACCAATAGATGATGTGATTCATGAGAACATAGATTTAACAATAGAAGAAATAAATGAAATCAATAAGGATAATGAAGATGAGACTATATTGATGTCTTACCAAAATGATGGCAATAATGAAAACATATGAGCAAATTAGATAGTGACTTGAAGCTTCTGAATGGATATCAGATAATAGGTTTTTTTTATTAACTTGAATAATGATGAATCCTACTAGAGAGATGAAATCATGTTCTTCTAAGTTAGAACATGAAGCTCGGGGGTATGCCTAATTATTTTATATATAGCTTTATCTTCGAGGAGTAAATTTTTATCATGTATGTATGCATATGTGTGTGTATTCATGTGTATTATATGTATACATATATTAGTATGCATATATATGTATTTCATGTATATGTATGTGTTTGCATGTGTGTGATATATGTATACATGTGTTAAATATGCATATGTGTATATATGCATATGCATTTATGTAAAATATTCATGTATTCATGTACGTAATATATGCAAGTGTTTATAATTGTGTACATGTATATATGTATATGTGTCTATGTGTAAATATGTACATGTAAATATGTATGCATGTATATATATGTTTATGTGTGCATGTAGGCATGTACATGTATGTGTAAATATGTACATGTAAATATGTTAGTATGTATATATATATTTATGTGTGCATTTAGGCATGTATGTGTGATGCATAATATATCTACTCCATTTTCTATTTATGTATCCTATCTACATGATGTGTATATATCTTTACATATATTATGAATCATGATCCTCGTTGATTCGAGTAGCTATATATAGAGGCATAAGGTTGGGAGGAGAGACATCTCTCTAGTAGGACGTCGGAGGTGTACATATACTTCAAACATATGGCTAAAAGGTTGAATTAGAGTTTTTAAATTAGGGATTTCAAAACCCTAATATCGAGATTAGTGTTCTCTCTCTCTCTCTCATATACATACATACTATGCATTGTCACGACGATGCGCCATAAGTGTCCGCATCTCTTTTAAACACCATTTAAGAGACCACCCTGTCCCAAACTCCGTCTCAAGTGAACTGAGCACGTACTTTTTATCCCTCTCATCATGCTCACTACAAAAATAAAAAACATAATATAAATAAAACATAAGATATATATTTCAATTTATATGTAAAACTTTTACTTACTTCCACGGTAAGTGGATAAAGCGCAGGTAAGAGTCGCATAGTGCATGCATTCTCCTCTTGAACTCCAATCCATTTCCTATGTATACAATATTCCCCTCTGGCTCTATGTCGCACTCTACTCCTAACGTGCCTATGTATATGTGTGTGCATGTGTATGCATTATGTGTGCATGTGTGTATGTGTATGCATTATGCATTGTGTATGTGTGTCTATGTGTGTGTATTTGTGTGTATGTGTGTGTGTGTCTATGCGTATGTGTGTGTGTGTCTATGCGTGTATGTGTGTGTACATATGTATGTGTGTGCATGTGTATGTGTGTGTGCATGTATATGTGTGTGCATGTGTATATGTGTGTGCATGTGTATGCATTATGTGTGCATGTGTGTATGTGTATGCATTATGCATGTGTATGTGTGTGTGCATGTATATGTGTGTGCATGTGTATATGTGTGTGCATGTGTATGCATTATGTGTGTGTGTGTCTATGCGTATGTGTGTGTGTGTCTATGCGTGTATATGTGTGTGTACATATGTATGTGTGTGTGCATGTATATGTGTGTGCATGTGTATATGTGTGTGCATGTGTATGCATTATGTGTGCATGTGTGTATGTGTATGCATTATGCATTGTGTATGTGTGTCTATGCGTGTGTATTTGTGTGTATGTGTGTGTGTGTGTCTATGCGTATGTGTGTGTGTGTCTATGCGTGTATATGTGTGTGTACATATGTGTGTGTGTGCATGTGTATGTGTGTGTGCATGTATATGTGTGTGCATGTGTATATGTGTGTGCATGTGTATGCATTATGTGTGCATGTGTGTATGTGTATGCATTATGCATGTGTATGTGTGTGTGCATGTATATGTGTGTGCATGTGTATGCATTATGTGAGTGTGTGTCTATGCGTATGTGTGTGTGTCTATGCGTGTATATGTGTATGTACATATGTATGTGTGTGTACATATGTATGTGTGTGTGCATGTGTATGTGTGTGTGCATGTATATGTGTGTGCATGTGTATATGTGTGTGCATGTGTATGCATTATGTGTGCATGTGTGTATGTGTATGCATTATGCATGTGTATGTGTGTGTGCATGTGTACATGTGTGTGCATGTGTATGCATTATGTGAGTGTGTGTCTATGCGTATGTGTGTGTGTGTGTGTCTATGCATGTATATGTGTGTGTGCATGTGTATATGTGTGTGCATGTGTATGCATTATGTGTGCATGTGTGTATGTGTATGCATTATGCATTGTGTATGTGTGTCTATGTGTGTATGTGTGTGTGTATGTGTGCATTGTGTATATGTGTGTGTGTGTCTATGCGTATGTGTGTGTGTGTGTGTCTATGCGTGTATATGTGTGTGTACATATGTGTGTGTGTACATATGTGTGTGTGTGTATGCATGTGTATGTGTGTGTGCATGTATATGTGTGTGCATGTGTATATGTGTGTGCATGTGTATGCATTATGTGTGCATGTGTGTATGTGTATGCATTATGCATGTGTATGTGTGTGTGCATGTATATGTGTGTGCATGTGTATATGTGTGTTCATGTGTATGCATTATGTGAGTGTGTGTCTATGCGTATGTGTGTGTGTATGCGTGTATATGTGTGTGTACATATGTATGTGTGTGTGCATGTATATGTGTGTGCATGTGTATGCATTATGTGTGCATGTGTATGAATTATGCATTGTGTATGTGTGTCTATGTGTGTGTATTTGTGTGTATGTGTGTGTGTGTGTCTATGTGTATGTGTGTGTGTCTATGCGTGTATATGTGTGTGTGTCTAAGTGTGTGTGTGCGCATACCTGTCAATAGTCTCCCTTCTCTCTCTCCCTCTCGCGCGCGCTCTTTCTCTCTCTCTCTCTCTCTCTCTCTCTCTCTCTCTCTCTCTCTCTCTCTCTCTCTCTCTCTCTCTCTCTCTCTCTCTCTCTCTCTCTCTCTCTCTCTCTCTCTCTCTCTCTCTCTCTCTCTCTCTCTCTCTCTCGGTCTTTGTGTTCTTCCTCGCGTTCAAGGCGTGCCGGGAGAATTGAAATTTTTTTTTTTACATTCCAGAGCGTCGCATATGCGACGCTCTGCAGTTTGCCAACGTCGCTAAGTGCGTCGCTAACCAGTGACGCTCTTAGCGACGCTTTGGTGTAGCGTCGCATAAGCGACGCTATCGTCGCTTATGCGACGATGCTCAGCCAAAAAAAAAAATCCGAATTTTTTACCGTCGCTTATGCGACGATTTCGTCGCATAAGCGACGGTTTTCGTTTTTTTCCCGATTCGGGGGCGTCGCTACACCCCCCTTTTTCTTGTAGTGAATACTTGGAAGAAAAGAGTATGCAACTAACAGAGCAGAACAATAAATTGGAAAAAGAATTGAGAAAGATTGAGGGAAGGTATAGAACTCTGCAAACTTCCTATCAAATTTTGACTAAAGCTAATGAAGAAATCAATAAGCTGCTATTGGAGGAAGGGCAATTAAAGGAGGAAAGTCAGACAGCCCAGATAACAGAGGAAGAAAAGGAAGGATTACATAAGGAGATTCAGAGATTACAAGGAGAATTGAAAGAAGCCAAAGAATTAGAAAAGCAGGCTAGTACACATGCTGCTACGTCTATGAGAGGGTATAATAAGCTATACATGGATATGGAAAAGGAAAGGAGTGATTGGCAGACAAAGAGAGAAAAGGAACAGAATGAGTGGAAAAAAGAAAGAGAATTATGGGCACAACAGAATGGGAGTCTGATGCTGACTATAGAAGAATTGCAGAAGAAATTGGATAAACCACAAATCCAGGAAGAAACACATGTGGAAACCACATATACAGAAGGATATGGGGTAGAAAATATTGAGGGAATACAACATGACAGTGAACCAGCAGACAAAAGATCAGAAGAAGAATATTCAGAGGATTTTGTGAAGAAATTGATGACAAGTAGAGATTCTAGAATGGAGTTCATCAGAAAGATGCATGATGAGTATGAAGAACAAATTGTCACATTTGCATTAAATAAGGGAATCAATCCAGATCAGCATCACTGGGCCACAGATGGATTGGGAATACCGCTATGTATGATTTTGGAGAGTATAAAGAATTATCAATTGGCCAGAGTTGGGCTACCTCCAAACAAATACCTTGAGTATGAAGAGGACATCAATGTCACTAAAGAACTATTTGAAAGAGCCAACCCTTAGTGGAGAAATAAATGGTTGGATGCCAACAAAGAATGTAGGAAAATCTGGAAGGAGGCACCTCTTCATTTAAAAATCAATCCAGCTTATTGTCTAGTGGCACGAAGGAGAGAATGGACAGTTTTTTGGGATAGAAGAAAAGAAGGTCAAATTCCACCCAAGTGGTTGAATTTCCCTAAAATAGAAAGTCCAAAGGCAGGCACATGGCCTACTAAGAGTTACATGGTGAATACTGCTGAGGCTGTGATAACTACATACAAAGATGTCAATGACCCTACTTGTATTCTACTTGTAAGAATAATGAGATTAATTTTGGCTTGTATAGAAACTTATACTGACACAGATATTAGAACCTTGAATTATATCGGCTTTAATTCTCCAAAAGATGCCTTATTATTTGATTTGAGCAAAACGCCTAACAGAATCTATTTAATGGCATATTACAGCAGAATAATATTTTTGGGCAGTCATTACTTACAGATTTTTGAAGATGCCTTCGATTACGGGTTTTTTGAGAGGGAATCAAAGATTTTTGGAAACCTATCAGTTGTTACAAAGTCCAGACTTACAGCATATGAAGCTGCCTATACAGAGTACTTGAAAAAGGATGTCATAGATAAACCAGAAGCTGCAGTACAATGGAGAAAGGCATTATTTGAGATGGTCAATAATTTAAATATTACAGAAAGAAAAAGTCATGATTTGCTGTCACAAGTATACCAAAGAAAGAAGAAGTGAAGAAGAGTGATTAGTGCAGAAGAGCAGGAAAATCTTTCGTCAGGAGCCGAAAGGCTTAGGAGGGGAAGGATGTTGGAAGATGCATTTTTGGAAACCTTTTTTGAAGGAAAATAATTGTAAAATGATAGTAATTTGTAAAAAATATTTATGCAATTGTTGTAAAAATAAGGAAGAGTCTTCCTTATGTAGAATAGAATCTTATGTATTTTTTCTAGAATTTTTGGAAGCTCCTAGATAGCATATTTTTAGAATAATAGAGGAAAGGACCAAAATTCAAGTGTGAAAAGGGACACTTGAAAATGTATATAAGCTAATTTCCTCTATTATGAGGGGGTTGGTTAATCATTTGTTTACATGCTATCCAAGTGAATAGAGAAGGAGTTTCTATTGAAAATCGTGTTTCTCCTCTTTTGTGTGGTTTCTTTGATTTGTGAGTCTTATTCATGTGTATCCATGGAGATTTGTGAGCTTCTATTGTGTAAATGTGTTGAATGTGTATGAAGAGAGCTGAATACTGTTGTGTTGAGTGATGAATTGATGAAGAATGGTGCTGGAGGTGAAAATCGTCTGTTTGCACAGAATCGCGATTGTCTCGTCTGTATGATACAGGTGATATTTTTTGATTTTGACTTCATAATTGTGTTCTGCTGATAAAATAGCATGGAATAGACACCAAGATTGTAGAAAATGGTGGAGATTTGCTCAAGATAATCCAAACCCTAGAAATTCCTCTTCATCTTCACTATTCTCAGAAATCCAGCCATTATTCT
Organism: Ceratopteris richardii; assembly: GCA_020310875.1. Lineage (NCBI taxonomy): Eukaryota > Viridiplantae > Streptophyta > Polypodiopsida > Polypodiales > Pteridaceae > Ceratopteris > Ceratopteris richardii. Next base: position 13,636,853 of record CM035419.1, read on the forward strand.
CTTATTTCTTGGATTCTATCATCTTGAAGGGGTTGTGGTGTCAAGAATACTTCCAGGATTGACAAAATAAAGATGTATTGTTGATTCTTTATGCTAAATGATTGGAGAGGACAACTCCAAAGATCAATAAAAAACAATGTGTGAAAAGATCACATACTTATAAAGTAGCATAGAATGCTAACAAGTTTGCTGCAAGAAATCCTCAAACTCATGTGAACACACCTTCTCAAACATCTCATCCAAATATGCATAAAGCATATACATACTGATTCTCTTGTACCTATGCTGAATAGGACTCCTCTTGATATGAATGCCACGGCCTCCATAAAATTCAAGTAGTACCTGTGTGCATAAAGAGAATATGTACATGAATACTTAACATAAGATGTAAATCTTATGTTAAACACCATCTAATGTCTTTGAAGTAGCCCGACATCTTCTTGTAGAAGATAATCTTCAACCTGATATCTTCTTGTAGAAGACAATCTTCAAATACACCATGTAGATGGCCGATCCTCACCATCAAGCTGCTAATGACCAAGTCTTCTTGCCACGAACAAGAGATAACCTCCTCTCCATGAGGTAGAGTGTGAGCACACCCTTCATCTTCTCCAAGAAGAATCACCAAGAAGAACTCCATACCTGCTCCTCAACATGCTTCAAGTTAGCACCATGACTGCCCCATGTGCTAGACAAAACACCACCTTTATTGAGGTCCAAGCTCTCCAAAGCTTGTGTTGAAATTGGTGAAGGATGAATAGAAGTGACCCCAAGCACTCCTTATATAGTTTTCTTTTTTTTTTTTTTAAATGGAGGTTCGGCCGAGGCCTACTCCCCCTGACTTTAACTTTGAAATGAACAACTGTACAAGGAAGGGCATAGTACCCATGGGACCCCCCTTATCCCACAAGAACAGGGGCAGACGAGGTAGACGACCCGAAGGCGCATACAACGGGGAAGACGGCCCGAAGGCCCAGCGGATTTATCGCCCGAAGGCCGGTTTCAACGCCCGAAGGCAGTTTTACAGTATCCCGCAGCGCAGGGGGGTTGAACCCTCGCCCCCGCCTCAAGAGGCGAGGGACCCAACCACACGACCTGGCGTCTTGGGATACTCCTTATATAGTTTTAGATTAGCCTCCAAAAGCTCTAATAAAGCACATCAAAAACACACGATCGCTATGCGAGCACTTTACAAAAAAACAACTCCGTCCGTTGTTTAACGTAATCCGTCGTTGTCCGCTATCCATATCTTTATGAGAAAAGCATATTTCAAAAAATATATCCTTCACATGCATGCTGCTCACAGGATTTGAACCATGGTCGCTGTTTTAGGAGGCTCCTCACGTAGCCAAGGCGCTCAGCCCGTTTTGCTTTATAAGAAATAAGAATAAAAGCTACACATGCTATTATGTGTGAGCAATTTTGACCAATCTTTGACCAATAGGAACATTTTTTTCCAACAACACACACCATTAGTGGCTAAGAATGTGATATTCTTAGTCACCCTCTTCAACTTTTCAGCCTCTGTCTCTTTCTAGCTTTTGGTCTTCTGATATGTCTTTGTCTTCACACATCTGACGTGTTTTGACTACTATCATTCTAGAAGTAAGTGCAAAAGTCTCATCATAAAATTCCTTTATTTTGTGCATAACCTTTGACAACTCCTTTTGTGTGTGTCTAAGTCTAGTTGATGCATCTATGGTCAAGTTTTGAGAGTCTAATTGTAATCAGACTGAGAGAATTTTGTGTAGGAACATTCATATGTGTAACAGGTGATAAGTGACTCCTGAAACATGCCCAATCTTGATGGTCAAAGATTTGATATAATCTCAGTCTATGTTGTAAAATTTTGCAGAAATAAGCGCAAAATTTAATTTGGAAGGTAACCAATTTATGTCTAAAATTATTTGATCAAACGGGGTCTAGATTGTGAGAACTATGTCTTTAAAGTTGCATATGTGAAAGTCGCTTGCAGAGAAAGTTTGTTTCAGACATATGTTTACTTGTTGAAGTAAATCTGAAGTTTTGCAAGTTCTTTTGAAGCTATTTCACTTGGAATAGTCACCCAGACATTAGGAGGATGTGCTGCCAAAGTTTTATAGAAAACTTTAATCATTTCATAAGTCAATGAGTGAGTTTTGTGAAGCAGACTTTCTTGAGTAAAGCCATAGTTCACAGAAGTGTTGGTTGTTCATAATTTGTTAAAGATTTCCAAAATTGAAGGAGGTTTTAAGTTATACTTGATATAGAGGTATTCTAAATTCAAGTATAGCTTGTCTTTTGGAGATTAATCATCTCCATCAGTGGTATTAGAGCAAGTTCTATCAAAGTTGAAGGAAAGGAAGATCCCGACTATTGCAAACATACAAAATTCAACATCTGAAAATTCAAAAGGACAAAGTGTGAAGGAAAAGCTAAAGGGAGACTCAAGAAGCAATCAAAAGGATTAGAAGGAGTAAATTTCAAAGCAACTGTATATTCATTACTCATAAGGTTGAAGATTGTTAGTACACATGAAGAAAGAATGGGAGATAGTCTCCAAATTGAGAAATTGGATAGAGAGAACTATCCAGCTCGGTATATGAGGATGGAATCTCATCTTATGAGAAAAGATCTGGTGGGATACATCATAGAAGATGAATAGAAGCCATAATTTAAAGATCCGAGTGTTCCAACTCGGGAGGAGCTTGCAGAGTTGAAGGTTTTGATGAAGAAGGATGCTCGAGCAAGGAGCATTATCTATATGGTAGTGAATGATTACTTGCTTCCTCACATCAGAGGACTTGAAAGTGTAAGTGATACATGGAATGCTTTGGAGGAGCATTTTTGGAATACAACCAAATCAAGAAAGGCATCACTATGGGCTGGATTACATTCAAGAAGAAAGCCTCACAATCAATATCTGATTATGTGACAAAGATGAAAGACATTGCTGATTCTTTAGGTGTAGTTGATGAAGACATTGAAGAAGATAAATTGGTAAGAAAAATTCTCACGTGTGAGAGGAGATGAGAAGTGGAAGTCTTTCATACTATCAACTAAACTTTCATTAGATCATTTCACTCCTGATTTGAATCAATTGCTAGGACATATGCTAACTTTTGAGCATGATATCAAAGGGGATACTGATAAGAGTGCAGATCAAGCAATGTATTCCAAGGATAAGAAGAATAGTAGCAAAGGAAAGCAACAATCAGTTGCAAGGATAATGTGAAAGCATGTTCGATATCTAGTAAGACTAATCATCTAGCTCATGAATGTTGGCATAATAATCAAAGTTTTAGCATCTTTAATTAGAATTATAATCAGAGAGGAAGAGGTCAAAGAAATCAGAGAGGAAGCTTCAGAGGTAGAGGTAGTAGTGTCTTCTTTGGAAGGAATGGTGGAAGAAACTTTTAAGGTCAATCTTACAACAATACCTACTATAATTATGCATCAGATCAGAAGGAAAATTCAACCCTAATCATGAATGCAACATGTGAAGTCCCAAGTGAAGACAAAAGAGTGTTTTATATTGATTCAGGATGTAGCATTCATCTGGGTGGCAACATTGCTTTATGACTTATTTGGAGAATAAAGTAATTAATCATACAATTCAAACAGGTGATAATATAAAGCACAAGGTGAAGTCTATGGGATCAGTGAAGGCCAAAGATGGAAGTACTCTTTTGAGTAAGTTTCTGTATGTTCCTACAATGCCAAAGAATTTGATTAGTGTAGGAAAAATTGTAGAAAAAGGATATGAGGTAAGGTTCACTAATGATGGAGTTTATGTTGAAGACTGTTGTAGAGAAAAGAGGCACAAAAGAGGAGCCCCAAACTTTTCAAATTAATGGGCACCTTTTTCTTCTTCAAAATCTTAGAAATTCCCTCAAAGCTATGTAAATGCACTAGAGGAGTCCTCTAGATGCATAAGTCCAACTCATTGTAACATATTTCTTGTAAAATAGTAGGAAATTAGAGATTAGCCAATAAAGTGCCAGTCACTTGTGTGAAAGGACCAATTTTAGGGCACATGTATATAAGTCACTTTGTGACTCTTTGTAAGAACTTTTTGCCATTGTGAAGAAGGAGAGCTCCCGAGTTTCCAATTTGCCATCTTCTCTATGATCTTTTGTGTGTGTGTGAAGCTTGGAATGTGTGTGTAGGACTGTTGTCTAACCCTCCCCATCACTTTTGAGCTGCTGTAGTGTGTGTGTGAGCAAGTACGAGTTGTGGAGTGAGTGTGTGTGTTTCCCGCCATTCACTGTTTTGGCCAGAACTTGCAAAGCAGTTTTTAGATTCGAGTGAAAATACCACTAATAGATGCATCTCATTGAGAGCTTTGAAATAAACTTGTTGTTGGCCATATTCAGAGTTCAGAGCTAGGAGAAACATTCAAATTTGTAATTACTGCTGTAAGTGGTATCGTGGCAAACACTTTCAGAGGTTAAGTGAGTTGGAGAGGTAGTTTAGTCTTTTCTCATGCATTTTAGCTGAACCATTTCATTATCCATCATGTGCACACACATCCTCATACACTTGGTTAGGTCGGTTCTTTGGATTGATAATTAAGTGTGTGTCAATCCACCACTATACGTACTTGTGTGGCAAATGAGATTTAGTCTCTTTGACACAAGTCCCTAAGATTTCATGACTTAGGTACACGCGTTTTTGGTGCCATTGTCGGGGAATACGCCCAACCAAGGTGCCTTCATGATGGTTATAGCTCTCGAGTGAAGAAATAGTACATGTAGAAGTGAATTCATTTAGTGGCAAGTAGTCAGACACTTCAGCACTTGTTACTTCACATCCCGGAGGTGTGTGTAATGAATTCCAAAAAAATTGCCAAGTTAGTGTAGGATAGGCCTCAGTCATCAGAAACTATAAAAACCAAAAAAAGTACCTCATTTAACACTTGTTTAGAGAGTGGTATCATCTACAGACAGTGACCAGTATCGCTCGTGTGGTATCGTGCAATCCAAGCCTTTAAAGCTACCTAGTGAGTTCAAGTCTCAAGCAAGGTATCACAAAGGTAAGCTACCTCAAGATTTTAATATCAAAAACACTGTAGAAGTGCACTAACATGTGATTAAAGGGGCATCCGGTATCGCGGGGTGGGACAGAGAGTTTCTAGAGTTTTCTTGAGTAAGACAGAGGGTGAGGAGTGAAGAGGATTGAGAGAGAAACCAGGGGGTGAAAAAATTTTTGCATTTGGAGCTATTTTGGCTGTAGTATCACAATCGGTTGAGTTTTGGTATCACGATCCTTGTATCGTGATACTCGCCGAAGTATCGTATCGTCCCATACCATTTGAGGTATCACGATACCATTTTTGGTATCGTATCGTCAAGTTGGTATTGCGATCACGATCTACCAGTCGTATGGTATCGCGGTCCACTTGGTATCGTATCGCCCCGGTCATGGTATCGTATCGTCGACCTAGCGATATCGTATCGCGTGCAAATCCAGTATCATATCGTTGCCTCCTCTGGTATCGTATCGTGCAAGAGTATTGTGTCATGCAAGAATAAAGTATCGTATCATAGAAATGGAACCGGAATTTGATTCAGAAGAACGTTACCTAGAAGCCATTCGAACCGAAGACAATATTGGAATGACTAAAGTATTAGCAATAGAAGCGACTCCTATAGTACCAAAACAGGAGGAAAGTGTGAGTAAGATCGAACCAAACCCTGATCTTTTTGAGGTTCTGGAGCATTTCAAAAGGTATGAAGTAGAAGAGAAAAAAATAGCTATTCAAATGCCTACAAGAGAGGCAAGGGAAGGAGAAGCGTACGACAACAAGGAACATAAAAAAAAATCATAGTGATTGTAGAAGATGGAGAAGAAAGATGTACATATATAGGAAAGGATGTGTCAACCGAGGAGGAAGAAGAATTAATACAGTTGATCCAGAATATCAAGATGTATTTGCTTGGACCTATAAGGATCTCAAGGGTGTGGAACCCTCCATTTGTTCTCATAGAATACCAATGATACCGGAAGCAAAACCATATAAACAATTCCCTTACACATATAACGAGGTCTATGCTGCTAAAATAAAAGAAGAGATAGACAAACTATTAGCGGTTGGTTTCATTTATGAGATAGAACATACCGAATGGGTGTCGCCATTAGTGGTTGTGCCTAAAAAGAACAAAAAACTCAGAGTATGCATTAACCTAAAAAAAGTCAATGCAACCACGATCCGTGATAGCTATCCATTACCTATCACCGACCACCTATTGGAAAGAGTTGCACGAAAAGAATTTTATAGCTTCTTGGACGGATTCTCTGGATAAAACCAAGTAGCTATTGCTACGGAGGATCAACATACGACCGCATTCACGACTAAATGGGGAGTCTATGCTTTCAGAGTGATGCCCTTTGGACTCACTAATGCCCTTGCTACTTTCCAAAGGTTGATGTGTCATGTTTTCAAAGAATTCATGAATAAAAGCATGGAAGTGTATGTAGGTGACCTATGTACATATTCAAATCAAAGGCAAGAACACATTCCTGAATTGCGAAAAATATTTGATAAATGCCGACAATATCGAGTCTGCCTAAATCCTGAGAAGTGTGTTTTCATGGTAAGACAAGGGAAGATTTTAGCACACATCGTGTCAAGGAACGGAATATCCACAGATGAAGACAAGATCAAGGTCATTTTAGAACTTCCTAGACCAAAGAATGCCAAAGAAGTGCAAGCATTTATGGGTCATTACGGATACTATCATCGATTTATCCACATGTATGCCATAATTGCCAAACCCTTGTATATATTGTTGACTCAATTCACTTGGGCTGATGAATGCGAAAAATCATTTAATGAGTTGAAAAAGAGACTTAGCACGGCCCAAATTTTGAAAACACCAAATTGGAGCAAGCCATTTCATATTCATGTGGACTCTTCCAATTACGCAATAGGATGCATTTTAGCTCAGCCGGCAGATGAAGGAAAATTGGATCATCCAATTTCTTATGCAAGTAGACAACTGAATCAAGCAGAGAGAAACTATACGACTACTGAGAGAGAAGGATTAGGAATGGTGTATGCTATGAAAAAATTTAGACACTATCTCTTAGCCAACAAATTCAAGTTTGACATAGATCATCAAGCCTTATTGTACCTAGTCAATAAGCTTGTAACAGGGGTAGACTTGTGAGATGGTTTTTGCTATTGATGGAGTTCAATTTTGAAGTAATCGTAAAGAAGGGTAATACCCATGTGAGGGCAGATCATCTCTCGAGACTAACTCATGGAGAACCACCAAGTGGAGTACCAGACGATCTGCCAGACACGTATCTGTTTAATTTGGAAGTGTGTCCCAAGTGGACTGAAAAGTTAATCCCAATACTCACTCATGGACGACAACACTCAATTAATAGAGAGAGTAAAAAGGAAATTCTGCAATCACGAAACTTACACATTATTGCAGGAAGTGTGTACTACAAGGAACCCAACAGTATACTGCCAAGATGTGTTGAGGAAGACGAAAAAATTAAGTTGATCGAACAAGCCCATGTGAACAAATGGAGAATGCCCAAAGGAACTCATGGAACTCTACGAGAATTAAAACGGATAGGAGTATACTGGCATGATATGCCTAAAGATGTCCATGAGTACGTCAGTAATTGTGTGGAATGTCAAGAAAACATACTAGATGATCACACATCTTTACCTTTCTCTACAATAGCACCCAACTGGAGTGAGACATTAGTGAAATTTCTAAAGAAACGAAAGCACGAGGAAGGAATCAGTTTAGCAAGAAAACGATCCCTAGAGGAAATGAGAAAGGATTATGTAATTAGGGGAAGACAATGTTCAAGAGAGGGAAAGATAATCACTTACGGCTATGTGTGCATGAAGGAGAATACTTACCCATATTGGAAATGGCACATGCACGTACTGCAGGAGGTCATTTTTCAGCTGAGAGAACTGTAAAAATGGTTCTCTTTGCGGGCTTGTGGTGGCCAACCCTACATATGGATGCTGACACATATGTTCAAAGTTGCGAGACATGCCAAAGGGCCAAATATCTGATTCGGCGAGATGACATGCCATTGAGACCTATGGTTTTCACTAGAGCATTTTCCAAATGGGGTATTGATTTCATAGGATCCATTAACCCACAAGCCAAAGGGTCACATGCCGAATACATAATAGTGGCCACAGACTATTTGACTAAATGGGTAGAGGCCAAGGCTACTAGAAAGAATGATGCTCAAACCACTACTAAATTCCTTTTTGAGCACATCTTCACTCGCTTTGGACTTCCTATAGAGATAGTGAGTGACCAAGGAACACATTTCATTAATGAAGTCATAGAGTCTTTAATGAATGAATTCTTAGTGATCCATAAAAACTCAGCCCCTTATCACCCTCAAGCCAATGGTCAAGTAGAAAGCTCCAATAAGGTATTATGCACCGTATTGACAAAGATAGTCAATAGTGGACGGTCAGATTGGGACAAAGAATTGCATCATGAAATTTGGGCCTTCCGCATCGCTTACAAGACCGCTATGGAACTACCCCATTCAATCTAGTGTATGGACAAAACGCAATCCTGCCGATCGATTTTTTGGTGCCAACTTTGAGAGTAGCCCAACAGTATGAATGGACAGAGCATGAATTATCCAAGCAACTAGACCAAATTGAGAAGTTACACGAGACTAGCGTATAGGCTGTTGCAGGAATTTATGTGGCCAAGAGAAGACAAAAGGCGTATTATGATGCACACATCAAAGACAAAGGACTAAAAGAAGGAGATTTAGTACTGGTCTACACCTTGAAGCAACATGCCAAGAAGTTACAAAAGCACGGATATGGACCACTAATCATCAATAGGATTTCCACTAGTGGAGCGGTTAATCTAGCTACTCTGGATGGAGATGTTCTTCCTAACTACATAAGTGGATGTCGAGTAAAACGATATATTGAGCCATTGATGGACCAAATGTTAGCACGCCTTGTAGGTGCACAAAATAGGAAGAGAGAAGAAGAGAGGACTAGAGAGGAAGCACGACAAGAAGCCCTAGAGCATATCAAGAAACGGAAAGAGTGGGTAAGGTAAAGAGATGAATGGTATCTACAAGGAGAAGAGCCTATTCCCATGGCTAACTATCAAGTTCATAAGTTCGACACAACGAATATCTGCATGTCCCATCCTTACTTAAACCTAGGAATTGGAACGAGAGAGTACTAGCTAATAGATGCCTTGATAGATTCAAGAGTAGCACTCAATTGCATACGAAGTACTGTCATCATGGATCTTGGAATGATTATAACACCTACGAAAGCACACATGGTAGGTGTGGGAGGTCAAATTATAGAATGCATTGGAGAAGCTACAGTATCCCTCCACCTAGGAAATTCAACTATGGAACAACGAGTTCTAGTGTATAGAGATGAGAATCTAATAGAGAACTTAATCCTAGGACAATATTCGATCGTTGAGAATGAAGTGAGCATCCACCTAGCTTAGGGATACATCTCCCCGAAGATAGGGCACAAGGAAATCTTTAGTCTATTATCAGGGAAACCCTCCCATGGACAGGATATCAAACAACTCGTAGAGAGAGCATAGCAAAGGACTCCATCACAAATCAACCAGAAGAAGGTACGAAGGAAGAAAGGATTTCAAACCCCAAAGCACCCACAAAGAAAGTAGATTCATCCAACTTGGTTGATGAACAGAAGGGAGTCGAGGAGGACAATGTTCCTATAGCCGCTTATGAGAAAAAAAGATCATCAACATGGAAACCCATTATCAGCTTCTCACCATTAGGAAATGCTAACCTACAATGGGTTCACAAGGATCAAGTGAAGGAAACAGAGAAGGTAATGCCAGTACATGTCATTCATCATAGGAAGACAAGGACGGACAAGGTTCTTCTTCTCCAAAATCAGAAACAAAGCGACTTCTGAGAGTATGGCTTCCAAAGGCATTAGTGGAAGCTCAAAGAACGCGACAACAAATATGGATTCCAAAGAAGGTCAAACAAGTGGCAACTCAAGAAATAGACAAGTAGGAGGGAAGAGTACATCGAAACAACAGCACCATAAAGCCAAGCCAGACTTGTCACAGATACCGGAAAAGAAGGAACCCGACAACTCAGATAACAAAAAAGAAAGAGGAAACATATGCAGCACGACAAAACGAAGGAAAGAAAAGCAGTAAAAATTCGACTATGAAATGGATATGGAAATCCAAACAACAGCAAGGGTTGGAACAACAGAACCAAAGAGGATTTCATTTACACACATGAAGCATCAAATGCACATAAAGTATGCATGATAGGGCCACATTACGAGGCCAGGCATTCGGCACATGATGTACATTACAGAATTAGTGGTGCACATTCCCCACTTGGGGACAGGTCATAGCTTCTAATTTCATAGGAATGGACCTACTATGTAACTAAATAAGCTTCGGCTATCCTAATTCTTGTTTCCTTTCAGAAGTGAAAATGAAAAAAAGATATGCGGTAAGAGATCTTACTTATGCAAGCAAGGGAACGGAGTGACACCGCTAATGAAATGTCACTACAACACACATCACTACAAAACATGTCTTATACAGAAGCTAATGCTCTTCTCATTACGAGTGCAGATGGATTCTGAAGACTCTGAAGCTACCATTCAAGAGGAACTGTTGGAATTCCCTCTGCAAAGTGTGACTAAAGCAAAAGGTCATTGGTTTAGAGACGATCAACCAGCAGGGGATTTCTTATTCCTTGTAACCATTAAAATCATGGATACAGATCATCAGTTCGCTGTGATGTCCAAAGACTTCAAGGTAGTACATGAGCTCACATCAACCATGGACATTATGAAGAAGGCGTGCATTCATAAATACTTTGAGTTACCGATATACAAACCTGGTTTCAGCGATGTGCCCAAGTTATGAACACTCTGCAGCCTACCTTGCATGATCCATTGGTGCCGGAGGCTAGAGTCATGGATGTCGTTGGTGAATGGGTCATTATCCAATTTACACATGACTTAATTAAGGAAGCTTTTGGATGGGAGAAGGACGGAACCATGGTATTAAAGGAAGAAAGTCGAGGAGCAAAGACCCGAAATTTCAATGACATTAATCGCATTGATATTGAAGATGAAGTGAGACTCATCCATCGGCACTTTTGCTTTCTCAACATGCACAGATACACTGCTTCGCAAAAGATCGTAGTACAAATGTTGTCACACACTATTAAGCAAATCGGAAATCAAGTCAACATGACTCCCTATATTCAAGAGCGGATGTTCGAGGCAAAGAAGCAGTGGAATCACAAGAAGTTTTTGAATGGAAGTGTTGCCTTAACTATATTGATATATCATGCCTTGGGCATTAGAGAGCATTTGCGAGAGATGCCATCATCGAAATCCATGGCCAAATATGCAAAGGTTGCAATAGTCCCTAGGAAGAAAAAGTGATTCAAGGTCATTGAGAAAGCAGAAACAAGCTCCCAACCTAGAGTTAGAGGTACAAAGAGGCTAAGAGAAATGACGCAAGCAGAAGCAAAAGTTCCAGCCACTAAAAGAGCACATGTGCTACCAAGGAGGAGACTTGAAGATCGTCAACCTATCACAGAAGAAGAATTGGCCAAAGCAATGGAAGCCACACACCAGTACACCGAAGGCCAAGTTTACTTCCTTCCATCGCACACTTCCAATGGACGAGGAGGCAACTAGGACCTTCAGACAATTGGTTATCTTATCCAATGAAGAGTCCTTTGTGTGTTGTCTGTCTCCTTGACTTGTTTCACTTCATCACCTACTCCTGGTGGATGAGGAAGCTGTGGGCAACCTTCCATGAAATGTCCTGATTGTTATCTTTCTTTAATTCCAATCCTTCATGCCCCTGCGGGGCTTTGGACAAAAAGTTGGGCTTTTCTTTTATGACCTTCATTCTTTACAGAGCAGTTTTATTCATTGATTTTCTTCATCTTCTCTTTTTGCTTGATTCCCCTTCCACACGTCCCTCCTCCTGAATTGTATCGTCCTTGACAGGCGTTTTGTGGTGATGTGAGTAAGTCTAGATGACTTGCTGCTCTCGTTGATTCAGTAGATTGCATGACATAACATGAACTCTTTCCATTGGTTTGATTTTGCCTCGTCCTCTGGCGTGTGTCTATGATCCGCAAAGAAACTTAACTCATGGCCCACTAGTCTTGCATTGAGGTTTGAAGACATTTTTACAAAGATTTCATAATCTAATTCAAAAAATCCTGTGAAGAACGCCTCTTCAAAAGTCTGCATGTAGGTACTTGGCAAAAACATAAACCTTGAGTATATAGCCATAAGCGTTAATTGGCTTGGTATAGTTGAGAGATAAAAAATGAGGGTGTCTGACCCCTGATTTATTCCAATAAAGTTCAAGACAGTAAATTGAGCGTGCTGAAACACTTTTAATACCATAAGTAACATGCTCAATTTTTATTAGTCATCTTAAGGGCGAGATCTGGTACTATTGCATAGCGAGCAATCCGAAATTCGATGGTTTGATCATGTATTCTTCTGTAGGTAGATAATCATGAGGTGGATTTGGCAGTAGTGGATAGTTGAGCCAGTGATTATTGATGCTTCTCTGGTGCTGTCCTTCCCAAAATTGCATCCAGGAGCATCTTCTGGGTACCGGGCAAAAAGACGGGTTGACTTGGAGCCTGTATGGTGCTGCTTCCCATTGTACCCTTAGGGTTGGATTTTTCTCCAAAAATTTCCTCCTCCATATGGGATCAGCTTTGTCAAATTCCTCTTGTGTGTAGGTGAATGTTTGCATGCTAAACTTGAGGTTGCTATCTGGCTCTTTATTTGTTGTGTTCTTTATGTATTGCCGTGTTTGCTCTTTAAGTAGACCATATGGTACATTGAATGGTCTCATTACCTGTTCCAGATTTTGGCTTTCGATCTTCGCTTCCTTCATGACCTTTACCACTTGATATTCAAAATCTTCTGTAAGTTGGGACACTAGTAGTGCCCACTCGTGCTAGCTTAGTTTTGCAATATCTCAATGATGTCTTTCAGAGTGGATCTCCGTTTCCTCCTTATTGGTGAATGATGTAAGGGAGGAGAGAGAGGAAGTACCTCAATCTCCATAGTAGCCACTTTGGATTGTGGAACTACTGGTGTCCCTTCTGTTACCTTCTGTGCTAGTTGATTCTATAATTGCTTGATTACGACACCTTTGTCTTTAATATCTTCGGTGGCTTTCAAAATCATTTCTTTGTTTTTGAGGAGCTCCTCTCCTATGACAGGGAGTTGATCAACATCTTCTCTGCATTGTACTATATACCAACTTTCCACTGCCTTCCACTTCTTTCTGAGTTCAACTTTGTCATCCATATACCTTTTCTCCCACTCTGCGATGATGGCTTGCTCTTGCTTGAGCTAATCTTCATACTTTGCTATCTTGTCTTCCAATGCTTGTGTGTCCTTTTCTGGCACTTCAGGAGCTTCTATCGATTGATTACATAGAAGTGCATTCATCAGCTCCTTGTTTCTATTCGTAAATTATCGGCTTCGTCCATGTATACTTTAATTTGTGTTTCAAGGATATTGCTCCTATTGTGCATTTTGGCCTTTTCCGTTTCGCTAGCCTCATATTTACGTTGTAAATCTTGTTATTGGTCTTTGAGTGTCTGATTTTCTGTCTCTAGTTTGTTGCATTGCTGCTTGGCCTCTTGGATTTCTGTATCTTTCTCTATTATGCTCTTTTGTGCTTGAATCAATTGGGCAGAAAGATTCTCACCTATCTCTTGGAATTGGCATTTTTCTCGCATTTCCCTATCATAGTCAGCATCAGCCTCAAGCATTGATTGTTGAGTGTCCATTGTAGTTTGTATCATGTGTTGCACCACTAACCACTAGCTTGAGCTGAGCAACATCCACATTTAGCCAAGTTTTAGGGATGTTGGGAGCTTCCCCTGTTCTTACATCCTTTCCTTGATCCACATGTATGGTTTCGTTATGAGGTTGCCTTATCTGTAGCTATACTTCATGTTCTTTTCTTCCCTCTTCCTTATCAACCATCTTCGTGGCACTCCCTTGAAATGTGACGTCCATGGGAGATGGTTCTGCCACTACCCTTATTGGTGTAAATGGTGATGATTCTTCAACTATATTTTCCACTGGTTCTTCCTTGGGATTTTTTAATAAGACCTCTCTCGCAAGCAACATTTCTTGGATTTGAATATTAGAAGCTTCATTTAACTTAATAACGTGTACCCGTTCTTGGGAAGCTTCCTTCCTCGCCATATCTTGGCTGGAGTTGATGGGCGTTTGATCTGCCTTCATCCCTTCCACTTCTACATTCTTGTTCACTTCATTTAACTCCTCCCATTGTCCATCATCCTTGGAATCACTTTGAATGTCGACATTTAACATGGAAGTGTCCGGTTCTTCTTGTGCATCTGATGATGAGCTAGAATTTAGCAATGCTATTAGTGACAATGGCAAACTACCTATGATGCTCTAGCATCGCATAGGCGATGCTCTAGATTCATTAAAAAAATCGGTTTCTCCAATCATATTTTTGTCCAGATTGAGATGAGAGAGAGAGAAGTCAATGCTCGATAAACACACACACACACACACACACACATATATATATATATATATATATATATATATATATATATATATATATATATATATATATATATATATATATATATATATATATATATATATATATATATATATATATGTATGTATATATATATATATATATATATATATATATATATATATATATATATATATATATATATATATATATATATATATATATATATATATATATATATATATATATGTGTATATATATATATATATATATATATATATATATATATATGTGTATATATATATATATATATATATATATTTATGTATAATATTTATATTTATTTATTTATAATAGTATATATATTTATATATTGTTATAAATATATATACATACATAGACATACATATACATACACACACATGTGGATACATACACACATGTGCACATATGAAAACACATATACACATACTAGACATAAATATGCATACACACACACATAGAGACACACATACACACATGCATCCATATGCATACATAATGCACATGCATATGCATACATACATACTTACATGCATACACACACATACACACCCACATACACGTATACAAACATACACACCTTCTTATATACACCTACATACACATACACACACATATACATATACATACATGCATATACACACACAGACACACATACATACACACATGCATATACACATATGCACGCATACATACATGCACATGCATGCACATATACATATACATATACATATACATATACATATACATATACATATACATATACATATACATATACATATACATATACATATACATATACATATACATATACATATACATATACATATACATATACATATACATATACATATACATATACATACATATACACACACATACACATGCATACATTAGGTCACATGCATACTTGCCCATAAACATATGCATATACTTACACACGCATAGTTACATACATGTATATACTTGGAGATGCACAGACTAGCAGACACATAACTGTACACATAAATTTACCTACACACACATATATATACATACAAATATATGCATACATACACACACATATATATACACACAGATAGAGACACATACTCACACATACACATATACATACACACATATACACATATAAAAACACACATACACACACTAAACATAAATATGCATACACACACACACATACAGACATACATATACACACACACATACACACACATGCATACATAATGCACATGCATATGCGTACATAATGCACATGCCAATGCATACATAATGCACATGCCAACAGATACATAATGCACATGCATATGCATACATACATACATACATACATACATACATACATACATACTATTAAACGCGCATTGCCGTCAGAGACGTGTTTAAACTCTTTCGAGTTCTCGAGAGTGGAAGGGGTCTGCTAATCAGAGGCCCTATACTTGATTTTCCCAACTAACTTAGTCATATAGCAACACATTGACATTCAAGACTCTGGTTATTACAGTTTACTACTCGAACTGTCATTAATTCTTACGCCAAATTACTAATCATACGCAGGTTAATACTCTATCAGTCCGCACCGTCAGAGTTATGTATTACCGTAATACAAACCGATGATCCTTAACTTACTGAAACTATATCAATCACAAGTTAACTTAACCAAACAAAGACGAAACACAATACGACGCAGATTTCCCAATACTGCACTACGGCAAACTTCATTGAATACAATCGCACAGACAGACAGTCTGGCGATCCTACTCTGATCGTCATCGGAGCATCCTTTCATTGATGTATAAGTAGTTACAATTCTACGCAACGACCTTTCGGTTCGTGCGGAATATGAAAAGAAAAAGATTTAACAATTGCCAATCCGGCGGCTTACACTGGCACGCATGGTGGACTTGAACCCGCAGAGATACAAAATTTATAACTCTTCTACTATACCCTGAAGATACATTGTTCGGGCTAACTTAAATGTTCTGGCAATTTTTTGCTTGAGGCTATCTAGCATTTTCTTTAGAATGTCTGGTTCTACTAGTTGCGCATCAGTATGGACAGAAGTTAAAGAAATTACTTGGCTCATTAATATTTCCGCCTGTGACTGCAAAAAACGCTTCCTGCAGGTAAAAGTCATTTTCCAGTGCTGCATCACGAGTCAACTTCATGTCTTCAATTTGTTTATCAATTCAATATATTATTTCTGCTTGAGTACCCAATTGGTTGTCTCTTTTCTCCAATTCATGAGCCTGATATTGGATGGTCCGGTAATATGCATCTCTTTCTTTTCTTATCCCTGCTATCTCCTTCTGTAGTTGAGCGACCAAAGTCATCTGCGTTTTAAGAGCAGAATTTGATTCAAATAAATTGGCATCTGCTCTTTGGAGTTCTTCAGTAGTCCACTTAGCTAAGTCCGCCATTTCCTGTCCTCGTTGTACAACTTCATCAAGCTGTACTCTCGTTTCTTCTAACAAGTTTCCCAGTGCTATACGGGCATCTTCCTTATCCTGGAGTAACTGTTTCAATTGGATGATCTCTGCATCAGCAGCACATAATAAATCATCTTTGGCTCTTACTTCAGCCAATGTAGCATCTCTTTGACTGATCACTGTTTCCTATTCAGCAAGGTGAGCCTGTAGCTGTTGAAGTTGTACATGTAAAGCATGGTTTTCTGCTTTTACGGAATCTGCTTCTTCTTGCAATGGAATAATATCTACTTCTAGAACATCGACCTTATGCTGGAATTCTTCTCTGAGATTATCAGTAACCTCTTTCATCTGTTTTGGTAGTTGCTGTGACAGTTGAATCAACATATGACCCATGGATTTAAGCTCAGTAAACATAGGAATCAAATGAAACAAAAGAGGACAACGTGGTTGCGATGAAGAAGCTGTCAAGAGTTGATGGGAAGTGGGTGGAGAATAGTTAGGTGAAGAGGATGAGGAATCTGGTGCTTCAGGGACAATAGGTAGAATGGGGACAATTGGTTTAATTGGAGGTATGGGTGGAGGAGTGGGTTGCAGATCGTTGGTCATCAACAATTTTTCGGTAGGTTGCTGCGTAGTCACTTGAGGTTGGGCAATTGCAGAATCTACTGCCGCAATCAATTCTGCCAAAACTTCTGTAACAATAACTTGCGTATCTTCTTGCACATGTTGTTTGGACTATTGCTGAGATTCTTCCTTAGAAGAGTTGTCTTCAGAATGGGCAATAACACTTTGATCTTGTTGCTGGTTTGGAGAAGACTGTGCGGACGAATCATGGTGAATCGAGGTGGCAGTGTCGTGGAAAATCTCTTCTTCATTTTTGTCTGCTTTATTTTTGGCGGCGGAACCTTGTTCTTGACTTTTAGATGTGCTTATCTTTCTGCGTTTCCGGCGGAGGAGTTGGAAGAGATCTTCATCATCTTCTTCGTGGTCTTCAAGCACCTGGGCAGATTCTTCCTGATATAAGATTGGACCTCTTGGTGGGGGTTGCGCGGCTTGAATGGCGGGAAACAAAAAGGTAATGATATGCGATAAACGAGAACGCGGAAGCTCTCCTTTGTTAACATGTTTAATGACAGTAACGCATTCACGGTGAATGCACCGGAAATAGTAATAAGCAAAATTGACAGGCTCCTGAGAAGCCATGTGAAGCATAGAGTAGAATGGGCGTGAAATTCCGTAGGTACGTTTCTGCAGGTTTAGTATGGCTACTAAAAATTGAAGGGCGGTCTGTTCAAGATCAGGGCGACAGAGTATGGCATACTCATTCGATGAGTCCCGGGGGAACAATTCAATCATAGTTTCAATCGGAAGGTTAGGACCATTCTCTCGTCCTTCTAGAGAGAGTCGGAAAGCTACAGCAAATGACTGTATGGTGATTACAACATGAGATGGCAAACATGTAATAGGCCAACTCTCCTCTGTAGCAGGTGTGGCAGCAATAGCAGCTATAATTTGAGCATAATATGGATGGCACTCCACTGAATGCCAAGGCAATTCAGCGAAGCTTGACAAACCTCCGATACGCAAGAATTCACTTACGTCCTGAGGGAGTCCGTCATGGAAGGTAGCAAAATTTGCTAAAGTTTCCATGATGCGCACACGACAGCACGAAGACACAAATACACAGTGAAAACGCAGAACACACAAAGCACACAAACACAATAGCGATTAACAGCAAAAAGAAAAAGATTAAATAGATACTCGGCAATGGGAGACGATCGAAAATGCTAATCATCACGCGATGTTGAAATGATAACCTTCATAACTACGGTGTGCATGCATGATCAGAATCAATAACAAAAGGCGGCGATTATTCATGGTTCTGTATCAAAACGAGGAGTTTATAATTATGTAGCAAAACGAGGAATTTATGATTTTATTATTCAACTAACACGTAAAAAGAAAGTAAATAACATGCGAAAAAACAAAGAACACGTCAGTGAGAATGAGGTGGTTGATGATACGACTGCAACTTTGAACCATTGATCACTTTAGGAAGAGGAATTCCGGTCAAGGTAGTCAACCGAAAAATAGCTGGGCCCACTTGTTCACTAATTCGGTAAGGACCAAACCGCTGTAACTTGAATTTTCCAGCAGAACGGTTTGATTTTGCATTATAAAATAGCACAAGTTGCCCTACCGTAAAAACTGGAGTTTTGAGATACCGATCATGAGTACGAGCTTGCCGCAACTGCACTTCTTGAAGAGTCAGAAAACTTTCCCAGCGATGCTCATCCAGTTCCCTGAGTGTGTCCAACCGAAATGGCGAAGAATTTTTGGATAGCAACTTCTGAGTTATGGCCACGCGTAAACTGGGCACTACAACTTCCATTGGAGCGATTGCTTCCAACCCATAAGCAAGCTTGAAAGGAGTCAATCCGGTTGCAACTTTGTAGGTAGTTCGGTATGCCCATAATACTGCAGGTAGTAATTGATCCCATCTTTCTGGTGATTCCACAATCAATTTTCGAAGCATACTCAGCAAGGTCTTGTTGGTACTTTTAGCTAAGCCATTAGCACGAGGATAATACGGTGAACTGAATTTACGCAGAATTTGAAAAATATGTGTTAACACTCGAATTAAATTGTTAGCAAAGTGCGTTCCTTGATCTGTTACAAGTTCCAAAGGTAATCCATATCGTGGGAATACGTCCTTCATCAGACATTTTGCTACCGAAATAGCTGTAGCGGATCGTAAAGCCCAAGCTTCTACCCATCTGGTAGCATAATCTGTACATGTCAGAATGTAGCGATTGTTGCTAAGAATTGTTGGAGGTGTAATTGGTCCAATAAAATCAAGACCCCATTTCTGAAAAGGTTCCAAAGGTAATACAGGTTGTAGAGGGAAGAAGTGGCGCTATAAAGGCTGTCCAGATTGCTGACAATTGTCACACTGCTGCAAAAACTGAGATACATCTTTGTACATAGTAGGCCACCAGAGCCCACTTTACATAATTTTTCGATGTGTTAAATTTGTTGCAAAATGTCCATCGGAGGGTATTGAGTGTGCCATAGCAATAACCGAGTTTACTTCATGTGGTGGAATACAACGAAGCAATGCACCAGTATGATCCATGTAGTACAACTATCCGGCAATCAACCGAAATCTGCGACTGTAAACTGCAATTTTCCGACGCATTGCAAGAGAAGTTTGAGGAGGAAGACATCCATCAGTAAGAAAGGTTAATAACTGATCATAGTAGGTAGGTGTCACAGGAGGTTCTGCAGATTCATCACTAATCGGTTCAGTAATGTAAATTGCTGGTGTGGTGTCATCAACACCGATCGGAGCTTCACCGAAATCCAACCGACATAGAAAATCTACTAATGCATGTGCAGTACAGGGATGATGAATCACTTCATAATCGAACTCTTGTAACAATAGAACCCATCGTGCCAAGCGACCACCTAAATGCTGTTGCCGGACCAGATACACCAGTGCAGCATGGTCTACATGAAAGATGAATTTTCGGCCTAGCAAATAATGTCGGAATTTCTTTACAGAATACACCAAACCAAGACATTCTCTTTCAGTCACTGAATAATTCTTTTCAGCAGTAGCAAGCCGTCGACTTGCATAATAGACAGGCCGAAACCACTTATCAGTTTGTTGCATTAAAACACTTCGAATGGCTATATCTGATGCGTCTACAAAAACATGAAATGAGCGTTCCCAATCAGGAGGTTGTAGAATTGGAACCTGCGTTAATAATCCTTTTAGATGATCAAATGCAGTTTGATATTCCGGAGTCCAATCAAACTATCTTGAGTACTAGTCATGAGTCGATTAAGGGGTGTAGCAAGATGAGCTAATCATCGTAAATGTCGACCATGCCACCTGACATGACCCAAGAAGCGCATCACTTCTTTCGGCGTAGTAGGCACAGGTGCTTCTAACATGGCTTCAACTTTGTCTGGATCAACCTGTATGCCTTGTGCAGATACAATGTGGCCAAGGAGTTTACCACAAGAAATCGCAAAGACAGATTTGTTCGGGTTCAGGCAGAGTCGGTATTCATGGCACTTCTCAAAACAACACCGTAAATGATACAGGTGTGCTACCATCTTACCAAATAAAGAGAAGTCATCAAGATATACTTGCATAAAAGAAGTGAGATAGGGTGAGAAGATTTCCTGCGTACAGTGTTGAAAAGTGCTAGGAGCATTTCTTAATCCAAACCACATGACTGTACAAGCAAAAACACCCCAGTTGCTAATGAAAGTTGTTTTCGGTATGTCTTGTTCAGCCATTCTGACCTAGTTATAACCATTGTAACCGTCCAAAAAGGAGTACATCTCGTGTCCGGCCACTCTGTCAAGCATTGTGTCAAGAAAAGGAAGAGGAAACGGATCAGGCACCGTGGCCGCATTCAGTTTCCGGTAATCCACACAAATTCGGAGCTGCTTATTTTTCTTAGGAACAATAACAATCAGAGATATCCATTCAGCGTGTTCTATTGGTACAATGAATCCGACCCTTAGTAACCTATCAAGCTCTACCTTGACCTGTGTTGCATAGTTAGGGTTCATCCGGTAGCTAGGTTGTTTAATTGGTTTTGCTTTTGGTTTAAGCACGACCCGATGTTGATAGATGCGAGGGTCCAGACCTTTCATATCACAGTAATCCCATGCAAAAACATCAGAGAACTCATGAAGAAGCTAGATCAAATCTGCTTGAAACGCCTCAGACAATCCTTCCTTTATCTTGATAGGTCGTGGATTTACTTCATCTCCCAAATTATAGGTGATTAACTGATCTTCGGGAACATAGAATTGACGAGGTTTCCCTGGATCGTCAGTTGACTGTAAAAGTTGTTGTAGAGTGGCTTTATCCATAGCAACAGTATCTTTTGTGTCCACTTCTTCGGTCACAGGCACCACCGTACAGGCTGGCAGACTCAAGTTGTCTACAGTAGATTGCAGATCTACAGTACCTAAGGAAATCAGATCTTCATTGTTCTTCAGAAACGCTTCTTCTTCATCGTCAGATAAGCCATCCAACATGTGGACTGGATCTGCTACATATGGTCTAGCATGAAGTTCGCAAGGCTAAATGGCATCCAGTTTAACAACATATTTACGGTGATTATCCTTAAAAGTCAATTCCTGTGCGGACTAATCCTGTATGACTTTAGCCTGTTTTAACCAGGGATGTCCGAAAAGAAGATTATAGTCAAGACTAGACTCCAGTAGTTCTAAGACTACAAAAGTCATCTTAAACGTTGTACCCTGCAAAGTTATCGGGACATTCCGTACGAGTCCCACCGGATGGACTCGAGATTGATCTGCCATTCTGATGAAAAATTGAACAGCCTCGATTTGCGTCCATCCCAACTTCTTACAAAGCGCTGCAGTGGCGATGTTTACACCAGACCCACCATCAATTAGTACTTGAGTAATCTTGTGATTTTTGTACCATACCGTAATTAAGGGGACCGAATGATCCACGGTAGAGTCAGCTTCCGGTTGTATGGTTGCCGTCGCTGGAATCCAGGCGGACCCTGGACTGAGCTGTTGTTGGAATTGCTGACAAACTCCTGGCACTAATGCAAGTAACTGTCCAAGAGGGAGAGTAATGGACGCCTTAGAAAAAATTTCCCATGCGTGATCTGCTTGAATTATACTTTTCACCGATTCTGAAGATGATGCGTCTGTTACTGGGGTAGAATCTTGTTCCTGCGATCCTTCCTTTGGTAGCGGAACTTGTATCATCGGAATTGAATCTGGGAACACTGTAGGTTCTTTGGTGATCCATTGGCTAGCTTTGTTATACATTCTCTGCTATTCACGGACGCCTGGTTCAAACACCTCAGCTGCTGGTTGCAACTGCTTATAGGATCTTGTCTGGACGATTGTAGCTTGTGTTTCTACTAGTGAGATATAAACCATATTGGTCATCGGGTTCTGACGCTCTTTCTTCCTTTGATCATATTCGGTTGCATCTTTACAAAATCTGCGGATGTGACCCAACTCACCACAAAAATGACATCGAGGTGGTGGCAAAGAAGTACCTTCCTATGATGTTCCCGTCTGCCAGCAATTCGTATTGAAGTTTGTATTCCGCTGTCCTCGATAACTTCTGTATCCTTGCTGTTGATTATTTCTCATCTGAGGTGGTACATAATGGGTGGCCGGCTGCCCTGGTTCTTGTATAATGGCATTTACAGTTGCTGGTCCCTGCACTTTGGTGTTATACGCATAATTTTCGGTCGAATGTCCGGTGGTATTGCAGATAGCGCAATACATCTGATTAAGGGCACAGGTGGCACTGGTATGCCCTGGATTCTTGCACTTGGTGCAGTACATCTGTCTAGCCAGATCCTCTGCAACATTTTTACTGGCTTTCAACCACTCCAGGTCTTTGGTAAAACCTCCAACCTTATGCTCAAGTTGCAAGGCCATTGCAATAACTGCATCTAGTGTCATAGCTCCCACACAACGAATGATCATAATTTGTCTTAGTTGTGGGGTTAACCCATTAATAAACCACTGAGTTATCACATCATCCAGCAGGTTGGCATGGGCCGGCGTTGTGGAGGTGATCGCAATCCGGGTGGATCGGGTCCGGTCGTGGCACACACAGGGTGTATGAAGCTAATGAATGTTGGAAGGTTTAAAGATGTGAAGGTGAAATTAATGTTGAGTATGAAGAAGAGAGAGATGTTGAAATAATTATGGGAATGGGAATGTAGGTGTGCAAGTTAGATTGATGACATGAATGATAAGAATGAAAGAGAACCATACACACGAATCAAATTTGGAAGGAAGAATGGTCCATTGGAGGAGCTTCTTAAACACTTCCTAATTCTAATCCATATGTATAGCCTTCTTTGGATGATATGTATGCATGATGAGAATAGATGGAATCCTTACACATAAATCAGTTTCGAAAGGAAGAATGGTCCAATATTGGAGCTTCTTATACACTTTCAGAAACTAATAAATATGTACGGATTTGTATGGATTATATGCATGCAAGTGAATTATGATGATGGATTTTACTCACAAGCTCAAAGAAACATCCTCACTAGTTCAACGCAATACTGCGGAGCCTTCTCACACATAGAAGAAATAGAAGACATGTAAAAATACTTAAGAGACTGAGAGAGGTGACAAGAGACAAGTGACAAGTGACATGAATTAAAAGAATTTGAATTAAGTTACATGTAAAAGATCGTCGTGGTACGTCATGCTAAGCAATCTACTGATCAAAGGTGGTTCCGACCCTCAAACCATGACAGTTCAACCGAATGTCACACGTAAGAAGGTGAGTTCCACTCCAGTGACCCTATGTCTGTCTAGGCTCGTAACGTCTAACTAAAGAAGTCTAAGACTCATTAAAATCAGCTCTAACTCACTCACACGCTCCACCGAGGGTGAGTCAAGATAGAGATGCTGGTTTCAAGAGCCTATCCTAGATAGGAGTTCTAACTTAAATTTGAAACTAGGTTCTATACTCATACTAGCTCACCTTGGATCCTCACTCGCTCAACCGAGGGTGATCGTCTCAAGGAAACCGTAAGCTAGCATGAGCCCTATGGATGCTTAACAATGATGCTCTAGGAGTTTGGAGGGGGGTTTATATAGTTTTTTGAATGAATTTGGGCCCTTGGATCTAGAGAAATCAACTCTCAACTCTAGGATCACTACTTTCGATTACAACCATTTGATTAATCAAATCAATGGCTTGGAATTGTTCTTTCTATCAAATCTAGTGTAAAGGAGTGAAATTTAGGCGCCCTCATTCTCCACCATTGGATCTGGGGATGATCTGGACCGTCGGATCAGTGCTGACATCAATTCGGATAAGATAAGCCACTATTTTTGGAGAAACACTGCATTATTGATCTTTGATTGTAAAAAAAGTCTTCTTTTATGGAAAAAATTCGTGGATCCTCCTTCCTTTATGCTTTAGTGCATCTCCACCCTTGAATAGGAGCTCATCTTGACCGTACACCATGGTTCAATCATATTTTGACATGTGGCAGCCCTTCAAGCCTTCAATTTTCTTATTCTAGAAAACTGCGGTGACCTTGAAAACTGGACTTTGTGCTCTTTGACCCTCCAAAAAAACTTTGATGAAGATGAAACTTTGTAGGACTATGTTTCCAAAGATCTCCTTTAGGAATATGCAGGAAAAACTCCCATCTGAATCTCCCTTGTACAAGTTTGACTACATTTGGAAGCTTGCAAGGTGGCATTAAGGTGTCTAGGAAGCTCTGATAGCCTTGAAAATTTGTACAAATATGTAGCCACATATGATCTTTATACATGCCAAACCATATGGCTAACATAATTTTCTATACAAGAATTTGTAGGGTCAAACTAGAAAAATTACATTTTTACAAAATGAACATAGCATATCAATGTGCTACAAAATCCATTTTCTGCTGAAATTTGGGCTATAGACTGCCTTTGACAATCTTTACAAGTATATGGATTTTCATCTAATTTGGTGACAATGAAATTTTTGCCCTAATTTCCCAACTTTGACCAGCTTTGACCAGCTTTGACCGCTACCATGGACTTTCTTGATTTCTTTGAAACTTTGTATGTGACCTTCCTTTCACATCGTTGATGCACCCTGGACTTCTCGGGGAATTCCGGCTACCTTCACCAAATATGTTTTTTGTAGGCCTTCACAAGTGAGAGAGGAGAGCAAATCTCGACGACATTCGCCCCCACTAAACCTGCGATTCCTCTGGAAGCGCCACTCTAGCATCTGTGGAAAACAAAATGTTCCAGGCATCAAATTCTTTTATAGGCAACATAAGAAAGATGGAAGGAAAATTGATTATATGCATGAATAAGTAGGTAACGTGACATGAAGCAAAATTTGCATGAAAGAAATAATTGAAACAGGCAACATGAATATGCATGAACAAATAGGCAACATATGTGCAAATGAACAAGCAACATTGGCAACAAGAAAGAAAAAAAACAAGCATCAATATGAAGTGGAAGTGGATGTATTGAGTCGTTTTAAGCATCAGTTCCTCTCATCTTGAAGAAAATTTTGTACCTTTTTCATAAAGCAATCTACCTTAAATATGATTATAAACAAAGATTTAGGATTTTCAACAGACATCTTTCATCTTTAGCTTATTTTAGATCAACTCCTTTCCTACATAAATATGAATATGCTCTTTCTCTAATAACATGCAAGGAAATCTAACTAAACTCCACTAATGCATAAATCTGCCTATATAGCCCGTGATTTATTCTACTATGCCTCTTTATCCTCCTTTGGCTTGCTCCCTTTTTTTTTTTGATGATGATGATGATTCGGCAACTTTATGGTTACGATCATTTTTTTGGGGTGGAAGAAAGTGTAAACTTCTTGGTAACATGTAGCTTTTTTTTTTTTTTTTTTTTTTTTGACGAGGAAAAATTAAACCCCGATACAAGGTACAACCATTTTTGATGACGAAGAACAGTCGTTTAAACTCCGATACAAGTGCTGTGAGATGGACTAAGGATGTAGAAACATGCAATAGCAGGAGCTAGGATTTCAACAATTATGCTTTCGATACTGGATACATATGCATGTTTATATATGAAAGTCATGTCACCAAAATAAACTCCAAATCTACATGCCCTATCTTTCCACAATCCTAGATTATAATCAAATTCTTAGTAGATAAGTTACTACTTAAGATACAATTTTACACAAGTAGAGAAATCATCATTTGCCTTTTTTAACTCAAGTGATGTGGATATGCAATGTGATGCAAAGACTGAAAAAAACATGCATGAAACAAGCATGGAAAAAAAATAGAATGAACTTGAAAAAAAACAAAGCAACATGAACTTGAAAAATTAATGATGTTTTTCTTTTTTTTTTTTTTTTTTTTTTTCTTTTTTTTATAACATGGATACTCCTGTTTATGAATCGGCCTCATTGTTGTCATCTTCTTCAATGTCCTCATCCAAAATGTACTCGTCATTATCACGCTTCTTGAATAACTTTATCCTTTTACCTGCAATCAAAGTTTTTAGTGCAACACCATTTAATTCACAAAGAGCATATGTACCATTGTTGTTGACTTTTGATACAATGTATGGCCCAAACCACCGTTGAGTGAGCTTTTTGCGTGCATCATATTGAGAGTCAAATGTACTATCATAAATGAGCACCCAATCTCCTACTTCAATTGGCTTAGGACGCAATCGATGAGTTTTATCAAAATAATGCTTGTTCTTCATTCTAGGTTCTCTTAATTTTTCAACAGCATCATCAAGTCTTAATTTACCTTGTTCTAACTGTTTAATACGCAAACTCAAAAAATCATCAGTAGACATGTTTTCAGACCAAGGCAAATTTGACCATGCAGAAATATGAGACTGAATTGGAAACAATGGTTTTTGACAGTACATGAGTTCAGCAGGCATATATCCAGTAGTACGTGTGCATGTCATTCTATCTGCCCAAAGTGCAAAAGGTAAGAATTTAGGCCATTCTTTGATGTCACCATTACATGCTTTAGATATGGCTTTCACAATAGGTGGATGCCCTCTCTCTATTTTACCATTGGCCTCTGGGTTATATGCAGTAGTGAGAGACAAACGAATACCGTGACGCTCAAAGAACTCTTTAGCTTCTCTCGCATTTAACTCTCCACGATCGGCAACTACTTTCTCTATGTACCCAAAGCGACTTATGACATCTTCAAGCAAGAATTTGCAAACATTGTAAGTGGTCTTAGATCGTAATGCACGTCCCTCTACATGATTAGTTAAATCTTCTCTTGCAAGTACAATGTAACGCATTTTGTCAATACCTTTAGGCATAGTTACAAGATCTACTACCCACTTGTAGTGAATACAAGGTGGATAAGTAGGATGCAACGGATCTCTATGTTTGACTGATGAATGAAGTTGACAAGTAGAACATGTAGAAACATAGCTACTAATGTCAACATACATCCTAGGCCAATAATAGGTACTTCTAATTTTTTCATATGTTCCAAAAAATCCTTTATGACCGGCCCATAATGTCTCATGCATTTCCTTCATTACTTGCAATTGAAGACCTCTTTTTCCTAGGACTCGTTGTGGATTCTTAACCTTACCCTTAGCATGTCTCCAAAGATAACCATTACATAGGAAAAAGTTATAAGCTCGTTTCCTAATGTTACGGAATCTATTCGTAGTCCAGCTAGGTAATGGTTGTAGTGTACTGAGATACTTTCCTATGTCTCTCCATTCATCTTCGTACTCAGACTCATGAAATTTCTCATACTCATATATATGTGGAACATAGTCAACTAAATTCACATTCTTTATTAGATCACTTTCAAGATCATCATCAAATCTAGCTCTCGATAACATATCAGCAACTGAGTTTGACTTACCTGAAATATGAACTAACTCAGGATTTATGAACTTAATATATGAGATCCATCTAAGCATGGCTATATCAGGAGATGAACAATTGGCTATCATTCCAATGAGAGGCAAACAATCAGTCTCAACTTTGACATTTGCACCAATGAAATATTCTTTGTCTGTTTTCAAAGCTGTTACCATACCCCATAGTTCTCGTTTGATTTGTTGATATTTTCGTTGTGTTTCATGTAGAATTTTGGCACCAAACCTAATTGCATATCTATTCCCTTCACTATCATCTTGACTTATGACCCAACCTATACCAATAGGACTAGTATCAACAGTCAATATAATAGGTTTGTTAGCAGAATAGTCTACACGCTTAAGGATGGGAGCTTTAAGCAATAATTTCTTCAATTTACGCATAGCTTGAGTGTGTTTGTCAGTCCAAATAAATTTTCGTTTCTTCCTCAACAAGTCATAAAGACAATCAGCAACATGAGCAAAGTGAGGGATCCAAATAACATAAAAGATGCAAGCACCAAGAAATCTACGTACCTCACTCACGTTGTTACATGTTTCAGAAATCTTGCTAATGGCATCAACTTTTTGTGGGTATGGCTTTCGACCATAATGGCCACATAAATGTCCAACAATAAGCACCTCGTTGACACCAAAAACAGATTTCTCTATGGAAAATGTGAGACCTACCTCTTCAAATCGTTGAAATATTCTTTCACAATCAGAGATATGGTCAAGAACAAATTTACGACATCCAGATGAATCTAAAGTAATGTCCTTTACACGTTCCTCACTCCCTTTAATTGGAATATCATCAATGAATGGCATAGTTATATGAGGGATAAAATCATGTAAGACCATATTCATAGCACTCATCATATGAGCCACAGAATTAGTCGCTCCTTGAGGTAAAGTACACATTCGCACTAAGCCTAAAGGAGTTTTCATTGTGGTTATGTCACGACTATCAATTGCTAACTGGAATTGGTCATATCCAGAATATAAATCACCCATTGAATAGATAGAATGTCCTGAAAATGATTCAGCAAACTCATCTACAATGGGTCCTGTTCCTACATTCCTTATGGTGACTTTATTGACGGGTTGGAGATCTTGAATAAAACGTAGTTTCCCATTCTTTTTAGGCACAGTGAACCATCTGTTTGAGTAAGGTGCAAAAGATGGCTCTAAAATTCTCATGTTTATCTTCTCCTTAAGTAGTTTCATTAGCTCAGGTAAGTGAGCCTTTGGAACAGGTATAGGACGAAGATTCCATGGAATATGTGGAATAGTAAAGATTATCATGGGTGCAACTAGCTTAGGATCTACACAACCAATCTCATGAGGATACATAGTAAAGGCTTTTCCATGGCTACGTATGACTCTCTCAAATTTATCTCTCTCTGCTGGCAAAAGAAAGTCATCATCTCTACCAATTTTCACCTGTTTGATTGTCTCATCCGTGAATGTATGTCCTATGTTTTTCTTATCCCGAAGAATTGGATCATTTTTCACATCAATAATTTTTTCATTACTTCCTTGAGGTAATGGTTGAGCTATGGGTTTGATTTTTTTGTCTACAGTTTTGTACTTTGTTTCAACTAAGGCATCATGTGTTTGGTTAAATTTTGAGCACTTGTCAACATTGAGAGCATACTCTTGGATTAGAGCATACTCATCAAGGGAAGAAATAAGAATAATATGGGAATTAGAATTTTGTTGAAGACATAACTCTAACTCCTCAAGAGTAGAGAAACAATGAGATGTCTCAATCACATGCTCAATGTTCTCATCATGTTCCATGATTTTGTTGTTTTTATAATTTTTTTGGCTTTTTTGGATAAAAGACTTGGACAATTGACTCTTATGAAGAAAATCTAATCTAGAATGTGGAAAACAAAGTGACAAACTATTGTACATGTTGGTTGGATGCGAGATGTCAAACCAATATCCATTGTTGTCCCGCTCAACAATGGATTCTATCCGAAATTTTGATCATATGTAGCTCCAAACATGAATCGAGGTGCACAATCACTACAAGCATGCTCATGACCCTGAGTAACAATAAGTTTCTTTCTAATTGACACTCGATTCCTAGGATGATTCACTCCTACTGTCATGACTTGAAGTGATTGCATTCCATCCTTAGACTTAAATCTAGCATAGGTAGACTTAAATCTAGCATAGGTATCGCAATCCGGGTGGATCGGGTCCGGTCGTGGCACACACAGGGTGTATGAAGCTAATGAATGTTGGAAGGTTTAAAGATGTGAAGGTGAAATTAATGTTGAGTATGAAGAAGAGAGAGATGTTGAAATAATTATGGGAATGGGAATGTAGGTGTGCAAGTTAGATTGATGACATGAATGATAAGAATGAAAGAGAACCATACACACGAATCAAATTTGGAAGGAAGAATGGTCCATTGGAGGAGCTTCTTAAACACTTCCTAATTCTAATCCATATGTATAGCCTTCTTTGGATGATATGTATGCATGATGAGAATAGATGGAATCCTTACACATAAATCAGTTTCGAAAGGAAGAATGGTCCAATATTGGAGCTTCTTATACACTTTCAGAAACTAATAAATATGTACGGATTTGTATGGATTATATGCATGCAAGTGAATTATGATGATGGATTTTACTCACAAGCTCAAAGAAACATCCTCACTGGTTCAACGCAATACTGCGGAGCCTTCTCACACATAGAAGAAATAGAAGACATGTAAAAATACTTAAGAGACTGAGAGAGGTGACAAGAGACAAGTGACAAGTGACATGAATTAAAAGAATTTGAATTAAGTTACATGTAAAAGATCGTCGTGGTACGTCATGCTAAGCAATCTACTGATCAAAGGTGGTTCCGACCCTCAAACCATGACAGTTCAACCGAATGTCACACGTAAGAAGGTGAGTTCCACTCCAGTGACCCTATGTCTGTCTAGGCTCGTAACGTCTAACTAAAGAAGTCTAAGACTCATTAAAATCAGCTCTAACTCACTCACACGCTCCACCGAGGGTGAGTCAAGATAGAGATGCTGGTTTCAAGAGCCTATCCTAGATAGGAGTTCTAACTTAAATTTGAAACTAGGTTCTATACTCATACTAGCTCACCTTGGATCCTCACTCGCTCAACCGAGGGTGATCGTCTCAAGGAAACCGTAAGCTAGCATGAGCCCTATGGATGCCTAACAATGATGCTCTAGGAGTTTGGAGGGGGGTTTATATAGTTTTTTGAATGAATTTGGGCCCTTGGATCTAGAGAAATCAACTCTCAACTCTAGGATCACTACTTTCGATTACAACCATTTGATTAATCAAATCAATGGCTTGGAATTGTTCTTTCTATCAAATCTAGTGTAAAGGAGTGAAATTTAGGCGCCCTCATTCTCCACCATTGGATCTGGGGATGATCTGGACCGTCGGATCAGTGCTGACATCAATTCGGATAAGATAAGCCACTATTTTTGGAGAAACACTGCATTATTGATCTTTGATTGTAAAAAAAGTCTTCTTTTATGGAAAAAATTCGTGGATCCTCCTTCCTTTATGCTTTAGTGCATCTCCACCCTTGAATAGGAGCTCATCTTGACCGTACACCATGGTTCAATCATATTTTGACATGTGGCAGCCCTTCAAGCCTTCAATTTTCTTATTCTAGAAAACTGCGGTGACCTTGAAAACTGGACTTTGTGCTCTTTGACCCTCCAAAAAAACTTTGATGAAGATGAAACTTTGTAGGACTATGTTTCCAAAGATCTCCTTCAGGAATATGCAGGAAAAACTCCCATCTGAATCTCCCTTGTACAAGTTTGACTACATTTGGAAGCTTGCAAGGTGGCATTAAGGTGTCTAGGAAGCTCTGATAGCCTTGAAAATTTGTACAAATATGTAGCCACATATGATCTTTATACATGCCAAACCATATGGCTAACATAATTTTCTATACAAGAATTTGTAGGGTCAAACTAGAAAAATTACATTTTTACAAAATGAACATAGCATATCAATGTGCTACAAAATCCATTTTCTGCTGAAATTTGGGCTATAGACTGCCTTTGACAATCTTTACAAGTATATGGATTTTCATCTAATTTGGTGACAATGAAATTTTTGCCCTAATTTCCCAACTTTGACCAGCTTTGACCAGCTTTGACCGCTACCATGGACTTTCTTGATTTCTTTGAAACTTTGTATGTGACCTTCCTTTGACATCCTTGATGCATCCTGGACTTCTCGGGGAATTCCGGCTACCTTCACCAAATATGTTTTTTGTAGGCCTTCACAAGTGAGAGAGGAGAGCAAATCTCGACGACAGCGTTAGTTGTCTCAAATGAGTTCTAAACAATGTGGCATATTCCTGCACAGTCTGGTGCAGCTTCTGTTTATTATTCTACAAGTAATCAAAGATTTCGGCAGGGTTCTTCTTCAGTCGGAATCTCTGTAAAAACGCATCCCTTACCACCTCATAGGTAACGAAATAATTGAAATCATACTCTGTAAGCCACCTCGCTACTTCATTAACTAATGTTGACTGGAAAACGATGGCCTTGTATGCCGGATCAGGTGGATGGTTTAGCACTGCATAACTTATTTCAAAAGTGCATACATGGGCATCAGGATCGTCACCTGGAAATCCACCGAACTTGGTGTAAGTTACTCCTGTTGGAACCGGCCGGAGTGGAAGTGGTTGTTGTTGTTGTTGTTGTTGTTGTTGTTGTCCACTCATGGCGCTAATAGTGGTACTGTTACTATCCCCTGAGTTCTGAGGTGGTGTTTCTTGTTCTTCAGAATCTGTATGGTCAGACTGCTCACCTTCCGATTTGAAAATAGCTTCCAACCTTTTACAGATTTCCAATTCGAATAGCCTATCTTCTTCTGTGGTATCAAATGTAGGCAAGCTTACCCCGAACAGTGGTGTCCTGAATGAAGATTCCCCAGGAAGTATCACACTGTCACCGGAGAGCTCTAAATTTTCTACAACCGGGACCGAACTGCCATAGGAATTAGTGGAACTTTCCCCAACCCAAGGTATTCTTTCACCTTCAATGACCTCTCTGGGCAAGTCAGTTCTATCCTCAGACGGGTTCAAATCCTGACCATGCGGTATCGGGTCAACTACGCACTCTGTCCTTGTAGACTCCGAAGTTACTGTATCTTCTGCAGACTGTGCCAAAATTACACCGAAATCTACCGGAATTGCAGTATGTTCCATCGGAATGCTACCGGAATCACTACTAACATGCTTCGCTTCTTCGACAACCGGGCCTAACCGCTCTGTGCTTCTGCCTCCTGAGGGTGTCCTTAACAAATTCGGTACTGCCCAAGGCTGTCGGTCTCGCCTATACTTCGGATACAACTCGCCGGACCGAGTAACCGGCATATATCACCTTTACAACACTTGCGTACTACTCCACCTTACTATTGATTCACAATCTATGGCCACTTCTCACAGTCAATTTGCAACACTCTGTTGCCACTTTCCCACAAGTAATTTGCAACACTCTGGTGCCACATTCCTACAGACGGCGCCAGTGTTAAACGCGCGTTGCCGTCACAGACGCGTTTAAACTCTTTCGGGTTCTTGGGAGTGGAAGGGATCTGCTAATCAGAGGCCCTATACTTGATTTTCCCAACTAACTTAGTCATATAGCAACACATCGACATTCAAGACTCTGGTTATTACAGTTTACTACTCGAACTGTCGTTAATTCTTACGCCAAATTACTAATCATACACAAGTTAATACTCTATCAGTCCGCAGCGTCAGAGTTATGTATTACGGTAATACAAACCGATGATCCTTAACTTACTGAAACTGTATCAATCACAAGTTAACTTAACCAAACAAAGATGAAACACAAAACGATGCAAATTTCCCAATACTACACTACGACAAACTTCGCAGAATACAATCACCGAGACAGACAGTCTGGCGATCCTACTCTGATCGTGACCGGAGCGTCCTTTCATTGATGTATAAGTAGTTACAATTCTATGCAACGACCTTTCGGTTCGTGCGGAATATGAAAAGAAAAAGATTTAACAATTGCCAATCCGGCGGCTTACAATACATACATACATACGTACGTACATACATACATACATGCATACACACCCACATACACATATACACACAAACACACACTCACATATACACCTACATACACATACACACACATATACGTACTTACATATACATACACACATATACACACATACATACACCATGCATATACACATATGCATGCATACACACATACACATGCATGCGCATACATATACATATACATATACGCACATATACATATATGTATATGCACATCAGGTCACATGCATACCTTCCCACAAACATACACACATGCATATACACATGCATGCATACACATATGCATGCATACACAATGCACATATACACATGCATACACACATACCTATACATACACATACATATACACACACATACATATATATGCATACATATATACACATACATATATACACATACATATATTGATTTCAAACCCATTTTGTTTTATATGTACATATATTATGGATCCTAGTAGAGAGAGAAAGGTGAAACTTACTCTCATAAAAAGTCTTATCAGAGGAAAAGTTCCACCTGATACCTTAGGGATTGTCATGCACGAGTACTCAAAGATGCCCAATGATAAGTTGGGTTTTACGATCCAGATGCTTACCCAATGACCAGAGGAGTCCTCTTCTACAACTCCACATGCAAGAAGAGAACTATATGCCCATAGGTATGTTTCTTTTCACAATTTTTTTTTAATGAGATTATAACACATACTTTTATTTATCTTTATCTATCTATTTCAAGACATCTATACCACCTCCAGATCATGAGAGTAGAACATAGGTGCTTATGATGACATGCATTGGCACCCTAGGGTTGGAATGCCATATAGAGCCATAGGGAAATATAGTGTATATAGAGAATGGATTGGAGTTCAAAGGAAGAATGTGAGCATTATGTGACTCCTACCTGTGCCTTGTCCACTTGCAGTGAAAGAAATTTATAAGTTTTACATATAAATTGAAATAAATAGTTTATGTTTTATTTACATGATTTTTTTTTTGTAGTGAGCATGATGAGAGGTATTAAAAATATGTACTTAGTTCACTTGAGATAGAATTTGGGACTAGGTGGTCGCATAAGTGGTGTC
Source organism: Ceratopteris richardii (assembly GCA_020310875.1). NCBI lineage: Eukaryota > Viridiplantae > Streptophyta > Polypodiopsida > Polypodiales > Pteridaceae > Ceratopteris > Ceratopteris richardii. The sequence continues at coordinate 13,672,477 of CM035419.1, forward strand.
TAAAAGAGATGCAAAGACTTATGGTTCATCGTCGTGATAATGCACGGTATGCATTGCTTTCATTTGTTATATTTATATGTGTAACTATATATATATCCAAACACATACACATAATATACACATATATTTACATATATATTTATACACATATTTATATACACACACATATATACACAAAAGTACACGCACATCAGTTCACATACATACATGTGTATGTGTGAATGTATAATATATATGTGGATATGTGTATGTGTGTCTATGTATGTATGTATATATATGTGGATATGTGTATGTGTGTCTATGTATGTATGTATATGAGAGAGAGATAAAGGAGTGCGACTGGAGGTACACACATACACATACACACACACATACACACACACATAGATGCACATTTACACACACATACACATGCATGTAGACACACACATATACATGAATACACACACATAGACACAAACACATACTCACATACACATACATAATCATATGTACACACACACATAGAATCACATAATCATGTATACACAAATATATACACATACACATGCATACACACATATAGATATACATGCACACACATACACATAGTATACATACACACAAACACATACATCAATATATATATATATATATATGATTTTATAACAATATACATATATTTTTATAATAGTATATGGATATATATATTCATAATAGTATACACACACATATATATACATATATATATTCTATATATATATATATATATATATATATATATATATATATATATATATATATATATATATATATATATATATATATATATATATAGAACATATATATATATAACAATATATATATATATATATATATAACAATATATATATATATATATATATATATATATATATATATATATATATATATATATATATATACATATATATATATATATATATATATATATATATATATATATATATATATATATATATATATATATATATATATATATATATATATATATATATATACGTGTATATATATATATATATATATATATATATATATATATATATATATATATATATATATATATATATATATATATATATATATATATATATATATATATATCCTATTTCAAAAAGCTTGATTCAAAAATGATGGGGGAAGTATCTCAACCCCTAAGCAACGACGAAGCGTGAATGACCTCCACAGGTATCCTTCTTTGACCTCTCCACACCAAAAATGCTCTTACTCCGAGCTTATGCAGAGACCTCCACTGAGCTTTTGTAGACCTGTAGTAGACACCAAGAGCTTTCCAACAAAACAAATTTCACTTCAAATGGATGCTTACACAAGGAGAAACAATGTCTACAACATGAGCTAGTTGAATGCTCACAACTGCCAATCAAGCAGATACCTCACTTCACTCCAGCAAGCTTTTCTCAAAGCTTATACAGAGAATGAATCTCAAGCTTGGGTCAACTTTAGAGGACTCTAATAGCTACCCAATGACACCAAAATCATAGCAAATGGATACATAAATGAAGAGCACCAACCCTTACAACAGAGAGCAAAATATTTCCAACAGAGCCTACACACCAAGAGAGATATCAATCACACAACTTCACTAAAATGAATGTTGCTCCCAGATTACTCAGAGAATGGTCCAGAGACTTTGTGAGCATAAAATAGACTCTAATAGTTATCCAATGCAACAAGAATTACATCAAATGGATACAATATGAGGGAGAACCAATGCTAACAACTCAGGGGTAGAGAGTTGCAACACTGCCTGCGCACACACATAGATATGCCTACTAAAAGAAAACAAACAAGCAAGCAAGGGGCTTGCTTATCACAACTCCAGCACTTAGGGCTCACTTTACATGAGCTAAAACTCCAAGAAAATGGGCCAAAAGAAGTCGGGATACATGCTCCTTTTATAGTGAGAAGTGTGCCCCTAAAATCTAGGAACTACCTTTCCAAATCAGCCTCCTAACTTGGAGGATTTAGTTGAGATGAATTGGGGAGTGGCTGAGTGACTTTTCTTGATGGAATCTCATGGCTTTTGGCTTCCTTTGATTGCTCCACATGTCCATAAAAGATTCCCCACGAATTTGTAGCTTGAAGCTTGACTTTTAACACTCCCCCTCAAGCTTCAACTCTTCATCCTCATCCAAGCTCCTTCATGTTGATGCTTTGCTTGAATTTTGAAATCTTCATTCCATCCAAAGCCTTTGTAAACATGTCGGCAACTTGGTCCTTGGTACCAATATGATGTACTGAAACTTCCTTGGATATCACCTTTTCCCTTATGAAGTGATAGTGCACTTCAATATGCTTGGTTCTAGCATGATAGACAGGATTCGATGCTAGATGAATGCTACTCATATTGTCACAAAAAATTGGATATGTGTCAACCTACAAATTAAGCTCCATAAATAACTTCTTAATCCACATTAGCTCACATGTGACTTCAGCCAAAGCTCTATACTCAGCCTCGGTGGAAGATAATGCCACCGTGGGTTGCTTCTTTGAAATCCATGAGATGATCTTGCTACCTAGCATGACTAGGTAACCACTTGTACTTCTTCTATCCTCCTTGGAACCGGCCCAATCCGCATCAGAATAAGCTTTGACCTGCATATCATCATCAAATGAATAGAACAATCCTTCATTTATAGTGCCTTGAGATATCATAACATTCTTCTTGCAGCTTGCAAGTGTGTAGTCCTTGGACTATGCATAAATTGTGATAACACTCCAACTCCATATGCTATGTCAGGCCTAGTTATTGTGGCATAATTGAAAGAGCCTAAAATAGAGCGATAAAAAGTTACATCCTCTAATGGCTCTCCATCAATGGAGCTTAGCTTTACATTAACTTCCATGGGATTTGAAATAGGCTTGCAATGTAGCATCCCAAACCTCTCAAGTAGGTCTAGAATATACTTCCTTTGTATGAGCATAATACCTTCTTCTTTGTATACAACTTCAATGCCAAGAAAATACCTAAGATCTCCAAGATCAGATATCCTAAACTCCTTTCCAAGCTTTGCCTTGATCTCCTCAATGCTCTTTGTATCATTACCTGTAATGATAAGATCATCTACATACACACACATGTAGACTACAAGTTCTCCTCTTTGTTTGATGAAGAGAGATTGATCCGCCTTGCATTGATTGTAACCACATTTGATCAAATAGTCCACCAATCTTTGGTTCCAAACCCTTGGAGCTTGCTTTAGGCCATAAAGTGCCTTCTTCAACCTACAAACATGATGTGGAAACTCTTTATGAACAAAACCTAGTGGTTGCTCCATGTATACCTCTTCTTCCAAGTCTCCATTGAGAAAGGCATTCTTGATATCCAATTGGAAAAGCTTCCATCCTTTGCTAGCAGCCATTGCAATGAGTGTCCTAATGGTGCTCATCTTTGCCACGGGGCTGAATGTCTCTTCAAAGTCCACTCCATAGGTTTGTGCAAAACCCTTGGCCACCAATCTTGCTTTGAACCTAGAAATAGATCCATCTGAATTCCTCTTTACTTTATACACCCACTTATTACCTATTACCTTCATGTTCTCCTTCTTGGGCACTAGATTCCATGTTTGATTTTCCTCAAGTGCGTCGATCTCTTCTTGCATTGTCTCTTTCCATTCGGTGTACCTGCTTGCATCTTCATAGCAATCGGGCTCATGATCTTCTACTACTTTGTTCATATATGCATAATGTGTTGCCATGTATGAATCATAAGTAAACCTTTGAGTTGGATACTTAACTCTAGAAGACTTCCTTTCTTCACCTTTTGGAGGAATAAACCTCCTTTGCCTTGGGAACTTGATCTCTTTCTTTGATGTGGCTTCTATCTCCATCATGTGTCCATCATCTTCAACTTCATTACCTTCTTCATCCAACTCCACCAATGTTGCTTTGCCTTTGTTGATTGATTGTGTTTCATAGCTTGATGAAGATCTCCCCCTCCATGGTGAGTTCATGCTTGAACTACCTTCATTGATGGAACACCTTGGGCCGCTTAGCTCTAGGTCGATTTGTTCTTCATCATGTACATGCTTTTCTTCTTCATAGTCCTGCATACAATCATACTTCTTATACCAAGGGAGTAGCTCATCAAATGCTACATCCCTTGATATCCTCAAGTCCTTTGTGTTTGGGTTGAAGCACCTGTAACCTTTATGATCATTTGAGTATCCTAGAAACACACACTTTTCTGCCTTTGGTTGTAGCTTGTGCCTCAATTCACTTGGCACATGTACATAACAAGTACATCCAAATATCTTCAAGTGGGAAAGATCAGGTTTCTTACCATAATAGGCTTGATATGGTGTCAAGCCATGGATCCCTGAGGTAGGAGCCCTATTCATAAGATACACGGCGGTATTTGCTGCATCACTCCAAAACATGTTAGGTACATTCATCTCATTAAGCATTGCTCTAGCGATCTCGGCAATGTATCTATTCTTTCTCTCTACTACTCCATTTTGTTGGGGTGTGTACCTGCATGTTACTTGCCTCTTGATGCCTTGATCCATTAAAAAATCAGAAAACTCATTGGAGAAATATTCTCCCCCTCCATCGGACCTTAGCTTCTTGATATATGTACCTGTTTCCTTTTCTACCATTGCCTTGAATGCTTTGAAACATGTAAACACATCTGATTTGTTTTTGATGAAATAAACCCAAACCATCCTTGTGCAATCATCTATAAAAGTGACAAAGTACTTGTTACCTCCAATGGATTGCTCTTTGGTTGGCCCCCACACATCTGTATGTATCAACTCCAATGGATGTTGGCTTATGTAGCCACTCTTCTTGAATGGAAGTCTCGCTTGCTTCCCTAGTTGACAAGATTCACATAAATGCTTCATACCTTGTCCTTGGAAGTTGGGAAGACCTTCAACCAGCCTCTTGAATTGCATTTCCTTCATTCTTTGTATGTTGATGTGACCTATCCTCTTGTGCCACAAGTCCAACTCTGAAATCCTCTTGTTTCCATATGTGAAGTAGATATGTTGAGTGGAATGAGAATTTACCTCCAAAGTGAAGAGTCTCCCTTGCTTCTTTCCTCTTGCTATGACCTTGTAACCTTGCTTAGGGTTCTCCACAAAGCATCCACCTTTGTTGAACCTTACTTGATAGCCTCTTTCAACCATTTTCCCAACGGACACCAAGTTCTTTGTGATGGTAGGTACATGCAAGACATCCTTGAGATATCTTCCTTCCTCCTTGTCATCCAAAGCTACATCTCCAACATGGGAGATCTCATGGGTTATATCATCACCTGTTTCTACATGTCCTTTACCTTTGGGAACATGTAGATTAGTAAACCAAGAAGAATTGCAACTCATATGGTTGCTACATCCACTATCAATATACTAAGTGTTATCTACTTTGCTTGAATTCCCATTCATGTGCATCATCAAGAGATTGTCATTTTCTGAACTTGTAGAAGCATAATTACCTTGGCCTTTGTATGAAGAACCTTGATTATAGCTCCTTTGGTTTCCTCCTTGGTAGCAATCTCTAGCATAGTGGCCAAACTTGCCACATATGTAACATCCTTCGCCATCTTGATTCCTGTTTTGTTGATGTCGTCCTCCTCTTCCTCTTGTTCTTCCTCTCCCTCTTTGTGATGAGGTGCCTTGGTCATGTCCTTGATTGCTTGAGTGGCCTTTCCTTCCTCCAAACCTTCCTTTGCCCCTTCCTTGTCCTCGTCTTCCTTTGCCCCTTTGATTACCTGCATAGAAAACTTGTGCATCCTTGCTTTTAGTTGAACTTCCACCTATGTTCATTTCTTCGGTGACCATGGGAGCAACCAATTGCTCAAAATCGGGAATATTATCCATTACATATACTGAAGTGGTAAAGGGTTTCCACTTCTCATCATCTCTCAAACCATTGAGAGTATAAGCCACAAGATCGTCATCGTCTACGTGGCTTCTAATGGATCCCAATGCATCTGATAACTCCTTGACCTTAAGTATGTAGTCATTTATGCTACTCCCTGAGCTCTTCATAAGGTTGTTGAGCTCATTCTTGAGTTGGATCTTCCTTGCTTTGGTGCTTGTTGAATAAAGCCTTTCAAGTGTCTCCCATACCTTCATGCTTGAATCCAAGTCTTGGATATGGCCGATCATGCTATTGCTAATGTGTTGGGAAAGGATAAAGATAACCCTCTTGTCTCTTTCATTCCATTACCTAAAGGCCCTTCTCTGGTCATTGGTTGGATTCTCATCCAACCTAGGTCTTGGTTCACTTCCACTAATCAACCCCCAAAGGCCCTTGCCTATAAGATAGTTGGAGACCCTAAATCTCCATGGTTGATAGTTCCCTTTGTCTAGCTTTTCAATTTGAGTGTTGAAGTCTCCCATATCTAGTCTTTGATACTTAACCTAGCCCTTGGCTAATGCTCCAATGTGTGTAAAATGAAAATGAGGCTCTGAGGTTACCTCAATCCAAAGCTTTCCTTAGATGGACACCTTGTGCTCTTGAAACTTTGAGTAGAATAGCTCCCCCTTGATGTGAGCTACCTCCAAAAGCTTTTGTTGATGCAAATCTTCAACCACCAACTCCAAGAGGTCTTCTTGCTTGTATGTGATGCCTCCAAGATTCCCAAATTCTCTGATACCACTGATGGGGGAAGTATCTCAACCCCTAAGCAACGACGAAGCGTGAATGACCTCCACAGGTATCCTTCTTTGACCTCTGCACACCAAAAATGCTCGTACTCAAAGCTTATGCAGAAAACTCCACTGAGCTTTTGTAGACCTGTAGTAGACACCAAGAGGTTTCCAACAACACAAATTTCACTTCAAATGGATGCTTACACAAGGCGAAACAATGTCTACAACATGATCTAGTTGAATGCTCACAACTGCTAGTCAAGCAGATACCTCACTTCACGCCAGCAAGCTTTTCTCAAAGGTTATACAGAGAATGAATCTCAAACTTGGGTCAACTTTAAAGGACGCTAATAGCTACCCAATGACACCAAAATCATAGCAAATGGATACATAGAGAAGGAGAACCAGCCCTTACAACAGAGAGCAAAATATTTCCAACAAAGCCTACACACCAAGAGAGATATCAATCACACAACTTCACTAAAATGCATGTTTCTCCCAGAGTACTCAGAGAATGATCCAGAGACTTTGTGAGCATAAAATAGACTCTAATAGCTATCCAATGAGACAAAAATTACATCAAATGGATCCAATATGAGGGAGAACCAATGCTAACAACTCAGGGGTAGAGAGTTGCAACACTGCCTGCACACACACATAGATATGCCTACTAAAAGAAAACAAACAAGCAAGCAAGGGGCTTGCTTATCACAACTCCAGCACTTAGTGCTCACTTAACATGAGCTAAAACTCCAAGAATATGGGCCAAAAGAAGTCGGGATACATGCTCCTTTTATAGTGAGAAGTGTGTCCCTAAAATCTAGGAACTACCTTTCCAAATCAGCCTCCTAACTTGGAGGATTTAGTTGAGATGAATTGGGGAGTGGTTGAGTGACTTTTCTTGATGGAATCTCGTGGCTTTCGGCTTCCTTTGATTGCTCCACATGTCCATAAAAAATCCCCCACGAATTTGTAGCTTGAAGCTTGACTTTTAACAAAAAACACTAATTTTGATGTCAAGGTTTTACAAACCCTAATTCAGCCTTTTTGCCATATGGTTGAAGTATATGTACACATTTCATCTATTCCTTCCACCCCCTACTAGAGAGATGTATCTCCTCCCAAATTTATGCCACTATATATAGCTACTATAATCAAGGAGGACTATAATATATATATAAAGATACATACACATCATGTAGATACACATACATATATATAAAATGATGGAGTAGATGCATATGCATCACACATACATGCCTACATGCACACATGTATACATATACATGCATACATATTTACATGTACACATTTACACATATACACATCATATATACATGCATACATGTATACTTATACATGCATACACAATCATGAACACACTTGCATATATTACACAAATGCATATGCATACATGCATGGGTGCATACTAACACATGTATACATATATCACACACATACACACATACATATACATGAAACACACATATGTTCATACTAACAAATGTATGCATATAATACACATGAATACACACACATATGCATACATACATGACAAAAATTTTGTCTTCGAAAATAAAGCTATGTATAAAATTTTAGGCCCACCCTCGAGCTTCATGTGCTAACTTAAAAGAACATGATTTCATCTCTCTGGTGGGATTCACCGATATTCTAGTTGAATAAAGGAGAATCTGCTATCTAATACCCATTCAAATGATTCAAATGATACAAGGAAGGAGAAGAAGCTTGGAGCACAGCACACAATACTGACTGTATTACTAGAGAATGTACAAAGATAAGTAGCCCATTAGGGCAATAGACATATATACAAGCCAGGGGAAAAAAACCTCCTAAGAGGGGAAAAAGTGCCCCGATGGTCCTAATGTGTTCACACACATCACTACCTAAATATATCAACAAATCCCCCCTAGGAGTGATGTGGTGAACAAGGAGTTGGCACTCATGTATAAGGAAGTGGCAAGCTATGTGGAAATCCCTCCACAAAAGGAAGTAAGCCCAAAGCTTTGCGGAAAGCTTCAAACTTCTCCCTAGGTAGAGCCTTTGTGAAAAGGTCTGCAATGTTCTCCTACGTGGTCACATATGCCAAGCTGATCTCCCGAGTAGAGAACCTCTCCCTGACATAGTGATAATGCACCTCAATGTGCTTAGTGTGAACATGGAACACATGGTTCCTCACATATGCCAATGCACTCTGACTGTCAGTGAAGATGGTGGTGGTTGAAGATTGACCAACACCCAAATCAGCCATAAGGCGTCTGAGCCACACACACTCAACAATCGCTGTGAAAGCTTCCCTATACTCAGCCTCACAACTGGAAGTGGCCATAGTAGGTTCCTTCTTGCTCAACCAAGATATACATGAGCTACCAATCATGAAACAAAACCCACTAATGGACACACGAGTGTCTTAGCAACCAGCCCAATTAGAGTTAGAAAAACCATGCAAATCTGGCGGTAGTGATCCCCCCTTGGGATAAAACAACCCAAGTAGCCGAGTACCACTCAAGTAGTGAAAGATGCGCTTAACTGCCTACCAATGCTTGACTCCTCGGCAATGCATAAACCTGCTCATCTGTGAGACAACAAACTGAATATCTGGCCAAGTAATGCATAATTAAATCAAGCATCCAATAGCCTGATGATAGAGAACAACATCAAATGCATCTCCAGCATCATGAAGACTCAATGGTAAACCTGTCTCCATAGGAGTGGCAATAGGCTTACAGTCTTCAAGGCCAAAATGCTGCAATAATGTGTTAATATATTTCTTTTGACACAAAGTCATTCCACCATCAACTTACATAAACTGAATGCCCAAATAGTGATGTGAATGCCCCAAATCAGACATCTCAAATGAGGCATGCAAATCAGCCTTAAAATCAGCAATATGCTTCTCAATAGGACTAGTGAGAAGCATGTTGTCAACATAGACAACAATGATCAGAAGCACATCATTAGCACACTTAACATATAAGGTGCTTTCAGTTGGATTGTTCTCAAAACCATGTGCAATTAGATAGGCATGTATCTTCTCATACCAAGCACATGGTGCTTGCTTTAAATGATATAATGCCTTCTTTAACGTGCACACCTGGTTTTCATGCCCTTTCTACACAAAGCCATGGGGCTGAAAACATACACTTCTTCATGCAAGTCTCCATTTAAAAATGTTGTTTTAATGTCCAGCTAATGTACATTCCAACCATGATGTGCTGCAAGTGTACAGATGCGAGAAACAATTGTCATTCGGCAAGTAGGTGCAAAGGTCTCATCAAAATCAATGCCTCTTTCCTACGCATAACCCTTTGCAACAAGTCTAGCCTTATATGTCAACTATACCATCAAGCTTATGCTTCAGCTTGTATACCCACTTAGTCCCAATGGCCTTCTTGCCAGGAGGCAAGTCACATAAAGACCAAGTACCATTCTTCATTATAGCATCATATTTAGATTACATAACAGCCATCCAATTTTTTGAATTTTGTGCTTCATCAAACAAAACACGCTCATTCTCATCACAAAGACTAGATGTAGCCATAGCCATAGCATAGCAATCAGATGCAAAAGAGGCACTATGAGAGCCTGAATGAGTAGGATATGATAGTGGTGCATCTAATTTGTTGTCATGCAAAGTTTGCACCAGCCATTTTGGCATAGTTTTTGCCTGCTCAATATCAGTTCTCTCATCAACTAGTGCATCATGTAAATTTGCTTCAAAAATGGAATGATCTTCATCATCACATGAAACCTGCAAAGGTTGAGAAGTTACCTCATTGGGACCAGCACTAGACTGTCTACTTGTAAAAAGAGGCAGCAAAGTATCATACATGTCTTTGGATCTAACAGATATCTCCTTAGTACATGAAAGCAATGGCTGAATAGCATCTTCCACAAAAACAACATCACGGGTAACCAGAATGTGTTTAGTCTATGGATGATACAGGCGATAGCCTTTACTTTTAGAACTGTACCAACCATCCAATTTTTTCAGCGATGTTGTTCAGACACTAATGCATATGCCAAACAACCAAAAACATGTAGATGAGCAACAAATGGCTTGCAATCATGCCAAGCCTCATATGGAGTGATAGAATACAATGCTTTAGTGGGACATATGTTGCACACATGACAACCTCAAGCCAGAAACTATGTGGTAAAGCTTGACTCTTGACCATACACCTTGCCATCTCCATGAGTGACATATTCTTTCGTTCAACAAACCCATTCTGTTGAGGTGTATACAACACTGTATACTGGTGTTTTATCCCATGTTCAGCCAAAAATGCATTAAAATTAGAAGACATATATTCCCCTCCTCGATCTAAACAGACGGTGCACATTTTACATGCTGACAGATTTTCAACCAAAACCAAAAACTATTTGAAGCATACGAATACTTCGGACTTTGCCTTCAATGGATATACCCATGCATGCCTGGAAAAATCATCATTGATGAAAGTCACGAAGTAAAGATAATTTCCAAAAGAAGGTGTCTACATAGGACCATAGACATCATTATGTACAAGCTGCAATTTTTTAGTAGCCCGAACTGAACCATCTTTTGGAAATGAGGAATGCTGCATTTTGCCCAAAATATAGCCTTCACAAACATGTTTTTCAGGTGCCTCAAGTTTGGGCAAAGAGGACACCATTTCAAATTTCTGCAGGCGTCGCAAACTAGTGAAATTCAGATGACCAAAGCATGCATGCCAAAGCTTTGCATCTAACATAGCCTGAGAATCATGTACTACACATGCCAAATCATGCACAGATCTTTCATAGTCTATGAGCTTATACAACCCACGACATAAAATGCTAGAAACAATAATCAAATCGCCATTTTTCAGATCATGAATTGTACACCTGTCATCAACAAATTTCACAACCAAGCCAATCTTGGCTAATGCAGAAAATGATAACAGGTTCTTCTTCATCCTTGGCACAAATAAAGCATCTGACAAAGTGAAAGAACTACCATCAGCAGTAGTCAAAATGATCTTACCAACTCCCATAACAGGATAAGAGGAGTTTTTGGCACATGTAATAGTATTCCCTGTAGGGGCAGGCTGGAGTAAAGAGAAGAAACTGCGCTACGAGGTAATATGTTTGGTCGGCCCACTGTCAAAGTACCAAACATCTGAGTCTACTGTAGACATGCACTGCTCAGGAGAAGATGGGTCAAAATTGTAGACAGTAGTAAACACCCATTCTTCTTCCTGCACAAGATTAGCATACTCTGTTTTTGGTGTAGAGGCCTCTGCAACAACCATTCTAGCCTCTTTCTTCTTTGCCTCTTTAGCAGCCAGTTTTGGATAGTTCTTTATGATATGATCATTCCCTTTACAATACTTGCAAAACAATTTTTGCTTTTTTTTTTCTTCTCATCTTCATCTTCCTTCGTTGAATGTGCAACATTTGCAGATTTCTGCTTACTAGTTGAAGAGCTCCATTTTCCTTTGCCCTTCTCACTAGCAAGGAAAGCTTGATCTGCAACATGCATAATGGACCCATTTTGCTTGGACTGATCTTCCTGCAATAGAACAGAGACTAACTCCTCAAGTGACAAGGCATTTGGATTTCCTTTCATCATTAACCGAAGAGTAGAAGCAAAACTATGATATGAATCAGGAAGACCATTCAGAACCGTCTACACAAGTGAGCTATCTGGTATAACCTCATCAACAAAAATCAATTGTTCCTTCAAGTCTTTGATCTTTGTTAGAAAACTTTCCATAGAATCACCTTCATTCATGTGCTCACTCTCCAACTATTTTCGGATTTAAGCAACACAAGCCTCATTCCTAGCTTGGTACAATGTGGTAAGTGTATCCCAAGCATCCTTAGCTGTTCTACAAGAGCGAATGTGAGGAATAATGGCACGTTTCATAGACAACACTATCAATGCATGTGCTTGGGCATCTCTGCCATCCCAACAAATTTGCCCTATAGTAGGTTCAGTAGAAACTACAACACAAATAGGAATATGTAGAATATCATCATCTTTGACACCTTCTACATCAGCTTCTGTACCTGTAGCTGTAACAGTTGCAGGTATGATAGAACGTTTTTCAACACACTGCATAATGTTCCACAGTCCTTTTGCAACCAATACATGTCACATCATATAAGCCCATAACAAATAGTTGGTACCATCCAACTTATCATCAACAAGCAACATACGGAATACATCACTACTTTCAGCCATGGCTAGTGACTAAAATACCTTGATGCATAAAATTGACTGTATCTCAAAAAGTTGGATGGAACTGCCCAAACGAGTTCTGCTAAACCTATAGCAGACTTCGAGATGTTTATATTGGTGAACCAAAATAGGTATATACCTTTGGCTCAAAAAGACAAAATAGCCTACACAAGCACTACGATAGTGCATTCGGAGGCCGAAACGAGCTCAAATCATGATTTTGGCAGCACAAAGCGAAGATATTTTGATCTCAAAAACACGTTGAGTATGCTCAGCAAAATTTGTGCGATTTTGAGACCGCAACCAAAGGAGTATCGACGGCACCCTAGATGAAGCGATGACCTACTCTAATACCAATTGTTGGAGATAAACGTCTGCAAAAGCAATGAACAACACAAGGAAGGAGAAGAAGCTTGGAGCACAACATAGAATACTGAATGGATTACTAGAGAATGTACAAAGATAAGTAGCCCATCAGGGCAATAGGCGTATATACAAGCCGAGGAAAAAAACCCTCCTAAAGAGGGAAAAAGTGCCCTAGCGGTCCTTATGTGTTCACACACATCACTACCTAAATATATCAGCAAAGATTAGTATCATTTTCATGTACAATGATTCTAATTTCTCTTTGAGATGTCGATGTATCAGTATCTGATGGTGAATTTTCAAGAGGACTTTCTTCGATCTCTGTAACAATAAACTATTCAAACAATGACCTACCTCTAGGTTGAACATGAATGACTTGCCAGCAAGGATGAGCATCAGGGTTTTTATAAAAAAAATGCTTGTTCAATATGCCTAGGAAGAATCTATGGTTCTCTAGTAGATTGCATTACCTTGGAAGAATAAATTGCCCAAAACCCAGATAATTCTTTTCTCTATGTGGAATTAATATCTTTATATTCACCTCAAAACTAGTCAACCTTCAAAATGATCTACCAAAAAAAAAAAAAAACCATTATTAGGTGCTCAAAAAAATAATAAACTCTATCATAAAAAATATAAACTTATTTTACCTGTTTGAATGTATGAAACGATATTTTGTAGATACCAACAATAGTTCCCAAGTAATGAAGTTCGCCATCTATAAGGTTCGTGTCTTTTGAGCTAGCACGTGATAGTTGCTTGAAAAAATAAACAATGCTAGAATCCTCTGTTTTACGTAAAGAACCAATAGCTTTGATTCTAATATGTTGTCCAAAAGCCTACATGTTAGTTAACATTTGAGCCTGCAAAAGAAATTAAATTAGTAAAGAGAAACTAATATACATATATGTAAAAAATAGAATATTATTAAAATAAAATTACCTTTCATTCACAACCTATCGTTAACTCTCTCTACTCATTTGATATTTCTTCATTATTTGCATTGGCTTGTTGCAAACGAGTATATAGCCAATCCGTTAAAGAAGATATATTTGTAATCTCATTATTATCAAGATTACGTCTATATCTTTTGTTTCTCCATCTTTTACTTTGGAGATTTGGAAGTTCCTATTCATACTCGCTAATGAAAGCCTGCATGCATTCGCTATTATATGCTACAAAAGTAGAAACATCATTTTTTTTCTTGTAATGTAAATAAAAATGGAACTCCCTTATCTCATAATACCTCATCTCTTATTTTTGAAGAAGACTCATTGGTCCATGCACGTGGAGCTTCTTCATGAACTCTTTCAAGGTCCTCACTAAAATAGTACATGCACTCCTCAAGGATCCAACCCTTTGCCATGGATCCTTTTGGTTTCGCTCTTTTTTGCACATAACTTTTTAATATTCTCATAAATTGATCGACCCAAAACATCCATCGAGTGTTGAAAACACTTGCAATCTCTATTTCATCCACAAGATGGACTAATAAATGAACTTGAATATCAGAAAATGAAGTAGGAATCTCTTTCTTCATCAAACATAGTAGCTCTTTGCATTCACGTTTCTTTTGTGGGATCAATACTTTGTCAATGTCTTTTGATGTAATCCACCTATACACATCATAAAAAAATTATAAAGAAATTAATTCAAAAATAAAAGATATCAAGTAGTCATATATATTAAATATAAAAGTATCATAATTACCTTATAAGCGATCCAAGATGATAGATCATATCTTGTACTCCTTTTTTTGTACATCCATCAATAACCAAATGTAAAATGTAAGATATTGATTTGCAATTTTTTTGCTTATACTCTTAGGATATGTGTGTGGGTATGAAATTTTTTTACCATTCCATTGGGCCATTAGCTCCCCATTTCTTGTTTTTAGCATGGTAGTTTTAGTTCATGTTTAGTTGATGCACAAAAACACCCCCTAACCTCCTTCTCTCTCTCACTTCCACACATATACACACTCACCCATTTACTTTGGCATCAACCCCATCTCTATCATTTTTGATGCTTGCATTGGAAAAGGGGGTGGGTAGTTGCCTATTCTTGTCCCTCCGTCTCTTCAACTATTAAAGAAATTGGAAGTTTTTTCAGAAGTGAGCTTCTATGAACTCTCTTGAAATGTTTGACACTCCCGTTAGATTAACTCACAAAAAAAGAAAAAAGAGTGTAGTTCGCATGTCGTGATCCGTCTCTTACTTATATCCACCAATGTTGCTTCGAGGGGAATTGTCCTTCCCTCCATTTCAATGGTCATTTGTGCATTCAATGGCTTGGGGGAAGGAGCATTAACACTCTCTTTCTCTCTCCATCTCTAAAAGGACTCTTGAGACGCATGACATCTACGATGGTAGGTAGGGAGTCTTAATTCAATCGCTAGTGATCCATTCACACAGCTACATTAGATATGATGAATGCCTCTTTAATTGGCCAATGGCCATGTCATTGCTCCTCCATCTCGAGCTTGTCAAATCCTTTTGGACGCGCATCCCTCTCTCTTCCTCTCACTCTCTCTTGTTGAGGAGGGCCGATCATGCTTGTCATGCTTGGGCTTCCTCCGAGCTTGTGTCTCGTGCTTGGGCTTCCCCACCATCAAGGGGGTACAGAGCACTGTTTGTTCCATCGTGAGCGGAACGCGATCACCACTACTTCCATGGTGACAAGCTAGGAAGGTACGCACCATTACTGCCATTGAAGGGTGTCCAAGCATACCTTCAAGTGCTGACTACTCTTGCTTGGGGTCATACTACTCTATGAAGCTTTACTCTCTGTGGTATCCTTGTTTCTTCTTCCCCCCGCAAATTCTTTGTCACAGAATGAGCTCCATTTATGCTCCCCTCATAACCATTCATCTCTGTGAGGTTGGACTTCGGGCTCTTCTCTTTTTTTCTCCCTCGTTGTTAGGCACGAGTTCAGCTCTTCCTGTGTGCCTCTCATTCCCCCTCGAGGGTTGAGCACTCTTTGTTCCCTTTCTCTCCACCCTAGAGGGATCGTTTTATCGACAAACTCAGGTTTCAAAGACATATGCACCCCGGCATGTGTTGTTGACTCCATCGCCTACTGTTGGAGGTTTGTCTTTGACCAACATATCGGGAGTTTTCTTCTTCTAGTTCTTCAAGTCTAGTTTGACTTGCTCAAAGTCGAGCCTCCCTTGGTGCCAAAATTGCTTTATTGCTCCTAATATCTTATTTCTTGTGCAGATTCTATCAAAGGTTTCATGAGTCAGGCCTCTCTGAAGTTGTGCTACACCTTGGAAGCTGCTGCAAGCTCTCATGGTCATCTCCGCTTCACCCCTGATGGCTCCTTGGGAAGATGATCTCATCTTTGGGGCGAGACTCAAACGGGGACACACGCTATCAAGTGAGGGTTAAACATCACCCTCGGGGTTCTTTCATGTGTTGCACCAAGAGAAGAAATCTCAAATTTTTCCTTGACAAGGGCTACTGTTGAAGAATCACTCACAAATTTGACATACAGACAGGCATAAAGATGAAGAAAGACAAAGCGTTCAGAAAATCAAGCCTTAGTGAAGGGACAAATTCACGAATGTAATATAGTTCATAGAAACTTCCAGAAATACGAGTTTTGAATCTCGGAACAAAATGTATATATATGAGAGAAAGAAAGAAGAAAAAAAAGAAGTAAGTACACACATAGGGAGGTGAAGAGACACCAAATGCATGGAAGTCTTGTAGGTCATTGAAAACCAAGAGACATATACTCAAGGAGGCTCAAGAAGAGAGTCATCCAAGGCTCAAGGAGCTGAGATGCAGCTGTCCAAGCTAAGAAAAATGTAGATGAGGGTGTTATATGCACAAAGGAGGAGCAAGGAGGCACTATCAAGCCCACAACACCTCTAGTCTCCTGTAGATATAGACATATTGCTTGTAATAGTTGTAACACTTCGTATACATATCCAATTCAAGAGATTTAAAGTGCATTTTATAGCTTGTATATATACCTTTCCTTCCCAAAGAGGGCTTCTTGAAATCAGTTTTATGTGCAGAGAAATTGGTGTATCTCTATAACCCTAATTTTTGCATATCCTACATCTTTGTATAGTTTGTTTTGTTAAGAGTTGTTGACTGGCCTAAATAGATCCATTTGAGGTGTTCTATAGATTTTTGGAATTATGAACCATAGTAAGTATGGCTGAAAGCTTAGGTGATTTTGATCACTATAAGGTTGGCGAACCAGAGTTTTGTTGTAGGATTGCAAAAATGGTATATGAAGGGACTCAGGTATTGGGTTCATTTCACGTCTAGTGTGCGAATCTGAGGTATTAAATTCCATCAGTTGGTATTAGATCAAGAAACATCCTTTGAATACTCTAAGAGAACACAAAATCTTGGACACCAAGGTTAAGAGGTACATTTCAATGTAACTCCAATTTCCCATTCATTATGGTAGATCTAGGTCAAAAAGTGGAGTTGCTTGACAAAGACAACTATCAGCCATGAAGGCTCAGAGTCATGAACTACCTCATGAGCAAACGTTTATGGCCTATTGTGTGTGGAGATGAAGATAATCCTAATGTGGATTTCCAAATATCCAAAGGTTATCAATCAAGAATTGAAGATGTTGAAGGATTGGGAGGAAAGGAATAGGAGAGCTATCTTCTACATATCACAGGAAATCTCTAACACTATGATTGGTCATATATCAGAGTTTGATCATGCTAGAGATGTTTGGGAGCCAAAGATATATGCCACTTCCACAAGAAGCAAAAAGATGCAGCTTAAGAATGAACTGCATTCTTTGAAGAAGGGTAGTGGTCAATCTATTGTTGACTACACCTTGAGGGTGAAGGAGTTGAGGGAGTGATTGGCATCCACTGGTTGCAAAGTAGATAAGGAAGACCTTGTGCAGATTACTCTCAATGGGCTGAGAGGGAAAGATAAGTGGAAACCTCTTGTTACTACCATCTTGTATAGAGATCCTCTATCAACTCTTTAGGAGTCGATCCCATACCTAGTGACAAAAGAGGTTGCCATAAGAGACACATCCAAGAACCTCACAGGTCCTATATGCTAGCAAAGGCAAAGACAAGAGTGGTAAGAATGGGAAAGGAGGAAAAAGTAAGTGGAAGCAGTCCAAGGAAGAAGATTCGGATTCAGAAGGAGATAGCAAGGCATCATCTTCAAGGAAGGGCAAGAATGGCAAAGGGAAGAACAACCCTCATCAAGGTAAAACTTGTTTTATATGTGGTAAGTAGAATCATATGTCTTCAAATTCTTGGTTCAAGGATGACAAAGGCAAGAAGAAGGAGGAGAAAGGGAACTATGCGAACAACTCCAAGAAGGATGATGAGAAGGAGGCCCTTCTAGCCATGAGACATGGCTACATTAGTGATCCCAAGGACACAGTAGTACATAGACTCTGGATGTTCTAATCACATTTCATGCATGGAGGAATATTTTCTTCATATGCAAGTCCCCAGCTCAAAAGGTTGTGTGGAGATAGGAGATACCACTGAGCATCCCATTACACATGTGGGAGATGTGAAGCTCTGTGAAGGTAAATCTATCAAGACTCTTAAAGATGTGCTCCATGTTCCATCTATTTCCAAGAACCTTATCTCTATAGGACATATGTTAGAGAGAGGTATGTAGGTTATATTTTATGAAAACGGGTGCATGATGAAGCAAGGAGGCAAGGACGTTGCCAAGGGAAAGAAACAAGGTAGATTGTTCACACTAGATGTTGCTCCTACACACAACAAGGTATGTTATGTGGTGATTGGTAACCAAAGGATTCTAGAGATTGATGTTTGGCATACGAGGATGCACAGGACTACCAAATCTTGAAGCCCAAGATCTACATGAGTTTTGTGATGCTTGTCAGCTAGGTCAGGAAGAAAGGAAGCGATTTCCAAAGAGTGAGTACAGATCCTCTAAGCTCTTGGAGATTAGAAACTCAAATGTATGGGGTTTTAGATGAGAGGACGCATTGGGAGGAGCTAGGTACTTTTTCACTTTCATTGATGACCACTCAAGAAAGGTATGGCTATATGTTATCAAGGAAAAGATAGAAGCATTTTCATGCTTTCAAAAGTTTAGGTTCCTTGTGGAGAAAGAATGTGATGCACACATCAAGAATCAAGTCAAATGGATGGGGAGAGTATTTCTTCAAGGAATTCACAAATTACTTGCAGGACAATGGCATCAAGAGGCACTTTACATGGAGGTACACCCCTCAACAAAATGGTGTTACAAAGAGGAAAAATAGACATTTGGTTAAGATAGGTAGATGTCTCATAAATGAAAAGAGCTTGTTACTTGATAAAGAGGCCAATAGGTGGTGTGCACAACTTGAATCCACACGAATTCTATTATGGAACAAAACCAACCATGAAGCACCTCAAGGTATTTGGATGTTTATGCTTTGTTCATGCTCCTAGTGAAGTGAGAACAAAGTTAGAGCCCAAGGGTGAGAAATGTGTGTTGAAGAGGATCAAGAGTCAATCACAATCAGTGGACCAGAGGCTCCTACATCTAAGGTACACATATGATTACTTTTACACTTATGAGTATGAAAGATCATCCCCTACTTCAAAGGATAAAAGGATGCAAGAGACAGACCGTGACACTCAGGAAGGTCAAGAGGAGGCAGCATGACCTCCTAATGTAAAGCTTGATAGAATCAAGAATTAATATCCCAAAGGTCAAGAGACAAGGTCTACAAGAAAGAAGGCATTCCCCACAAAGGTATACATATGGTCCTTTTATGGCAAAGCACTATGCAGACATGATGAATGTTGTTACAGATCAAGAGCCATATTTATATGAGGAGGCAAAGACCAAACTAGAGTGGAGCAAGTCTATGTATGAAGAGTTCAAAGATCTAAAGGAGAACACCATTTGGGAACTAGTATCAAAGAAGGAAGGCATGAAGATAGTCCGCAACAGGTGAGTGTACAAAACCAAGAGGAATGCAGATGGTAACTTGGCAAGGTATAAGGCTAGACTAGTAGCCAAAGGCTTCACAAATACATAAGGGGTAGATTATGAGGAGACTTTTATCCATGTGGCAAACAAGGCTACCATTAGAGCTCTCATAGCCCTATGTGCAGCAAGGAGGTTGCCTATCTACTAGATGGACATAAAGAATCCTTTCTTGGATAGAGAGTTACAAGAAGAGGTGTTCATGGAACAACCTCAAGGGTTTGTATCTCCAAAACATCCTACCTATCTTTGCAGGTAAAGAAGGCCTTATATGGCCTAAAGCAAGCCCCAAGGGCTTGGAATCAAAGGCTAGTGGACTTATTGGAGGAGATGTGGTTTCTCTCCAAGTGATGCAGATCCATCCTTGTATATGAAGAAACCAAATGACAAGATATGTTTGATATGCATATATGTAGATCATCTCCTTGTGATAGGTGATGATGATGCAGGGATAAGGACCATCAAAAATAAGCTTGAAAAAGAGTTCAAAATCTTAGATTTAGGTGTGCTTAAGTACTTTTTTGGCATTGAGGTGATCTATGGGAAACAAGGTATCCATCTCTCTCGAAAGAAGTATCTTCTAGATGTTTAGGTTTTGCACAACAAATTGCAAACCAATAGCTCAATCTATAGATTCAAATGTAAAGCTAAGCAAGGAAGATGGTAATAATCTAGAAGACCTTACACTATATAGGAGCATTGTGGGATCATTGATCTATGCTACACTCAAAAGGCCTATCTTGTGCTACATAGTTGGAGTTCTATCTCAGTTCATGCATGCAGCCACAAATACACATCTTACTCATGCAAAGAGAGTGTTAAGGTATCTGAAGAGTACAATTAATTGTGGGTTGCTATACAAGTTTGATGAAGAACTTTATGTATTTGTGTTATTGTTGTAATGACTCCTTTGATATAGACAATTGCAAACACTTATCTAGATGATGTAGATGGTTGGAAGTAACCTAGGAAAGCAAGCATATTATACGAAAAAAAAAAGACAATAGCTTACTTTGAATAAAACACTCAATGACTGCGTAAAAGAGTTGTAGGAGTGATGAAGTTCAAAAGCATAGCAGTTCACCAACGGCACCTTCACAGAGTCAGTATAAGAGTATGTAAAGTATACCCCACATTCTCCTTATATAGATTCCATCTACTCCCACAAAAAAAAAGAAAATTTGAGGAGCATGTATTGTGAGCCCTTGAATGATCAGTTTTATCAAATTTTGATCCTAGATATACATTTTTTAAAAGATTTGTTAAGTTTTTTACCTGATGTGATGGGAATAGCATGACATGCCTAGAACTCACCTCCCAACCAATATATAGCCCTTTGCTAGTCACCATCTATAGTCCACCATGTGATATCACTATTCATCTAGCCATCATGAATAGGCAACCACCCATTAGATTCATGCATTATAGCTTTGGCTATCCTCCCCACCAAGGATATTCCTCCAAGAATGTACCTCTTGAAAATGTAACACTCTCTTTTCCTTCTAAAGATCATTATTCTCAATATTATAGAAGGATTTCTCAATTGAGGAATTAGATTATATGATCGCAACTAATAAGAGTAGATTGTACTAGGTGGTTCAAATACTATACACACAAGAAGTAAAAAAACTAATCTCTTTGCATTTGATGTATCATGTACTATGAAAATCCCTTTAAGGCCCAAACGAGTCCATATATGCAGAGCATAAGTACTTGGAACATCTTTATACTTTGTTTAGATGGTACTATACTTTCGTAAACTACAACACGAGTTCTCCAAAGGAATGTGTATGAGAACAAGAATTTATGAATATAGTGGTACTCATACACATGTCTTTATGTTCCTTTCTGCATCATATATTACAGAGTAGCATATAACTCTAAAATGATTTTGACTCTGTGAAAGCGCTCTAAGAAGGCTCCTTTTAACATGTCATAAGTTGAGAAATGGTGTGCGGAGTACTCTATAAGCCACTTAATTGTGTCTCCTAGGGGAGTCGCATGAAACTCTTATGATTTATGATCATTGACTATTAGGCCTCGGTGATTGCAGACATATTGGTTTTTTAATGTGCAAACATGTACATCTAGATCTTCATCTGTCCTACCATAAAAGTGTGTGTAATTTAATCTTGGGAATGTATTTTGACATGCCATCATATCATGAATAGGTTCCAAGACACTCAATCGGGTGAAAGGGACTATGGCTAGGGCTAATTCTGATGGGGGTTCGCTACCGCTTCTTTGGCCTATTTCTGTAGGGTATTCTTCTTCTTGATGTTGGAACTACTAGTCGGATCCGTTGGATTCTCCTTGCCACATAGCCTTGGCTAGCTTTCCGTTCTTCCACTCAAAAATCCATTCTTGTAAGTGTTTTAGAGAGAGCACTCCATTCTCCACCCAATACAACAACTCTTCCGGAATGCTAGTTGCTTCGTCAATTGAAATATTCTCAAGTGTTGGAGCAAGTCTATGACAAGCCTAAGTATTGGCTTGAGTCCCATGAAGTCATAGAAGAAGCCTTAAAATGAAGACTATGTAAAGTTCACTTGTGAACTACCTCTTGTAACTTTTGAAGACTTTACTTAATGTAAAAGTGAAAGAATCTTAAGTGGTTGAGTCCACTTGATCAAAAAGGGAAAGAGGAGCCACGAATTCATTATTTGTGGTAGGGAGAGAATCAAATCAATCACTAATTGATTGGAGAGTGATTGAGGGAAGTTAGCCTCCCAAGCTCAACTATAAATAGATGGCAGTTTTAGTCGTGGTTAGAGAGACCTATGTGAAGACCTCCAAGAGCTGAGCTTTATGCCATATCAAGGTGTGTTTCCAAGTCACACATATGTATCAGTAAGTCCATTGTATTGTACAAGCAATATACTTTCATTTTCATGATCATTTGAGTTCATATTTCCATGTTCTTGTGAAGTGTACTACTCACTGCCATATCTCTCAGTTTTCTCAGTCAGATTGCAGAGATGGTTTCTCTGAGCTTGGTGCATCATTTTCAGTGATTTAACTTGGTAAAGTTATCTCTATAAGTCTACTATGTGCTCACAAAGTTTCATTTCATTTGGGTGTTTCAATATTCAGTTATGTTCAGTTGAAGTCAATAGTGTCTATTCATTTTCACTTCTCTGTCAGGTAACCGACTTTTTGACTCATCTTGTCAGAGTTGTTTCTCAGTGTATACTTATCCAAATTCAATGATTTAAAGCTTGTTGAATTCAGCTTACTGTCTAGTATAAGGATACAATTTTTTCATAATCATTGGATTCTTAAATCTTGAGTTATGTTCATTTTTCTTCTCACTAGTCTCATTACTGTAGCAGCCCGTGAAAATCGGGATGATGTCCTCAGTTGTTAAACATCTTTCTCAGTGTGTGGTTCATTATTTTTTATGAGATTACCCTTGAA
The DNA here is from genome assembly GCA_020310875.1 of Ceratopteris richardii. Lineage (NCBI taxonomy): Eukaryota > Viridiplantae > Streptophyta > Polypodiopsida > Polypodiales > Pteridaceae > Ceratopteris > Ceratopteris richardii. The sequence continues at coordinate 13,696,083 of CM035419.1, forward strand.
GTCAGATCTTTAAGTTAAATAAACTTTCCCAAGAGGAATTAAGCTAATTGCTGCTGTGCTCAGAGAATTATGCAAAACACTGGACAGGTGTATGAACCAAAATAGCAAGTTCTTAACCTCTAAGCTAGCTCCAACTTATCTGTTTTGATCTATCTTTTTGAGAGTGATCTTCCAAGGTACATAGGGTGTCTAATACATCCATTGGCAAGCTAAAAGGGCCCACCATATACTCCTGGAGTTCATTTGGTTGGTGTAGATAAACGATTTTGCAACACCTCTTCATCTTCAAGCACATACCTATCCATCTCTTCACAGTGGTATCAGAGCAAGGTTGGACAACATGGCAGATGGATTTCCTTCATCAATTGAAAAATTGGATAGAGGTAATTACTCAGCTTGGCCATTAAGGATGGAAGCTTATCTCCAAGGTAGAAGTTTATATGGTTATGTGGCTAGAGATGAAGTTATGCCAAGTTTCAGGAACAAAAGTCAACCAACACAAGAAGAGCAAGAAAGATTGAGCACATGGTGCTCCAAGGATGCACTTGCAAGGTCTTATCTCCTCAACTCTATCTCAGATTTTTTGTTGCCTCACATTAGAAGTTGTAAGACATCTCAGGAAGTGTGGGATGCACTTGAAGCCTTCTTCTCTTCAAGTACCAAAGCTAGGAGGCATCAACTATGGCTGGATTTCACAACTCTCAAGAAAGCTCCCAAACAAAATGTGACTGATTTTGTCACAAAGCTCAAGGACATAGCGGATCAGTTGGGAAGCATTGGAGAGGTAATAGATGAAGAGCAAATTGTAAGGCAGGTCATCAATGGCTTGAAGGCAGATGACAAGTGGGAAGCATTCACCACAGCTATGGATTTGTACATGGACATGCATGTACCTGATTTCAATACACTCATTGGACAACTACTTACTCAAGAGGCAAAGCTTATCAAAAATGGAGAAAGATCTAAAGGTAATCAATCTTCAGCTTTATACACTGATAAAAGCAAGTCCAAAGATAACAAAGGAAAGGCAAAGAAAGTGGATGATGAAGCAGGTACATATCAAGCTAACTGTGCAGGTAGAGGAAGACATGGCAGAGGTAGAGGAAGAGGAGGTAGACAAGGTAGGGGGAGATCCCAAGACTCCAACCCATGTTCTATTTGTGGATTAACTAATCATACAAGTGAAAATTGCTTTAGGAATTCCAGGAATCAAAGAGGCAGAGGATACAATAGAGGAAGTTATGGCTACTCAAGAGGAAGGTTCAACAATTATCACGGCAACTACAACAACTACAATCATTCAAACTATCGAGGAGGCTACAAAGGAAGGAGAGACTTCAATAACTACACAGAAGACTCAAACAAAGAGGATTCATTATTGATCATGAACATGGCTATGCCACAAGGTAAATCTGATGAGCATGTTTTCTACATAGATTCAGGTTGTTCAAATCATGTGGCAGGAAATGTGGCACTCCTATCAGATTTAGAAGATCCAAGGAATAAGCATGAGGTACAAACAGGAGATGACACAAAACATCCTGCGGAGAAAATAGGCAATGTCAAAGCACCTGATGGAAACATCAACCTACTCAGTAAGGTACTCTATGTCCCTACCATTACAAAGAATTTGATAAGTGTTGGGCAGATAGTAGAGAAAGGGTTACAAGTCAGGTTCACAAAAGTAGGAGCATTTGTTGAAGATCCAAGTCAAGGATTCAGAAGAATTGCAAAATGTGAAAAGGCAGGTAGATTATTCACATTTGAATTACAAGACACTAGAAATATTGCTCTCTTTAATTATGGTAGTCAGACACTCATAGAATTGGAAGTATGGCACAAAAGGTTAGCACATATTGGTGAAAGGTCATTAAAGCAAATTCGCAGGGACCAAAGTGTACTTGGACTCCCTAATTTATCAGAACAACATATGATTTATAAGTGTAGTGCATGTCAATTTGGAAAGTCTCACAGGTTACCATTCATGAAGAAAGGTTATATGCATGGAGATCTCTTGGAGTTGGTTCATACAGATGTATGGGGACCTAGCAAGGAAGCTTCAATATCGGGATCAAGGTATTATGTCTCCTTTATTGATGATTGCAGCAGATGGACTATCCTATTCTTTATGAAACACAAAGATGAAGTTTTTTCATGTTTCAAAAGATATTTGGCTCTTGTGGAGAATCAAACAGGTAATCTCTAAAAAGGCTAAGGTCAGATGGAGGGAGAGAATACTTCTCCCATGAGTTTGATTCTTTTCTTCAAGAAAGAGGAATCAAAAGAGAGGTAACTACAAGGTACACTCGTGAGCAAAATGGAGTGGCAGAAAAGAGGAATAGGATAATTGTTGAAGCTGCAAGGTCTATGTTAAATGAAAAGCATTTACCTAATTACTTATGGGTTGAGGCTTTATCTACAACCACTTACTTGATTAATAGGTTGCCTTCAAAATCCCTTGATGGGATGACTCCATATGAGGCTTGGAATGGAAGAAGACCAAGCTTAGATCATTGTAAAATTTTTGGATGTATTGCTTTTGCTCATGTTCCTTCACAGGTTAGAGGCAAGATGGATCCAAAGGCAAAAAGGTGTGTATTTATTGGATATGACAACAATCAAAAGGGCTACAGGTTATACAACCCTACCAACAAAGGATTCTTGGTAAGCAGAGATGTAGTTTTTTATGAAAACAATTCATGGTATGAAGATTCATGTAGGAAGGTCAATTTACCATATAATCTTGAAGAAGATTTTCCAAAGCTTGGTAGAGAACAACCAAAGATTGAAGAACAAGACACCTTGGAGGATGATGAAGAATCTCATATGGAAAAGATCAAAGCATGGAAGTCTAAAGGTAAAGCAAAATTGCAGGAACTTGGACATGAGGCAGAATCATCACATCATGGCCTAAGAAGATCTACGAGGGAAAAGAAAAAACCATAAAGGTATGGGTTTGACACCTCATTAGTAACTAAACATTCTATCTACATAGCACAGGACATAAACCAAGAGGAGCCATCATCATGTGAAGAGGCCAAAGCAAAATCAGAACGGAAGCATGCAATGAAGGAAGAGATTGAAGCTCTTGAGGAAAACAACACTTGGGATTTGGTGCCCAAGACTTCATCCATGAAGGTAATAGGCTCAAGATGGGTCTATAAACTAAAGAAGAATTCTGATGGTTCCATTAACAGGTATAAGGCAAGGCTTGTAGCAAAAGGCTTTGCACAAACTCAGGGAATTGATTATGAGGAGAACTTCTCTCATGTGGCAAAGATGCCTACTATTAGGGTTTTGCTTAGTATTGCCTCTTCCAAGAATTGGAAGATACTTCAACTAGATGTAAAGAATGCATTCTTGAATGGTTGGATAATAGAAGAGGTATATATGGCACAACCACCTGGTTTTGAGAATCAAGTTTATCCTGATTATGTGTGTAAACTTAACAAAGCATTGTATGGTCTCAAGCAAGCTCCAAGAGCTTGGAATTTTAGACTTGTTTCATTCTTGTAGGACAAAGGCTTTCAACCAAGCAAGGCAAATCCTTCACTCTTTATTAAAAAGAGTAATTATGAGATCATCTACCTATGTGTATATGTAGATGATATTATATTGACAGAAAATGATGCAGATGGTATGAAGAAGATCAAAGATTAGATGAGAGAAGAGTTCAAGTTAAGTGATTTGGGTTCACTTACCTACTTCCTAGGTTTGGAAGTTGTCTACAAAGATCATGGTTTGTTTCTCACTCAAAGAAAGTACATTAAGGACATATTGGCAAAATTCAAGATGCAAGATTGTAAGATTGCAGGTACTCCAATGGAGGTCAATCACAAATTGAGCTCACATGAAGGTGAACTCATAGAGGACATCACATCATATCAAAGTCTAGTGGGTAGTCTCAACTATGCAACATTGACAACAGTAGATATATGTTACAATGTGAGTGTGCTAAGTCAATTTATGCACACACCAAGGAAACCACACATGGATGCTACCAAAAGGATTCTCAAGTATCTCAAAGGAACCATAAATGAAGGACAAGGAAGATAGAAGGAGCACTTCAGGTTATCTTACCTTTGCAAGTTCAAAGCTTATTTCATGGTCATCCAAGAAGCAACCCACAGTTGCTCTCTCTTCTACTGAAGCTGAATATAGAGGTCTTGCCATAGCTACTTAGGAAGCTATGTCGATGAAGACATTATTCAAAGATCTTGGATTGGAGTTTGGAACTCCAACTATTTTTTGTGACAATATGAGTTCTATTCATTTGGCTGCTAATCCTATTCTTATGCAAGGACTAAACATATTGAAGTTCATTATCACTATGTAAGAGAGAACGTTCTAAGCAAAGAGATTCAAATATCATATGTGTCCACTCATCAACAATGTGCAGATATTCTAACCAAAGCATTGGATGGTACAAAACTCTGCAAGTTCAAATCCATGATTGGTTTGCAGGTAATCTTGGAGGATTGAAGACCTCAAGCATACTTGGCTTGAGGGGGAGCTGTTGGAGCAAGTCTATGACAAGCCTAAGTATTGGCTTGAGTCCCACGAAGTCATAGAAGAAGCCTTAAAATGAAGACTATGTAAAGTTCCCTTGTGAACTACCTCTTGTAACTTTTGAAGACTTTACTTAATGTAAAAGTGAAAGAAGCTTAAGTGGTTGAGTCCACTTGATCAAAAAGGGAAAGAGGAGCCACGAATTCGTGATTTTTGGTAGGTAGAGAATCAAATCAATCACTAATTGATTGGAGAGTGATTGAGGGAAGTTAGCCTCCCAAGCTCCACTATAAATAGATGGCAGTTTTAGTCGTGGTTAGAGAGACCTATGTGAAGACCTCCAAGAGCTGAGCTTTATGCCATATCAAGGTGTGATTCCAAGGCACACATATGTATCAGTAAGTCCATTTTATTTGTAAAAGCAATATACTTTCATTTTCATGATCATTTGAGTTCATATTTCCATGTTCTTGTGAAGTGTACTACTCACTGCCATATCTCTCAGTTTTCTCAGTCAGATTGCAGAGATGGTTTCTCAAAGCTTGATGCATCATTTTCAGTGGTTTAACTTGGTAAAGTTATCTCTATAAGTCTACTATGTGCTCACAAAGGTTCATTTCATTTGGGTGTTTCAACCTTCAGTTATGTTCAGTTGAAGTCAATAGTGTCTGTTCATTTTCACTTCTCTGTCAAGTACCCGACTTTTTGACTCATCTTGTCAGAGCTGTTTCGCAGTGTATACTTATCCAAATTCAATGATTTAAAGCATGTTGAATTCAGCTTACTGTCTAGTATAAGCATACAAATCTTTCATAATCATTGGATTCTTAAATCTTGAGTTATGTTCATTTTTCTGCTCACTAGTCTCATTACTGTAGCAGCCCGTGAAAATCGAGATGATGTCATCAGTTGTTAAACATCTTTCTCAGTGTGTGGCTCATTATTTTTTATGAAATTACTCTTGAAAGTTAGCTCTTTAAGTTAAATAAACTTTCCCAAGAGGAATTAAGCTAATTGCTGCTGTGCTCAGAGAAATATGCAAAACACTAGACAGGTGTATGAACCAAAATAGCAAGTTCTTAACCTCTGAGCTAACTCCAACTTATCTGTTTTGATCTATCTTTTTGAGAGTGATCTTCCAAGGTACATAGGGTGTCTAATACATCCATTGGCAAGCTAAAAGGGCCCACCATATACTCCTGGAGTTCATTTGGTTGGTGTAGATCAAGGATTTTGCAACACCTCTTCATCTTCAAGCACATACCTATCCATCTCTTCACATCAAGGTGTATTGTTTCTAGGATCTACTCAATAAATTCATCCAAATAGTCAAAATGATGATTCCTGTTGAGGTATTCCTTCCCACTCCATAATGACATCAATCTATCATGCGGTGTATTTCATCGACCCCATCCCATTGTGGTCACCAAATGTTTAGATGGTATTGTACTTTAGTAAACTACCACACCAGTTCTCCAAAGGAATGTGTACAGGAACAGGGTTTTATTAATACAGTGGTACTCATGAACATGCATTTACGTTCCTTATGACTTTACACCACATAAACTTCATAATAATACATTGTATATTAATCAAAGACTTTTACACAGACATACTTCAAAAAGAAAGTGATCTTAGCAATAAACATTACTCATTGATTAATAAGAACGCTTGTATATCAGTCTAGAATATAGTATGGTTGTGCATCAAAGTACAAAACTGCATCTATCAGATCTTTCCAAACTACACCGTTCTGTAGCGTCTTCGTCACCAGACTTCATTCCTTTTCCACACACCATATCACACTGAACCACTCCACTCTTCTTTGTAACCTTCGCACCATTCCACACTTTGGAATATAGAATCAACACTTAAAAATTACTAGCTCCAAAAACTCCTGTGATCTCCGTAAAAATCCTAGTTCCCCATTACATAGAAAATACATTTTTACAAAGAAATATGGCTGTCCACATTGGTTGCTAAAACTCCTTATGCATGGACTTTGACCATTAACTTGTGATTTCTTGTCACTTGTAGAGACCTTGGAAACTTGCCCTTGTCTCCATACAATACCTAATAAAACCTTGTTAATCGCTTATAATTTTGAAATAATTAAATCATTTACTCAACTAGAGTAAGAAATAGCATTGTGATCATTTAAAACTATGATCCATGTGTGGAGCTTCAATAGACTCGTTTAGTAACTAACTGAACACAAAGCTAAGAAAAGAGGAAAAGGATAGTATACTTAGCACTCTCTATGTCATGGACACAAAGGAAATCATTCTAAACCTTAAATTTCATGTGACTTTCTATATCTCATTATTGATTCAAAATTTTGAGAAACTAGTTTTACCATCACATTTGGAGCATGGCAAAACCCTAACACCCATTATCTACTTGTTCTTGATATATTTAGTTAGTCATGTGTGTGAACACACTAGGAGCACTAGGGCACTTTTTTCCCTCTTTAGGAGTCCCCCCCTCTTGTATTTATTTCTATAACCCTAATGGGTCACCCATCTTTGTACATTCTAGTCGTAATACATTCACTATTGTGTGTTGTGCTCAAAGCTTCTTCTTATTCCTTGTGCTATTTGTGTGCTTTTGCAGATGTTGAACTCTGAAACTTCATATCAAGGCAGGTCACCGCTTCATCTAGGGCATCGTCAACACCCCTTGGATTACAATCTCAGAATCTCACGAAATTCGGTGAGCATACTCAAGTTGATTGGGAGATCAAAACATCTTTGCTCTATGGTGCCAAAGTCATGATCTAAGCTCGTTTTGGCCTCCAAACACAATATAGCAATGCTTGTCCAAGCAATTTTGCCTTTTTGTGCCAAATATATATATAGGTTTCAGTTCCCCACTATAAGCATCTCAAAGTCTGCTCTAGTAGAACTCCACAAGATAATTTTGTTCAACTTTTTGAGATATAGTCATTTTTTTGCATCCGGGTATTTTAGTCAGTGACCATGGCTAAAAGCAGTGATGTATTGTATATGTTGGCTATTGAGGATAAGTTGCACAGTACCAATTACCCATTATGGGCTTATATGATGTGTCATGTATTGGTTGTAAAAGGACTGTGGAATATCGTGTAGGATGTTGAAAAACATCCTATTACACCTGCAAACATAGTTGCTAAAGGTGATGCAGATGGCATTGAAGATGACAATATTCTTCATGTTCCTATTTGTGATGTCATTCCTATTGCAACTACTATAGTCCAAATTCGTTGGGATGGCAGAGATGCTCAAGCACATGCATTGATAAACTTGGCTATCAAACGTGCCATTATTCCTCACATTTGCTCTTGCAAAACAACTAAGGATGCTTGGGATACACTTACCACTTTATGCTAGGCAAGGAATGAGGCTGGTGTTGCTTACCTCCAAAAACTGTTGGAGAGTGAGCACATGAATGAAGGTGATTCCACAGATAGTTTTCTGACAAAGATCAAAGATTTGAAAGAACAATTGATTTTTGATGATGAAGTCTTGCCTCGCCATTCATTTGTTCAAACTATTCTAAATAGTCTTCCTTATTCATATCAGAGTTTTTCTTCTATCTTCGTTTGATGATGAAAGGCAACCCAAATGCCTTAACATTTGAGGAGTTATTCTCTCTTCTATTGTAGGAAGATCTATCTAGGCTGAATAGGTCCATTATGCATGTTGCAGATCAAACTTCTCTAGCTAGTCAGTGTTGATATATTTAGGTAATGATGTGTGTGAACACTCTAGGACCGCTAGGGGACTTTCTTCCCTCTCTAGGAGGTTTTTTCCTTGGCTTCAATATATTCCTATTGCCCTAATGGGCTACTTATCTTTGTACATTCTAGTGGTAATACATTCAATATTGTGTATTGTGGTCCAAGCTTCTTCTTTTTCCTTGTGTTGTTTGCGTGCTTTTGCAGACATCTAACTCCAACAATTGGAATCAAAGCAGGTCCCCACTTCATCTAGGGCATCATCAAGACTCCTCCAAACACAGTGTCAAAATCACACAAAATTTGGTGTGCATAATCAAGGCGCTTAGGAGATCAAAACAACTTCGCTATGTGGTGCCAAAATCATGATATGAGCTCATTTGGGCCTCCCAATGCACCAGCACAATGCTTATGTAGGCTATTTTGTCTTTTTCTGCCAAATATATATACTAGTTTTGGTTCGCTAGTATAACCGTCTCAAAATCTGCTACAGGTTTAGAAAAACTTATCAGGGTAGTTCTATTTAACTTTTTTAGATATAGTCATTTTTCTGCATCAAGGTATTTTAGTTAGTGGCCATGGCCGAAAGCAGTGATATTTTGTATGTTGGCGGTTGAGGATAAGTTGGATTGTACAAACTACCCATTGTGGGCTTATATGATGCATCATGTATTGGTCACAAAAGGACTATGGAATATTGTGCAAGGTGTTGAAAGACATTGTATTACACCTGCAAATACAGGTACTGCAAACACAGGTATTGAAGCTAATGCAAATGGTGTCAAAGATGGTGATATTCTGTAGATTCATGTTTGTGTTGTGGTTTCTATTGTACCTACTATAGAGCAAATTTATAGGGATGGCAGAGTTGCTCAGGCATATGCATTGATAGATTTGTCTATCAAACGTGCTATTATTCCTCACATTCGCTCTTGCAGAATAGCCAAGGATGCTTGGGATACATTTACCACATTATACCAGGCTAGGAATGAGGCTCGTGTTGCTTACCTCCAAAAACAATTAGAGAGTGAGCACATGAGTGAAGATGATTCTATGGACAATTTTTTGAGAAAGATCAAGGATTTGAAGAATCAATTGATTTCTGCTAATGAAGTCCTTCCTGACAGTTCACTTGTGCAGACTCTTTTGAATGGTCTTCCTAACTTTTATCAGAGTTTTGCTTCTACTCTTTGTTTGATGATGATAGGTAGTCCAAATGCCTTAGCATTTGAAGAGTTAGTTTCTCTATGGTTGTAGGAAGATCAGTCTAGGCAGAAAAGGTCCATTATGTGTGTTGCGGATCAAGCTTTCCGGGCTGGTCAGAAAGGCAAATGAAAATGGAGCTCTTCTAGTAGTAAACAGAAATTTGCAAATGTTGCACATTCGAAGAAGGAAGGCAAAGATGAGGAGAAATCCGAAAAGCAGAAATTGTTTTGCAAATACTATAAAGCAAATGATCATGTCATTTAGAGCTATCCGAAACTGGCTGCTAAAGAGGTAAAGAAGAAAGAGGCCGGAATGGTTGTTGCCGAGGCCGGAATGGTTGTCACTAGAGTGGAGGAAGTCCATGTATGAAGATTTCAAAGATCTAAAGGAGAACAACACTTGGGAACTAGTACCAAAGAAAGGAAGACATGAAGATAGTCCAAAATAGGTGAGTGTACAAGACCAAGAGGAATGCAGATGGCTTGGCAAGGTATAAGCCTAGACTAGTAGCCAAAGGCTTCACACAAACATAAAGGGTAGATTATGAGGAGATTTTTATCCATGTGGCAAACAAGGGTACCATTAGAGCTCTCATAGCCCTATGTGTAGCAAGGAGGTTGCCTATCTACTAGATTGACATGAAGAATCCTTTCTTGAATGGTGAGTTACAAGAAGAGGTGTTCATGGAATAACCTCAAGGGTATGTAGCTCCACATCATCCTACCTAACTTTGCAAGTTAAATAAGGCCTTATATGGCCTAAAGCAAGCCCCAAGGGCTTGGAATCAGAGTTTAGTGGACTTATTGGAGGAGATGTGATTTCTCTCCAAGTGATGCAGATCCACCCTTGTATATGAAGAAAACAAATGACAAGATATGTTTGATATGCATATATGTAGATCATCTCCTTGTGACAAGTGATAATGATGTAGGGATAAGGACCATCAAACATAAGCTTGAAAAAGAGTTCAAAATCTTAGATTTAGGTGTGCTTAAGTAGCTTTTTGGCATTGAGGTGATCTATGGGAAAGAGGGTATCCATGTCTCTCAAAAGAAGTATCTTCTAGATGTTTTGTTTAGGTTTGGCACGACAAATTGCAAACTAATAGCTCAATCTATGGATTCAAATGTAAAGCTAAGCAAGGAAGATGGTAAGAAGCTAGAATATATAAGAGCATTGTGGGATCATTGATCTATGCTACACTCACAAGGCCTATCTTGTGCTACATAGTTGGAGTTCTATCTCAGTTCATGCATGGAGCCACAAATACACATTTTATCATGCAAAGAGAGTGTTAAGGTATGTGAAGAGTACAATTAATTATGGGTTGCTATATAGGTATGATGCAAAACTTTATGTATTTGTGTTATTGTTGTAATGATTCCTTTGATATAGACAATTGCAAACACTTATCTAGTTGATGTAGATGGTTGGAAGTCACCTAGGAAAGCAAGAAGATTATACGGAAAAAAAAAGACAATAGCTTACTTTGAATAAAACACTCATTGATTGTGTAAAAGAGGTGTTGGAGTGATGAAGTTCAAAAACATAGTAGTTCACCAACGGCACCTTCACAGAGTGAGTATAAGAGTATGTAAAGTATACTCCACATGCTCCTTATATAGATTCCATCTACTCCCACAAAAAAAAACAAATTTGAGGAGAATGTATTGTGAATCAAGTGCATGTATTGTGAGACCTTGAATGATCAACTTTATCAACTTTTAATCCTAGACATACATTTTTCTTAAAGATTTATTAAGTTTTTAAACCTGATGTGATGGAAATAGCATGATATGCCTAGAACTCACCTCCCCACCAATATATAGCCCTTTGCTAGTCACAATCTATAGTCCACCATGTGATATCACTATTCATCTAGCCATCATGAATAGGCAACCACTCACTAGATTCAGGCATTATAGCTTTGGCTATCCTGCCCCGCAAGGAACTTCTCATTCCTCCAAGAATGTACCTCTTGAAAATCTAACACTCTTTCTTCCTTCTAAAGATCATTATTCTCAATGTTATAGAAGGATCTCTCAATTGAGGAATTAGATTATATGATCCCAACTAATAAGAGTAGATTGTACTAGGTGGTTGAAATATTATACACACAAGCAGTAAAAAACCTAATCTCTTTGCTTCTGATCTATCATGTACTATGAGAATCCCTTTAAGGACCAAATGAGTCCATATATGTAGAGCATAAGTAATTGGAACATCTACTCTGTTTAGATGGTACTATACTTTAGTAAACTACAACACCAGTTCTCCAAAGGAATGGGTACGGGAACAAGAGTTTATGAATACAGTGGTACTCATAAACATGTCTTTATGTTCCTTTCTGCATCATATATTACAGAGTATCATATAACTCTGAAATGCTTTTGATTGTGTGAAAGTGCTCTGAGAAGGCTTCTTTTAACACGTCATAAGTTGAGAAATGGTGCACGGAGTACTCTATAAGCCACTTAACTGTATCTCCTACGAGAGTCGCTTGAAACACCTATGATTTATGATCATTGTCTATTAGGCCTCGGTGATTGTAGACATATTGTTTTTTGAATGTGCAAACATGCACATCTAGATCTTCATCTCTCCTACCATAAAACTGTGTGTAATTTAATCTTGGGAGTGTATTTTGACTTGCCGTCATATCATCAATAGCTTCCAAGACACTCAATCAGGTGAAAGGGACTATGGCTAGGGCTAATTCCGATGGGGGTTTGCTACCGCTTCTTTCGCCTATTTCTATAGGATATTCTTCTTCCTGTTGTTGGCACTACTGGTCGGCTCCATTGGATTCCCCTTGCCACATAGCCTTGGCTAGCTTTGCATTCTTCCACTCAAAAATCCATTCTTGTAAGTGTTTTAGAGAGCACTCCGTTCTCCCCCCAATACAACAACTCTTTCGGAATGCTAGTTGCTTCATCAATTGAAATATTCTCAAGGTATATTGTTTCTAACATCTACTCAATAAATTCATCCAAATAGTCCAAATGATTATTCCATTTGAGGCATTCCTTCCCACTCCATAACAGCATCAATCTATTATGTGGTGTATTTCATCGACCCCATCCCATTGTGGTCACCAAATGTTTAGATGGTATTGTACTTTAGTAAACTACAGCACCAATTCTCCAAAGGAATGTGTACGGGAATAGGGATTTATTAATACAGTGGTACTCATGAACATGCATTTACTTTCCTTATGAATTTACACCACATAAAATTCATAATAATACATTGCATATTACTCAAAGACTTTTACATAGACATATATCAGAAAGAAAGTGATCTTAGCAATAAACAGTACTCATTGATTAATAAGAACGCTTGTATATCAGTCTAGAATATAGTATGGTTGTGCATCAAAGTACAAAACTGTGTCTATCAGACCTTCCTGAACTACACCGCTCTGTAGTGTCTTCGTCACCAGACTTCATTCCTTTTCCACACACCATATCACATTGAACCACTCCACTCTTCTTCGTAACCTTCGCACCATTCCACACTTTGGAATATAGAATCAACACTTAAAATTTACCAACTCCAAAAACTCTTGTGATCTCCGTAAAAATCCCATTTCCCCATTACATAGAGAATACATTTTTAGAAAGAAATGTGGCCGTCCACATCGGCTGCTAAAAACTCCTTATGTCTGGACTTTGACCATTAACTTGTGATTGCTTGTCACTTGTAGAGACCTTGGCAACTTCCCTTGTCTCCATACAATAGCTAATAAAACCTTGTTAATCGCTCATAATTTTGAGATAATTAAATCATTTACTCTACTAGAGTAAGAAATAGCATTGTGATAATTTAAAACTATGATCCATGTATGGAGCTTCAACAAACTCGTTTAGTGACTAACTTAACACAAAGCTAAGAAAAGAGGAAAAGGATAGTATACTTAACACTCTCCATGTCATGGACACAAAGGAGATCATTCTAAACCTTAAATTTCATGTGAATTTCTATATCTCATTATTGGTTCAAAATTTGGAGAAACTAGTTTTACCATCACATTTGGAGCATGGAAAAACCCTAAGATCCATTATCTACTTGTTCTTGATATATTTAGGTAGTGATGTGTGTGAACACACTTGGATTACTAGGGCACTTTTTTCCTCTTTAGGAGGTTCCCGCCCCCTCTTGTATATATATCTATAACCCTAATGGGTCACCTATCTTTGTACATTCTAGTGGTAATACATTCAGTATTGTGTGTTATGCTCCAAGCTTCTTCTTCTTCCTTGTGCTATTTGTCTACTTTTGCAAACGTCGAACTTTGAAAGTTGGTATCAAGGCAGGTCACCGCTTCACCTAGGGCATCATCAACACTCCTCCGATTACAATCTCAGAATCTCACGAAATTTGGTGAGCATACTCAAGTTGATTAGGAGATCAAAGCGTCTTTGCTCTATGGTGCGAAAATCATGATCTAAGCTCGTTTTGGCCTCCAAACACACTATCACAATGCTTGTGTAGGAAATTTTGCCTTTTTTGTGCCAAATATATATATATAGGTTTTAGTTCCCCACTATAAGCATCTCAAAGTCTGCTACAAGTCTAGTAGAACTCCACAAGGTAATTCTATTCAACTTTTTGAGATACAATCATTTTTTTGCATCAAGGTATTTTAGTCAGTCACCATGGCTAAAAGCAATGATGTACTCTGTATGTTGGTTGTTGAGGATAGGTTGCACGGTACCAATTACCCATTAAGGGCTTATATGGTGTGTCATGTATTGGTTGCAAAAGGACTGTGGAATATTGTGTAGGATGTTGAAAAACATCCTATTACACTTGCCAACATAGTTGCTAAAGGTGATGCAGATGGCATTGAAGATGACAATATTCTTCATGTTCTTGTTTGTGATGTGGTTCCTGTTGCACCTACTATAAACCAAATTCATTGGGATGGCAGAGATGCTCAAACACATGCATTGATAGACTTGGCTATCAAACATGCCATTATTCCTCACATTTGCTCTTGCAAAACAACTAAGGATGCTTGGGATACGCTTACCACTTTATGCCAGGCAATGAATGAGGCTAGTGTTGCTTACCTCCAAAAACAGTTGGAGAGTAAGCACATGAATGAACGTGATTCCACAGATAGTTTTTTGACAAAGATCAAAGATTTGAAAGAACAGTTGATTTTTGTTGATGAAGTCTTTCTTGGAAATTCACTTGTTCAAACTATTCTAAATAGTCTTCCTTATTCATATTAGAGTTTTGCTTCTATCTTTGTTTGATGATGAAAGGCAATCCAAACACCTTAACATTTGAGGAGTTAGTTTCTCTTCTATTGCAGGAAGATCTATCTAGGTTGAATAGGTCCATTATGCATGTTGCAGATTAAACTTCTCTAGCTAGTCAGTGTTGATATATTTAGGTAATGATGTGCGTGAACAGTCTAGGACCGCTTGGCACTTTTTTCCCTCTTTAGAAGGTTTTTTCCCCGGCTTCAATATATTCCTATCGCCCTAATGGGCTACTTATCTTTGTACATTCTAGTGGTAATACATTCAATATTCTGTGTTGTGCTCCAAGCTTTTTCTTTTTCCTTGTGTTTTTCGTGTGATTTTGCAGCCATCTAACTCCAACAAATCGAATCAAAGCAGGTCCCCACTTCATCTAGGGCATCGTTGTCACTCACCCGAACACAGTCCCAAAATCACACAAAATTTGGTGTGCATACTCAAGGTGATTAGGAGATCAAAATAGCTTTGCTATGTGCTACCAATATTATGATGTGAGCTTGTTTAGGTCTCCCAATGCACTATCACAATGCTTATGCAGGCTATTTTGTCTTTTTGTGCCAAATATATATACCAGTTTTGGTTCGCCAGTATAACTGTCTCGAAACCTGCTACGGGTTTAGTAGAACTTATCACGGTAGTTCTATTTAACGTTTTTAGATATAGTCATTTTTCTGCATCAGGGTATTTTAGTTAGTGGCCATGGCTGAAAGCAGTGATATTTCATATGTTGGCGGTTGAGGATAAGTTGGATGGTACGAACTACCCATTGTGGGCTTATATGATGCATCATGTATTGGTCTCAAAAGGACTATGGAATATTGTGCAAGGTGTTGAAAGACATCATATTACACCTGCAAATACAGGTACTGCAAACACAGGTATTGAAGCTGATTCAGATGGTGTCGAAGACAGTGATATTCTGTAGATTCATGTTTGTGTTGTAGTTTCTGTTGCACCTACTGTAGAGAAAATTTGTTGGGATGGTAGAGATGGTCAGGCAAATGCATTGATAGCTTTGTCTATCAAACGTGCCATTATTCCTCACATTCACTCTTGTAGAACAGGTAAGGATGCTTGGGATACATTTACCACATTATACCAGGCTAGGAATGAGGCTCATGTTGCTTACCTCTGAAAACAATTAGAGAGTGAGCACATGAGTTGTTGGTGCAGGGAAATCAACAATTGAAGTTTTGATGAAGGCTTGGAAGTTAAGGATTGAAGAAAAGATCAAGTTATGAAGCATGAAGGAAGTGCATATCCAGAAGATGAAGATGTGTATACATATGTACATTAATTTAGAGTCAGTTCATCATATACTTTTGTATGGTCATGAGCTTGTAAATATTTGCCTATATATACAAAGAAAACGTCGGGGAAAATATGAGAGATTGTGTTAGAATAAGTTTTGAGGAGAATTAGATGTCATTAGACTTTTAGAAGTAAGTAGAATCTCTCTCATCACTCAAATGTAAATTTCTCAGAAATAGAAAAATGTTGCGCTCGATCTTTCTGAGTATTCTCCTTCTGTGTTGAATCTTTTGTGAAATGCTTTTGATTGACCTCTGTGTCTAAGTCTATAGTTGTTTGACCTCTGTACAAATTTTCAGCTTCTAATTGTGATCAAGCTGAGAGAATTATGAATAGGAACATTCATATGTGAGAAAATGTCAAGTGTCTTCTGAAACAGGTGCAATCTCGATGGTCAAAGATTTGATCAATTCTCAGTGCACAGTTTAAAGTTTTGCACAAATGAGGAGTCAAAATCTAAGTTGGAAGGTAAGCTATCTATCGCTAACAGCATTTGCATAAACAGGTTCTAGAATGAGAGAACCAAGTGTTAGAAGTTACAGGTGTCTGAATCGACTTCTCAGAAGAACAGTTTTAGACATAGGTGACTTGTTAAGTTCATTTCTCAAGATCTACCGAATGATTTAACTTGGAGGAGGTGCCGACACCTTGTGCAAACTTTTATAAAAAACTTTACACATTTGATAAGATAATGAGAGAGTTATGTGCAACAGACTTTCTGTAGAATCTTCTTCTTCACAGGTTATCCAAATTGGTGAAGGTTTTGAGTTTCTCTTGATATAGAGGTGCTCTAATTTCAAGAGTAGCTTGTTATTTTGGATATTAACACTCTCCATCAGTGGTATCAGAGCAAGAACCATCAAAATTGAAGGAAGGAGGACCCCGACTGCTGCAATTGTAAAGATTTCAACACCTGAAGGTTCAAAAGGTGAAAGCTTGAGAGCAAAGTTTGCGAAGGAGGCCATACGACATCAAGGAAGACAAAAGGAACTTCATTCGAAGTAAAGGTACATCTATTACTCATAAAGTTTGAAGACTTGAATACACAGGTGAAGAAAGGATGGGAGATTCTCTTCAGATAGAGAAATTGGATAGAGAAAACTATCCAGCATGGTCTATGAGGATGGAAGTTTATCTCATGAGCAAAGATTTGATAGGATACATCACAGGTGAAGAAGAAAAGCCTCAGTTCAGAGATCCTAGTGTTCCAAATAGGGAGGAATTATCAGATTTGAAGACTTGGATGAAAAGAGATGCTCAAGCTAGGAGTATTATCTATATGGCAGTTAATCATTACTTGCTACCTCACATTAGAGGTCTTGAAAGTGCAAGTGATATATGTAATGCTTTGGAGGAGCATTTCCAAAACACCACAAAGTCAAGGAAGGCATCCTTGTGGGCAGAATTTACTACATTCAAGAAGAAGGCCTCTCAATCCATCTCAGATTATGTAACAAGGATGAAAGACATTGCAGATGCATTAGGAGCAGTTGATGAAGACATTGAGGAGGATAAATTGGTAAGGCAAATTCTTAGAGGATTGAGAGGTGATGACAAATGGAAGCCATTCATTTTGTCTACTGAATTATCACTTGACAATTTCACTCCTGATTTAAATCAGTTGCTAGGACATATGCTAACCTTTGATCAAGATGTCAAAGGTGAAAGTGATAAGAGTGCAGGTCAAGCAATGTATTCAAAGGATAAGAAGAATATCAAAGGAAAGCAACAAGCAAATGAGATGAAGGCACAACTAGCCAAGCTAACTTCCTAAGAGGAAGAGGAGGTGGCAAAGGTAGAGGAAGAGGCAGGAGTAATAAAGATGGAGGCAAAGCTTGCTGGATTTGTGGTAAGACAAATTACTTAGCTAATTATTGTTGGCATAATACTCAGAGTAATGGTGGATATAATCAGAATTTTAATTCAAGAGGAAGAGGTGGCAGAAATCAAAGAGGTAATTTCAGAGGTAGAGGTAGTAGAGGTTACTTTGGAAGAAATGCAGGTAGAGGATTCCAAAGTCAACAATACAACAATACCTACTACAATTATTCTTCATATCAGAAGGAGGATTCAACATTGATAATTAATGCAACTTGTGAAAGGCAAAGTGAAGACCAAAGAGTCTTCTACATTGACTGAGGGTGTAGCAATCACCTGAGTGGTAACATAGCTTTGATGACTGATTTGGAGAATAAGGTAACTAATCATGTAGTTCAGACAAGTGATAATACAAAGCATAATGTGAAGTCAATTGGATCAGTGAAGGCCAAGGATGGTAGTCCTCTCTTGAGTAAGGTTTTGTATGTTCCTACAATTCCTAAGAATTTGATAAGTGTAGGACAAATTGTTGAAAAAGGTTATGAAGTTAGGTTCACTAATGAAGGAGTTTTTGTGGAAGACCCTAGCAATGGGTATAAACAAATTGTTTCAGGGAAGAAAGAAGGAAGATTGTTCACATTGAAGATCCAAGGTGATGTTGGTCATGCCTTGTATACATATGGAGGACATAAGATCTCTGAGTTAGATCTTTGGCACAAAAGGCTTGGACATTTCAATGAAAGAGGTATTAAAGATATGGTTAACAATGGTTCAGTGCTTGGATTGCCTAATGTTGCAGGTCAACATATGACATACAGATGTGAGGCATGTCAATTAGGTAAGGCTCATAAGCAATCTTATTCCAAGCATGGTTTTATGTATTCAGAGAAGCTTGAATTGGTACACACAAATGTGTGGGGACCATCAAAGGATTTCAGTATCAATGGTTCAAGGTATTATGTGATTTATGTTGATGATGCTACCAGATGGGATCACTATCTATGTGATCAAAGATAAGTCAGAGGTATTCAATACATTCAAACACTATCATGTGTATGCAGAGAGAATTACAGGTCATAAATTGCAGGGACTAAGGTCAGATGGAGGGGGAGAGTATTTCTCTAATGCGTTCAGTGATTACTTGTGAAATGCAGGTATAAAGAGAGGGGTTACTTGCAGGTACTCTCCTCAACAAAATGGTGTAGCAAAAAGAGGAATAGAACTCTTGTTGAGTTTGCAAGATCCATGATGAAGGAGAAAAATTACCCAAATTATTTGTGGGTTGAGGCTGTAAACACAGCCACATATTTGGTTAATAGATAACCATGTAAAGCTTTGCAGGGTATGACACCATATGAAGCATTCTTGATGTTTGTATCTGATGTAAAACCATAATACAAACCCTCTGTGAGTGTACCCTTAATGTACCTCAACACTCTTTGTCCTGCAATCCAATGTTCTTTCCTAGGACAATGCATGAATTGAGACAAAACTCCAACTGCATATGACAAGTCAGGCCTAGTTAAAGTAGCGTAAATCAGACTACCAACCAAACTTTGATATAGCTTCATATCTTTGAACTCTTCTCCTCCATATCTGCTCAATTTGTGATTCACCTCCATTGGAGTAGGTGCTACCCTACAATCATTCATTTTAAACTTGATCAACAAGTTCTTCAAGTACCTTTCTTGAGTTATATACGCTCCATGTTGAGTGTATGAAATCTCCATGCCCAAGAACTATGACAAGTCTCCCAAGTCACTAATCTTGAATTCTTTCTCCATTTGCTTCTTTAGGCTTTGAATGCCTTTCTCATCTGTACGTGTAAAAATTATATCATCAACATATATGCACATGTAAATGAACCCATCATCACTTGCTTTAACAAGCAAGCTACTATCTGCTTTAGATACTTGAAAACCAAGTTCCTTCAAGAACTTCACAAGTCTATAATTCCATGCCCTTGGGGCCTACTTCAAACCATACAAAGCTCTCTTGAGCTTACATACATACTTTGGATACCTTTTATCTTTGAATCCTTGTGGTTGCTCCATAAAAACATCATCTGAAATATAACCATTTAAAAAAGCATTCTTCACATCTAATTGACATAATTTCCAACCTTTACATGCAACAATAGCTATAAGTGTCCTGATGGTTGTCATCTTTGCCACAGGACTATAGGTTTCATCATAATCTACACCATATGTCTGAGCAAACCCTTTCACAACAAGTCTAGCTTTATACCTAGACACACTTCCATCTGCAAATCTCTTTGTCTTGTAGACCCATTTGCATCCAATGATCTTCTGACTATTTGGTTTAGGAACAAAATCCCATGTCTGATTCTCCATCAATGCATCATACTCTTCCTGCATAGCTTTCTCCCAATTTTCCTTACCTTTTGCCTCTTCATATGTAGAAGTGTCTTCATCTGCGTTTATCATATAAGCATAATCTTTGGTAGCCAAAAAAGAAGTGTCATAGCTATACCTTGTAGGTTGCCATTTGTGTCTTGTTGACCTTCTGAGTTCTCCACTTCTTGAGGTTTCTGGTTCATCACATTCTGGATCAAACCTTGGCACTTCTTCTACTTCAACCTGTACTTCATTGTTCTTCTCTTCATCAAATATCTGAACCTTTGATTTACCTTTCTTTTGATCCATAATTTCTTCGTCACCTACATAAATATTGATTGTACCTGCATACCAAGTACCTTGCTCATCAAATGTAACATCCTTAGACACAAGGAATTGTTTTGTGGATGGACTCCACAACCTATATCCCATCTGCTTATCATCATATCCAATGAATACATACTTTTCAGCTTTAGGTTCTAATTTGTGCCTTAATTGAGATGGCACATATGCATATTCCAAACATCCAAATTATGAATAGGAACATTTGTATGTGAGAAAATGTCAAGTGTCTTCTGAAACAGGCGCAATCTCGATGGTCAAAGATTTGATCAATTCGTAGTGCACAGTTTAAAGTTTTGCAAAAATGAGGAGTCAAAATCTAAGTTGGAAGGTAAGCTATCTATGGTTAAAAGCATTTGCATAAACGAGTTCTACATTGAGAGAACCAAGTGTTAGAAGTTACAGGTGTTTGAATCGACTTCTCAGAAGAATAGTTTTAGACATAGGTGAGTTGTTAAGTTCATTTCTCAAGATCTACTGAGTCTTTTGGAATGATTTAACTTGGAGGAGGTGCGCAAACTATAGGCGACACCTTATGCAAAGCTTTATCAAAAACTTTACACATTTGATAAGATAATGAGAGAGTTATGTGCACCAGACTTTCTGTAGAATCTTCTTCTTCACAGTTTATCCAAAATTTTCATTGAGCCTCCAAATTGGTGAAGGTTTTGAGTTGCTCTTGATATAGAGGTGCTCTAATTTCAAGAGTAGCTTGTTATTTTGGAGATTAACACTCTCCATCATGAGTACCGGTGATTTTATGGACAATTTTTTGAGAAAGATCAAGGATTTGAAGAATCAAATGATTTCTGCTAAAGAAGTCCTTCCTGAGAGTTCACTTGTGCAGAATCTTTTGAATGGTTTTCCTAACTCATATCAGAGTTTTGCTTCTACTCTTTGTTTGATGATGAAAGGCAATCCAAATGCCTTAAGATTTGAAGAGTTAGTTTCTTTATGGTTCTAGGAAGATTAGTCTAGGCAGAATAGGTCCATTATGCGTGTTGTGGATCAATCTTTCCTGGCTGGTCAGAAAGGCAAAGGAAAATGGAGCTCTTCTACTGGTAAACAAAAATTTGCAAATGTTGCACAGAAGGATGACAAAGATGAGAAGAAATCAGAAAAGCAGAAATTGTTTTGCAAATACTATAAAGCAAATGATCATGTCATTTAGAGCTATCCAAAACTGGATGCTAAAGAGGCAAAGAAGAAAGAGGTTGGAATGGTTGTTGCAGAGGCCTCTACATTGAAAACTGAGTCTGCTAATCTTGTGCAAGATGAAGAGTGGGTGTTTACTACTGTTTGCAGTTTTGACTCATCTTCTCATGAGTAGTGCATGTCTACAGTAGACTCAGATTTTTGGTACTTTGATAGTGGGGTGACCAAACATATTACCTCGCAAAGTAGTTTCTTCTCTTCACGCAAGCCTACATCTACAGGGAGTATTATCACATGCGCCAACAACTCCTCTTATCCTGTTGTGGGAGTTGCTAATATCATTTTGACTACTGTTGATGGTAGTTCTTTCACTTGGTTAGATGTTTTATTTGTGCCAGGGATCAAGAAGAATCTGTTAGCCAAGATTGGCTTGGTTTTGAAATTTATTGATAGAAGTGTACAGTTCATGACATGTCAAATGGCAATGTGATTATTGCTTCTGGAATTTTATGTCGTGGGTTGTATAAGCTCATAGACTATGAAAGATCTCTGAATGATTCATCATGTGCAATACATGATTCTCAGGCTAGATGCAAAGCTTTGGCATGCATGCTTTGGTCATCTGAATTTTACTAGTTTGATATGCCTGCAGAAATCTGAAATGTTGTCCTATTTGCCAAAACTTGAGGCACCTGGTAAACATGTATGCAAAGGCTATATTTTGGGCAAAATGTAGTGTTCCTCCTTTCCAAAAGATGGTTTAGTTCAAGCTACTCGAAAATTGCATCTTGTTCATAGTGATGTTTGTGGTCCTATGCAGACACCCTCTTTTGGAAACTATCTATACTTCATGATGTTCATTGATGATTTCTCCAAGCATGAATGGGTATATCCATTGAGGGCAAAGTCCGACGTGTTTATGTGCTTCAAACAATTTTTTCTTTTGGCAAAAAATCTGTCAGCATGTAAAATGGCCATCCTTCGTTCTGATCAAGGGGGGAATATATGTCTTCTGACTTTAATGCGTTTTCGATTGAATGTGGGATAAAGCATCAGTGTATAGTGTCATATACACCTCAACAAAATGGAGTTGCTGAACGGAAGAAAGGTCACTCATGGAGATGGTGAAGTGTATGGTCAAGAGTCACACTTTATCACAGTTTCTGGCTTGAGGTTGTTATGTGTGTAGCATATGTACTTAATGATGGAGAGTGTTAATGTCCAAAAAAACAAGCTATCCTTGATGTAAGAGAACCTCTATATCAATAACAACTCAAAACCTTAACCAATTTTGGAAGACTAATGCCAGATTATCAATCTTTGCACTAATTATGAAGAGAGTGATTATTCAAAAACGTATGCTGCACTTAATTCACTCATTGAGTGATCAAAAGTCTAAATTTTTCAATGAAACTTTGTATTAGGTGTTGCCTAGTGTCTGCGGACCTTGTCCAAGTTAAAATGTCTCAAAAGGTTTAGTAAATCTTGAGTTTTACTCCAAATAATTCGCCTATGTCTAAAACTATACTTATGTACAATCATCTTTGACACATGCAACTTCTAATGCATAGTTCTCTTAAACTAGAACCCAAATGCTTTTAGCCATATGTAGCTTACCTTCCAACTTCAAGAATGAGTGCTTCCTTGCTCAAAACTTTACATTGTGGAAGGAGAACTGACCAAAACATTATCATCAAATTTTCACCTGTTGTAGTCTTCTCTTCTTTAGATTTACACATGTAAATGTTCCTACTTTCAATTCTCTCAGCTTGATCACAATTAGGATCTGAAAAGTTTTACAGAAGTCACTCAATTATAGACTTAGACTCGTACAAAAGCATTTTAAAAAATGATAAACACAGAAGGAGCACTAAGCAAAATGCTAGGCACAATGTTTCTTCTATTCACAAAACATTACATCTGATTGATGAGCTATATTCTCATCACTTATAAATTGTCAAATGACTCTTACAATTTATCTTTCATCATCTCTCTTACATGTCCCGACTTTCTACTTGTATATATAGGCATATATGTACAAACTCGTAACCACAACAAAGGTATAAGTAAGTTAATTACAAGTTAGTGTACATGTATATACAAGTCTTCATTATTTGATCACGCATTAGCTTCAAGCTTCATATATTGGTCTTTGCTTCATCTTTTGACTTCAAAACTTTGTCCAAATCATCAATTGATGTTTGTCATGCACCAACAGCTCCCCTCAATCATCAATGGTGATTTTTGCATCTTCTTTATACCTGCCATGTCTTTGAATCTCTGTAGCTTTGGTCCATCCAAGCTTTTGGTTAGCATGTCTGCAATCTAATCTTTTGTTGAAGTATGTATGACTTCAATCTCCTTATCAATCACCTTCTCTCTCAAAAAGTGATATAGAATCTCAATATGTTTAGTCCTGGCATGAAAAAAGGGTTAGCAGCTAGATACAATGAACTCATATTATCTCCATGAATAGTGGGTGTACTCAGAATGATGTCAAAACTCTTCATGAGAGTCTTCAACCATATGACCTCCTTTGCAGCTTCCACCAAACCTTTATACTCTGCTTCTGTCGATGACAAAGAAACTGTATGTTGCTTCTTAGAACACCAAGAGATTAACTTATCTCCCACATAACATAAATACCCATAGGTTGATCTCCTATCATTAGGATTACCTGCCCAATCTGTGTCACTATATATCTTAATGTTTGTATCTGATGTGAAACCATAATACAAACCTTCTTTGAGTGTACCCTCTATCTTAACACTCTTTGTCCTGCAACCCAATGTTCTTTCCTAGGACAATGCATGAATTGAGACAACACTCCAACTGCATATGATCAATCAGCCCTAGTTAATGTATCATAGATTAGACCACCAACGAGACATTGATATAGCTTCACGTCCTTGAATTCTCCTCCTCCAGGGTTGCTTAGTTTGTGATTCACCTCCATTGGAGTAGGTGCTACCCTGCAATCTTCCATTTCAAACTTGATTAACAAGTTCTTCAAATACCTTTCTTGAGTCACATATACTCCATGTTGAGTATATGAGATGTCCATGCCCAAGAAATATGACAAGTCTCCCAAGTCACTAATCCTAAACTCTTTCTCCATTTGCTTCTTGAGACTTTGTATGCCCTTCTCATCTGTACCTGTAAGAATTATGTCATCAACATATATGCACATGTAAATGAACCCATCATCATTTTCTTTAACAAGCAAGCTACTATCTGCTTTAGACACTTGGAAACCAAGTTCCTTCAAGAACTTCACAAGGCTGTAATTCCATGCCCTTGGGGCCTGCTTCAAACCATACAAATCCCTCTTGAGCTTACATACATACTCTCGATACCTTTTATCTTTGAACCCTTCTGGTTGCTCCATGAAAACATCATCTAAAATGTAACAATTTAGAAAAGCATTCTTCACATCTAATTGACATAGTCTCCAAACTTTACATGCAACAATAGCTATGAGTGTCCTTATAGTTGTCATCTTTGCCACAGGACTATAAGTTTCATCATGATCTATACCATATGTCTGAGCATAACCTTTCACAACAAGTTTAGCTTTATACCTAGACACACTTCCATCTACATACCTCTTTGTCTTGTAGACCCATTTGCATCCAATGATCTTCTGACTATTTGGTTTTTCCATCAATGCATAATGCTCTTCTTGCATAGCTTTCTCCCAATTTTCCTTACCTCCTACCTCTTCATATGTAGAAGGGTCTTCCTCTGCTTTCAACATATAAGCATAATCTTTAGTGGTAAAAAATGAAGTATCATAACTATACCTTGTAGGTTGCCATTTGTGCCTTGATGACCTTATGATTTCTCTGCTTCTTGAAGTTTCTGGTTCATCACATTGTGGATCAAACCCTGGCACTTCTTCAACTTCAACTTGTGCTTCATTATTCTCTTCTTCATCAAATATTTGATCCTTTGATTTATCTTTCTTCTTATTCAAAGTTTCTTCATCACCTGCATGAATATTAATTGTACCTGCATACCAAGTATTTTGCTCATCAAATGTAACATCCTTTGACACAAGGAATTACTTTGTGGATAGACTCCACAACCTATAACCCATCTGTTTATCATCATAGCCAATGAACGCATACTTTTCAGCTTGAGGTTCCAATTTATGCCTCAATGGACATGGTACATATGCATTAGCCAAACATCCAAATACTTTGTGATGATATAAGGTAGGTCTCTTACCCCACCAAGCTTCATATGGTGTCATACCTTGCAAAGCTTTACATGGTAGCCTATTAACCAGGTATGTAGCTGTATTTACGATCTCACTCCACAATAATTGGGGCAATTCTTTTCTTTCATCATTGACCTTGCAAACTCAACAAGAGTTCTATTTCTCCTTTCTACTACACCATTTTGTTGAGGAGATTATCTGCAAGTAACTCCCCTTTTTATACCTACATTCCATAAGTAATCAATGAACTCATTAGAGAAATACTCTCCCACTCCATATGACCTTAGTCTCTTCCATTTTTGCCCTATGATTCTCTCTGCATACACATGATAATGTTTAAATGTATTAAATACCTCTGATTTATCTTTGATCACATATATGGTGATCCACCTGGTATCATCATCAACATAAATCACATAACATCTTGAACCATTAATGCTAGTCCTTTGATGGTCCCCACACATCTATGTGTACCAATTCAAGCTTCTCTGAAAAGATGTAACTCAGAGATCTTATGTCCTCCATAAGTGAACAAGGCATGACCAACATTGCCTTGAATCTTCAATGTGAAGAGCCTTCCTTCTTTCTCCCCTGAAACAATTTGTTTATACCCATTGCTAGGGTCTTCCACAAAAACTCCATCATTAGTGAACCTTATTTCATAACCTTTCTCAACAATTTGCCCTACATTTATCAGATTCTTTGGAATTGTAGGAACATACAAAACCTTACTCAGAAGAGTGCTCCCATCCTCAGCCTTCACTAATCCAATTGACTTCACATTGTGCTTTGTATTATCACTTGTTTGAGCCACATGATTATTTACTTTATTCTCCAAATCAATGATACATCAAATCTATGATACCACTCAAGTGATTGCTACACCCTCAGTCAATGTAGAAGACTCTTTAATCTTCACTTTGTCTTTCACAAGTTTCATTCATGATTAAATTTGAATCCTCCTTCTGATCTAAAGCATAGTTGTAGTAGGTATTATTGTAGGATTGACTTTGATAGCCTCTACTTGCATTTCTTCCAAAGAAACCTCTACTACCTCTACCCCTGAAATTATCTCTCTGGTTTCTATTACCTCTTCCTCTTGAGTTAAAATTCTAATTATATCCTCCATTAGTCTAAGTACTATGCCAACATTCATGAGCTAAATGATTAGTCTTACCACAAATCTAGCAAGCTTTGACTCCATCTTTGTTGCTTCTACCTCTACCTCTTCCTTTGCCACCTCCTCTTCCTCTTAGGAAGTTAACTTGACTAGTAGTGCCTTCATCTTCATTCGATTGTTGCTTGCCTTTGTTAATCTTCTTCTTGTCCTTTGAATACATTGCTTGAAATGTACTCTTATCAACATCACCTTTGACATCCTGCTCAAAGGTTAGCATATGTCCTAGCAATTGATTCAAATCACGAGTGAAATGATCTAGTGAATTTAATAGAAAAAATAAATAGCTTCCATTTCTCATGTCCTCTCAAACATGTGAGGATTTTCCTTACCAATTTGTTTTCTTCTATATCTTCATCAACTGCTCCTAATCCATCTGCAATGCCTTCATCCTTCTTACATAATCAGAAATGGATTAAGAAGCCTTCTTCTTGAATGTGGTAAACTCTACCCACAAAGATGCCTTCCTTGACTTCGTAGTGTTTTGGAAATGCTCCTCCAAAGCATTCCATATCTCACTTGCACTTTCAAGTCCTATAATGTGAGGTAGCAAGTAATCATTGACTCCCATGTAGATAATGCTCCTTGCTTGAGCATCCTTCTTCATCTGTGTCTTCAAATATGTGAGCTCCTCCCTAGTTGGAAGACTAGGATCTTTAAATTCTGGTTTTTCTTCTTCACATGTAATGTATCCTATCAAATCTTTGCTCATAAGATGAGCTTCCATCCTCATAGACCAAGCAAGATAGTTTTCTCTATCTGAAGAGAATCTCCCATCCTTTCTTCACTTGTGTATTAAATTCTTCAAGCTTTGTGAGGAATAAATGTACCTTTACTTCGAATGTAGTTCCTTTTGATGGCTTCCTTCTCTAGCTTTCACTTCAACTTTCACCTTTTGAATCTTCAAAGGTTGATTTCTATATAACTGCTACAGTCGAGGTCTTCCTTTCTTCAATTTTGATGACTCCTACTCTGATACCACTGATGGAGAGTATTAATCTCCAAAAGAACAAACTATCCTTAGTGTAAGAGCACTTGTATATCAAGAGCAACTCAAAACCTCAACCAATTTTGGAAGACTAATGCCAGATTATCAATCTTTGCACTAACTATGAAGACAGTGATTATTCAATCTTTTCACTTCAACTTTCACCTTTTGAATCTTCAAAGGTTGATTTCTATATAACTGCTACAGTCGAGGTCTTCCTTTCTTCAATTTTGATGACTCCTACTCTGATACCACTGATGGAGAGTATTAATCTCCAAAAGAACAAACTATCCTTAGTGTAAGAGCACTTGTATATCAAGAGCAACTCAAAACCTCAACCAATTTTGGAAGACTAATGCCAGATTATCAATCTTTGCACTAACTATGAAGACAGTGATTATTCAGAAACGTCTACTTCACTCAATTCACTCATTGAGTGATCAAAAACGTAAAGTTTTCAATGAAAATTTGTATGAGTTGTTGCCTAGTGCCTAGTGTTTGTGCACCTTCTTCAAGTTAAACTTTCTCAAAAGGTTTAGTAAATATTAAGATTTACTCCAAATAATTCACATATGTGTAAAACTATACTTTTGTATACTCGACTTTGACAACTTCTAATGCATAGTTCTCTTAACCTAGAACCCGTTTATTCAGATGCTTAGTTCTCTTAAACTAGAATCTGTTTATTCAAATGTTTTAAGCCATAGGTAGCTTACCTTCAACTTAAAGAATGAGTGCTTGCTTGCTCAAAACTTTACATTGTGGAAGGAGAACTAACCAAAACATTATCATCAAATTTGCGCCTACTGCAGTCTTCTCTTCTTCACATTTACACATGTAAATGTTCCTACTTTCAGTTCTCTTAGCCTGATCACAATTAGGATCTGAAAATTTGTACAAAAGTCACTCAACTATAGACTTAGACTTGTACAAAAGCATTTCAAAAAATGATAAACACAAAAGAAGCACTAAGCAAAATATCGGGCACAAATTTTCTTCTATTCAAGAAAACATTACATCAGATTGATGAGCTATATTATCATCACTTCTAAAGTGTCCAATGACTCTTACAATTTGTCTTTCATCATCTCTCTTACATGCCCCGACTTTCTACTTATATATATAGGCATATATGTAGAAACTTGTAACCATAACAAAGGTATAAGTAAGTTAATTACAAGTTTAGTGTACATGTATATACCATTCTTCATTCTTTGATCATGCACTAACTTCAAGCTTCATATATTGGTCTTTGCTTGATCCTTTGACTTCAAGCCTTTGTCCAAACCATCATTTGATGGTTGTCTTGCACCAACACTTAAGAGGTGTCCCACTAAGGCACTACAATTTGTCACTCCATATGAGGCTTGGCATGAGTGTAAGCCATCTGTTGCTCATCTATGTGTTTTTGGTTGTCTGGCATATGCATTAGTGCCCGAACAACATCGCAAAAAATTAGATGATAAATTTGTTGGGTACAGTTCTGAAGGCAAAGGCTATTGTCTGTATCATCCACAAACTAAACGCATTTTGGTTAGCCATGATGTTGTTTTTTGTGGAAGATGTTATTCATCCCTTACTTTCATGTACTAAGGACACGTGTTAGCTCTAAAGACATGTATGATACTTTGCTGCCTCTTTGTACAAGTGGATAGTCTAGTGGTCATCCTAATGAGGCAACTTCTCAACCTTTGCAAGTTTCATGTGATGATGTAGATCATTCCATTCCTGATGTAAATTTACATGATGCACTTGTTGATGAGAGAGCTGATATTGAACAGGCAAAAACTATGCCAAAATGGCTGGTGCAAACTTTGTGTGATAGAAAATTACATGCACCTTCGTCATATCGTACTCGTTCAAGCTCTCATAGTGCCTCTTTGGCATCAGATTGCTATGCTATGGCTGCATGTAGTCTGTGTGATGCGAATGAGCCTGTTTCATTTGATGAAGCACAAAATTTAGAAAATTGGATGGCTACTATACAATCTAAATATGATGCTATAATGAAGAATGGTACCTAGTATTTATGTGACTTGCCTCCTGGCAAGAAGGCCATTGGCACTAAGTGAGAATACAAGCTGAAGCATAAGTTTGATGGAATAGTTGAAAGGTATAAGGCTAGGCTTGTTGCAAAGGGTTATGCACAAGAAAGAGGCATTGATTTTGATGTACCTTTGTAGGTACATGCCGAATGACTACTGTCCGTAGCATATGTGCACTTGTAGCTCATCATGATTGGAATGTACATCAGTTGGACATTAAAACAGCATTTGTGAATGGTGAATTGCATTAAGAAGTGTATGTTTTTCAGCCCCATGGCTTTGTGTAGAAAGGGCATGAAAACCAAGTGTGCAGGTTAAAGAAGTCATTATATGGTTTAAAGCAAGCACCATGTGCTTGGTATGAAAACATACATGCCCATCTGATTACACATGGTTTTGAGAACAGTCCAACTAAAAGCACCTTATATGTTAAGCATGCTAATGATGCACTTCTGATCATTGTTGTGTATGTTGATGACATGCTACTCACTAGTCCTCATGAGAAGCATATTGCTGACTGTTGGTGCATTTTACCCAAGCCTACATGCTTGATATGATTTGATTTATGTTCATTTGTAGTCATATGTGTAGACATATGAACACCTCTTGTAAAAGAGTATATTTTATCTCTTGTTATTATGAAAGAAAGAATGGCTTAAGTCATCCATGATGTAAAAAGGAAATTTGTGGCTCTAACTACCTAAAACACCAAATCCATGAACTCAAAGAATATCTCCTAATTCTTAGCATCACTTTTAGGTGAAGTTATTTGAATTCAAATTCAAAACTACCTACAAAATTATCTATAAAAAGAGCAAGAAGGAAGTCACCATTAGAGAGCTTAATTTGTGCCCACTTCATGTTCATTTGTAGAGATTGAAGAGCTTACTCCATAGCTCTACCATTCTACTCCCAGTGTGCAAGTATTCATTTTCAATGTTTTTGTAATTATATGTGAATCTATACATTCATCATTTACTTCTTCTCTATTTTATTCTCTATTATACTCACTCAGAATGGTAACTTCAGAAGCTCTCTCTGGATATACGTAACCTTTTTCAGATTTTTAAAGTTCTTTGGATTGCTCTCTATGTTTTATTTACACACACAAAGTTTCATGGTCATTGGATTTGTTATTTGTGAGAAATCTATGTTTTTCTGCTCACTAGTCAAATCTCTGCATAGCCCCAAAAATAGTGGGAGTGTTCCAAATTTTGCTAAATCTTGTTCTCAGTACTCAGTTAATCAATTGAAGTGTTTTAACTTGTATTAGCAAGCTGTCTAAGTCTATTTGCCATGTCCAAAAGGAATGTTTCTAATTCTTACCAATAAGTGTATGTACAAAAATAGTAACGTTTGGAGGCTAGTCGTTTTGCAACTAGTCTGTCTTGACTCAAACTTTTGAGATACTTGTTCCAAAACACTTGGGTGATTTTTTTGTGGATTTAGGAAGCTTAAAGGGTCTCCTAAAAAACCTTGGAGTCTCAGTTGGCTGGTGTGAGTCTATTTGTAGCACCACCAACTCATCTTCGGATTGCATCCACCATCTCTCTCTACAATGATATCAGAGCATAGTCAATCAACATGGGAGATGGATTTCCATCAACAATTGAAAAATTGGATAGAAACAACTACCTAGCATGGTATCTAAGGATGGAGGCTTATCTTCAAGGGAGGAATCTATTTGGATACACATCTAGAGATGATGCTATGCCAACCATGAGGAACAAAGGGCAACCATCACATGAAGAAGAGGAAATACTTTCAAATTGGTGTTCAAAGGATGCAGTTGCAAGGTCCTATATTATAAACTCAATCTTTGATTTTCTTTTACCTCATGTCAAGGGATGCAAGACATCAAGAGAGACTTGGAATGCACTTGGTTCTTTCTTCTCCTCCAACACTCAAGCAAGGAAGAACCAATTGTGGATGGAGTTCACAACAATGAAGAAAAGCCCCAAGCAAAGTGTGACTGATTATGTCACAAAGATGAAGGAGATTTTAGATCAACTTGGAAGCATTGTAGAGGTAATTGAAGAGGAAAAAATCATTAGACAAATCATAAATGGAATCAAAGCAGATGACAAGTGGGAGTCCTTTACAACAACCATGGATTTGTACATGGATATGCATGTACCGGACCTCAACACACTCATGGGACAACTCTTCACTCATGAAGCAAAGATTATCAAAGGTGGTGAGTCCTCAAGAGGTAATCAAACTTTTGCCTTATATTTTGATAACTCTAAGGTCAAGGACAAGTCAAAGAATAAGAAGAATGAAGATGAAGGTAGCTCTTTCCAAGCAAACTTTGAAGGTAGAGGAAGAGCTAGAGGAAGAGGTAGAGGTATGATGATCACATCTTTTACATTGATTCGCGATGCTCAAATCATGTAGCAGGAAATGTGGCTTTACTTTTTGATTTGAAGATCCTCACAACAAACATGAAGTGCAAACAGGAGATGATACAAAGCACTCGGTGGAGACGATAGGTAATGTGAAGACATCATATGGGAATATGAACCTCTTAAGAAAATTCTTGTATGTGCTTACAATTGCCAAAAATTTAATAAGTATTGGGCAAATTTTTGAAAAAGGATTGCAGGTTAGATTGACCAATTTGGAGCATATGTTGAAGACCCAAGGCAAAGCTTTAGAAGGATTGCCAAAGGAAAAAATACAAGGCTTTTCACTTTTGAAGTGGAAGATACAAAGAACATAGCTTTATTTAGCTATGGATCTCAAACTCTCATAGAGTTGGAGATATGGCACAAAAGGCTTGCTCACATTGGTGAGATGACACTGAAACAAATTTGCAGGGACCAAAGTGTGCTTGGTTTGGCTAATATCAGAAAGCAACATATGATTTATAAGTGTGAAGCTTGTCAATTTGACAAGGCTTATAGACAACCTTTCAATAGGAAGGGATATGTGTATCAAAATCTTTTGGATCATGGATGAGTGGGGTCCTAGTAGGGATCCATCTATATCAGGCTCAAGATATTATGTGTCTTTCATAGATGATTGTAGCACGTGGACCATTCTGTTTTTCATGAAGCACAAGGATGAAGTTTTTAATTACTTTAAGAAGTATGTTCCTCTTGTTGAAAACCAAATAGGTAGGACTTTGAAAAGACTCAGATCAGATGGTGGAGGAGAATACTTCTCTTCTGAATATGATGCCTACTTGCATGGAAGAGGCATTAAAAGGGAAGTCACTACAAGGTGCACACCCGAACTCAATGGTGTACTAGAGAGGAGAAATAGAGCTATTTTTGAAGCCGCAAGGTCCATGCTCAATGAAAAGGGATTGCCAAACTACCTATGGGCAGAGGCTGTGTCTACATCCACATATCACGTAAATGGGCTTCCATCTAAGTCATTGGATGGAACCACTCCATAGGAAGTGTGGAATGGAAGAAGACCTAGTCTAGAGCATTGTAAAATCTTTGGATGCTTAGCCTATGCTCACATTCCTTCTCAAGTAAGAGGGAAATTGGATCCCAAGGTAGAGAAGTGCATATTTATTGGTTATGAGCAAAGCCAAAAAGGATATAGATTGTAAAATCCAACCAATAAAGGATTTTCTATGAGTAGAGATGTATTTTTTTATGAGAACATATTATGGTTTGATGATGACAGGAAAGTGAAGGTGCCTTATGACTTGGATGAAAATTTTCCATCACTTCAACCAAAGGGTCCAAAGCAAATTGAAGAAAGTGATTCGGAGATTGAACTAGAAGACTTGGAAAGACTAAAGCTATGGAAGAGAAAAGGTAAAGCAAAGATACAAGATGCTACATATGGACCCGAAAGCTCACATAAACCACTTAGAAGGTCTTCAAGGGAGAAGAAGAAACCAGAGAGGTATGGTTATGATACTTCTTTGGTCACCAAGCACTCAATCTACATTGAAAAGGATTCAACCAATGAAGAACCTATCACATTTGAAGAAGCACAAAGCAATAAAGCTTAGAGAGATGCAATGGATGAAGAAATGGAAGCCTTGAAGGAGAATGACACTTGGGAGCTTGTACCTAAAAAGCCATCTATGAAGGTAATTGGATATTGATGGATATACAAAATCAAGAGGAATCCATATGAAAGTACAAATAGACATAAAGTAAGGTTAATTGCTAAAGGGTTTTCTCAAACCCATGGTATTGATTATGAGGAGACTTTCTCTCCTATTGCAAAAATGCCTACAATTAGAGTTCTCATTAGTCTTGCTTCATCTAGAAACTAGAAGCTCTATCAACTTGATGTAAAGAATGCTTTCTTAAATGGATGGATTTCTGAGGAAGTGTATATGGCACAACCTCGTAGATATGAGGATGCACATCATCCTAGCTATGTATGCAAATTAAATAAAGCCTTGTATGGATTGAAGCAAGCTCCAAGAGCTTGGAATTTCATATTGGTGACTTATTTGCAGGACCAAGGAGTCAAAGCTAGCAAGGCGGATACCTCTTTGTTCATAAAGAGGGATGGATATGAAGTGATCTATCTATATGTGTATGTTGATGATATTATTATCACAAGGAATGATCTTGAAGGAATCAAACAGGTAAAGAAATCAAATGAATAAGCAAAATAAGTGATCTTGGACCACGCACTTATTTTCTTGGATTGGAGTTAATCTACATAGGTTCAGGTATATACATCACACAAAGGAAGTATGTGCATGACATGCTCATCAAGTTCAAGATGGAAAACGCCAAGTGTGTAGGTACACCTATGGAGCAAAATCATAAGCTTAGTGCTTATGAAGGAGACCCAATTGAAGACATCACAAGCTATCAAAGGTTGGTTGGAAGTTTGAACTATGCAACAATCACAAGGGTGGATATATGCTATAGTGTTAGCATATTGTGTTATTTTATGCATAAGCCGAGGAGGCCACATATGGAAGCAATCAAGAGAGTCCTCAAGTACCTAAAGGGGACCATGAAGCTTTGTTTTATCCATTTATTTCAGATATTGAGCTAAAGGCCTACTCAGATTCAGATTTGGCTAGATCTAGAGATGATAGAAGAAGCACAACCGGGTATGTATCATTTGTAGGTTCAAAAATCATTTCTTTGTCATCCAAGAAGTAACCAATAGTGGCATTATCTTCTACGGAAGCAGAATATAGAGGTTTGGCTAATGCAACTCAAGAAATCATGTGGTTTAAATCTTTGTATATAGATCTTGGACTTCATTCTTCAACACCTCACATTTTTTGTGATAACACAAGCTCACTACAGCTTGAAGCTAATCTAGTATACCATGCTAGAACCAAGCATATTGAATTCCACTACCATTATGTAAGGGAGAAGCTAATGAGCAAGGATATTCAACTATCCTATGTCTCTATAGATATGCAATGTGCAGAGATGTTGACTAAAGCTCTTGATGGTACAAAACTGAGTAGATTCAAGTTGATGATTGGCTTGCACAAAATCAAGGACAATTGAAGACTTATTTGGAGGCCAAGCATGTTAGTCTTGAGGGAGGGATCTTGGTGCATTTTACCCAAGCCTACAAGCTTGATATAATTTGATTTATGTTCATTTGTAGTCATATGTGTAGACATATGAACACCTCTTGTAAAAGAGTATACTTTAGCTCTTATAATTGCAAAAGAAAGAATGGCTTAAGTCATCCATGATGTAAAAAGGAAATTGGTGGATCCAACTACCTGAAACCATGAATCCATTAGCTGAGAGAGTATCTCCTAACTTTTGGCATCACTTTTAGGTGAAGTTATTTGAATTCAAATTCAAAACTACCTCCAAAAGTAGCTATAAAAAGAGCAAGAAGGAAGTCGCCATTAGAGAGCTTGATTCGTGCCCACTTCATGTTCATTTGTAGATATTCAAGAGCTTACTCCATAGTTCTACCATTCTACTCCCATTATGCAAGTATTCATTGCCAATGTGGTTGTAATTATATGTGAATCTATACATTCATCATTTACTTCTTCTCTGTTTTATTCTCTGCTATACTCACTCCGAACAGTAACTTCAGAACCTCATACCTCTGCCTATATGTAAGTGTTTTCAGAGTTTTAAAGTGCATTGGATTGCTCTCTAATTCTAGTTTATTCTTACAAAATTTAATTTTCATTGAATTTAATATTTGTGAGAAATCTGTGCTTTTTGACTCACTAGTCGAATCTTTGTAGAGCCCCAAAAATGGAGGGAGTGCTCCAAATTTTGCATTGATAAATTGAGGTGTTTTAACTTGGATTAGAAAACTATCTAAGTTTATTTTCCATGTTCAAAAGGAATTTTTCTAATTCCTACCAAGTTGAGAGCATTGTTCATTTTTTTCTAGCAAGTGTATGTACAAAAATAGCAAGTTTTGGGAGCTAGTCATTTTGCAACTAGTCTGTCTTGACTCAAACTTTTGAGATGCTTGTTCCAAAACACTTGGGTGATTTTTTGTGGATTTAGGAAGCTCAAAGGGTCTACTAACCAACTCTGAAGTCTCAGTTGGCTAGTGTGAAGCTAGTTGTAGCAGCACCAACTCATCTTCGGATTGCATCCACCATCTCTCTCTACACTTACTTCAAGGCTGATTTGCACGCCTCATTTGAGATTATTGATTTGGGCATTTGCATCATTATTTGGGCATTCAATTGATGCAAGTTGATGGTGAAATGGTTTTATGTCAAACGAAATATATTGACACATTATTGCAACATTTTGGCCTTCAAGATTGTAAGCCTATTGCCACTCTTATGGAGACAGGTCTATGATTGAGTCTTGATGATGCTAGAGATGCATTTGATGTTGTCCTCTCACAGATGAGTAGGTTTATTTGTTCCCCAAGTGTCAAGCATTGGTAGGCGGTTAAGCACATTTTTCGCTACTTGAGTGGTACCCGGCTACTTGTTTTATCCCAAGGGGGGATCACTACCACCAAATTTGCATGCTTTTTTTTATACTAAATGGGCTGGTT
Source organism: Ceratopteris richardii (assembly GCA_020310875.1). Lineage (NCBI taxonomy): Eukaryota > Viridiplantae > Streptophyta > Polypodiopsida > Polypodiales > Pteridaceae > Ceratopteris > Ceratopteris richardii. Next base: position 13,733,149 of record CM035419.1, read on the forward strand.
TCTATGACACTTGTGTGTCCACTATTGGTTTTTTCGTCATGCTTGGTAGCTCATGTATATCTTGGTTGAGCAAGAAGGAGCCTACTATGGCCACTTCCAGTTGTGAGGCTGAGTATAGGGCAGCTTTCATAGTGACTATTGAGTGTGTGTGGCTCAGACACCTTATGGCTAATTTGGGTGTTGGTCAGTCTTCTGCCACCACCATCTTCACTGACAGTTAGAGCACATTGGCAATTGCGAGAAACCCTATGTTCCATGCTCGCACTAAGCACATTGAGGTGCATTATCATTATGTCAAGGAGAGGTTCTCTACTGGAGAGATCATCTTGGCATATGTGCCCACACAGGAGAACATTGCAAACCTTTTCATGAAGGCTCTGCCTAGGGAGGTCTGAAGCTTGCCGCAAAGCTTTGGGCTTACTTATTTTTTTGGCTTGATTCCATATAGCTTGGCACTTCCTTATACATGAGTGCCAGTTCCTTGTTCCCCGCATCACTCCTAGGGGGGATTTCTTGATATATTTAGGTAGTGATGTGTGTGAACACTCTAAGACCTTCAAGGCACTTTTTTCCCTCTTTAGGAGGTTTTTTTCCTTGGGTTTGTATATATTCCTATTGCCCTAACGGGCTACTTATCTTTGTACATTCTAGTGGTAATACATTCAGTATTATGTGTTGTGCAGTATACAACATCTATAAAGAACATGATCATGTCATAAAGAGTTGTCCAAAACAGGCTACTAAAGAGGCAAGGAAGAAAAAGGTTGGGATGGTTGTTGCAGATGCCTCTACACTCAAAATAGAGTCTAATAATCTTGTGTAGAATGAAGAATGGGCATTTACTACTATTTGCAGTTTTGACCCATCTTCACATGAATAATGTATGTCTGTAGTAGATGTAGATGTTTGCTAGTACTTTGATAGTGGGGCAACCATCTCGCAACATAGTTTCTTCACTTCACTTGAGCATGCCCCTACAGGGAATATTGTCACATGCACCAACAACTCCTCTTATCTTGTTATGGGAGTTGGTAAGATCATTTTGACTACTATTGATGGTAGTTCTTTTACATTATCAGATGCCTTATTTGTGTCAGGGATCAAGAAGAATCTGTTATCAATTTCAGCTTTACCAAGATTGTCTTGGTTGTGAAATTTGTTGATGACAGATGTACAGTTCATGATCTATCAAATGGCGATGTCATTATTGCTTCTAGCATTTTATGTCATGGGCTATATAAGCTCATAGGCTACGAAAAATCTATGAATGATTAAGCATGTGCAGTACATGATTCTCATGCTTTATCAGATGCAAAGTTTTGGCATGCGTGCTTTGATCATCTAAATTTTGTTGGTTTGTTATACTTGCAGAAATTTGAAATTGTGTCCTCTTTTCCCAAACTTGAGGCACTTGGAAAAATGCAACGTTCCTCCTTCCCAAAAGTTGGTTCAGCTCGAGCTACTCATAAATTGCAACTTTTTCACAATGATGTCTGTGGTCCTATGTAGACACCCTCTTTTGGGAATTATCTTTACTTCGTAACTTTCATCGATAACTTTTTGAGGCATGTGTGGGTATATCCATTGAAAACAAAGTCCAAAGTGTTTATGTGCTTCAAATATTTTCTGGTTTAGGCTGAAAATCTCTCATTATGTAAAATTTTCACCCTCCATTCTGATCGAGGGGGGGAATATATGTCTTCTGACTTTAATGTGTTTTTGGTTGAACATGGGATAAAACATCAATGTAGAGTGCCATATACACATCAAAAGAATGGAGTTGTTGAATGGAAGAATAGGTCACTCATGGAGATGGCGAGGTGTATGGTCAAGAGTCAGGCTTTACCACATAGTTTTTTGCTTGAGGTTGTCATGTGTGCAGCGTAGGTACTTAACAGGTGTCCCATTAAAGCATTACAGTCTATCACTCCATATGAGGCTTGGCATGTTTGCAAGCCATCTATTTCTCACGTGCATGTTTTTGGTTGTTGGCATATGCAGTAGTGCCTGAACAACAACGTAGGAAATTGGATGATAAAGCAATGAAATGTATTTTTGTTGGTTACAGTTCTCAAAGCAAAGGCTATTGTCTATATCATCCACAAGTTAAATGCATTTTGGGTAGCCTTGATGTTGTTTTTGTAAAAGATGCTATTCAACCATTACTTTCATGTACTAAGGAGACATTAGTTAGCTCCAAAGACATGTATGAAATTCTATGCCTCTTTTTACAAGTGGATATTCTAGTGCTAGTGCTAATGAGGCAACTTCTTGGCCTTTACAGGTTTCATGTGATGATGCAGATGATTCCATTTCTGATGTAGATGATTCCATTTCTGATGTAGATTTATGTGATGCACTTATTTATGAGAGAGCTAATATTGAAGAGGCAAAAACTATGCCAAAATGGTTGGCGCAAAATTTGTCTGATAACAAATTAGATGCACCTCTATCATATCATACTTGTTCATGCTCTCACATTGCCTATTTTGCATGAGATTTCTATGGTATGGATGCCTCTAGTCTCTATGATGTGAATGAGCCTGTTTCGTTTGGTGAGGTACAAAATGCTAAAAATTGGATGGCTACTATGCAACAAAATATGATGCTATCATGAAAAATGGTACCTCTTCTTTATGTGACTTGCCTCTTGGAAAGAAGGTCATTAGCACTAAGTGGATATACAAGCTGAAGTGTAAGCCTGATGGAAATAGTTGAGAGGTATAAGGCTAGGCTTGTTGCAAAGGGTTATGCACAGGAAATAGGCATTGATTTTGATGAGACCTTTGCACCTACATGTTGAATGATTATTGTTCGTAGGATTTGTGCACTTGTATCTTATCATGGTTGGAATGTACATCAGTTGGACATTAGAAATGCATTTCTAAATGGTGACTTGCATGAAGAAGTGTATGTTTTTCAAACTCGTGGCTTTGTGTAGAAAGGGCATGAAACCCAAGCATGCAGATTGAAAAAGGCATTATATGGTTTGAAGCAAGCACCACGTGCTAGGTATGAAAAGATGCATGCCCATTTGATTGCACATGGTTTTGAGAACAGTCCAACTGAGAGAACCTTATATGTTAAGCATGCGAATGATGTGCTTCTAATCCTTGTTGTGTAAGTTGATGACATGTTGTTCACTTATCCTCATGAGGAGCATATTGCTAATTTTAAGGCTGATCTACATGCCTCATTTGAGATGCCATATTTGGGATATTTGCATCATTATTTGCATCCTCGCACTAAGCACATTGAGGTGCATTATCATTATGTCAAGGAGAGGTTCTTTGCTAGAGAGATCAATTTGGTATATGTGCCCACACAGGAGAGCATTGCAAACCTTTTCACAAAGGCCCTGCCTAGGGAGAAGTTTGAAGCTTTTCACAAAGCTTTGGGCTTACTTCCTCATAGCTTGGCACTTCCTTATACATGAGTGTCACCTCCTTGTTGACCGCATCACTCCGAAGGGGATTTGCTGATATATGTAGGTATTGATGTGTGTGAACACACTAGGACCACTGAGGCACTTTTTTTCGTCTTTAGGAGGTTTTTTTCCCCTGGCTTGTATATATGCCTATAACCCTAACGAGTCACTTATCTTTGTACATTATAGTGGTAATACATTTATTATTGTGTGTTGTGCTCCAAGCTTCTACTTCTTCCTTGTGCTATTTGCGTGCTTCTACAAAGCTCGAACTCCAACACTTGCTTGATCCTGATATCTCGAGGGCCTATTTTGAATTATTGGCATCATCAATTTGTAGCTACCCTTGAATACCTATGTAAGTGGGGCTTGGCCATATATTATCGTCAATCTTGCCCATGCCATTCTAAGTACTTTCCAAGTTCGAGTTTGAGTTCTAGTCTTGTTCCTTGTTTTAGTCTTGTTTAGTCTAGTATTTCGGATATCTTATCTTATTATCTTGTAATCTCATAGTATGAGATGCTATCGAGCTATTTCTTATGACTAGTTCAACTCTCTCAAGGTAGTTCTTGTAATTCAAATATCTTGCTTCATACCTAGGATCTTGGGTTGTAGGATCTCTTGTATCATGTCTCGTCCACTTTTCAAAACTTATCAATCTTGGGTTATGGGACTTCTTGTATCAATTTCATATTGTTGTATTATTTTTCTTATGCGGGTGATTTTTATTATTTTCCCAATGTGGATGATCTTGTATTCACAACTATAGTTCCAAAAATTTGTATAGCCTAGTTAGAGGGCACAATCTAGTGCTCCCTTGATATTTTGACAAGACAACCTTACCAGCACCATGGAAATTATTTGTGAAGAAATTTATGCACTTAAAGTTATTCAACAACAACTATAGGAGATACGAGCAGGCCCTAAAATTGATGAGCATTTAATCCTGTCAAGGGGTACTTTTCCTATTAGAAAAGAAGGCATTTTTTGAAACTTCTTATCAAATGTGTCATTTTGAGATTGCTAATTTGCTTGTCATTTTGTATACATTTATATGTATTTTAAATGCATATGTCCTTTATAGAATATCAAGATTTCTCATATGAAAGGTGTTGAAAATTATGGAACATGTGCAAGCTCCAATTGTGAGGCTTGACACATACTCACCCTTCATTATGTCCATCTTCATCATTTATGCATTTTTTTGTAAGCTCAAAATGAAGCTAGCCCTAAAAATGTAAAGCCCACACTCTTAACCTTAGAGTAGAGTGTTGAATTAAAAAGGGCAAATGTATTTATGGCTTGGATAAAAGCCAAAATATAATTAGAGAGATAGAATACTAGAAAAAGTCGTGACCTTATCCATATAGAGTGATTTGGAGCACCAAAAGCCAACCAAGGAAATGGAAGGACAAAGTACATGAAAAGAAAGGTCAAGAGGTGAGAGAAGATGCAAGGGTAGGTGCAACGTCCCATACCCATAGCTCTATATAAAGAGCTCATTTGAACGTGAAAATTTGTGGAGATGACAAGGAGATGGTGTACAAGCATATGCTGGTCATTTTATCACCAATGGAGATCTGAAGGTACCTCATTTGGATGCTAGAAGGCACAAAGGTATTCCAGCCGCATACCTTGTTTGTACATAGCCACCTTGTAAAGGTCAGATCTCTCTATGTACTTATCCGTTTAATGCATATGATATCTTATTGGAAAGCTTATCTCTCATATTCTCTATAGCTCAAATATCTCTATCAGATCATTCTCCAATAGGTACTGGGAGCATTTCTTGTGAACCTCAGTTTTTTGCATAACCTGAGATGACAGGTAGTCTAACTTTGGACAGTCGGTTGTCTAGTCAAATGAACTCCAAATGGAGTGTCCATTAGCTTGTTAGAACACTGTACGAGTCTACTGTGGGTGGACAAAGTTTCAGAGCTAGTGGATCTCTGAGTTATGACTGAATTAGGTTTTAGTAAACATGTGTCTTATAGGGCAGATTCTAGAAGAGGTTCTCTAACTACTGCTGCGTGTATTGGAGTGTATTGAAGTGAAATTTCTCCACATTTCGGTATCAAAGATTTGGTTGCAGAGCATTGGGAGTGGATCCCATGGATTGGCAAAGATATCTTGAAGAAGATGCAGAGATGGCAAAGAAAAGCTTGGAGTTTTGAGCTCATGGATTATGCAACACTCATGTGTGTTGGAGATGAAGCTTTCATATGTAAGACAATGTTGTTGCTTTATGTTATTTGAAGTGATACACTCTCTTGTCCTACTCTCTACTGAAGATGTTTGTTTATTGAGGCATGCTATAAGTGATGCTAATCACTTTGTTGAAGATTTATGAGCAACCTATACAAGAAGAAGAAGATTCAAGCAAAGAATCTTGGATGAGCAACTACATATAGTTGCATATGAATATTGTTGTATGTAAAAGGTATTGCACTCAATTGAATGAAGTGCAAGTTTGTATGATGTACATGGCTGAAGTTTGAAGCTTATATGTAAGATTGATAGAAGCATTATATGCTTATGCATTGGTATATGCTTTTGTATGCATGCTCATGAAGTTTATGATCAATATGTATGACAGTTTTGGACAGCCATGTGTAGGCTGAATATAAGTTGAATTTGAAGTTGATGATTGATGTAAAACATGAAAGAATGTATGAACATGTGGTCATGGATGATGTATACACATGTTGATAAAGTGTTGATGAGTAATAGGCTATTTTATAAAGCCTATACATGCTGAAAATTTGCAGGTTTATGCAGCCATATAAATTGGCATAAAGATAAGCTCAAATGATTGGAGTTTTGCATACCTCCTTATGTTGATTTGTTAGCATGATATTGAAGCTTTTAAGGTTGGTCATGTTCAGCCATAGATAAGCTGAAAGAATGCATGTTTGAATGCCATGAATATTGTTGAGATGCAAGGCTGCCATGTATGAAATTTGTGGATGTATCTTGTTGTGGGCTAAAGATAAGCTCAAATGATTGGAGTTTTGCATACCTCCTTATGTTGATTTGTTAGCATGATATTGAAGCTTTTAAGGTTGGTCATGTTCAGCCATAGATAAGCTGAAAGAATGCATGTTTGAATGCCATGAATATTGTTGAGATGCAAGGCTGCCATGTATGAAATTTGTGGATGTATCTTGTTGTGGATAAAACCTTTTAACACTAGTTTGGTACCAAAACAGGACACTTAAGTGTCATTTTTTGATGATTTTCCAAAAAATCACACACCTTTTACAAAGAGAATTTGAGAAAATCCTTTAACACACATATTAAATATAATTCAAAGGTTAATGCAAAATTATAAAACACAATAAATCATGTTTTGTGTTCATGTAAATAGCCTCTCAAGATGCTATGGTAGTGAATAGGATGAAAATTCCTAATCAAATGTATTTTTATCAAAAGAAAAAAATCTATCATATGAAAGAAAAAATCATACACATTCCTTGACACATAGATCACATAGTATGAAACTCAAAAACACTTAGAAAAATCATTTCAATTCAAATAAAATCAATTATTTTGACTTTGTACACCAAAAACAACAACTAGTTCTAAACATGGTTCAAACAAACTTATGGGAATCCACAAAGGTGTACATATATGCCAACAATAAAACAAGGTATGAAGACAAAAACCAAGGTATACACATATAAAATCAAGTGCTATGACTCTAATCACCGAAAAAAAACTAAAGCCTACATATATGACTCAAAAAACTTTATGGACATCATCCAAGGTGTACACATTCAAGTTACCAAGTAGAAAATGTGTGACATAACAAACCAAATCTTACATATTCAAAGCTAAATAATTTATTGAAATCCGCCAAAATTCTCATGTCTTTGGATACAACCAAGAATCCTCTGTTGTGTGGGCATCAACCAAATTCTACCAATACAATCATGAATAGTTTGTGGACACATAGCAAAGCATTTACAATTATGTAAGAGATCCAATTTCTTCACATGAAGAAAGAAAATAAGACATCAAACAAGATGTACACATAAGGGAACTACCAGTTTCTGAAAAATCAACCAAGTTTTTCAAATCTATGTACACCAAACAAAGTAGATATATTTGTGGACAACAACCAATATACCCACATACAGATATTGACATCCAATTGGAATAATGCCAAATTACAAACATTTAACTATCCAAGAAAATAAACTGGTTCCTACCAAGAAACAAGAGACATGTACAGATGGAATCAAAAGAATGTATAGTTCTAGCATATTTAGTAAAAATATTTTTTTGATAGTTGTTATATGCATAAACACACAATCCCTTGCACACATCAACACATACTAAAAATAATACCCAAAAGCCTTTGATATAATCTTTAATATCATAAAATGATAAGGATCATTTGAAAATATTTCATTATTTCCATCATGGATTCCATCTTCTTTTTTGTCAAATGAAATATGTATGCCAATTTTTTTCATTCTTATCACAATCACCATGGCGGATCACATATTCTTTGACGAGATTAAGAATGAAAAATGGCATGAAAGCATATTTTGGAAGGTTTAATACTTAGAATAGAATTTAAATAATTATTAATTTTCATCATAATTTTTTATTCCACCTTTGGAGCTATGTTCTTTTCATGAACATAGAAATATATGCTTTGCCAATTTAGCATGAAAGTCAGCACCAAATGCAATGGCTACTACTTCAAAGCGGAGGTCTTCTAACTTTGAATAAAAATATGCATTCAATTAGTATGAAGATTATCCATTGATAACCTACCAATTCTCTGCAATCTCACTTACACACAAATTATAGTGAGCCATTCTTTAAAAGGTGTGATAAATGGCAGTGATCTAGACAAGACAAGTTTTTAGTCCATGTTTATCACTTATGGAAGTGTTCAACCTTCTCCAGAGATCCCTAGAAACTTGCTTTACAGTGCCAAAGTCCATGAATAGCTTTCCATTTCCTAAAACATATCCAATTTGTCAAAATGTTTGAGTTGTGTTATTTTTTCAGTTATGCTAAAAGTTGAGTTTTTAAAAATTCCCATTTTCTTCTTCATTTAATAACCCATGTGAAGTTGCAAAATGTTAAAGATTATATTTTTCTCCAAAAATACATGATGTGGGCTATCAAATCCAAGTGAGTATGCCATCAAAGCTTCAAGGGTGTCATCAAGAAAAATCAATCGATTTGGTGTAAAAGCAGGACACTTAAGTCTCCTAGGACACTCAAGTGTCCTAGTACAAAACTAGTGTTAAGGTAAATTTGCAAAATAAAGTTTGTATGCTTATGTTATGATGACTAAAAGCATTTGACTCTTGAGTTTAGATACATCAATTTAATGCAATGCTCCCATTGGACAAGCCAAAGAAAAGTGTGCAAAGCTTGGATGAAGCTTGGACACAAGGCTTGGAGCCAAAGCGAAGTAAGGAGCCCAAGCTAAAAGGTTGTCAAACACTTAAAGATTGGAGCAAAGCTGAAGGTGGCCAAGGCAAGGATGGCCTTTTGAAGACTCTTGAAGAGTGCAAGGAGTAGAAGACTCCAAGGTAAGGGCTGCCACAAAGTGTTGAAGACTCAAGAAGGACTTGAAGACATTCCCCAAGGTTGCATGGAGCAACTAGCAAGTCGCAAGCTAGAAGGAAGAGTAACTCATGAGGTGTGACAAATTGGCTGAAGGTAAAGAAGGTAAAAGACTTCATTTGCAAAGGTAAGGGCTGATGTAAATGTTTTGAAAAATCCACATTGTGTTGTGGTAAGTTCCAAGCTTATACTATGTGAATGTATTGTCAAAGGATGAGGCTAGTAAGACCACCAAAAGAGAGTGGCAAGTCAAATGTAAAGGCAAGTAAGACCACCAAAGAGAGTGGCAAGCCTATGGCAAGTAAGACCATTCAAAGAGAAATGGAAAGCATATGTAAGGGCAAGTAAGACCACCCAAGAGGAGTGGCAAGCCTATGGCAAGTAAGACCATTCAAGAGGAATGGAAAGCCTATGTGAGGGAAAGTAAGACCATCCCAAGAGGAATGGCAACCCTTGTTGGGTGCAAGAGGCACCATTGATCACATTCACATTTCTTGTGTTGTTTTGCAGGTGATGAAGAAAGCTTGGAATATGTGGAAGCTATGAATGCTTCACATGAAAGGAACTCATGAAAGAGTTCATGTATGATCAGCCATTGATGATTTTGCAGGTATAAACCAACCATGAAGAATGAATCAAAGATTATGAAGCAAGGGGGAGTTAGCTTGCAAGGATTGGAAGATCCAAAGAAGTCCAAAGAAGAGGAAAGTACCCAAAAGAAGTAGGTACACTCAAAGGAAGAGTAAGAGCAGCCATCAAAGGTAAATTGAAAGCATGATGAAGAGCCACCACTATGGAAAGAGTGCCAAGAAGGCAAGGAGCAGCCATGATGCACAAAAGAAGTCATGAAGACTAGGTAGAAGAAAGCATGAAAACCATGATGACATCAAAAGGAGATGCAAAGACTGCACCCAAAGACAAAGTCAAGGATGATCCAAAGACAAAGGAGGATCAAAGAGAAGCATGCAAAGAAGAGAGAAGCCATGAAGCCATGAAGTCATGAAGGTAAAGAAGAAGAGAGATTCTCAAAGAGAGGACAATCAAAGGAAGAGAGTGAAGCAACAAAGGTATATGAAGCCAAGGTGATCTCATATCATAAATGTATGTATGAAGCATGTTCTTGATAGGGATTGAAGAAGAGCTCTTTCAAAGAGCCAAAGAAGGAAGGATGAAGCTGAAAAGAGCCAAAGAAGCAAGCATGAAGCTGAAAAGAAGCCAAAGAAGCTTGAAAGCAAAGGAAGAAAGATCACCAACAAATCCAAAGAAGAGATACAAGGGCATAAGAAGCAAGAGACGAAGAGGAGAAGAATTAGAGAGTAGCATGGACTCCCAATTGTAGCTTGAGGGGGAGTGTTGAAAATTATGGAGCATGTGCAAGCTCCAATTGTGAGGCTTGACACATACGCACCCTTCATTATGTCCCTCTTCATCATTTATGCATTTTTTTGTAAGCTCAAAATGAAGCTAGCCCTAAAAATGTAAAGCCCACACTCTTAACCTTAGAGTAGAGTGTTGAATCAAAAAGGGAAAATGTATTTATGGCTTGGATAAAAGCCAAAATATAATTAGAGAGATAGAATACTAGAAAAAGTCGTGAACTTATCCATATAGAGTGATTTGGAGCACCAAAAGCCAACCAAGGAAATGGAAGGACAAAGGACATGAAACAAAAGGTCAAGAGGTGAGAGAAGATGCAAGGGTAGGTGAAACATCCCATACCCATACCTCTATATAAAGAGCTCATTTGAACGTGAACGTTTGTGGAGATGACAAGGAGATGGTGTACAAGCATATGCTAGTCATTCTCTCACCAATGGAGATCTGAAGGTACCTCATTTGGATGCTAGAAGGCACAAAGGTATTCCAGCCGCATACCTTGTTTGTACACAGCCACCTTATAAAGGTCATATCTCTCTACATACTTATCCATTTAATACATATGATATCTTGTTGGAAATCTTATCTCTCATATTCTCTGTATCTCAAATATCTCTATCAGATCATTCTCCAGTAGTTACTGGGAGCATTTCTTGTGAACCTCAGTTTTTTGCATAACCTGAGATGATAGGTAGTCTAACTTTGGACAGTCAGTTGCCTGGTCAAATGAACTCCAAATGGAGTGTCCTTTAGCTTGTTAGAAAGCTATATGAGTCTACTATTTGTGGACAGAGTTTTAGAGCTAGTGGATCTCTGAGGTGTGACTGAATCAGGTTTTAGTAAGCATGTATCTTACAGGGCAGATTCTAGAAGAGGTTCTCTAACTTCCGTTGCATGTATTGGAGTGTATTGGAGTGAAATTTCTCCACAAAAGGTAGAAGCAAGATATTACCCATCATATGAAATTTGTTCCTTCGCATCAAATTTAGGCCCTCGATATGAGAAAATCAAGAAAGAATTCAACATCAAACTATTCAAGATATAATCATAGAACATCAAAGGAAAATCCAAGAGTTGAAGTTCTAGTAAATCAATCTTCTTCAAGTACCCCCATGGCCACTAATATGAATAAAAATCCAAAAGTGAGCATGCCTGAGAAATTTGACAAGAAAAGATCAAGGTTTTGAGGATTATAATAGGTGAAGCTATTCATAAGCATGCTACCAGACAAGTACCCAGATGATGCTTCTCAAGTAGGACTCATAGGAACTCTATTATGTGGTCCTGTTTTTTCATGGTTTGCACCTTCTTGAGAAGGATATGGATATTTTGTATGATTTCAAAGCCTTTGTTAGAGCTGAGGGTTCACGTATTCTTTTGCAGATACCAATTATCCCCCTATTGCCAAAACAAAGCTAAGGAAGCTACATCAAGGAAATGGGTCTTCTTTTGTCCTGAATGATATGCTCTTGTATCCCTCTAGCTTTGGTGATTATCTCTTGAGCTCCCTAGGTACCCTTGAATTGATGCCTTCACCTTGCACAGTTTCTTGAACTGTATTTGTAACATTGGTGTCTTGAATCCTATTTTCAACCTTAGTATCTTGAACCTCGTTCTCAACCATGCTCAATATCTTCAACCCTCAATCAAATGTCATCCAAGTTGCTCCAAGGGCTAGAGGCTTACTAGCTATCTCAATAGATTTGTAAAGAAATCATATTCAGAGAGTTTTCCAATGGTACAACACACATCTCAATCTGACTTACCGATTGAAAGATACACTCCAATCTTTGTTTGTTAGAATTTGCAAAGCACTACCTCCCCCATTTGTACCCTTCATATGATAGAGTACCCAAACCCTTTTTCTCAAGGCCAATAGGTTCTCATGACCTTCATGGAATCCATCCACCTTGGCCAAGCCTACTTCCTAGGCTTTGATACCAATGTTGTATCCACATGGAATTTGAACTCACAATCTCCTGAATAGGAGTGTAACGGGCTAACCACTTTCCCTAAAATCCAACGAGAATAACTTCCTAATCCTCCATCTTAGGGTATGGTTCAACCATCTATTGCATGTCACTTCATGATAGTCGAAGACTTCATAACCAAATTTGCAAATATACAAGTCCATCTTTTTGAAGGCATTAGACTGATCAAATAATATCCAAACTCCAAACTCTTTGTGCACAAATCTATGTTTATTTTTTTAGTTTATGTCTACAAAGACTTAAACATAAAAATAATTAAAATACTCTTTCCAAATTAGAAATATTTCTTTGCTATACCTTTCATTGGGTGAGCCCGCAAACAATAACATACCTATGCTTTTAGATTTTTATTTAATTATGAAGATAAACACAAAATTCTTTCAAATTTGGATATGGTATAGATTCTATACTAAGTAATCAATCCAAGAGAAAACTTCAAAAATCGAAGCTTCCAATATGAAATATTTATGTGTGCATCAGCACATATAGTGACCTTTGGTGAACCCTCATGAGATATTGTTATGAGTATTAGAGGGCATTTGACCTAACAAATGCACTTTATTTTTTTTTCATTTTGGACATTATGATCTCTAAGTATACTTTTTGTGGTATAAATTGCAAAGCATTTGCACATTTGGTTGTTCCCTAATGTCTAAAGTACCTAGACCATGTACTTGTAATATTTGAATAAATTTGATTGAGTTGCTTTCTCTCTTTTATTCATATCTCTCGAATGGAGATAGATTTATGAGACCTTTTTAGCATAATCTTGATGTATTTATCTCATATAAAAATTTCAATCATTCAACCAAGAGAATCAATCATCTCTAGGCGATATGGTCTATGACCAATGAAGAAATTCCAAAACCTACACCTTTCTTTGCAGAGATCACTCATCTTTTCAAATGGTCTTCTAGATTGATAAAAATTTATTTGGGAAGAGTATATTAAGTATATATAAGAATAAAAAATCACTCAATAAAGGATCATTTCCCTTTAAGGAGGCCTCTATCACTTGTTTCAGGCCTTAGCATAAACTAGCAGCACCTCTAGTGCAAAGGTGTTTGACCTTTGCAATAGTATAGAAATTACTCAAAAATTCAAAATCTAATTTGGATAATGGATCAAGGAGTAAGATCCAAATCTTTCTCAAGTCCTTACAATTCTAATTATGTCTAGTTGTTAACTATTAGACTTAAAAAATGATGAGACATGTTTATCCTTATAATAGCACATCCTCATTCATTTGTTTTCAATGAATTCATGATATGGGTATAGAAGCATATGAAGATTTCCTTCTTTTTGAAGAAGATCATTTTTGTTTGTTCATCAAGAAGATGAGTAAGAACCTAGTATGAATGTGACTAAGTTAGTAAATGGAAAGAGTACCATGAAAATCGAAGTTGTATGTAGGCAATGGGTGACAAATAAATAATCTTTGTCATATGTATCTTTAACAATAAACATAAAAGAAGTCACAGGTGGTTGGAGGGTAGAATCCTCAAAAAAATCAAAACTTCTTTGAAGCGATATATATAGAGTCACCTACTTGGCTCACTAGGTTAAATAATAGGAATGTATGTTGAGGATACTCTTATATGTATCAAATTTACATATGTTAGGTGATCCATGAGTGCGTGAATATTCTATTCACGGAAGCTTATCTATGCATAAAACATAAAATTTGTATTCAATAGTTTGCATAAGATTGTGCTTTAAGCATGTTCATACATACAACCATCATCTGCTTGTGTATGTATGTTTGAACATAATATTTAAAGAGTGTGCAAGAAGCATAGAGATTGGGAATACATCCATTGATATAGAATGGATCCAAAATGAGTATGATGCAACTTTTAGAAGTTAAGAAATCGCACTTGGAAAAGTAGCACTTATGCATTCCTTTCTCTACTTATGATTACTCTCCATGCATTCAATCATCCTAATACTTTCCAAGACACACAAAAGAGTTCCTCTCTCAATCTCATCTCTCTAGTTCTCCATGGCATGTATATAACACCATGTGGTTATAAAAATCTCAATAGCATTTCGTCTGCAAAATGAAGCAAGGATAAAAAAATAACCATAATCTTAAAATGATATCAACCTAGTGGCATACAAGCCATTCTTTTCTTGTGCCATAAACCTGCAACTAAGAAAATTTCCCAACATATATTCTCGGGCACTTCATGCCCTCATGTAATCATCAATTTCAAGTAATATTCTCTTGCTTAGATATGTTAGACTTATGTGTGCCTCAGGTAGCTTTGATATGAACCATTTCCCTATACATGGGCATTTTTTACTCTAGCCCTGGATAGAGGTTTTTCCCCCCATGTAACCACATATACATGATGTACTTATATGTGGTGGTACTTTGTATTTAGGGATTCACATATACCTCTCACTTCACTCATTCTCATATTACTGATCATCTATCCATAAAGAGCTCTTCTAACCATCACATGTCTCTGTGCTTTGATCTCCTTCTTTGCTCTTGTGTGTACTTCTACTTGTTTTTCCTCACTCACACACCCAATAGTGGTATCCGAACAAGTTTGGCTACTTCTCAACCTATTGTTCTTTCGTGATGTCGTCGTGCACACTTTCAACATTGCAAAATTGGTTTCAAGGCATATAAATATGAAGTTCATCACTAGCAAAAAGTTTCCCCCTTCCAAATCCATCCATGCAATCAGATTCACCACAAAAGCTATAATTTATGATGTGCATTTCAGCTTTCTTTAAGTTCATATCTTGCTACTCTTGAGTTCTTTGGGGCAATGGCAAGACAATGACTTGTTTGGCATGCTTCAAGTTGAGGATAATCTTAATGGGACAACCTATCCGGCTTGTTCTTACATGATGAAACATGTTCTTCTTGCAAAGCAATTGTGGAACATAGTGGCAGATGTTGACAAGCGATTTGATGGTATACACGTGGTTTGCTTGAGGGAACACAAGCACTTACTATTACACAAAAGGGAAAAATAAAGTATGGTTCAGCTTTGGGCTCATCGAAACCAAGCCTCACTCTTTCTCTTCCACTTCTTCCTCTCTTGATGGTGATATGCAAAAGAAAAAGTTATGCAAGTATTGTCAAAATGCTAGTCATGCCATTAATGAATGTAGAAAGTTTTCCAAGAGTAATGGAAAGAAGAAAGAACTTGGCATGTCTATTGTTGAGGATATATCTAATGCAAAGAATGATGAAGCTAATGTTGATCAAGATCTTTGGGCATGTATTGGTACATGTCATTATAATTCAGCATCACATTCTATATTTATGATTTTGAATGAGGCTGACTCCGATTGATTTTTTGATAATGGTGCTTCAAAGCACATCACTTCATGGAAAAGATCTTTTGCATCTTTGAAAGATGCACCCAAGGGAGGACATGTTGTATGTGCAAACAATGTTTCTTATCATATTGTTGGAGTTAGATAAATTCAGCTTACGGCTACAAATGGAGGCATTGTTGCTCTCAAGAATGCATTGTATATACCATGTATCAAGAAGAATTTGATTTTAGTTCCTACTATCCCTATTGTCAGACTTCATGTACACTTTGTTGATAACAAATATATGGTTCATGATTTCAGCAACGACAATGTTATTCAGATGTCTAGGTGCAATGGTTTGTATCGCTTTGATACATATAAGAGAGTTGTCTCAAATGCCTTTCTAACTCATACTTCTTCTATGGTTGAAATGGAGTTACAACATGCTTGTTCTGATCATCTGAACTTCAATAGTTTTCTTTGCTTGTAAAAGAAGGATATGGTTATTGGTTTGCCAACACTTGAGTCCAAAGCATGCATGTGAAGGTTCTATACTTGGAAAAATACATTGTGTTGCTTTTCCCAATGGTGCTATGCATGCTATGAAAAAAATTGCAACTTTTTAATCGTGATGTATGTGATCCAGTCAAGACTCCAGTTTTGGCAAGCATGCATACTTTTTTACCTTTGTTGATGATGCAACATGCCATACTTGGGTGCTAGGAGAGCGAAGAATGAGATAATCTCATTCTTGTTAGCATAAGGGTTGAATATTTTTACAAAAATATAGTTTTAATTAAAGGATATAAAAACTAATATTTATTCACTAATTTTATGATGCTAGTTTCAGTATTGGTGCAGAAATTACATTGATGTAAGTTAGTGGTCATTTTTTTATTAAAATCATGATCTCTCAATTTTCATTGATGTAAATACAATAAAATCTCTTATTTTATATATGTGATCATGTTTCTATCCATGATTAGAGATTTGTAATGATTTTTACAAGGTTTATGTAGAAAATTAAATACATATGTGATATGTATTTAATTTTCTATTATCTATGATATGATATGATAGTGTTATTAAATACATATGTGATATGTGATATGATAGTGTTATTATCTATGAATTATTTTGCAAAGTGATGGTACGAGTATGCATCATTTTTTACTATCAAAATACTATTTCATATTATTCAAGCTAGAAATATGTTTTTGATAACCTTATGAGTCAAATTTCTATGTTGTTTCTTCAAGTTGAACAATACCACTATTTTACACTAAGAAAAGGTCATTTTATGAGGAAATATTGCATATGCTACATGATTAAAGTTAATATGCTAGTTTTTTCTATATAAAGTAGTTTATAATGTTTATAGAACAATCTTGATTGATAAAGTATACCTTATATCATTGAGGAAACTTAATTATTTAGCATAAATTTTTATTCTTGACAGAGCAAAATATGGTTATTCAATGAAATATTGAGATTTCTAGTGGTATGTGAGATACATACAAAAATTATTGGTTCAAAGGCATGTAACATATCGTTATGATACTATATGATTGTTTTTGAAATAAAACACCAACAATTTTAGTGTTTTTATGAATCAATGTCATATATAAGGCTCCTAAAGTGTATAACTATATAATGAGCACCCTATATTGTCGAAGATTTTTTATTATAAAAATGATTTTTCCAATTCCGAAGAGTTGTCTTAAATGATTATATGACAATAAATTAACATTAGAAAAATGTTTCCAATAGGAGGAAATTTTCTGTTTAGAGATATTTCTTTCTTCTCATATATAAGTCTATAGAAAAAAACTCTTTCTGAACCATATTCAATCATTTCTATATTTTGAGTTACCAAAAATGGTTATTTTTTAAAATATATATTTTTACGGAACATCTAGCTATAGGTCTTATGGGGCTTTAAGGTTTTTTCAAAATTTTATTTGATTACTATGTGTGATTTTTTTTATTTGTTAGAAAAAGAAACTATAGTGTCTTGTCTTTGTACAACACTGAGTGCAATGGAATTAAAATTGGATTCTACTCACAAAGTTTCTACTTGGGAGCTATGTGAATTGCCAAAAGGTAAGAATGTCATTGGTACTAAGATGGTTTAATAAAATTAAAAGGAAGTCAAATGATAACATGGATCACTACAAAAATACACTAGTTGCAAAAGGTTATGCACAAAAATATAGCATACATTATGAGGAGAATTTTGCACCTACTCCATGTATGACTACCATTTGTTCTATAATTGCATTGGCTGCCCATTGTGGTTGGAAAGTGCATCAATTGGATATAAAAATAGCTTTCTTGAATAGTGATTTACAAGAAGACGAATTTATGAAGAAACCTCCTAGATTTGCAATTGAAGGTCAAGAGAATATGGTTGGCTGCTTGCATAAGGCTTTGTATGGACTTAAGTAAGCTCCATTTGCATTGTATGACAAGATACATAAGCACTTAATTTTTCTTGGTTTTACATGTGGTCCAATTGAAAGCACACTTTATGTACGCAAAGATGGGGCTGATCTTCTAGTGTCTATTTTTTATGTTGATGACATTCTCTTCAATGGACCATATGATGAGAAAATCGGCATGCTTATGGCTGATTTGTAGCATACTTTTGATGTCATCTATCCTGAACTTTTGAAGCATTATCTTGGCATCCACGTTGTATCCATTGAGGGGAGAATAATTGTGCATCAAGCAAAGTATATTAAGAAGCTACTTCAATGTTTTGGTTTTGAGGATTGCAAGCCTATCTCAACACTAGTGGAAACAAGAATTAGGTTCTCAATTGAGGATGTCGTGATGCATTTGATACCTTGCAAGCACTAAGACATGTATTTAGATATCTCAAAACGCACTTTGAGTTTAGTTCTCTTTTATGATAGAGATGTTCAGCCATGCTTGCATGCTTTTACAGATAGTGACTAGGTTGGTATGATACACCAAGTATCCACTAGTGGTGATTGCTTTTTTCGTGGAGGTTCATGTATATGTTGATTGAGTAAGAAGCAACCTACTATGGGCACATCAATTGAGTGTATATGGCTGAAATACCTATTGATGGATCTATGTGTGGAGATTGATGCACCTACACATATTCTCATTGATAATCAAAATGCATTAGCAATTGTAAGAAATCTGGTGTTCCATGCATGCACAACGCATATTGAGGTTCATTATCATCATTTCAAAGAGCACCTTCATGTTGGAGATATTGATTTGGTATATGTGCCTACACAAGACAATGTGGTAGATATATTCACCAAAGTTGCTCTATGAGAAGAGTTTGAACCTTTTCGCAAAGCCTTAGACTTTTTACCTTGTGGGAGTTGATTTGTCACTCCCTGTATGTATTCACATCATTCGCTCCAATAGGGTTTGTTACAAAAATATGTCCCTCAAGTAGCTTTGATGTGAACCCTTCCTCTATACATGGGTACTTTTTACTCTAGTATTAGCTAGCGGTTTTTTTCCCCATGTAACCACATATACATGATATACTCATATGTGGTGGTAGTTTGTACTTAGGGATTCACAAATAGCTCTCACTTCATTCATTTTCATATTATTGATCATCTATCAACAAAGATCTCTTCCAACCATTGTGTGTGTCTATGCTTCGATCTTCTTCTTCACTCTTGTATCTTTTTATTGATCAATATGAGCTACTATAATTACATGTGTAGAGATTAATATATGCTAACTTTCATTTTCGTATAATCCCTAATGCCAAACAATAAGTTAAGAACAAAGAAATATGCAAAAAATCATGATTTATGGTACAAAAATTAATCAAAAGCTTTAACTTGGAAATACAATTTTAATGCAAATATGTGCTAATGGATGCATTCAACTCCCACATGAGGCTAAAAATGATTAACAACTCCTAAGCATTAAAATTTAAGTGCGAACATCATTCCAAAAGAACCCCTCGCTAGTCAACAACCATGGAAATAAGCCTACCCTTACATCCATCAATTGTTTCATAGTCTTACGCTTCAACTTGTATACCCAGTTATTGATAAGTATCATACCATTCTTCATAATGGCATCAATTTTTGATGTATAGCAATCATCTAATCTTCTTATTTTTGTGACTCATCAAAAGATATAGGCTCATTTGCATCACAAAGACTAGAGGCAATCATTTCATAACATTCTGATGCAAAAGCATCATTATGAGAGTTTGAATGAGTATGATATGATAAAGGTTGATATAGCTTGTTATCTATTAAAGTCCACACTACCCATTTAGGCATAGTATTTACTTCTTTAATATTAGCTCTCTTATCAATATATCCACCAATGCATATAAGTATGCATAAAAAATCAAATGATCAGCATCATCATTTGAAATATGTAAAGGTTGAGAAAATATGTTACTAAGAGCAACATTTGACTATCCACTTATAAAAAGAGATAGCTAAGTGTCATACACACTCTTTGAGTTTTCTGATATGTCCTTACATATAATTAAGGATTGAATTACATCTTCCAAAAAAATATCATCACAATTAATCAAAATGCATTTAGTATATGGATGATAGAGACGATAGACTTTGCTTTCACAACAATATCCAACAAAAATACATTTCACAACCTTATTATCTAATTTTTTATGTTATCCTTTAGGCGCTAATGCAAATGCTAAACAATCAAAATCACACAGATGTGCAATAGATGGATTGCAACCATGCAAGCCTCATATGAAAAGATAGAATGCAATGATTTGGTAGGACACATGTTAAATACATATATTGAACACATAATAACCTCAAGTGAGAAGCTATGTGGTAAATCTTGACTTTCGATTATACACTTTACCATTTCCATGAGAGACATGTTCTTCCTCTCAACAACTCTATTTTGTTGAGGTGTATATGACACTATATATTGAAATGTTATCCCATCCTCAAACAAAGATGCATTAAACTTAGAAGACATATACTTCCTCCCTCCATCAAAACAAAGGGTTCCCATTTTACATGCTGATAAATTTTCAAGTATAGCAAGAACTGTTTAAAGCATGTAAACACTTCAAAATTTGTTTTAAATGGTTAAACATATACACACCTAGAAGAGTCCTATCTAAGTCATTCAAATGTTCATCATGAACCCTTAACATGCAAAGGGATACAAGCTTTTCTTTGTCCCAATACTAATAGCATTACAAGGGTAAACGATCTCATCCCAATTAGAAAAAGATATGCCTTAGCTCCGAGATGAATCATGATTTGAGATGGAAGATGAGACTAAGGGACTACCTAGATTCAAGACCATTGTATTTGAGGATGACTGAGAGGAGAGCACTTTCACGTCGAATTTTTGCGATGAGGAGCTCGCAAAGATCTTCTTTGTCTATTTACTCGTAAAAGGCATATTGACAAGTGACGAGGGCTCTTGAGACATTAACCCCAAGGGCTTAAACATAATGGATGATATCATATTCAAATTTCCATCATATTCCATACAACTTTCTAATATAAAGAGTGAATGCTTAACACAACAAAGAAGAACAAGGAGCAACTTCATAGTGACATAAAACCCTAAGGTGTTGTGTGTTGGAAGTGGGGAGGACCACAATAACAATTAATCACATGTTTATAGGATCTTCCAATAGATGAACCTTAACCTACACACCTTAATAATAAAAAAGATATTGAGTGAGAGATAGAGAGAGAATAGATAAGTTTTCAAAGTGTAACGGTAATCTAGGATGCTCACCTACATTGTCTTATATTCCAATGTCAAATTATAATTTCCTAAGAGGTATGAAGAGTGTGTGTATGTGAGAATATAGAGAATATGAATAGGTTAGAATTGTTTTACAGCAAACCTGAATTTTAATTAACCTAAATAAAAAACTAGTGAATGAATAAGTGAGGGAAAATATAGACTTGTTACTCATAATATGTTAGCTGATACAAACTCCTCCACATGTCTCCATATATAGAGCACACCTCCTCCAAGTATGTAAGAACACTTCCTCCAAGTAGAGGACCTTCTCCTTGATCACCAATACTAGAGCTTGTACTCCTTGAGTAATGCTCAACAATGAGCAATGCCTTCTCTTTATATAGTTTTCTTATGTTTCCAAAAAGTTAAAAAGCTACAAAAAAAACAATGATCGCGATCTTCACAAAAAAATGGCATCGAATTTGTAATTTAAAAAATGCATAAAATCTTCTGTCTTTTCACGTCGTTTGCAATGGGTTTCGAACCCATGCCGCTTTGTTACAAGGCTTTTGACTTAGCCAAGGAACCTTGCATCTTTGTTGAAAAGAGAGCTATAGAACAGTCTACTTAAGCTGGAATAAATTTAGAATTTATATTATTTTGATAATTATTTCCAACAATCCCTCCTTCAGTATCACAATGGTACAAGGTTTAATCACCTACAAAACTTTTGATGTCTATAAAAATATATCTCTTGATTGATTTCCACTGAATCTTGAGCTGACCATGTATGAACCTGGATACTTGAGAAATTACAAATTGAATGTCCGGATGTGTATTACATAGATATATCAAGCAACCAACTGTTTGACTATATAATATAACATCAAATGGTTTTGAATCTGCTTCCGATTGTAATGACACATTGATATCCATAGCTGTCTACATAAGCTTGGAATATGTCATCTCAAATCTTTCCAATAATTTCTCAATGTATTTTTGTTGTGTCATGTCGATATACTCATCTCTGTATATAAATTCAATCCAAAGATAATAATGCAAATTACCTAAATTATTTACATCAAATCTATGATTAAGTTTCTCTTGAAAATATTGAAGGTCTGAATCCTTAGGACCTATCATGATCATATCATCACCATATATGATAATAATAATCAAAACGTCTTTCTCCACTTTAACATAAAGATTAAGAGCTACATCTGAGTTTTCAAGACCAATAGATAAGAGATAGATATGTATCTTCTCATATCAAGCTCTTGGTGCTTGTTGTAGTTCATACAAAGCTTTGATAAGCTTACGTACTAAATGCTCTTTACCTATCTCTTCAAATCTTCTCGATATTAAACATAAACATCTTCATGAAGATCACCATTAAGAAATGTAGTTTTGATATCTAACTAGTATACTTTCCAACCAAAGAATGCAGCTAAAGAAAGTACTATCCTTACTACTGTCATTCTAGATATAGGTGCAAACGTCTTATCATAGTCAATTCCTTTCTTTTGTGCATAACCTTTGATAACTAATCTTGCTTTACATCTCTCTCTGGTACCATCTGCTTTTCTTTTGATTTTGAAGATCCACTTAACACTAGTAGCTTTTTTACCATTTGGTGACTCACAAAGCTTCCATGTTTGATTCTTATGAATAGAATCAATCTCTTCTTACATAGCTTTCTTCTATACAAGGCTATGTAGTGCATCTTGAACACTAGCTGATTCATTTTGAATTGACATAAGAGCTAAGATATTATGAATCTCAAAATATTCTGCATAATTTACCTAGTCTGTTTGTTGTCTCCTTGTTTGACTTCTAGTTCTTCTAGTGTATTCTTTTATACCATTATCCTTCCAGGTTTGATATAAACACTTTGGCATATCCTTAAAAAGTGATTTTTTTATTCTTTAGTATCTCTTTCTTTTGGAACTCTAGAACCTTCTCTAACTTCATAAGTTGAAACATCAAGAAATATTGATGATAGACTAGGTACTGATGTAGGTAATGAAACTCTCTCTTCACCTTTATAAAGTGCATCCCTTAGGATTTGAGAAGATTCATCACCCCTTGTCTGGATAAATATATGAATCCAAATTCCTTTTGCAAAATGCATAGTCATCTACTTTTATGAATTCTAGAATCTCTTCCTTCTTATCATAAATCTGACTTTTTGCAATATATGCATTGCATGATAGGATATCACCTGTATCTAGAACATAGAATATGTATCCTTTTCTTTTAATTACATAACCAATAAAGATCACTGTAATGGATTTTATATCAAGCTTATCATGATCCTTCTCAATGTAAACATAAGCTGGAGAACCAAAAACTTTGAAATAACTCACATTGGGCTTCTTTCCATAATAAGCTTCATAAGGTATAATGACCTTCAAAGCTTTTATGGAAGACCTATTCAAAATGTGATTACTTGTATGTATTGCATCAAACCAAAACTTGGGAGAAAGCTTTTTGGATGATATCATACTACACATCATCTCAGCACGTATCCTATTCTTTCACTCTACAACACCATTATATTATGGAGTGTAAGCAATATTGAGTTGATAAGATATACCTTTTTCTTCAAAAAAAGATTTAAAATCTTTTGACGTATACTCTCCCCCTCTATGACTTCACAAAATCTGAATTTTTGATTGACTTTGATTTGCAACCATAGCTAAGAACTTCATTTCTTTGTAGGTGTAGTAGACCTAGCAACATTGGCATGACTAATAGGTACCAATTCTCCTCATCAAGTGAGAGGATCTCACATGATTCTTTCTTAAAACCAACTTTATAACCATCTAAAAAGAAAGTAGAGATGGAGTAAATTCTTTTTCATGGCTCGAACATAAACAACATTCGAAATTGTGAAATTTACACATGCTCTTGACTTAAGGTTTACTTCTCATGACCATCTGCAATTGTCACTATTCTACTTGAAGAGTTAGAAAGGGAAGAAAATACCTTCCTACAGCTTGGCATATGCCTAATAGCTCCATAATAAAAAATCCATGGATTATCTGAGATTACATTTAATATTGCTTAATCAAAAGCTATCCCATCAATAGTAATACATGCATAAGAATCTACCTTTGAAGATTTAGGTTTTGGATCATCTTCAGCACTATTACTTGATGCTTTCTTCTTCTCAAAAATCCTTGTTTCGCATTCTGCTATGTTATGAATTGGTTTCTTACAGTAATAGCATACACATTTCTTTGAATCAGATGTAGTCGAGGACTTTTCTTTGGGTGTAGAGGAAGCATTAGGGAAAGGACTGGAAGACTTGGAATTAGAAGACTTACTTTCATTCTTGGATTGTTGAATCTCCTTCTACTTCTTTCCCTTGATGATAATAACATGGATTCTCATTCTCTTCTATATCATTTTGGTAACCTTCACCTTGAAGTAACAAGAATTGTAGCTCTTCAAATGAAAGTTCTCTATCTCTTGTAGAGAGATATAAAGAAGTAACAAAATCATGATATATAGATAAAAGTGAGTTTACAAGTGTGTTTTATATCTCTTTATCTGAAATATTAACTCCAATATTAAGTAAATGATCTCATAAATCTTTGAGCTTCAAAATATATGATTGGATTGATTCACCAACTTTCATTCTTGTGTTGGCTAGTTGTCTCCTCAGATGAGCTTTCCTAGTAGGGTCCGTGCTCTACTAGAGATTCTCTAACTCCAACCAAGCTTGATAAGAGGTTTTGCATGATCTAATTTGGGGTATAATATGCCTCTTGACTCCCACAACAATACATAAAAGTGCTAGAGCATCCTTTGAATCCCATTTGGATTGCTCTTCTGTAGTAAGTAATATGATAGTGGTACGGACTCTTGATGATGAAGTGGTTTCTTTTCCTTCACTAACCTCCTGTTGAGCAAAAATATGAATAGTAGGTCTTTTAGAAGATGAAGCAACATCTTCTCCAACTTTTCTTAGCCTTGGATAAGTGCCATTATCAATATTCCATAAGTCCTATGATACTAACATATTCATCATCATAAAATTCCACATTGGATAATTAGAGAGTCCCTCAAGCTTTTCTTCATTCTCAAGTCTATAATCACTCATCTTGTCAAGGGTGTATGCCAACTATGCTTTGATACAAAATATTGAAAGTGGGATAGGTCACAATAATAATTAATCATAGGTTTACAAGATCTTCCAACAAATAAATCTTACTAAAAAAGAGAATGAGTGAGAGATAGAGAGAGAATAGGTACTTCTCAAAGTGTAACGGTAAGCTAGGATGCTCATCTACACTATCTTATATTCCGATATCAAATTACAATGTGTGAATGTGATACAAATTGATAATATCTGAACTTAGGCAGAAATAGGAACTAGATACAGGAGATTGTGTACCTAAGAGGTATGAAGAGTGTGTGTGTATGTGTTTATGAGAATATGGAGAATATGAATAAAATTATTTTACAGTAAACTCGAATTATGACTAGCCTAAATCAAAAACTAGAGAATAAATAAGTGAAGATATATATAGACTTGTTACTCAATACATGTTGCCTAATATGAACTCCTCGAGATGTCTCCAAATATAGAGCATACCTCCTCAAGTGTGTAAGGATACTTCCTCCAAGTAGAGGATCTCCCCCTTGATCACCAACGCTAGAGATTGCATTCCTTGATTGATGCCCAACAATGAGCAATGCCTCCTTTTTATATAGTTTGCTTATGTTCCCAAAAAGCTAAAAAGCTATGAAAAAAACAATGGTCGTGGTTTTTGCAAAAAACAATACTAAATTTATAATTCAAAAAAAGTAAAAAATCTTCCATCCTTTTGCATTGCTATCTACGATGGATTTCAAACAGGTTGTCACTTGGGTACAATGCTTTTTACTTAGCCAAAGTGCTCAACGCCTTTGGTGAAGAGAGAGCTATAGAATAGTCTACTTAAGCTGGAATAAATTTAAGATGTAGACTTTTTTTACAATTGTTTTCAATATTATGCACCTTGTAGATGCAGACATTTAGCTTCTTAAAGGATCGATCTCTTAGATTTCTCTTCAGTATGATTAAGATAATTTTTTAAGTGATCTAATTCCTTGTAGAAAACTCTTAAAAGTCTTTAATATAACCTTAAAGATTATCTCAACTAATATATTCTCCCCTTACTTCACTTCAACAATACTTCTCATCTCTAACAACTACTAATAGTTTTATATAGTAATGAACAAGATAGTTATATGTCCATGTTACCATTGAATGAAGATGAATCAATCTTGGTGTAGTCTCAATAAGTAGTGAATATCTCCCATTAAGAACATATATACACCACAAATCACTAAGGTAATTAATTCTCAAAAAATAATGCGCAAATTAATCCAAGAATTGAGAAAATTAAAGCAATATATCAATCATAAACAACTAAAAAGACGTCTTTGCACTAGTACAATAAAGAATATATATTGATTTCAAGTCAAAAGTTTTGGTCACTTCCTAATAGATATAATAGGTATGATGCTCTAAACCTAGAGCGAAAGGAAAGAACTAGGTTAACAAGGACCTTACCTCTCCTATAAAACAAACGCTAGATAAATATCAAGTCCAAAATAGCCATATTCACTTTCATCCATGAGTGATATAACTATATCTATGTATGTATAAATATGCATGTATATATATATATATATATATATATATATATATATATATATATATATATATATATATATATATATAGAGAGAGAGAGAGAGAGAGAGAGAGATTGCATCATCCACACAAATAACACGCCGAGCTATCAGAAAAGATAATTGTATATAAGCATACGTACATAAGTGCATACACACACATACATACACACACACACACACACACATATATATATATATATATATATATATATATATATATATATATATATATATATATATATATGTGTGTGTGTGTGTGTGTGTGTGAAGAGGAGATTATGCTATGAGAAGAAAAGGTTGGTATAAGAGGAGAATACTCTCATCCGGAAAAGAGAATGATTTTCTCCGGTATTATTATCATGGATAGATTAAAATGATTTTCTTGATGAAGTCTCAATTTGTGATACACATGCATCACATCCAAATCTTGAGATTCGATTACTAAGTAGGACCCACCATCTTATTATCTTTGCTGGAAATCCATATAATATCCCCAAAAAAAACATTTTCAATGTTTTTTTTCAGATCCACACGGCCTTGCCTTGAAGGTTGTCACTAATTGCAAAAAGTCACACTTGTATATCAATATGTATACATGAGAACGCAGCTAGCCATTCCTTTATTTAACCATCCACTGCCCATCACATGTTCAGCATACATACGTATCTGCCTAGTTCAGCATACATACATATTTGCCTATCACATGTTCATGGATTAACAGTGTCACAGTACCTTGTGGTCTTTGCTGATGAAATTATCAACACTCTGCATCATATGTTGAGCTTGTGCAGAATCCGGTTGCGCAATGAAGAAAACGTGCCCTACGCCATGTTCCATGACAACATCTACCTGACAACGCGCATCCTTGAGGGCTTCCACGCACTGGAGAACGTAGAAATGCAAAGCATCGTTGTCTGCGAGCAAAACGAGGGACTTTGGGAGTGTAAATGGGCAATCAGGGGAGGAGACGATAGGAAGGGGGTTAAAATAGGGGTTGTCGATGCTGCATCCCGGTGGGAGTACGAGTTTGATGCACGCATCTGCCATATTCCAGTTCATGAGCCCATCCTGATGGCAATCAAGCTCCTCCTGCGTCCTGGTGTCCCGCATAAAGCCTGGATGTATGAGGATAAGTCCCTCCATGCACATGGGCGCCCATGAGGCGACTGAGTATGGCATGTTGAAAGCCATTCTTGCCACATGATAGGCGAGGGTACCGCCTGCGCTTTCTCCGGCGATGAAGCATCTGCGGAAATCTGCTGAAATAAGCCACGGATCCATGAGCTCATGATTGCTCTCTGATTGATAGATGGACTGGGAGTGCAGCCATTTCAGGGCAGAGAAGCCATCTTCGAAGGCGGCAGGGAGACGGTGCTCTGGAGCAAGCCGATAGCTCGCCGAGACGACGATCGACTGGGATCGCTTGGCCATGTCCACGCAGAATATGTGGAAGTTGCTCCAGGCGGGGTTCCCAAAGACGAAACCTCCGCCGTGGAAGTAGAGCACAAGGGGAGGCTTTTTGTGCGCCAGATGCGAAGAACTGGATGAAGACGGAAGAAAGATACGAGCCCAAAGCCCACGATCCGCGTCGACAGTGATGTCTTTGGAAGCTACACCATCTGCACCAGGCTCGGGCGATGGTGGGAGGCGAGAATGAGTGTCTTGTCTATAGACAGTTCCGTCCTTGTACAGGCGAAAATGAGGAGCCATCTCCACCTCTACTTCCTTACTGTCAGAAGCCATAGCTGGATTCGTTACAGTGTATCAGAACCCGCGTGGAAAGGGCAGTGGTCCTGGGTGGAAGCGGGCAATCGATGGCGAGCGGATGGGTGTATTTGCCTGTCTGTGCCTCCGCGTATCGAGTGCAGTGGTTGAGATGTTAAATTTCGTACCCACTTCAGTCAGCAGTGAACGTGGAAGCAAGGTGCAAAACAGCATACAAGAAGGATTTTTCGGTGGACTAAACAAAACATCTTCAGAGTAACCTTGCAAGCATGGTTATCGGCAAAGAGCCCTCGAGAAAGAACCCTGCATCTCCACTTGACTCAAGATGCCCTAGGAGACAGCTGTAAATCTTGTCTTGTCCTAAAAATTTGGCATGGACACTTTTGTCATCTGAATTTTGCTAGTTTGCTTCACCTCCAAAATTCTGAAATGGTGTCCTCTAAACGTGAAGCACCTTCTAAACATCTTACGAAGATTGTATTTTGGGCGAAGGTTATATTTTGGGGAAAATTCAGCATTCCTTCTTCCCTAAAGATGGTTCAATTAGATTTGCTTATGAATTATAGCTTGCTCGTAGTGAGATGAGTGATCCTATGCAGGCCCTCGTTTGGGAACTATCTATATTTCATAACTTTTAGTGATAAGTTTTCTAGGCATGCATAGGTTTATCCATTGAAGGCACAATTGGAAGTGTTCATGTGCGTTAAACAATTCTTGCTTATGGCTGAAAATCTATCAACATGCAAAATGGGCACACTCTATTTTGATCGAGGAGGGGATACATGTCTCCTCAATTTAATGCATTTCTAGTTGAGTATGGGATAAAGCATGAGTCTACAATGTCGTATACACCTCAACAAAATGGATATGTTAAAAGGAAGAACAAGTCTCTCATGGAAATGACAATGTGTATGGTCAAAAGTTAGGCTTTACCACATAGCTTCTAACTTGAGGTTGTTATGTGTGCAACATATGTACTTATTAGGTATCCCACCAAAACAATGGAGTCCATCACTCCATATGAGGCTTGGCATGGTCACAAGCTATATGTTTCTCATTTGCGTGTCTTTGATTGTCTAGCATATGCATTACCACCTGAACAACAATGCAAAAACTCAATGATAAAGTAGTAAAATGTATTTTTATTGGATATAGTTCTAAAGCCAAATGCAATTGGCTGTATCATCCAAAAACTAGGTATCTTGTGGTAAGTCAAGATGTTCTATTTATGGAAGATGCAATTCAACCCTTAATTTCATGTACCATAGCTTGAAGGATGTGGGTGACACTTTGCTTCCTCTTTTTAGAGGTGGATAGTTAAGCACTGGTCCAAATGAGGCAATTTCTCAATGTTTGCACGTTCTAATTGATAATGTAGAGCATTCCATTTGTGATGCAAATTTACATAATCTACTTGTTAATGAGAGCATTGAAATAGAAGAGGAAAAAACTATGCCTAAATGGTTAGTGCAGACTTTGACAGATAACAAATTAGATGCACTATTTTCCTACCATACTGGATCACAATCTCATAGTGCTTTTTTTGCATTAGATTCTCATGCAATGATTCTTTCTAGTTTTTATGATAAGAATGAGTCTATTTTTTCTTCTAATGAAGCATATAATTCAAAAAATTGTGGCTACTATACAATCCAAATATGTCGTTATTCAGAAGAAAAAAAGTAATTGGTCTTTATGTTATTTTCCTCCAAGCAAAAAGCCTATTGTCATTAAATGGCTATACAAGCTAAAATATAATCCTCATTGATAGGTATAAGGCTAGGCTTGTTGCCAAAGGTATGCTGAAGAGAGATTTATTGATTTTGATGAGAGCTTTGGTCCCTCGTACCAAATGATCACCATTTATAGCATTTGTGCATTTGCAACTCATCATGGTTGGAATGTACCTCAGTTGGACATTAAATCTACATTTTTTATGGTGATGTACATGAAGAAGTGTATGTATTTCAAACCCATGGTATGTGTGTGTGCATCTTCATGCTTCTCACCTTCACTCTCGCTACTTCTTGCATTCACGATCTTCATATCACTCCTATCTCTTATGGGGACTGACAAGTAAAAGAGGTGGTGCTTACACTTGAGCTACACCAAATTTTGGCGCCATTGTCAGGGATCGAGTTTTAGGACGAACGCTTGATGGTAAGAGTATAGCAAGAATTGGCGTTGGAAGGTAATCATTTCAGTTTTTGTTTGCATGGTTTTTAGTGTTTTTCATCTCCCCTACATTGGTTCATCACCACATCATCTTCTCCCACTCCAAAAAAAAATCAAAAAATTCACCATATCCACCTATTCTTCCCATTTTCCTCATTTGCACATGCAAGAGAGCGAGAGCTATTGAGCTTGCATATGTGTGTGTGTCTTTGAGTTTTCTTGTAGGTAAAGCATTCTAGTACAATCAGAAAGCTCCAGAAAGGTAAAAACTTTACATTTCTATCAGATCTACCGTTTGCCTCGGACCATCGCTATGGCCTAAGGATTTCGATATCTTTTGCATGTGTCTATAGCATGGTGTAGGCAACACTTGCGCACACATGAATCCACAGCCGCATCCCAAAAATCCTCATTTTGGTGGACCATCGCAACAGGCTCATGCCATCACGATTGTGCCGCACCATCGCCATTGGCTCATGCCATCATGACGGCTCAACTGGAGCATCACGATGGTCTCATGCCATCACGATAGTTCAATTGGACCATCATGATGATCCCGCCAACCCCACGCCATCGTGATTGGATTACACCATCACGACGCTTCAATAAGTGCACACCATCACGATGACCCACCCTCGAACCATCACGATGCCTCATTTCTCTCGGACCATCGTGATGCTTCATTTCTCTTGGACCATCGTGACACCTCATTTCTCTCGGACCATCGTGATGCCTCATTTCTCGCGGACCATCGCAACGGTTCCAGACCATCGCGATGGTTCAACTTGACCATCGATCATCTCAAACCATCGTGATTGTTCACCTAAAATGCCAAATTTAAGGTTTGGATTTTTTAGCTATTTTAAGGCCAATTTAGGTGAATTTTTGAATGATTAGGCATATTGGAGACCCCTTAGCTCATATCTTGAGAAAAACCTGTCTACTTGTTTTAACCCTTGAGAACTTGAACATCCATAACTTCTCCATATGAAGTCCATCTTTTGAGCTCTAAGGCTCCATTGAAATCTTGTTTCAAATCCTACGTGGTCTCTCAACTCTTTTCTTAAGAATAACATGTTGATATTTAGATAGTATAAATTTGAGCTGACCCTTTTGTGGGATTAGGAAATGTTGGGGATTCGGGGACAAGAAGGAGTTTGAGGGTTTGTAGGAGAAAAAAGAGATGATGAAAATGGAATAATAGTGAGAACTTCTGCAAAGGAATACTCTTGGAAACCTTGAATATTAATTGTCCTGCAACAATTACAATGACTGCGCACAGTCCAATCAATGACTAAATACTACTTCAGAGAATATCAACTACTTCCTCTCTTGCTCCTCTGAAGCTCTCCTTTGCTCTCAACTCCGAATGTGCAAGAATAGCCTTTGTCCTTCCTTTTGTTTGAGAGTCCGCCGGTTCGCGCACTCTAACTGCAATACAATCTTGGTGTCCTTTCAATGTCCCAAGATTGTCTTTTTTGAACTGGTCCTCAACGATTCGCTACTTTGTCTTGTAGTGACTTTAGAACAAGAGTGACTTTTAAAATAAAATTTTGATTGGGCGGCCTATTTCCACCTTTTCGTACGCGGCCTTCCACCTTCACCTTTCCTTTTAATTCTTTTACTTTTGCACCTTAAGATTTAGATTCAACCTTTGAACCTTAAGAGGAAAAATACTTTGTACCTTTAGTTTCAACCGGTTAGGGCTCTACAGATGCCCACCACCTAAAGATCTCTCCGTCCCGGAGAGACAACAGCGATACCAACTGAGAAATTGCAAAGACACAGAGATGAAAATGACGGAGGCAAGAAAAAATTTAAAGGGTGTGTATCTTATTGAGAAGAAAAAATATAATGCACCCGACAAGAAGGATGAGAGATCAAAAGTATGAGGGAATTATTGTAAAATGGATACTGGAAACTAAGAGTACTTATTATGACTTTGGATGAGCAATTTATGTAGACTGAGGAGGGCAATTTATTGTGGAGGTTGATTGAGGTTGTCAGTCGATGTTGATGGAGAAGGGGGCAAAGGAGCAGAAGCTTGTTCGATCGTAAGCTGTAGCGAACTAAGGCATTGTCTAAGGTGATCCCTTTCCCTGCGGATACGTCGGCATGCAGCATTAGCACAAAGCCCTAAGTTGGAGCGATTCTGAAGATCTTCTAAGGTTTTCATCGCAGAGTCGGCCATATCGCGATAATGATCTCGCTCTTCTTTGAGCAATCGGGCCGTTTCGTTGAGGGAGTGCCATTGAGAGGTTGCCATGCGATTTATGTTTTCTATTGTTGAGATATACTGTTGATGAACCGAAGCTGCTGCGGAAACCGAATCCAAGGAAATCTGAGAGGCCTGAGCATTGCCGATAGCGACTACACTCGCGTCTTGGAGTAATTGCAAAAATGAAGGTTTTGATGGTAGGTCAAAAGGCGGAGTGGGATTGGCCGGTGGAGCAGGAGGGGGAGGGGGAGGGGGAATATACGGAGGGGGAGTATGAAAGGTTGGAGTGGCCGATGGAGTGGGAAGTGAAAGATTGGGGGAAGGGAGATGTTGACTGACAGGAAGGTTACTGATAGAGGGGGATGTGAATTCCGGGTGAATTGGTGGCATACAGGTGGGGTTTTGAGGGTTGAGCTGTGTTTGAATAAGTGGGGTGAAATCGGAAGAGAGGGGAGGTCTAGGGATAATAGGAGGGGTAGGCATGGATGGAGAATTTGTAGATACAGGAGGGAAAGGGGAAGAAGATTGGGTAGTGAAGGAGGGGACGTGAGGGGGGGGAGTCATGAATGGAGAAATGGTGGCTGTAGGCGGGATAGGTGAAGAAGATTGGGGAGGGAAGGAGGGCACATCGGGGGGATTAGTTAAGAACGGAGAAGTGGTAGAGGCGGGAGGGATAGGTGAAGAGGAATGGGGAGGGATTGAGGTTACATCAGGGGGGTTAGTTATGAATGGAGAGGTGGTAGATGCAGGAGGGATGGGTGAAGAAGATTGGGGAAGGCAGGAAGTTACATCAGGTGGCGCGGAGGTGGGTGTCGAGGCGGAAGCTGAGTCAATAGAGATTAGAGGGGGGGAGGGAGATGGAGCAATGGAAGGTCCAGGTTGGGAAGGGAGATAAGCAGCATTGTGTGTAGAATGTGCGGGAATCTGATATAGCCAAGCTAAGAAGGGTGCAGAATAAATGAAAAATGCATGAGAGCCTCTAGAGATAGCCTGGCGTAGGCGACGGGAGCGCAACATCAAGGAACTATAAATGAGGTGTGCGTAAGGGTAGGGGCGGCTATGGAGAAAGCAAAAGAGCGGATCAGCGATACGAATATCGGACCACGGGAGGGAAGAGGTTTGGCTGCGTAGCAAGAAGAAAAAGATGAACGCATTGAGAAGGGTGGTCATGTGGAGCGAAAACCTAGCATTACTTTGAAAATGTGTGTTACAAAAGGCAATAGTGGCTGAGGCGGACAGTCCAGAGTATAGGAAAGGGGGAGCACGAAAATCTATTAGGGGAGACCCAATACTTGCGGCAATGTCTGGGATGAAGAGAGTGCCGGTTCTAAAATGAGGGAAGAGGCGGATGGCTTCATAAACCTGGGTAAAATTGGCGGGGTTGAAGAAAACATTGGCCAAGCCCCACAAGCCCGCCTGTTGAAGATCCTCAATAGAAAACATTTGACGAAGGGCAATGGTAGGTATGGAGAGATACATTCGGATTTGCAGGTTTATATCAGGTGGGAGAAACAGGCGCATATAATCCCCCGTTGGTGAAGAAGGGTGGGATGAATGAGACATAGATGGGGAAGGAGAAGGAGGGTGCGGGAGGGGAGGTGGGGAATAAAGGTAGCTGGAATCTGAGTCTATGGAATAAAGGGGAAGATCGGGAGGTGGAGGTGGATTGGGATGGGCAGAAGCAATTGTGGAGGTAGGAGCAGAACTATCACCCGGAGCGGGGTCCGCCATGGATGAAACTGGGGAAAAGAAATGGAGCAGAAGAAAGCCTCTTCAGGAGGAGAGGAATCGATGGGGGGTCGGGAGGGGGGCGATGGGGGCGCTGTTGTGAGAGGGGGTGGGGTGTGTTGTGTATTGTGAGGGGGGGGGGTGCCGAGCGGGGTCGGGAGGGGGGGGGGCGCTGTTGTGAGAGGGGGGGGGTGTTGTGTTGTGGTGAGGGGGGGGTGCCGAGCGGGGTCGGGAGGGGGGGGAGGGCGCTGTTGTGAGAGGGGGGGGGGGTGTTGTGTATTGGTGGGGGGGGGTGCCGAGCGGGGTCGGGAGGGGGGGGAGGGCGCTGTTGTGAGAGGGGGGGGGTGTTGTGTATTGGTGAGGGGGGGGGGTGCCTGAAAATAAGAACTGAATTCTGAGGATGTTGAGGCAAGAATGAAGAAAGAGGCCATATTATATAGCTAGTTGGAAGGAGGGAGCACCTCTCAAGAAGCAGCGGTCTAGCATAAAAGGGTGTTTAAAAGAGGGGAAGATGACAATGTTAATCTCATCCATCCGAGAGACAAACAAAGGAAAGGGCAAAACTGAAAGTTACTTACCAAAACTATGAGCCATTCAAGTCATGAATTTCTTTTTATGGAGTGATGAATTTCTTGATTTTTTGATGGAAAAGAAAACTTGCGCCCAAAAATTTTTTTTTTTGAATTTCATTGATAAAGAAAAGAAAAAACGTGCGCCCAATTTTTCTGATTTTCCTAAAAAAAACTACGCCCAAAATTGTGTGAGCTGATTATTACTACTTATTAAAACAATCCAAAACCAACAAGATAAAGGAAAATGCAATGATTATGATACTTGATAATAAGCCTTGAGTCTGGAAATGTTAACTAAAGGTATGGTGTTGCCATCGAGTGTTTCCAAATGCACTGCACCCCACTGCAGCATCTTCGTAATGCGAAAAGGGCCTTCCCAGTGAGGGATCCATTTCCCTTTGTTTTGATTAGAAATTTGTGGTCTGTGTAGCAGGGCTAAATCTCCAGGCTTCAAATTGTTTTGCCATAGATTTTTGTCATGAGTCTCCTTCCTGTGTAATTGCAGCTTCTCTAACTGTTTGGATGCTAAAATTCTCGATTCTTCCAGTTTATGCAAAGCAGTCAGTCTTGCTGAAACTTCCATCCCATTTTTCTCTAGTCTTTCCGTTCTTATAGAGCCTCTGATAAATTCAAATGGTTCAATAGGAACCAAGCCATAAACTAATTGAAAGGGGGAATACCCAGTCTCTTTATAGGCCAGTCTGTATGCCCATAATGTACCCAGATAGGCCCGTCCCCAAGAGGTCGGCTGCAACATGCATTCTTTTCGTAACATTGAAATTAATACTTTGTTCGTTGACTCGGCTTGTCCATTAGCTCGTGGGTAGTATGCACAAGAAGTCCTGTGTAAAATGCGATACCTGTTGGAAATTTCCTGCAGTATTTTGTTAACAAAATGAGTACCCTGATCGGTACAGATTTTCAGCGGGCATCCAAATCTGCAAATGATGTTACAATACAAAAAGTCAGCCACTGTTTGTGCAGTGCAATCCGTTGATGCAATAGCTTCAGCCCATTTTGTTGCGTAGTCCGTGGCTATCAGTAAGTACTTTTCCCTTTTTGGAAGTGCCGGAGGGTATATAGGCCCAACAAAGTCTAATCCCCACTTCTCAAAGGGCTGCCAAGAAGTGGAAACTACCAAAGGGTGATGTCTTTGCTTGGTGGGTTTAGGTCCACACCTCTGGCACACATCACATGTTTTTCTCCAATTATCTGCATCCCTAAAGAGTGTAGGCCACCATAGACCAGCATCTAGTATTCTCTGGCTCATGATATGCCCTGGAAGGTGCCCACCACCTGTTCCTTCATGTGCAAATTGCAGTATTTCCCTCACTTCATCTTCCTCTAAGCATTTCCTCATCCTGTCATCCTTGCCCTGTCTGTAGAGTTTACCCTCAACGAAAGTATATGGTCTACTCTTGATAAGCAGCCTCTTTCTTAGTACAGCATTAGCACTTTCTGGATACAATCCAGTATTAATGAACTGCTTGATATCATCATACCATCCTTTAGGTTGTATAACAAACAAGTGTGCATCAGGGAAATCATCATTGATACCACTGGTTTGATCCTTCCTATTGATTCTGGACAAGTGATCTGCCATCACATTTTCTCTTCCTGGCTTATGGATTACCGAGAAATCGAACTCTTGGAATAACAGTAACCACCTCCATATTCTACCAGTAGCATGTGGTTTGTTGAGTAAGTACTTGAGAGGTTGGTGATCTGATATAATAATAAATTTTACCCCCAATAAGTAGTGGCGGAATTTTTGAATTGTAAAGACCATTGCTAGTGCTTCCCTTTCGGTAGTACTGTAATTTCTTTCAGCCTTGGTCAAGATTCTACTGGCATATTGAATTGGCCTGTCCATTTTAAATTCTTCACTGGGTTGAGTTAGAACTGCTCCCACTGCATATGCACTGGCATCGACATGTATATGAAAGATTTTTTACCACTCCGGGGTGACCAAGATAGGAGCACACACTAGCCGTGACCTTAATGTCTGATATGCTTTTTCCTCCTCTTCTTCCCATTTGAAAGGTACTTCTTTACCTGTGAGTCTAGTCAGAGGTCTAGCTATCTCTGCATACATTTTTATAAACCTTCTATGATAACCGGTATGCCCCAAAAAACTCTGGATCTCTTTAGGAGTTTTGGGTTTAGGTAACTTTAATATAGAGAGAATTTTGTCAGGATCTGGGGCCATACCTTTAGCGGATACCACATGTCCTAAGAGGGTTCCTTCTGTCACAAGGAAGTGACATTTATTTGGATTGAGCTTTAACTTGGTTTCTCTGCATCTTTGGAAAATATTCTGCAGCTGTCTCAGGTGCTGGTCCAAACAATCTAGATGAGTTTCTTTGTGAGATCCTGAAAATGAAGAGAAATCATCCATGAAGATTCTAAGTGATTC
Organism: Ceratopteris richardii; assembly: GCA_020310875.1. NCBI lineage: Eukaryota > Viridiplantae > Streptophyta > Polypodiopsida > Polypodiales > Pteridaceae > Ceratopteris > Ceratopteris richardii. Next base: position 13,771,050 of record CM035419.1, read on the forward strand.
CAGCAATAAGGGCCCAAAAATGAGATTGACCATTCTGTTAAATGTGGCTGGAGCATTTCTTAGCCCAAATGGCATTTTTACATACACATACGTTCCCCACGGTGTGATAAAAGCAGTCTTTTCACGATCCTCTGGGTGTATTGATATTTGATTATAGCCACTGAAGCCATCCATAAAACTATATAGTGCATGCCCCGCCACTTCTTCAATGACCTGTTCTGCAAAAGGCATAGGGAACCCGTCTGGAATGGTCACCTTGTTGAGAGCTCTAAAGTCCACACAAATCCTGATTTTATTAGTATTCTTCTTTGGTACTATAACCATAGGCGAGAGCCACTCTGAGTGTTCCACAGGAATGATGATTCCTGCATCTTCCATCTTTTGGATTTCCACATAGACAGCTTCGGCATACTTTGGATTGAGTCTATAACTCCTTCCTCTGATGGGTCTGGCACCCTCAACCAGAGGAATTCTGTGCTCTCCATAAGATGCAGGCACTCCTTCTAAGTCTTTATAATGCCAGGCAAAAACATCTGCATACTGGGTTAAGAATGATTTTACCTTTTCCAGAAGCTTTGGGTGGCTCCACAACCAAGTGGCCACTAGAACTGGTTGATTATTGTTTTGGGTGCATAAATGTACTTCCTGAACCGGATTTCTTGTCACCATATTATCTTCTTGTGTATCTTCTTCCTTGTCTTCTTCTACTAGCTTTTCGTGCATTGCTTCATAAGCAGGTGTATTTTGGACTTCGATGTTTTCCTCCTTGTCCTGCATCCATCCTGCAGGGATTTCTTGAATTGGGAAAGAACATTCAACCTCAGAATTTTTTACCTTGCTTTTAGCTTGGGAAACTTCGTTATCTGATGTTGACACATCCTCCTCCAATTTGTATTTGAGGGGTATCTTCCTGCCCCTTCTGTGATCAGTGATGGGCTCTCCCAATCCATCAACCTGGACCTTTCCTTTGTCTTCATTATAGCCTCCAAATGTACCAGGATTATCCAGAAAAATTCCAAAACAAGAAGAAGAGTTGTCGGCATGAAGCCAACTTAAAATATCCTCTTCTTCCTCAAAATCCATTTGGGGTTGATCCTCCGCTGCTTCTGTTTCCATGCAAATGCTCACTGTTTGCATCATACTAGTGTTTCCTTGATTGTCTGGGCCTTCTTCTAAATGAATTTGTGTCAGCTCCTGCCCTTTCTTTTGTACCCACATGGTGTCCTTACCCCAATCATGAATGACACTGGCATGCCTCAGCCAAGGTCTTCCAATTAAGAGGGGAAATCCTCCTTCAACCTGGGGCAATCTTAAAACCACAAAATCCAGGATAAATAGATTACCTTGCACTTCAAGTGGAACTTTTGGGATTACCCCTAAGGGCCTTACTTTGCTCTGATCTGCCAAAGTGACCGTGAAATTTGCAGGTCTTGAAGGGTGGAGTCCAATCCTTTTCATGGTATGTTCAGGCATCAAATTAATGCCAGAACCACCATCTACAATAACACCTTGAAATTCATGGCCCTTGATTGATATTGTAAGCCGAGGGCTTTTATAATCTGTAAGGGGTGCTTCTCCCCTAATTATCCCTTGATGTAAGATAGCAGTCTTAGCCACTAAGCTTGTCGTAGAAGCTTCATCAATTATCTACAATAATTCTGACCTGAATTTCCCATCCATCTTTATTAAATCAAGAATACTAACCTCCTTTTTCATGGACTTGAGCAGTCTGGAGGCTTCTGATTCCTTAAGAGCTTGGGCTCCATTTGACTTATCCAACTCCTCATGAGCCCTGCTGAATGCCTGTCCAATGGCATCACTGGTACCTGTGCAATTTTCCTTTTTCCTTGTGTCTGCACTTGTGGTGGCTAGGTCTTCGGACACACCTTTGTCTCTGTTTAATCCATTAATCAATGATTCTTGACCCATGTCCACTGGAGCCTTCCCCTTGCTTCTTGTCTGCACAGTAAAAGAGTCAATTTCCTCTAACTGCACCACCCTGGTAGAAGGTGACGGCACCTTAACTTGATTTGCCATTTCTTCTTCCTACACAGAAATCATTTGGATATGGGGCCCTGATGAAGAGGCTTGATTCTTAGGACAACAATTTGTATAATGGTCTCTAGCCTCAGGGCAGTTCCTGCAAGGAGGTGCATTCTCTGGTAGAGTGCACCTACTTTGGTAGTGCCCACATTCTCCACACCTGAAGCAAATAATTGGCCTTCTAGGCCCATTTGCAAGGTTAGTTCTTGGTCTAGGATTATAGTTATTACCTTGGTTTATTGCTGCTGCCATTACATTTGCTGGTGGCAAGGGCCCGCCTTGTGTCCAGTATGTCGTTGTCGGTATTCCCCTTGATTGGCATTCATGGGCCTCATGCCCAATCTTTCTGCATAATTGACAAGTCACATTTAGCAAAGGGCATTCACTTACTATATGTCCTTGCTTACTGCACATGGAGCACCATAGTCCGTTCTTAATGCCGCCTCCTTTTAGTTCTTGCAACTCCTGCCTCAGCTGAGCTAGTTCCTCTGCTTGGGCTTCCTCTTCCTTTTGGAGCTTGAGGGCTTCAATCTCTCTTCTCAGCTGAGCTACAGTAGTCTCCTCCTCTGTATAGGGCTTATTCCTCTTCAAGCCTTCCAGTTCCCTTCTTAACTGGCTCACTGGGTCCTCCAGTTCTGTACCATATGATAGTTGGGCAGAAGTTGTACCATACTGGTGCCTTATTTGTTCCAAGCGGGTGGCCGTATTGATGAATTCCTCAACAGAGGCAGTAGGTAGCACTAACTCTTTTATTTTGCATTGGGTGACCACAGGTAAAGGTTTGGCTAACCACTTCTTGACAAAGAAGTCGTGTGGTGGATCCGGTAATTTAGCCATTAATGCTTTTGCCCTGGTCACGAATTCGGGGAACTTCTCTCCTGGACCCAACTTCAAGTTTTCCAATTCTTCTATAATGATCTCAGTCGTGTTGCCCTGCTGAAATTGATTCTTAAAGGCCTCTTTCATCAAATCCCAGAGGTAAAGTGATTTTCGGCAAACTGACTAAACCACTTGTCTGCCAGACCTTCCAATGTGGCGGGGAAGAGTATCAAGAAAGCATCTTCCCTACCCATTAGTCCCCTAGTCTTACATAATGAAAGAAATCGTCGAATGTGCTCATCTGGGTCCTCATGGGCTAAACCTCTGAAGGAGGGGAATTTTATGTTTAACCTGGAGAGCAAGATTTCTAGGCCCACCTGTCCTGCCATGCTTCCTACCGATGAAGTCGATGAAAGTGGACTCGATGATCTTCGGTTTGTCTTTCTTCTTGTCTGCTTGCACTTGATTCTCAAGGTTTGTGACCGGGTCGCGGTCATGAGCTATTCATAGTCCACTTAAAATGAGACCTTGATAGAAGGATGTACCTTTTGGCCCACTGGAGTAATGTTGTCGACACTAGAATGTTGTCCTCCAATGGCAATATATAGTCTCCTATGCTCAAAGCTCCTTGGAAGTCCCACCGGGCGTGCCAAATTTGTTGGGGATTCGGGGACAAGAAGGAGTTTGAGGGTTTGTAGGAGAAAAAAGAGATGATGAAAATGGAATAATAGTGAGAACTTCTGCAAAGGAATACTCTTGGAAACCTTGAATATTAATTGTCCTGCAACAATTACAATGACTGCGCACAGTCCAATCAATGACTAAATACTACTTCAGAGAATATCAATCACTGAAGACCAATTATCTCAAGTCCTCTAGCGGCGGCCTTTCGTGCACCAATCCTTCACTTGCTTCCCGCTTCCCTTGTGCACACCTTGCACTAAGCTTCCGCCAAGCTAAGGAATTGGTATCACTGCGCAGCACGCAATAGCCCTTGGAACTCTTGGAATCCAGCCCGCCTTCTCTCTTCTCTGCACACTTTCCTCTTGGCACCTCTTGCACTCTTGAATGTCGTCGCACACTGGAGGCTCTTCTTGCTTCCTCTCTTGCTCCTCTGAAGCTCTCCTTTGCTCTCAACTCCCAATGTGCAAGAATAGCCTTTGTCCTTCCTTTTGTTTGAGAGTCCGCCGGTTCGCGCACTCTAACTGCAATACAATCTTGGTGTCCTTTCAATGTCCCAAGATTGTCTTTTTTGAACTGGTCCTCAACGATTCGCTACTTTGTCTTGTAGTGACTTTAGAACAAGAGTGACTTTTAAAATAAAATTTTGATTGGGCGGCCTATTTCCACCTTTTCGTACGCGGCCTTCCACCTTCACCTTTCCTTTTAATTCTTTTACTTTTGCACCTTAAGATTTAGATTCAACCTTTGAACCTTAAGAGGAAAAATACTTTGTACCTTTAGTTTCAACCGGTTAGGGCTCTACAGGAAAGCAAGGGGGCACATGAGAATTTTTGCCAAAGGTAAAGGGACCCTTAAAGGTGTATACATCAAAGTGTCTATTCATTAAGATTAAGAAGTGTTCTAAGCATTGGACTTTGTAGGTCTAGCAAGAGTCATCCAAGAGCATCCAAGGCAAGGCAAGAAGCAAACTAAGCAAGGCTTGGGAAGCATGCTTCTTGGTCAATAGAGCAATCAAAGAAGCGGACTCGAGGTTGGAAGAATACTCAACCCCTTCAATCAATTACTAGCTTAGGCTAAACACATGTAGCTTGTGGATTGAATTAGGACCATGATAGGAATGCATCAAGTCCAGAGACTTAATTTTCTCAAGTCCAAGAGTAAGATAAAAGTGTGCGATTTGAAAACCCTAAAGGAAAGAACTTAATTTTGATGAAAAGAAAACTTGAACGTACAATGAAAAGTCGAATCTTGAAGCATACATTGAGGCAAGACAAGAATTTAAAATAAATAAAAACGAAAACAAATGACTAAAAACAAAGAAGCACTGATGATTAAAATGTGTATTGAGTGAGTAAAGAAGATAAATTCATGAACCTTAGATCAACAAAGCACATAGGTAAGTCAAATCGACGAAGCCTTAGATCATCAGAAGCAAGTGTAGGAAGTATTACACATTCCTCGGCACAACAATCGAATAGCTACCCTTACAATTTGGGCTCAAATACCAATAAGTCAGAAGTGGCTTATTACATGAAAAGACCGGAAGGAGGGTTAAGTGTAGTATACTTAGAAAGACTAGAAGGACCCTACATGACCCAATTAGAATACATCCAAACCAAACACCTAGGTGCTCACATCTACGAGGATGGTTTGAGAAGATCAGTGGTGCAACTGCACAACCCTGACCAACCCTAATCATACCAATGAGTTTGGGGTAGTAATTCCTGAGACAAAAGCAGGAACCCATGGAAAAGAACCATTAGGAGACAAACCTAGGACGCCAAGAGGCAAATCAGTATTGACAAGAATGATAAAACTAGACTGGATCCCTTAGGATAATAGAAGCATTGAATTGTTCTTGAATAAGGACACCGATGAAGCCTTTTGGGGATACAAAATGGGATAACCAAGTGAATTAAGCTCCATTACCATCTATGAATTCAAGGACCCTGATACACTTGGAAAGGTAGTATACCTAGACAACACTTCAGAATGAGTGTTTGTACCCGATCATGCAAGACATGCTATACATGGAGAGGTGAGAGGTTTTTTCCCCATGTTACCACATACTTGATACTCTCATATGTGGTGGTACTTTGTACTTAGGGATATTATTCAGCTCGTACTTCAGTTTAGTTCATCGATAGACAGAGCTATTCCAGCCATCGTATTCTCCGTGTGTCTTGTTGTGTTTGTGCTCCTTGTGTGTGCTTCTCGTGCATCTATCGCACTTCTACACACACCCAAAAATGGTATCAGAGCAGGTTCAGCTCCTTCTCAAGTTTTGGTTTTTCGCATCGTGGCACGCATGCACTTTTAACAGTGCAAATCAACTTCGGAGCATAGAAGAGTGAATTTCAGCAGCCAAGAAACATTTCCGCCAGGTTTGCTAGGGTTTTACCCCCATTTTGAAGCCATTCATGCAGTCAGAATTGCCATCAGAGTGAAGTTTTGTGAGCTGAAATTTTAGCATTCATTTCAGCTTTTGTCGAAGTGAAGATTTTGTCACATTTTTGTTCTGTTGTGAAAAGGCGGGCAACAATGCCTTGTTTGGCGTGCTTCAAGCTGAAGATAAACTTGATGGGATCAATTATCTGATGTGGCCTTACATGATCAAGCATGTTCTTGTTGCTAAAAAACTTTGGAACATAGTGGCAGATGTAGATCGAAGACCTGCAGGTTCTTCTACTTCACAGTCTACTATCACAGATGGAGCTTCTTCTTTGAGTACAGTGGTTTCTCTTTCTCCATCTACATAGGAGCAGCTCAGATGGGATGGAAAAGATGCTCAAACTCATGCTTTGATTGCGCTTTCAGTGAAGCATCATATAGTTCCACACATTCGGTCATGTTCTACATCGAGACAGGCATGGGACACTCTTGCTTCTTTGTATGCCGTGCATAATGAAGCACGTGTTGCATACTTGAGGAAGCAACTTGAGGATGCATGTATGGCTGAAAATGAGTCGGTGCATGTGTATGTGACACGCATCAATGACTTGAAAGAGCAGTTGGCAAACATAGATGAGATCATTCCGGATGCATCACTCATTTCTACATTGTTGAAAGGATTACCATAATCTTTTCAAAGCTTTGCTACTACACTCCGTTTGGTAGCAAAAGGAAATCCTAATATGTATGCATTTGATGAGGTTGTGTCTCTTCTTTTGCAAGATGAGAAATCTAGAGTGAATAGGAGTGGTTTGATTGAGGGAACACAAGCACTTGCTATCTCACAAAAGGGGAAAAGCAAGTATGGTTCAGCTTTGGGTTCATCAAAACCAAAGCCTCAAACTTCCTCTTCCACTCATTCCTCTAATTATGGTGATTTGCAAAAGAAGAAGAGATGGAAATATTGTCAAAAGGCTGGTCATACTATTGATGAGTGTAGAAAGCTTGCTAAACGCAATGAAAAGAAGAAGGAATCTGATATGTCTATTGTTGAAAATTCAGCAAATGTAAAGAATGATGAAGCTAACATGGCTCAAGATTTTTGGGCATGTGTTGTTACATGTCATTATGATGCTTCTTTGCATTCTAAATGTATGGTTGTGAGTGAGGCTGATTCCGATTGGTTCTTTGATAGTGGTGCTTCAAAGCACATAACATCATGCAAAAGATTTTTTTCCTCTTTGAAACATGCACCCAAAGGAGGACATGTGGTGTGTGCAAACAATGCCTCTTGTCCTATCATTGCAGTAGGAGAAATTGAGCTTACAGCTGCAAATGGAGGTGTGATTCTCTTGAAAAATGCATTGTATGTGCCCGGTATCAAGAAGAACTTAATTTTAGTTTCGTTGATTGCCAAAGCTTGACTTCATGTACACTTTGTTGATGATAAGTGTATGGTTCATAATTTCAGCAATGGCGATGTTATCGTGATGTCTGGTACATTATGTAATGGTTTGTATCGCATGGATACATACAAGAGGGCTGCCTCGAATGCCTTAGTTGCTCATACTTCTTCCATGGCTGAAATGGAGCTTTGACATGCTCGTTTTGGTCACTTGAACTTCAATAGTTTGCTTTACTTGCAAAAGAAGGACATAATTATTGGCTTGCCTACACTTGAGTCCATTGAAAAGCATGCATGTGAAGGTTGCATTCTTGGAAAAATGCATCGTGCTTCTTTTTCAAAGATAGTCACACACACACTACAAGAAAATTACAGCTTGTTCATAGTGATGTATGTGGTCCCATCAAGACTCCATCTTTTGGGAAGCATGTATATTTGTTACCTTCATTGATGATGCTACTCGCCATACATGGGTGTATCGTATGAAAGCAAAGAATGAGGTATTTTATTGCTTCAAAGCATTTTTAGCTATGGCTGAAAATTTTTCTTCACAAAAGCTTTTGACTCTACATATAGATCATGGTGGTGAATACATGTCACATGATTTTAATGCTTTTCTTCGTGAAAGAAGTATTTCACACCAATGTACGGTGCCATATACACCTCAGCAGCGTTTGTGCTCCTTGTGTGTGCTTCTCGTGTCTCTCGAACTTCTACACACACCCAACAAATACCACGTGGTAGGGATGACTTTCCTCTACCTAGACCCGATGAACATCCAGAATATTGAGACCAACCCAATTAGTGAAGTCAATGAGAAATTACTTTGATGAGACAAGAGATCCCTATGACCATGTTGCGGAGTTTAAGCAAGTGTTGTGAGCAGAGAAAGTAGAAGACATGTTCACATAGTTCAATACTGGACTCACATTAAAGAACATAGCTTTAACTTGGTTCCAACCATTACAACAAAGGCAATTTAGAGACATCCATCACTTTTTAGAGTCATTCATCACAAAATTATCTAAAAGTGGAATTAGGCATAACACTTCTTCGTTGATCCATAGCTTCAAACAAACCCACCAGGAAAACAATCAGACTAGTAGGATGCAGGTTTAGGCAATACATTGAGAGATGCCCAATGCCAGAACTCCCCTCACAAGCGAAGCAAATGTCTTTGTTTTTGGATGGCCTTTTGAGTTCTAAACTACAGTCCAATGTATATTTGAAGGAACCGAGGACTTTAGAGCAGTGTGTAAGGATTTGTATAAACATTGAGGATAATTTAGGAGATGAACTTGGATAAAGGAAGTTGAGAATGAAGCTTCGACTAAAGTTAAAACCATCATATCAGATGGAGGTGGTGAGTTTATCAATCATGATTTTGATAACTTTCTCAACCAGAAAGGGATCAAAAGACAAGTCACTCAGCCTCATACTCCATCCCATAATGGAGTAGCTAAAAGAAAGATACGTAGTGTGATGGAAATGGCACGAACTATGCTTCATCACAAGGATCTACCCTACAAGTTCTGGGTAGAACCTGTGCATACTGCCGTTCACATTCTTAATCGAGGATTTACAAGTGCATTACACAACAAAACACCCTTCGGAGCATACTATGGAAGAAAAACAAATGTGAATTACTTTCGAGTCTTTGGTAGTGAAGCTTTTATCCATGTACCAAAAAAAGATGAAAACAATTTACAATCAAAGTCCAAGAAACACATATTCATAGGGTACAGTGACCAATCAAAGGCATACCGTCTATATGATATGGAAAACCACTCCATCACCATTTCGAAGGATGCGATCTTCAATGAAGCTTCCTCATACTCAAGGAAAGATTCAAGTACAAGTCTAAGTCCACCTATCTCCACTTTAGAGGGGGGCTCAGTATTTCCAAACTCCAACTTAGAAGCAAGTACTTCAAGTCATCCAAGAAGATCTCAAAGACTTATTGACAAGCAACAGCGAGAACAAAGTAATTATGTCAATTACGCCTTAATGCATCAGATTCAACAAATCCCAGAACCATCTAATTACAAAGAAGCTCAAGGACAACCTAAGTGGGAAGAAGCTATGCAAGTCGAAATGGATGCAATCGAGAAGAACAAAACTTGGACTCTTGTACCTAAGCCCACAAAGCATCGTCATTGGAGTTAAGTGGCTTTATAAAGTTAAGTACAAGTCAGATGGCACATTAGAAAAGTACAAAGCAAGGTTGGTAGCTAAGGGATACATGCAACAACATGGCATTGACTATGAAGAAACCTTTGCTCCTACTGCAAGATTCACAACCATAAGAATCATATTAGCACTAAGTGCTCACTTTAAGTGGCCCATTTACCAACTAGATGTCAAAAGTGCATTCCTCAACAGAGATCTTCAAGAAGAAGTATATGTTGAACAACCTGAAGGCTTCAAGGTCAAAGGCAAAGAAGATCAAGTTTACAAGCTTCACAAGGCACTTTACGGACTCAAGCAAGCTCCGAGGGCCTGGTATGGAAAGATTCACAAGTTCGTTGAAGACAAGGGATTTCACAGAAGCAACGCTGATGCTAATCTCTATATCTATCAAAAGGAGTCTTTAGTAGCCATCATCATTCTCTATGTAGATGACTTGATCTTGACAGGCTCAGATGAAGAACGCATCGAGTTTATCATCACACAGCTTCACCTTGTGTACTCTATGACAGATCTTGGATTACTACACTACTTCTTGGGTATGGAAGTTTGGCAAACAAAAGAAGGTATATTCATATCACAAAAGAAGTACTGCTCTGACTTACTTTCCAGATATAACATGGACTAGTGTCGCTCAGTTTCTACACCACTTGGTCCAAACATCAAGCTTACGTTGGAGGACTCATCATCACTTGTGGATGTGCATACCTATCGACAGCTTGTTGGCTCATTACTCTATCTTGCCAACACTAGACTAGATATTGCTTATGCCATTGGTATACTCAATCAGTTTGCACATCAGCCTCTTCAGATTTATTGGGATGCTGCTCAGAGACTACTTCGATACCTTGCCCTCACTCAACATCATGGTCTTTGGTACATAGGGGGCATCGAACTTGCCGGATATTTAGATTATGATTGGGCTAGTGATCCTGATTCTCGACGGTCTACCTCTGGGTATATATTCTTGCTTGGCTCAGGACCTATCTCTCGGGCAAGTAAGAAGCAACCAACAGTTTCTCTATCATCTATTGAGGCCGAGTACCGAGCATCCAGCTTTGCAGCTTGTGAGGCCATCTGGCTTCGACGTTTATTATCTGACATTGGTGTTTTGCAGGATACTCCGACATGTCTTCGCACGGAAAACCAGTCAGCCTTGGCCATCACCAAGAATCCAGTGTTCCACGCTCGGACGAAGCACATCGAGATCCAGTACCACTTCATCCGTGAGAAGCTCATATCTCACGAGATTACTCTGAACTTGGCGGACATGTTCACGAACACTCTACCTCTGGTTCCGCTTCAACACTTGGTGGACCTCTGCAGCATTGAGCCGCTCCAAAATGGAGCTGCAGAGGGGATGTTGACAACATGATTGCTCCTACTTCATCTACATTTGTATCTGCATGAGTGCATCTCCATTTTGTATCCAGGAGGCACTCCATTTCCAGTCTATTTCCATTTTATATTTTATTTCATTTGTATTTGGGTACCTTGCCATGTGCTTCTACCAGTTGTATTCATTCTCCTTTCAGGAGACTTATCCCACATATGATGTACTTTTGAGAGCCCCTCACAAATCTATATAAGGAGGGCCTCTCCCCTTATTTGTACTTGGTTAGAAGCTTGAGGAGCCTACTCCATGCTGTTGGCAAGCTCATTTCTAATCCACATGAGTTTACCCATTTCATGGTCTTCTCATTTTGTGTCTCACACATTCTTTGTTTTGTGAGAGTACTTTACTTTTCATTTTGCTTCTGCATGTGTACTCTCTACAAATATCTCATGCTCAATCTCAGTCACAATATCAATCCAGAGATGATCCTTCTTCATAAAAAATACCATAATCTTCCTTGCACATATTTGAGTATCTGCATGCATGCCTTCCAATGAGTTTGGCAAGGCTTATTAGAGAACCTGCTTACTACTCCAACAACATAAGAGATATCTAGTATGCTATTGCACAAGCAGATGAGATTTCCAACTAATTTTCCTGTATCTCCCAATACCCATTGGAGGTAAAGTATCTTCAATAGATACTTTTTTGTTGACCTCCATAGGTGTAGAAATTTCCTTGCAATCCTCCATCCAAAGTGCCTTCAATATATGTCTTGCATATGTTTGTTGAGAGATGAAATTCTTCCCTAGTTCTTGCCAAACTTCAAGGTCTAAGCAATAATGCATTAAAATTCTGAACTCACGGCATCTTTCGTTTCTTGAAGAAGATCATCATCATTTCCTCTACTCAGAAGGTCATCTCCGTCCTCTCTTTAGAACATACAAGTTAGCATCTCAAGCACATCTTTTGAAACCTAGATCCAAGAGAAACTTATCTATCTATTGGTGACATGCTCTAGCGGCTTGTTTCAACCCATATAATGCCTTCATCTTACATACCTTGTTCTCTGAATGGGGAGCCTCAAAACTTGGTGGTTGAGACACATTTAGCTCCTCATTGAGCCCTCCATTTAGGAATGCTAATTTGACATGCATGTGATAGAATAGCCATTGCTTATGTGCTTTTAACTTATGAGTAGCCCTCTGCAACAAGTCTTGCTTTGTACTTTTCTAGAGTACCATCAGCCTTGTATTTTTGCGTCCACACCCACTTGGTGCCAATAACTTTATGCTTAGGGGGTCAATCCACTAGCTCCCAAGTTCCATTCTTCATGATATTTTTGTATTTTTTTGCATGGAAACCTTCCAATTCGGATCATGGGGTGCCTCTTCCACATTGGTTGGTTCCTTTGTGTGTTCTTGAATGAGCTCAACCATCAAGGCTATGTTTCCAATATGGGTGCTTGCCCATCTCTGCTCCTCTATTCTCTATGATTGCCTCGGTCCATCAACAACCTGTTCTAGTGACTATGGCATGGGGTTTGCAAAATCGTAGAGCTACCTCACACAACATGGCAATGGCTTTTCCACTTGAGTGAGGACAAGTTGGTGACTTTCAAACTCATCATCTGAAGATGATGCTTCCTTCTCTTGTGTAGAGGGGATAGCTCCTTAGCCAGATTTGAAGTGGATTGCCCCTTTCCCTGATGATAAAATGGAAGCTCTTTTTTCCTCCTCCACTGCATGTGGCTGCTCCTCCTTAAACACCACATCACACCTTACCATGATCTTCTTAGCCTGAGGGTCATAAATCTTATAAGCTTTATTATCTTCCTTGTAAAGAACTGTAAAGGCTGTAAGGAACTATAAAGGCCTTTTCTTCTTGTCATGTGACGAGATTGTTGATATTGTGATAGTGATGTTTGTGAATAAATTAAGACTATTGAGGCACTTTTTCCCTCTTTAGGAGGCTTTTTTCCCCCACCTTGTTTATATGCCCATAACCATAATAGATCACTTATCTTTGTACATTCACTTGGTAATACATTTAGTATTGTGTTATGCTCAAAGCCTCCTCTTCTTCCTTGTGTTGTTTGTGTGCCTCTGTGGAACTCAAGCTCCAACAATTGGTATCGAGTAGGTCGTCACTTCATCTAGGGCATGCTCAATGTTGAAGAATCACTCACAAATTTGACGAACAGACAAAGAAAGATAAAGAGAAGCAGAATCAAAGTGTTCAAAAAATCAAAGCATTGGTGAAGGGACAAATTCATGACCGTAATGTACAGCGCAGAAGCTTCCAGAACTAGAGTTTGTTTTGCTTGTTACACCGGACCAAAACTGTATATAAAGAGAGATGAGAACAGAAAAAAAAGAGAGACCAAGAGCGTGTGTGAGAAGAGCGCGTAGTGCAAATAGAGCGCATATAGAAATTGAGAATAGGTCTAGAAGACGCCAGAGATCGCGTATGTAAAGATGAATAATAGAAACCTGAAATGTCAGGTATTCATCTGAGAGAGATGGTAAGAAGAAACTACTCAATGTAGGAGAGTTTCTATAGCTTGAGCAAGAAGAGGCCAAGCTAGTTTTGTACACATCTTCTCTAATAGAAAACACATGTTCATGTGGAAGTTTTGCGCACATTCTTCGTATGTGAAGAAATCTGAGTATTTTCTTGTTACGGTATAAAGTTAGTTAACAGTTGCAGTTCTCGCAGTAAACGAATGTTTCGGTCAATTACAATTCTCTCAGTAAACGTAATTTTCGGTCAATTATAGTTTTCTCAGTAAACGTGTTTTCCGGTAGAATAACAAAGTATATCTCACAGAATAAATTAAAGTTTTGTATGAGAGATAGCTTATCTTGTAGCTAGACATCTCTACTATCAGGTCATCAAAGATCTCGATGAAATGGATATGTACACACAGTACAAAAGTTTGAACGGAAAGAGGCATTCTGAACTGGTGAAGTTTTTCCTTAAACTTCAGAAAGAGATCATTCAGTGAAGGAAGTTCACGCATCACTTCCTTACTTCTTGTATATTCACTTGAGGTAATTACAAATAAAATTGCGGTTGATTCCGGTAAGATTCCGGTATAATTACGGTGACAGTCCGGTGAAGTTCTAGTGGAATTTTTAGTAAATTCAAAACGCAGTCTTATATGTTTGAGTGACAGTACCTTTGCTAAGCTACTGCTGATTATAGAGATGTTCTAATATCACTCTAGCTTAGCCCTCTTCGGTGGCGCAACGAATTCCGTAGGCTTGACAAGGTTCGAGCCTTTGTCGCGTCACCCCTACAAGTGGTATCAGAGCAGAGTAACCACATCAGTGGTATCAGAGCCGAAAGACTCTCAAAGAGCAAATGGAAGGTAAAGATACAAGAGAATTCGAAGAACCTTCATAAAGAAAGGTGAAAGTTGAAGAGATCGATAGCAAACGGCATCAAAAAACGTTCTGAAGTCAATCTCAAGAGTAAAGGTTTGTAAAAGGTAAAACCCTTTAACATTACACTCACCGAAAGTAACAGAAACAAGAAGATCATGGCAGATCATGTCTCAATTGATAAATTGGACAGAGATAATTATCCTGCATGGGTAATGCGCATGGAAGCCTTACTTATGAGTAAGGACTTAATGATGTATGTGACTGGAGAAGAAAAGAAGCCGACCTTTGAAGACATTAGACAACCAAAGGAAGAAGAATTAGAAGCCTTGAAGCTGTGGCAGAAGAAAGATGCAACAACAAGAGCTTACATTTATAATACCGTTATAGACCATCTACTACCGCACATTAGAGGTCTGGAGAAAGCAGAGGACATATGGAGTGCGTTGGAAGATCATTTCCAAAATACTACGAAAGCTAGGAAGGCTAGCTTATGGTCCGAATTCACAACGTTCAAAAAGAAGTCGAATCAAAGCATTAGTGACTATGTTACTAAGATGAAGGATCTAGCAGATAGTCTTGGATCCATAAATGAAGATATCGAAGATCACAGATTGATAGCGCAAGTGCTCACAGGTTTGAGAGGAGATGAAAGGTGGAAACCTTTCATACTCTCAACTGAACTTTCTTTAAATCATTTTGTACCAGATTTAAATCAGTTGCTTGGTTTGATGCTCACATATGAGCAAGACCTGAAAGGAGATGCAGATAAAGGACAAAGTTTTGCAATGTACATAAAGAACAAGAAGAAAGGAGATAAAGGTAAGTCAAAAGATGAAGCAGAGTCGAGTTCTCAGGCTTATTATGCAAGAGGTAAAGGCACCGGCAGAGGAAGAGCAAGAGGTTTTGGAAGAGGAAGAGGTAGTCAGAATATCAACAAGAAGGCGTGTTGGATTTGTGGATTAAGTAATCATCTGGCTCATGATTGTTGGCACAATAAACAAGGATCAAATCAAAATCAGAACAGTAATAGCAGAGGCAGAAGCGGAAGATATCAGAGTAATTTTCAAACAGGTAGAGAGAATCAAAGAGGAGGCTATGGTAGAGGTGGAGCAAGAAGTTGGGGACATAATCAATCCTTCAACACCACCTACAACAACTACGCAAATGACACACAGAATGAAAGTCATACATCATTGATGATGAACTCAATCGGCACATCAGATAACGAAGATCTAAAGGTATTTTACATTGATTCTGGATGTTTGTCAGGAAATATAGAACTGATGTCAGAATTGGAAAAAGGTAGTTCCAATCATACTGTTCAAACAGGTGACAATACGAGACATAGTGTACATTCAATTGGAAAAGTGAAATGTAAGAGTGGAGCAGATTTGCTAACCAATATTTTGTATGTTCCGCCAATACCTAAGAATTTGATTAGTGTGGGATAGATAGTTGAGAAAGGTTTTCAGGTCAGATTTACAAATGAAGGAGTATTTGTAGAAGATCCCAAGAATGTATATCATCAGATCGTCTCTGGTAAGAAAGAAGGTAGACTCTTTACTTTAAGAGTACAAGGGAACATTGGTCAAGCGTTGCTCACACATGGTGAAAAGGTGATTACAAAACTTGATCTCTGGCATAAGAGATTAGGTCATTTTAATGAAAAAGGAATAAAAGCTATGATTTCAAATCAGTCAGTACTGGGATTACCGAATGTATAGAACCAACATATGATTCATAAGTGCGAAGCATGTCAGATGGGAAAAGCCCACAGGTTACCTTTTCAGAAGAAAGGTTTCAAACATGATGGAGTACTTGAACTCATTCATACAGATGTATGGGGTCCAACAAAAGAAGGATCAATCAGTGGCTCAAGGTATTATGTTTTATTCATTGATGACGCTACAAGATGGATAACGTTATATGTTTTGAAGGAAAGATCAGAAGTATTTGAAACCTTCAAGCATTTTCATGCATATGCTGAAAGACTCACAGGTCGAAAGCTTAAGAGACTGAGGTCTGATGGAGGGGGAGAATACTTCTCCTGAGAGTTCAATGACTATCTTTGGAATGCAGGTATAAAGAGAGAAATAACCTGCAAGTATACACCACAACAAAATGGTATAGCATAAAGAAGGAACCGAACTCTAGTTGAGTTTGCACGAGCTATGCTCAAAGAAAAGGATTGTCCAAATTATCTTTGGGCTGAAGCTGTAAATACAGCTACATACTTGGTAAACAGATTACCGTGTACAGCTTTAGATGGAATGACTTCTTATGAAGCTTGGTGGGGAAAGAAACCAACACTTGATCATTGCAAAGTGTTTGGATCAGTAGCTTATGCTTATGTACCATCACAACTCAGACATAAGCTTGAACCCAAAGCAGAGAAATATGTGTTCATCGGATATGATGAAAAACAGATGGGTTACAGGTTATGGAGTCCTCTAACTAAACAATTTACTGTTTCCAGAGATGTTACATTTGATGAACAGAAAAGTTGGTATGCAGATCAAAGTCCGACAACGGAAGAATTTGAAGAAGAGGTAAGAAGACAAGAGAAAGGGAAATCAATTGTGCAGGTGAGTAGAGATGAAGACTATATGCAAGCAAGTATGTCCAAAAATGGATTAACAAGAAGGAATGAAGAAATTCCTATACTTGATGAAGAAGTGTATTCAGACACTTATGAAGAATGTGAACCAAGAAGGTCAAGTAGGACTAGAAGACAACCAGAAAGGTATTCCTATGATACTTCGTATATAACTCAGAAACATTATGCATATATGGTCAAAGATGATGAAGAACCTGAGAACTATGATGAAGCTAAAGGCAAGAAGCACTGGGAAGAAGCAATGGAAGAAGAGTTCAGTGCACTGGAGGAGAACAAGACATGGGAACTTGTTCCTAAACCAAATGGTAAGAAAGTAATTGGAAATAAATGGGTATTCAAAGTTAAGAAACTTGCAGATGGAAGGATAGCCAGGTACAAAGCTAGACTGGTTGTCAAGGGCTATGCTCAGACGCATGGCATAGATTATGATGAGATGTTTAGTCCGGTGGCAAGGATGTCAACCATAAGGACAGTGATTGCTATAGCAGCATCAAAAGGATGGAAGCTAAGTCAGCTAGATATCAAGAATGCATTTCTGAATGGATATATATCAGATGAAGTCTATATGGAACAACCTGAAGGGTTTGTAAGTTCTAGATACCCAAATTTTGTTTGCAGATTAAGAAAATCACTTTATGGACTGAAGCAAGCTCCAAGAGCTTGGAATTATAGACTTGTAAAATATCTCAATGAACTTGGATACCAAAGTTCGAAGGCAGATGCAAGTCTACTCATCAAAAGAACAGAAGAAGGTATGATCTACATTTGTATTTATGTAGATGACATTATAATCACACATTAGATGAAGGAATTAAAGAAGTAAAGAGATTACTTGAAAAGGAGTTTAAGATCAGTGATCTAGGAAAGTTATCATACTTTCTTGGAATGGAAATCACATACACAGATCATTGTGTATATGTTTCGCAAGAAAGGTATCTCCTAAACTTACTGAAGAAGTTTAATATGGATAATTGCAGAGAAGCTTCAACACCGCTTGAAGTAAATCATAAACTCAATAAATATGATGGAGCAGAGTTTAAAGATATGAGAAAGTATCAGTCGTTAGTGGGAAGTCTAATTTATGCTACACTAACACGACCGGATCTTAGTTATGCAGTGGGAGTTCTCTCACAGTTCATGCATTGTCCGAAGGATCAACATTGGGTTGCAGGACAGAGAGTTCTTAGATATATCAAAAGAACTATAAAGGAAGGATTATATTATCCTTTTACGTCAGATATAAAGTTAAGAGCATTCAGTGACTCAGACTGGGTAGGAAGTCAAGATGATAGAAGATCAAGATATGGGTATATGATATACCTAGGAGATAAGCTAGTGAGCTGGTGTTCGAAGAAACAACACACAATGGCTTTATCGTCAACAGAAGTAGAATATAAAGGACTTGTAGAAGCAGCTAAAGAAGTGATATGGATGCAGACCTTGTTCAAAAGCATGGGTATTGATCAAGGTATACCTATCATACATGGAGATAATATGAGCTCGTTGTATCTTGCAGCAAATCCAGTATTTCATGCAAGAACAAAGCACATAGAGATTCAGTATCATTTCCTGAGGGAAAAGGTGATGGAGAAGGAGTTAGAAATTGTATACACTCTGACAAAAGATCAGGTTGCAGATATTTTGACAAAGAGCTTGGATGGAACAAAGACGAGCAGATTCAAAGAAATGGCAGGTATAAAAGAAAGAAAAATATATGAAAGATAGGAAGAGTCAAATTAGTGATTGAGGGGGAGCTGTTGAAGAATCACTCACAAATTTGACGAACAGACAAAGAAAGATAAAGAGAAGCAGAATCAAAGTATTCAGAAAATCAAAGCCTTAGTGAAGGGACAAATTCACGACCGTAATATACAACGCACAAGCTTCCAGAACTAGAGTTTGTTAGAGTTTGTTACACCGGACCAAAACTGTATATAAAGAGAGACGAGAACAAAAAAAAAAGAGAGAACAAGAGCATGCGTGAGAAGAGTGCGAAGTGCAAATAGAGTGCATATAGAAATCGAGAATAGGTCTAGAAGACGCCAGAAATCGCGTATGTAAAGATGAATAACAAAAACCTGAAATGTCAGGTATTCATCTGAGAGAGATGGTAAGAAGAAACTACTCAGTGTAGGAGAGTTTCTATAGCTTGAGCAAGAAGAGGCCAAGCTAGTTTTGTACACATCTTCTCTAATAGAAAACACATGTTCATGTGGAAGTTTTGCACGCATTCTTCGTATGTGAAGAAATCTGAGTATTTTCTTGTTACGGTATAAAGTTAGTTAACAGTTGCAGTTCTCTCAGTAAACGTAATTTTCGGTCAGTTACAGTTTTCTTAGTAAACGTGTTTTTCGGTAGAATAACGAAGTATATCTCGCAGAATAAATTAAAGTTTTGTATGAGATATAGCTTATCTTGTAGCTAGACATCTCTCCTATCAGTTCATCAAAGATTTCGGTGAAATGGATATGTACACACAGTACAAAAGTCTGACCGGAAAGAGGTATTCTGAACTAGTGAAGTTTTTCCTTAAACTTCAGAAAGAGTTCATTTAGTGAAGGAAGTTCACGCATCACTTCCTTACTTCTTGTATATTCACTTGAGGTAATTACAAATAGAATTGCGGTTGATTCCGGTAAGATTTCGGTATAATTACGGTGACAATCTGGTGACAGTCCGGTGAAGTTCTAGTGGAATTTTCAGTAAATTCAAAACGCAGTCTTATATGTTTGAGTGACAGTAACTTTGCTAAGCTACTGCTGATTATAGAGGTGTTCTAATACCACTCTAGCTTAGCCCTCTTCGGTGGCGCAGCGAATTCCGCAGGCTTGACAAGGTTTGAGCCTTTGCTGCGTCACCCCTACAATCAACACCCGTCCAGTCTGAGCCTCATAATGACATGAAAATTGGTGAGCATACTGAAGGTAATTAGCAATTCAAAACAACTTTGCTATGTGGTTCCAAAATTTTGATGTGAGCTTGTTTCGGCCTTTGAACGCACTATCATAGTGCTTGTGTAGGGAATCTGGTCCTTTTGTGCCAAACATATATACAAATTTTGGTTCTTCAATACAAGCACCTCAAATTCTATTATATGTTTAGTAGAGCACGATAAGGAAGTTTTGTTCAACTTTTTGAGACATAGTCATTTTTTTGCATCAGGGTATTCTAGTCAGTGGCCATGGTTGAAAGGAATGATGTGTTCCTACACTTTAGGGGTGATTGAATTGATCCTTGCTACCACATGAGTCATGGGTTCAACTCCCTAACGTCATGATATTCCTTAGATTTCTTTGACTTTTACATTTATCTAAGGTGAATACAATCAATTTGATAAGTGGTTGTTCATATGTGACCCTCCATGTGAGGTACATAAACTAATGTGTAGTCTTGAGATAATAGTCAAGCACTTAGGCTGGCGCTTTGCACTAACATCTCCCCCTCAAGCCTAATATGCTTAATTCTTCAATCCTTCATGATTTCCTACAAACCAATCATTGATTTGAATCTATTCAATTTGCTTCCATCTAATGCCTTCGTCATCATATCTGCACACTATTGATGTGTGTTGATACATATGAGAGTTGTATATCTTTACTCATGATCTTTTCTCTCACATAATGGTAGTGAACATCAATGTGTTTGGTCCTAGAATGATAGATAGGGTTAGTACCAAGATGCAATGAACTAATTTTTTCTCCAAATATGTGCGGAGTAGGAGCCTAAATCGGAATATAGGGTCTTTATCCACATAGGTTCTTGAGTAGCATTTGCTAGTCCTCTGTATTTAGCTTCAATTGATGAAAGGGCAATTGTAGGTTGCTTCTTTGATAACCAAAAAATCAATTTGGTACCTGCAAGAGTGAGATAGCCTCATGTGCTTCTCCTATCATCTTTGGAACTTGCCCAATCTGCATCAAAAAATAGCTTGACATCTAAATCAGAGGTATAAGGGTGATATAACCCTTCATTAACTGTGCCCTTTAAATACTTTAAGATTCTTCTAGCTTCTTCCATGTGAGGCTTCATTGGAGTGTGCATGAATTGAATTAGCACACTAACTCCATAGCATATATCAAATCTAGCTAGATTAGCATAGTTCAAGCTTCCAACTAAACTTTGGTAACTAGTCGCATCTTAAATTAGTTCACCTTCATGAGCATTTATTTTATGATTTGCCTCCCTAGGTGTACCTACAACTTTTGTATTTTCCATCTTGAATTCGGAGAACATATCTCCAATGTACTTTCTTTTAGTAAGGAACATACCTCTTTCTGTGTATACTACTTCCAAACCTAGGAAGTAAGTGAGTAAGCCAAGATCATTGACCTTGAACTCTTCTTTCATCTGAGCCTTGATCTTCTTGATTTCATCTGCATTATTACCTATTATGATTGTATCATCCACATGTACACAAAGGTATATGACCTCTGAGTGATTTCTCTTTATGAAGATGGATGGATCTGTCTTGCTCACCATAAATCCTTTATCATGCAAATAACTGACCAATCTATGGTTCCAAGCTCTAGGAGCTTGCTTCAGGCCATACAAGGCTTTCCTTAACCTACATACATGTTCTGGATATGATTTATCTTCAAAACTAGGAGGTTGACCCATGTACAGCTCCTGAAATCCAACCATTTAGAAAAGCATTTTTAACATCCATTTGATAGATATTCCAATTCCTAGAAGATGCTACACTCATTAGTGCCCTAATACTAGGCATGTTTGCCATAGGTGAGAATGTCTCTTCATAATCTATACCTTGGGTTTGAGCAAACCCTTTAACCACAAGCCTTGCTTTGTACCTATTAATTGATCCATCAGAATTCTTCTTCACCTTATAAATCCACCTAGATCCAATGATTCTTCATAGATGGTTTCTTGAGAACCAATTCCCAAGTGTGATTCTCTTGAAGAGCTTCTATCTCTTCTTCCATGGCCTCTCTCCATTTTGGTTTCTTCTTGGCCTCATCATATGTTGATGGTTCTTCTGATTTTGTATCTTGAGCAATATAAATTGAATGCTTAGTGACCAAGGATGTGTGATAACCATACCTTTCTGGCTTCCTTTTCTCTCTAGTAGATCTTCTTATGGTTTGTTGTGATGATTTTGCCACATCTCTCAGCTCTCACACTTTAGCTTTTCCTTTGGAGTTCAAAGAATTCATTTCTCTTCTTGGAGTCTTCTGATCATCATTAGAATCACTTGAGTCTTCATGTGTATGCTCATTCCTTTTTGATAGTATTCAAAAGTCCACCTCTAGGTCATAGGGAAGTTTCCTTGCAATCATCTTCAAACCAAGATTTGTTTTCATAAAAGATAACATCTCTACTAACAATGAACCCTTTATTGCTTGGATTATATAATCTATAGCCCTTCTGATTAAGGTCATAACCAATGAATACACTTTTCTGCCTTTGGATCCCATTTGCCTTTGATTTGTGAAGGTATGTGTGCATATACTATGCACCCAAAGATCTTACAATGACCAAGGTTGGGTCTTCTTCCATTCCATGCTTCATAAGGTGTCATCCCATCCAATTATTTTGATGGTAGTCTATTGATTAGATAGGTGGTTGTGGATACAACCTTTGCCCATAGGTAATTGGGCAACTTCTTGTCATTGAGCATTGATCTTGCAGCCTCCACTATGGTTCTATTCTCCTTTTTGCCACTCCATTTTGCTCTAGAGTATACCTGGTTGTGATCTCTCTTTTGATTCCTCTCTCTTGAAGGTAAACATCAAAGTCATGGGAGAAATATTCTCCCCATCCATCTGACCTTAGCCTCTTTAAAGTCTTTCCTGTTTGATTTTCAACAAGTGCTAGATTTCTCTTGAAACAAGAGAACACTTCATCTTTATGCTTCATAAAGTAGAGTATTGTCCATCTGCTACAATCATCAATGAAAGACACATAATACCTCGATCCAGAGATAGATGGCTCCTTGCGTGGACCCCATACATTTGTATGGAATAGATCCAATAAGTCTCCATCAATGTATCCCTTCTTTGTGAATGGTGACCTTTGAGACTTGCCAAATTGACTCACTACATTTGTAAATCATGTATTGTTTGGAGATATTTGGTAAACCAAGCACACTCTGATCCCTACTAATTTGCTTCAGATTCCTTTCACCTATATGAGCCAATGTCTTCTACCAAATTTCCAATTGTGATAATGTTTGACTACCATAGTTGAACAAGGTAATGTTCCTAGTATCTTGGAGCTCAAATGTAAATAGTCTACCTGATTTTTCTCCTCTTGCTATCCTTTTGAATCCCTAATGTGGATCCTCAACAAATACTCTATTCTTTGTGAATCTTACTTGCAATCCTTTCTCAACAATCTGACCAACACTTATGAGATTTTTGGTTATGGTTAGCACTACAATACCTTGCTCAATAGGTTCATGTTACCATCTAAATTAGTCCTTACATTGCCTATCATCTCCATTGGATGCCTTGTGTCATCTCCTGTTTCGATTTCATGTCTATTCCTTGGATCCTCCAAGTTTGAGAGTAGAGCTACATTCCTTGCTACATGATTTGAACAACTTGAGTCTATATAGAATACATGTTCATCCGCCTTACCTTGCTTCATGGTCATATTCATCAGAAGTAATGAGTCCTCTTGAGTTTGATCATTTGCATAATTGTTGTAGTCTCTCCTTTGTGTGTATCCTCCTTGATAATTATTGTTGTTGTATGAGTTGTTGTTGTAACCATTGTTATTGTTGAATCTAACTCTTGATCTTCCATAGCCACCTCGGTAGCCTCTTCCTCTTTGGTTTCTAGGATTCCTAAAACAATTCTTAGTGATGTGATTAATTAAGCCACATATGGCATATGGAGAGGAGCTTTGAGATCTCCCCCTACCTTGTCTT
This sequence comes from Ceratopteris richardii, assembly GCA_020310875.1. Classification (NCBI taxonomy): domain Eukaryota; kingdom Viridiplantae; phylum Streptophyta; class Polypodiopsida; order Polypodiales; family Pteridaceae; genus Ceratopteris; species Ceratopteris richardii. Next base: position 13,794,810 of record CM035419.1, read on the forward strand.
CCTCCTCTGCCTCTTCCTCTTGATCCTCTACCTCTACCTCCAAAGTTTTCTTGAGAGGTACTACCTTCATCATGAGATGTTTTACTCTTGCCTTTACCATCCTTAATCTTGTTCTTATTTGTATATAGAGTAGAGGATTGATTACCTTTTGAGTTGTCTCCATTCTTCATAAGCTTTGCCTCATGTGTGAATCACCCATGAGGGTGTTGAAATTAGGAACCTACATATCCATGCATAGGTACATGGCTATGGTGAAAGATTCATATTTCTCATCTACCTTTATCCCATTGATCACTTTCCTTACTATCTACTCTTCATCAATGACTTCTCCAATGCTCCCAAGTTGATCTGCTATGTCTTTCATCTTGGTGACAAAATCAGTCACACTTTGCTTGGGCATCTTCTTGAGTGTGGTGATCTCCATCCATAGTTGGTTCTTCCTTGCATTGGTACTTGATGAGAAGAACACTTTAATGAAGGGATTTGGTGTGCTGAACAAGAGGATCAAAGAGGAGATGGAGAGAGAAAGAGAGGAGAGGAGATCCATGCACATATGCATGGGAGCCTTGAAACCCACATAGTGATCTCTCTTGAGGCAATGCTCTATAAATGATGTATATATATGAACATAGGGGTAAGGCCACATGACCCTTACATCCCCAACAATCTCCTGCTTAAGGGTTAGTATGAGTGTGACCATAATTGGTAACACATACAAAGAATGATGTAGGACTATACAATAATGTATAGGAAAAGTCTGGATCTCTACCCATACCAATCAACCTACACCAATTGCTTTAAATAAGGTGTATCCATTCACCTCAAACTACTCTAGAATCATATCAACAAAAGCTGAGCTCACATATGACTAGTGCAAGAATTGATGAAGTTCTTGCAAAGCTCCCACTCACTCTATGCCTATGTCAATCATCAAACGATGGACAACTCCAAGTGCAAATGCTCCAATAGTAACTGAAACATCTAGTCTCGAGCATAACAACTTGTACATTACATTCCCAAATGCTAAAGAAACATGTGCTATCCTGGCTAACCTAAGTATGTCAGCCATGTTCGTATCCAAGACATCCAAAGCACCATCATCAAGACCAACATGTCCTGACATATCTGTGTCAACATCTGGCATGCACGAATCCAAGAATGACTACATGATCGCTGACTCATCAACATCTAAATAAGTCATCCTCTCAACCAAGGATGTTCCTATTTGTGCAACCTGAGAGCTAGTATGCTCTAGCATACACTATGTATCATAATAGATATCTTGGTCTACCACGGCAAGCACATCATCATGCTCCACATGATCTAGTCGCAAAACATCAACACCAAGGTCAAAGTGATGATCACACTCTAACTAAGTATCATGGCAATGCTCTACATGAGCATCTACATCATGCTCTAAAGCATCAAAATGATCATCAAAAGTGTGCTCCATAAGAGCATCCACATGATCAATAAAATCATGCTCTATATAAGCATAATGATAATCCAAAGCATGCTCTACATGTGCATCTATCTGAGCATCTGAATCCTGCCATACATGTGTATCATGAATGTAAACAGACCTATGTATAGGTAGACATAACGAAACATGAAGAGTCTCACATCGCACATAAGGTTGAGCTCCCACTGAGACGAGACTATCTCTCACATGGAGTACCTGCAATGGATAAGTGTGCCCAACACTGGCACCTCTGACAAGCATAAGCTATCCCAACTACAACAGAAAATGATGCTCACCAAGTAATGCATAATGTCTACTCTCTTGTAACTGGTTTATTGAAATCAAGCTCTTAGGGAATGAAGGCACATAGCATTCATGTATGAGTATAAGTGATGCTCCACTAGGTAGCATAATGCATACATCTCCTGTACCCTCAATGTCATATGTCGTACCATTAGGCATGTGCACACATCCATGAATCTCACCTGAGAATCGATAAAACCACTCGCGATGTGGAGTAACATGAAAACTCGCTAATGCATCAAGCAACCAAGCCATATGTATGCTATCCAATGAACAAGAGGAATCCTGAGATGAACCAAAGGAGAAAGTGATATCACTATCACTAACATAATCAACTACCATAGACTCTCATGAAACCACTATCTGACCTGCATCATGTGCATATCTCTGATATCATCGTCGCATCTACATGAAGCAACATTGTCAAATATGGCCCTCATGGCCGTAGTGCCAACATTGAAGCTGTTGATGTGATCTATCTCTCACATGAGTCAATGGACTCGCATACATATCATGTAGTCTCTGTCATAATGCACTACTCATCTCCTTATACATAACCGACTCATATATAGAATCCACAAGCTGTAACTGGATAGTGGAGCTGGCGAAGGCATCCATATCCATCCATACATGGTCGGGCATGTCACAAGGTCTCTATGCATCTCTATGCACATACATGTGTAACCATGCACAAACCAATGAATGCCACATTTGATCTTTCCATCTAGGAAAGTCAATGCCATCAAATTGAGAAAACAACATGCTGGCAATCCAAGAGACTTGAAATAATACTCTATCCTCAATAGGATCACATCTACATATCCATATGCATAACTCACATCACATATGTCTCCCTCGAGAAGAAACCATATGAACCACATGTCATATAACCATGCATCTAGCATGCACATAAAACCATGAGCATAAGCCTGCTCACCAAGTCTCCAAAGTGACTAAGTAGATGTGAAAGAATCCTCGAAAAAATTTGATAGAGTATCCCCCGTAAACTGAGAAATCAAACAAGATAACCAATAGCAAAAGAACAATGAGTAACCTGTCACCACCTATCACTAATCCAATCAAAGATAATGGCAAATACACATGCCAGAAATTGATGACAATACACACCAATACAATGGCGATACGCCTCCCACTCAAGAATAAATCCTACAAGATGGTCCAACCTGTCATGAATAACCTATGAACAAGTCCAAGTTAATGGAGATAAGCAATGATCCAAAGCTATCTCACAAGCTTCAAGATCTACTAGAGTTCTATTCTAGCATAAAAAACATCAAAATTTTGGTAGCATCCCCTCTCTAAAATGAACTCTAAAGAAAATAAAGCATGTGGGAATCACCATCCACATATGTCAAGAATCACAGTAGAACATAAGATATCAAACCAATGATCATATGCTAATAGAATAGCCAATCAAGGTGAAAAATGGATGTGCAATTGGGGCTCTAATCTGAATCATGTATCTCCAAAGAAAACCAAGATACAAGTACCAACCAAGATCTAAACTCAACTCTCATAAAATTATGTGCAACCAAAAAGTAAATATGTAACCAAGTGGCATAAGCAAGATATAGACCACAATGCCACTCTATATCCACTAATAATATCATAATCAAGCTCATGATGACATAAACATAAAAAAGGTGTACCATAATGTCATCTCACATGCCAAATACATGACAAGATCATCCTCTACTCTCATATGGAGGAGCTACCACAATGATCATACATGGATAATGCCTTTAAGCTCTAAAAATAAGAGCTTGCACACCAAAAAATCTCTCTCACTCCAAAGCAAATTGAACCACCAAAAGTAACTAGGGTTCTTATGGTGAAAATATGTTGCTCTATGTTTTCTATTTCAGAGATGATAACCTCTCAATTTGAACTTTTTCTCTTCATCAAACTTCAATAATTTTTTCTTAGCTACGTAAGGATATATAGAGGCCTCATTTGGAGGTGTGTAGCTCAAGATATACACAAAATAGACATCTACTATCAATTTCACCTTTACTTGTAGCACTGATGCTCTATGTTTTACAATTTTGATGACCTTTCACTCAGATCTATACCTATGTTCTTCTATAAATTTGTAGCTTCTTTTCCAAGCTACACATAGCAAGTTGAAACACTAGAATTCGACTTCTAAAATTCAAGTTATAGCTCAAAAATTGACCTTCTATCCAAGTGATTATAGATTTGTCTTCTACACCAATTTGCGTTTTTCAAAATTTTGGCAATTTAAAAGTCTGCATTAGGTTCTTAATTTTTCTGTGAAGTTATAGTTCTTTGTCTCAACTATGCACAGAACTTTAAGACACACCCAATTCAAACTTCTTAGCTCGAGTTATGGCCAAAATACCAAGCAGTTGTTGAGAGGTGTCGACCTGTACCTTCACCTCTTGTGACCTAAGCTTCCATTGAAGCTTCTTGCACAAAAGCCTTCAACAAAGTTTGATACCAATGAAGGGCTTTGGTCTGCTGAACAAGAGGAGCAAGGAGGAAATGGAGGGAGAGAGAGGAGAGAAGAGTTGCGTACATATGCATGGGAGCTTTGAAACCCACATAATGATCTCTCTTGAGCCAATGCTCTATAAATGATGTATATATATGAACATAGGGGTAAGGTCACATGACCCTTACATCCCCAACACTCAAGAGAATTCCAAGTCTCTTGTGAAGTCTTGCAATTCCTGATGTGTGGAAGTAAAAAATCATAGATTGAGTTAAGAATATATGACCTCGCTAGAACATCCTTTGAGCACCACGTGGTTAACCTCTCTTGTTCTTCTTGAGTTGTTTGTCCTTTGCTTTCGAGGATTGGCATCATCTCATCTCTAGAAATGTAACCATAGGGGTTTCTCCCTTGAAGATATGCTTCCATTATAAGTGACCAAGCTGAGTAACTACTTTGATCCAATTTGTCTATGGATGAAGGAAAACCATCTCCCATGTTGATTTGTTGTTGCTCTAATACCATTGTGACGAGATGAATAGGTAGTCTCCAGAGATGAGCTAGTGTTGCACAAACCCTGCTCTACACCTACCAAGTAAGCTCTAGGGATGCTTGCTAGACTCCCTTGGCTTCACAATAATGCATTTAGACCCATTAGGTAATTTGGAATATCACTTCTAAAAGTTTGCATCAAAACAAATGATTTGGATGTATTAGAACTATGAAGAAACCTTCTATTTTGGGAATAGAATTGCTTAGTGTTTTGCTCAAAGCACACAACTTGGTATGAATTGACTAGAGAGCTTTTTCACACATCTACTTCAAGTGTATAGCTAATTAATAATTTATTTCATGATTTTAGAGGCACCATAAATAGAGAAATAAGTTTAGCAACTCAGGGGGGCCATCGCATCATTTCAGGAGCATGAAGATGTGCAAACATAGTCAACATCCTCACTTCATATCTCATGATTCGCTCAACCAAAACTAATGAAACTTTATAAATGTATAGTAGACATATTACACTGACTATACCAAGCTAAAGTGCATCAAATGGTTGAGTACACACAGAGAAATTGTTGGTGCAAATGTCCAAGCCTTCACATATTTCTAGGCATGGAAAAGAATATGAGCAACCATTTGATGGACCATGTGAATCCTAGCTTGTAAGTTTTTGATCGTTCACCATTGTAAAAAGTTTTAACCTTGAGAGAATATTGTAAAGGCTTGAATCTCGTGGAGGTAGGAAGCATAGTAGCTACAAGTTACATTTGATGGAATAACTCCTAATTTGGAGGAAGCACTTTTAGGTGGAGCCTACTTTGAAATTCTAATTCAAATTTGAAGAAAATCCTTATAAAAAGCCTGTAAAAACCCGCGGCCTTGTGGCCTCATTGAGAGCTCTTCTATTGATCATTTGTAAGACTTGAGTAGCTTACACCATAGCTCACTCAGTCTCTTATCATTGGGCATCATTTCTATGCCAATGATCTTCTACAACAATGTTCTATAATACATATACTTCATTGATCATCTCTGTCTACTTCTCTATTATGACTACTCAAAACAGTGAACTTTGTTTGATCATATCTTAGTGAGTTCTCAACCATTTTGGATGATATATAGCTTGTGGAAACCATCTCAAAGTCTATTTTATTCTTTCCAAGTTTCAAGGCATTTGGTTTAGCCGTTTGAGAGAAATCACCATTGAACTGCTCATTGGTCATCTACTATTCAGTCCCTAAAAAGTCAGGGTTAAGCTTTGGATTGCTAAATTAATTTCTCAGAGTATAGTTCATCATTTTAGATTATTTCACTTGTAATCATTAGCTATCTAAGTTAACTTGATTCCCTCAAAAGGAGTTTGATCAGTTGCTACTATACAGTGAGCAATGAGCAAAAGAACCAACAGGTGTGTGCACAAAAATAATAAGTTTTGTGACAGAAGCTATTTACAAAGTAGTATGTGTTGATTCAATTGTTTCAAGCATCCACTCCGAAGTACTTAGGTACTTTATTGGAGTCATTTGCAAGCTAAAAGGGCCTACTATCAAACTCTGAAATGTTTTAGGGCAGGTACTAAGCAGGGTTTAGCAGTACCACCTCACTTTCTTGAGGTATCCATCCATCTCTTCCAACAGTTGTATCAGAGCAAGTTGAGGTAAAATGGGAGATGGTTTCCCTTCTTTTATTGAGAAATTGGAGAGGAATAACTATCCAGCATGGTCCTTGAGGATGAAGACCTATCTACAAGGAAGTAGTATCTATGGATACATATCAGGAGATGAGGAGATGCCCATATTTAGAAGCAAAGGTCAACCTACAAGAGAGGAGCTAGAAAGACTCAACTCGTAGTGTGTCAAAGATGCTTTAGCAAGGTCATATCCACTTAACTCTATTTCTGATTTCCTTCTTCCTCACATTAGGAATTGTAAAACTTCCCAAGAGACTTGGGATAGATCATCTTCATATTTTTCTTCCAGCACAAGAGCTAGAAAAAATCAATTGTGGATTGAGTTTACTACTCAAAGGAAGCAACCTAAGCACTATGTTTCAAAGTATGTGACCAAGGTAAAAGATGTGGCTGATCAATTGACAAGCATAGGATGTTGAGATATCAAGCTCAACATGTGATGATCCAGGATGACAAGTATCAATTTTTCGTTTCTCTGACATGTATAGTGGTCACGCCGATATATGTCAGGGATACTTCATTGAGCTTTATTAGATTTATCTACTGAGAGTGATGGCACATTTGTTTCTTGTCAGCTCACTCACTCGCCGGACATTAGTTTTTCCCTTATGTACTGGTCTTTATATATTGCACTTGTTGTATTCTTGTTTTAGGTCATTCTTGTAACTTCCTTTTTATGTAATAGAAGAAGAAGAAGAAGATCATTCTTCCTTGCCTCAATTTGAGTGTGTGCTTCTCTTTGATTGTGAGAGTGTGTGTGTGAGCTCTCTTTATTATCTCCTTTCTCGTGACATGGTATCAGAGCTAGCGTGGCTGTAGAGAGCTCGTGGAGAAGGCAATGGTGAAGAGTACACACCAAGGCATGGAGAAAATGCGATTCACAAATGACCTCTGTTTGCGACAAAAATTGGCATGAAGGTAGAAGACCTCAAAATATTTTCAAGAGTTATCCCTTTAGGGTCACTTGCTACTGGAAGTACATCGAAGGAGAGAACAAAAATGCTCCGTAGTTACCAGATAGGAATCGGACTGCAAAACAGTTAAGAGCATATGAGGAATGGAATCAAGGAGGACGAAAGGTAATGTACTGTCTAGCAGTTAGCATACAAGATAGCATGATTGGGCACATATAGGATGCCAAGACTCCGAAAGAGGCTTGGAACAGTTTGGTCACATTGTATGAGACCAATACAAAGGCATACATTTCAACTCAAGAATGAGCTGCATACATTGGAAAAAAAGAGCATGTTAGTAAGTGACTACACTTTGAAAATCAAAAGCATATGTGAGTCACTTGATTCTATTGGCATGAATGTAGATGATGATGATAAGGTGGAAGTGTGCCTTCATGGTTTAGGAGCTGCATATAAGCAGTTTAGAACTTCTATACAGATCAGGGAAAATATTCTAAATTTTGCTGATTTGGTATCCATGCTGATTATTGAAGAAAAGAATCTTGGTGAGGATTCAAACTCTCAAGAAAAGCCCAGTTCTGAGCAGGTATTCTACTCCTATAGAGGAAGAGGCAGAGGAAGAGGTTTTGGAAATGGAAGAGGAAACAGTAACCAAGACCAAGGTCAACAACATAATCATGCAGGAGGAAGAGGACAATTTCGAGGTAGGGGGAGCCAAAGAGGTCGTAGAAATTTCCAAAGAAATGATTCAGGTAATGATAGTAAAGGATGTTGGAATTGTGGTAAACTTGGACACTTTGAACGTGATTGCAGGTTGAAGAATCAAAATAACAAAAGGCAGTAAAACAACTATGCATCCACAAGTATAGATGATTCTGAGAAGCTATTCATGGTTCAACATCACATGATGAATACGATGTCTGCTGGTGTTTCAAAATTGAATGATAATGTATGGTATGTTGATTCAGGTGCTTCAAATCACATGAGCAGTCATGCCGAATGGTTTAGTACTTTGCAGAAATTGCCAATTCCTGGATATGTTGAAACAGGTGATGATACATCACATCCTATTGAGCATACAGGAAACATAGCACTATCTCTGGAGGATGGAAAGGTAAAACATCTTGCTGATGTGCTGCATGTTCCAAATATAACAAAGAATCTGGTTTCTGTTGGACAAATGGTTGACCAGGGATTACAAGTCAGGTTCAATGCTGATGGATTATATGTAGAAGAGTACAAGCAGGATAGACGATTGGTTGCCAAAGGAAATAAAGTGGGTAGGATGTTCACCTTAAATGTAAAGATTCATGAAATGAATGCAACCATGTTTGCAAAAGGTGCAGGAGTTATTGCAGATATATAGATGTGGCACAAACGGATTGGACATGCAAACTTGCAAAGGCTGAAATTGATGCAATCAAAGGAGATTGTCCATGGACTACCAAATTTCAAAGTTGCAGAAATGCACAAGGTATGTGCATCATGTCAATTTGGTAAACAGTCAAGAGCATCATTTCCACATGACAAGCATGGTAGTGAGAATGTACTAGAAATAGTACATACAGATGTTTGGGGTCCAACAAAGACCACATCCCTGGGTGGTTGCAGGTTTTATGTTACTTTCATTGATGACCATACATGCAAAGTATGGGTATATTTCATGAAAGCAAAGAGTGAAGTGTTCACTCACTTCCAGAACTTTAAGGCTATGCTAGAAAAGAAGATAGGGAAGTAAATTCAGACATTAAGATCTGATGGAGGAGGTGAATACATGTCAAATGAGTTCAGTAGTTTTCTAAAAAATCATGGAATTCAGCATCAGTTTTCATGCAGGTACACACCACAACAGAATGGCATTGTTGAATGCAAAAATAGACATATTGCAGAAATAGCAAGAGCCTTGATGGCTGAATAGAATATGCCTCATTGTTATTGGGCAGAAGCTATGCATACTGCTATATATATCATGAACAGAACTCCGACTGCTGCTATACATCAAGTTACACCTGAAGAGAAGTTTACAGGTAAAAAGCCAAACTTATCACATCTGAAAGTTTTTGGCTGTATTGCATATGTATATGTTCTAGATGAGTTGAGGACGAAGCTTGATCCGAAAGCAAAAAAATGTGTCTTCATTGGATACTCCCTTGAGCAAAAAGGGTACAAATGTTATAACCCACTCACACGACATGTGAAGGTGAGAAGAGATATGGTATTTGATGAAATGTCAAGCTTCTATGCAGATGCCAAAGAAGGACTGAATCTTGAACCAAATGACAAAGAAAATGCTGAAAAATCAAGTGCAGAATTGCAAGTTTTGAGTGGATCGGATGCATCACCAAGCAATAGTTCCAACTCAAATCCATGGAGTGGAAGATTGCATGGAAATTTTAGTCCAACAAATTCATCAAATACATCCAAGAAAGGTAAAGAAAAGCTTTCTGCAAGTCATAAAACATGTGCAAGTTTTGAAGACGCTTCAGTTCCTTGACTACTGCCAATACCCCCCCCCTCTCTCGCGTCTGTCGTCTCTGACAGACCCTTGTCTAGCCATGCGTTGGACGTAATATTGAACCACATCGGAGGTGAGGTGGTGTTCTTCTAATCGCAGCCCCCTTGCTAGGTTTGTTAGCAATGCATCCCAATTCACTGGTCTTGGGACATCTGGATGTGGCACCCGCAATTGTTCTGAATGGATGGTTCTTTCCACAGCGAATAATTGGAGGAGATGTGAGGGCCTGGGTACAAATATTTCTGAGTGATATTCCCAGAATCCTGTTACGAACATCTCCTTGAATGTCTGTTTAAAGCAAGCTGGGAGGTACTTGATTCTGGCGTGCCAAGCATATATTACCTCTATTGATGGGGTGGTGCTCATGTCGTATACCAGATCTTCGTTGCCTGTAAGGAAGCCAACTCCTGAGAAGTGGGGGTCTTTAATGTTCTTGAATGTCCTGAATGTGATCAGCATTAATTCAAAGATTTTCATGCACATTTGGGCCATCACATCGGGGGTATTCCGTAGTCGAATGCTCTAGTGACGGATGGTAGAAATCATATAATTCACAGTGGGAGGTCCTTGTGGAGGTGCTAGATAAACATAGTTTAACCACTTTGCACAGCCTTTGATGTTCTTGACAGCAATGGTAAACTCGGGCCAGGTGCGTCTACGGGAGACTGGAACATAACAGGGATTGTATTTAATAAAGAGTGGTGGCTGCCCTTGGTTGAGTGCATGGTAATTGAACTCCCCCTCTCATCTTCTTTGATGGAGGACCCGCCGTTGACAGTCGTCTTTGGAATTCTTGAGTCCTGGACCATACTAGTGCTCTTTGAATGGGCACGTCATACGCTAAGCACCTGTAAATTATTCTTATGAGAGCACAACATCCATGAAGTACATTTTTCTGTTTCTTATTCCATTGTTGATGGGCTAGGTGTATTTGATCGATGACCCAGTGTTGTATATTGATGGTGAGATTCTCTGTCTCAGCTAGGTACAAGCTAAACCATATCTTTTTTGGTGGCATAGTGAAGCGTTCTTGGGCGGGAAAAGCAAAATGCTGCATGATCGTTCGTAGGTGGAGAGCAATGGTAGGTGTCATTGCTACCATGTCTTTCAATTTATTGAGATCCTTATGCTTCATCCTGCCTGGAACCAACGTTTCTTTCTCAGTGGGAATATGCATACCTTGCATGTTCAATGCTGCCCGTACCAAATTGAGGGTCAGTTTGAATCTCTTGAGTTCGTGGCCTGGCAATAGTGAGGGTAGCACAAAAGTACTATCGCCTCCCTTGGCCCTGCTAGGAGTGATGGTACTGATAAAATAGGAGCAGCGTAGGAAATCTGGCTTAGGCAAATGTGCCCTGGAATAGCTATCCAAGCCTGCTTTGGTCCATACCGATCGCATCACTTCTGCATTCTGAGAGTTCTCAAATTCGCGAGTGAAGAAATGGTAGCGTCCCCATTTGCCATTGAACTCCATTTCTGCTTCCCAGAAGTAGGTGCCATCACCCAATGGCCCTCTGACATCACTAAACCAATGAGCGTGTTTCCCCACTTGGGAAGTGTGTCCCTGAGGAGGGTCCTGAATAGGGAGCACATGCAGCACTTGAAGTTCTTGAGGCCTCTCAGTGAGTTGGGGTTCAAGGAGGAGGGTTTCAATGTCGACAATCTGTGCGCTAGACCCTGCCTGGGAACTGGTACCTCCTGCTTCTGCCATTGTTATTGCTTGCTTGCTGGTGCTATGAGAATATAGAATCATGCGTTAATATTGTAATGGACAAGATAGAACACTTTTTGTCCCCGTTACATGATGCTTAGACTACGGCTAAGTTCTTATTCAAGAATGTGTTCACGAGATATGGGCTACCAATAGAGCTAGTTAGCGATAGAGGCACACACTTCTTGAATGAGGTCATTGAAAATCTTCTCCAAGAATTCTTGATGATACATAAGAAGTCTGCCCCTTATCACCCACAAGCTAACGGACAAGCCGAGAGCACCAATAAGATCCTCTGTAACGTATTGACAAAACTGGTAAATAATAAACGCTCTGATTGGGATAAACAACTTCATCATGTTGTTTGGGCTTCTCGAGTTGCCTATAAAACGGTACTGAATGCCACCCCATTTCAGATGGTCTTCGGGTAGAATGTTGTTCTACCATTAGACTTCCTCATCCCAGCCTTAAAGGTAGCACAAGAGCATGAGTGGAATGGACATGAGTTGTCCTCCAGGATCTTTGATCTAGAACGCTTAGATGAGACGAGGCTACGAGCGGCAGCAGGCATCTACGCTGCAAAGAAAAGGCAAAAGGCATACTTCGATGCACACATTAAGGATAAGGGACTGAAAGAGGGAGATCTAGTGTTGGTTTACACACTAAAACAACATGGCCGTAAGTTGGAAAAACGAGGGTATGGACCCATGATCATTAACAAAATTTCCACTAGCGGCGCGGTTCAATTGGCTACTTTAGAAGGTGATATCTTGCCAAACTATATTAGTGGTTGTAGAGTCAAGCTATATCAAGAACCTCTTACTGAGGATATGCTTACGAGACTCAACACTGCTAAGAAGCGAAAAGAAGAGGATTTAAGGGTGAGGGAAGAAGCACAAGCAGAGGCTAGAGAGCGCATAAGGCGAAATAAGTTAAGGCGACTAGGTCTAGATGTCAACTCAAAAGCTCCAAAATATCACATGGATATGTGCCAAAAATCAGGCATTGCGACTTCTCAAGTCATTGACCGACGTCCATTCGTGACCATAGAGATAGGACAAGGAAAGGGTGCAAGGACTATGAAAGCATTGATTGACTCAGGGGCAGCAAGTAGTGCAGTTAGACTTTCCTACTGCCAAGACTTGCAGTTGAACATCAATCCCATAGAAGCTTATCTCATAGGATTGGGAGGTGTGGAAACCCCTTGTTTGGGAGAGGTGAAACTTCCCATCTACCTTCAAGATGTTCCAATGAAAGTCAAAGTGCTAGTGTGTCAAGATGAGAACCTTACAGAACCACTTGTCTTAGGACAAGATTGGATTTATGACAATGCAGTCAACTTGAACCTAAGAAGTCAACTTCTTCAAGTTTGGGTCCAGGGACAATGCTTTACATTAGAACTAGAAAATGGCATGCTCACAAATCCAGATGTCACATCTTGTAGTTCTCCTAAGACTAATCTTAGCAAAAGAGATGTTGTATGTGTCAAAAGCTCTATGTCGCAGGAGAACTCAATCATGGAAGAACAGGCTCAAAGACAAGCGGACTCCTCCTCTGGGGCAAGGACTAATGCCGCCACTACAACTCAACCAACAAAGCAAGCACAATCGAACAGAACAACTGCTATATCAAATAGACAGCGAGATTTCCAAAGGAAATTAGTACCGAGCATGAAGCAGATCTGGGTACGAAAAGGAGAGCAACCATCGGCCTTGACCCCACAATTCCCCTCTAGGGACTCCCACCAGGCCAGAAGACGAATGCAGAAGCTACGACAAACTCAACTACAAGATATTCGACAAGTTTGGGTGCCTAAGAAATTCGCTGCGACTCAACAAGGGCGATTACAGATGTGGGTACCTAAGAAGCTCTTACATCCACAACAACCTATGTTCTCCCACATGCAAAAGGTCTCAACAAAGAAGCAAAAAAGAGAAAAGGGTAAGAACCACGTATAGAGACCAAAAAAAGATCAAATCAGCTCTTCAACAATAGTAGGAAGATGTGCAAAAAGGATATGGGTTCGGAAGCCAAAAGTACAAGTAGCCTCCACCGAACCAAAGTGCCAACCACACTGGATACCACAGTTCAGAAAGCATCCAAAGAGGAAGACGCCTGAAGTAATCTCTACAGTGCCAAATGTTGTTCTAAAATGGACCCCAATAAGGAGGATTACATCATTTCGAGATCCCATGGATACCTCCACCAAAGCCGGCATCAACAACGACAAGTAACATCAAAAGCCTCGAAGAGCGACAAACATGTGCTTCTTACACAACCCTGTCTTTTGCACCATTCAGGGCATGCACTTCCAAAGTATGCATTGATATAAGGCCCTATTACATGGCCATGCATAGACACATTTGAGAATCCCAGGCACAAGAGCACATGGACACAGGTCAACTAGTTTTACTGATACTAACGTCTATCTTCTTGTTTTGTGACATTGTGAATGAGTCATGCTTAGTTGAAGGTGGAATTGTTGATTACTAGGCATTTATCAATTTGGATAGAAGTGTGTCTCGGCTAGCAGATGATATTATTGCTGCCTTATCTGGTAGATGGCAAGTACTTGGCATGAACATCGCATCTACAACTATGATTTTCTCTTACCATGGTAGGAATGAAGAGCTTGAAGGTCCGCAACTTGAGTGATGCTTAACTACTTCATGTACGAGAGCATCCAAGGAGATATCTGCAAAGGGTAGTTCTGGAGGAGAAGACTCCTGCTTATGGTGAACTAAAGAGAATATGTGAAACTAAGCTTGGTGTAGTTCTCGAATGTTGTTTGTCAAGGAATATAAAGAAATTCAATTCTCTGTATTTGACAAATGATGCTTTGAAAGGAGGAGACACGATCAGCCACTCAAAAGATCTCATAAGTGGACCATCAACATGGACATTCATCAACAATGTTCCATCCCAAGGGCCGAGTGTACAACACGAAGAGATGAACATCGATCGCCCTTCTCCATGGTAAGTATCTTTACTTTGGAAACTTCATAACCATGATAGCTTAGGAAACCTCTTCGTCGGCATACCCTTGAGCACTTAGCTCAAGAACCCCAATTTTTGCACCATACTTCTTCTGATGCATTTTCCAAGTAAGCATGCATAGGGCTACAATATCAGGCCATGCACAAGGCACATATTTTCCTCAACCCATGCACGAACACACTTACCCATCATCCAGTAGGGGCTACTATGAACATCAACTTTGGAAGATCTAGAGGAACATCAACGGAGACTCACAACGACATAGTCATGCTGGAATCCAACGAAGAAGTACATACCAAGGCACTACAACTTGCAAAGGCTCACAGTGACAGATGAAGAACCGGACAACCAACCCTGCCACATCTGGAAGGTAGATGGCTCTTTTTCCTACCGAACAGACACTACCTCTCAAAGCACTACTTGGAACAACCACTACAACAAGGGTCTGTCAAGGACGACAGACTCAAGAGGGGGGGGAGTGTTGGAACTCAAAGTCAAGCACAAGCATGGAAGCACATCAGAAAGGTAGACACACACAAGAAGAAGGAGCAAGTAGGGAGCTCCAAGAAGTGTATGTCAAATTTTCAGAAGAAATCCCTATAAAAATAGTGATTTTCATCACTAAAAACCATTGTAAATACCATTTTCTATTTTTGTAACTCCATTTTGTTCAAGCCGAGGAGTCCTCGAGCTTGAGGAGTATTAGAAGTATCATCCTACCAATTTTCATAATTTTTAGACTTTGTTTGAGCCCTCAAATAAGCCCTGGAACCTAATTTTTAACTAGGCCGGACACTAGGTTTGGACAGGGCCAAAACTAGTCAAAAAACTATAAAAAGAGCTAGAGAGCTCATTTTTGAGGTTAGCTTGTTAGAGAATAGAGCTTTTGTAAGAGAACTCTTTTGTAATCTAAGCTTTCCATTGTTCCTCTCTTTGATCTTACTTTGTGCGCATGTGTGTGTGTATGTGTGTGCATGTTTGTGTGCTTTCACTCACGTACTTGTGCCGTCATGTGCTCGTGGTCTTCATACCGGTCCTCACGTCTCCGCGGATTGACAAGTAAAGGAGGTGGTGCTTACGCTTGAGCTACATCCACCCATCATAGGTTTCAGTGGCATCTCATCCTTGCATATAGGGTACTGAGTTCTCTGACAGACATCACACCGTTTCACATAAGTATGTGCATCCATGTGAAGGGTCGGCTACCATAATCCTGCAAATAGGATTGCTTTGATCACCCGATCTAGTCCAAAGTGTCCTCCTGCTACACCTTGGTGAGCAGTTTCCAAGATCTTGAGATATTCACTCTCATGGACACATAGTCTCAGGTAACCATCTTTACCACGCTTATATAGATTATCACCAATGAGTGAGTAATCTAGGGCTTCTTCTTCTAGACTTCTTCGTCTGGCCAGTGCCATATCTTGAGGGAATGTTCTCGTCCTAAGGAAGGTTACTAATGGTTCACTCCAATCTGGCACTATGGAAACTTGATACAGAGTGGCATGTTCCACATGTGGTTTAGTGCAACAGATTAGGCATTCTTTACACATCTTATGTACATCAGCTTCCATAGTAGGCCAATGCACTCCGAATCTCCTAAGTGTCTGTAAAGTTCTTTGCTTTGAGTAGTGTTGCTCTAATGCACCTACATGTGCTAATTGCAACCATTTTGTGTATTCGTCCTCTTCCACACAACAAGCCAATATCCCGTGATCGGTCTGTTTGTACATACTTCCTGCCATGATATGGTACTTCTGGGCTTTAACTACCTCTCTATCTTGAGTGTTTATGACTGGGTGATTAGGCCCGTAGGTCAGTACTGGCACTAATGGCTTAGCCCACTAAGGTACAACTTCCAGATTAAACAAGTAAGCATCAGGAAGGTCATCTGATACTCCTTGTGGGGCTTCTCCCGATGTGAGCCTAGAGAGATGGTCTGCTCTCAAGTGAGTCTTCCCTTTCCTCACCACAACTTCAAAGTCATATTCCATTAGTAAGAGAAACCGTCTTACTAATCGGCTTGTATTGCATGGTTTGTTTACCAAGTACAATAATGCCTGATGATCGATAAAAAATTTAAACTTATTTGCAAGCAAATAGTGTCTAAACTTTTTAACTGCATATACCATGCCTAATCCTTCTTGTTCGGTGGTGGTATAGTTTCGTTCAGCTGCATTCAGCTGTCTACTAGCATAGGCAATTGGAAGATCCATATTGCCTTCGCCCGTAGGTTGTGCAAGTACACATCCAATAGCATAATTGGATGCATCCACATGAACATGGAAGGGCTTATTCCAATCCGGTGTGGTCAAGATTGGTGCTGAACACAATCTTCTTTTGAGCTCATTGAAGGAGTTTTCACATTCATCAGTCCACTCAAAGTTGGTCAGAAGTCCGTACAGAGGGTTTGCTATGATGGCATACATGTGTATAAATCATCGGTAATAACCACAATGCCCCATGAAAGCTTGTACTTCCTTGACGTTCCTTGGCCTAGGTAACTCTGCTATGGCTCTCACTTTCTCTTCATCAGTGGATATGCCATTCTTTGACACTATGTGCCCTAGAATCTTGCCTTGCCTGACCATGAAAACACACTTTTCTGGGTTCAAGCAGACTTGATATTCTCTGCATTTGTCAAAGATTTGCCTGAGTTCTGGTATATGTGTGTCTAATGTCGAAATGAGCACATAGGTCATCAACATAGACTTCCAACTTCTTCCTCAAGAACTCTTTAAACACGTGGCACATCAGTCTCTGAAAGGTTGCAAGAGCATTGGTAAGCCCGAATGGCATTACCCGAAAAGCAAATATGCCCCACTCTGTGGCAAAAGCTGTCTTATGTTGATCTTCTGGAGCTATGGCTACTTGATTGTAGCCCGAAAATCCATCAAGGAAGCTATACACTTCCTTGCCTGCTACTCTTTCTAAGAGATGTTCTGTGATAGGAAGCGGATAGTTATCTCGAATTGTGGCTGCATTAACCTTCTTCAAGTTAATGCATACACGTAGCTTTCCATTCTTCTTGGGCACCACTACAATGCGGGATACCCACTCAGTGTGCTCAATTTCATAGATGAATCCAGCTTCTACCAGACGATCTATCTCTTCTTTGATCTTAGCAGCATAATTATCATTGTATGTGTATGGCTTTTGCTTAGAAGGTTTAGCATCTGAGGTCATGGGGATAGTGTGTGAGCATATGTCTGGGTCTACACCTTTCAAATCCTTGTAACTCCAAGCGAATACATCTCTGTATTCTCTTAGCAAGGCTATTAACGCATGCTCTTCTTCCTCTGTTAGGTCATGGCCTATGTACGTGCATCTCTCCTCTCCTTCTTCTAGGGCTACCACTATTTTCTTGGTGGTTTCTTTGGTATCATAGGCTTCTCCTGATTGTGCCTCTCGCTTAGGCATTCTTATCATGAATCTCCTGTCGTTTATCTCATACTTTTTAAAGTTTTCAAGGACCTTAAACAAAGATTCTTCCTCTTCTGGTGTGACTTCTCTCTTCTTTCTTTTCTTTCCTTCATCCTTAGGGGTCACTTGTGTGGCTAACCTTACGTCATTTGTTATCTCTCCGTGTCTCTAGGGTTGAAATTCTACTTCATATAAGTATTCTTCATCTGATGCAAAAGGTGGGTCCATAATGATTGACTCTAGATCGGAGTCGCTGGCATCCTCAAATGCATCAGGGCTAGGTTCACACTCTTCTAAAATTGCATCTCCCATGATTGGCTCTATGGAGAAAACTGAAATGTCATAGCCATCCTCATCATAGTGTGGTGTCCATTGTTCTTCATTGATGGCTACATCCATGGTTGCAAGGATTTCTGCCCAGCCGTGGGGTTCAAATTCTTCATCACGAAATACTACAGGTGCATAGGCTGGGTCTTGAATGGATCTATGTGTTTCTTTTGCACCTATCTCTCTGGCTTTTTCTCTCTTCTCCTCTTCCACTGCCACTTTACACATCCATAAGTGAGTGTCTTCATGCATCCATGAGGATCCTGATCCTATGGAGTGCACTGACTCTGTATCATCTTTAGCTCTATGGATGGGATTCCATTGGATAGGAGGGACATCTCTATGAGAGTAATCCTTGAGATTGACTTTGGTCGTAACACCTAAGTGTTGCAAATACAAGGAATTGGTTCCCCAATCCTGGACCACTTGCAACTGTCACATAAATGGTCTTCCCAAAATCATCTCATAGGCATGGTTCTTGCTAAAATCACAGATAGCAAACGTGTGCTCAAACTCTACACCACATGTAGTGAGAGTTATTCCCTCCAGCAAGCCTAAGGGTCTTTCTATGTGACCATCAGCCATTTGCAATTTCATCCTCGTATGCCTGAGTGCTGGCTTGCCCCACCGCTTCCATAGGGAAGTGGTAGCAATAGCAACTCCTGCACCTGAGTCTAGAATTGCCTTAGTTGTGTACGCCTGATGGGTAATGAAAAGATAGGTGTTTCCTTCTTCACCTTCACTCATATCTCCTATCTTGTCTAGAGGAATTTTTGGCACCGTTCTATGAGAACCTACTTGGGAATGGGTTTTGCTATCTCTGGTACTTGTTTGGCTACATGTTTCCATAGTTTTGGCCTAACTTTGAGTAGCTCTTCTAAAGTGAGGTTGCACTGCACTTTAGTGTTTTTCACTACCTCTGTATTCCTAGGTATGACTGAGTCTTCGTTTCTTACCATGACTGTGGGTGCTCTCATACAAGTTGACTTGGCTTCCCATGGGCTTGTGAAGTGGGGTAATTCATGTAAAGAATTAGACTCAAAGTCTAATCTCTCTTGAGACTGGGTGCTCTCCTGCTCTCCATAAATGGAGGGAATATCTTGTGGGAATTGATCATGTGTGTCATCCACAAGTTCAATGGGAGGAGGGACTTCACTTTCTTTAGCCCATTTGTCTTCTTGAATCTCTCGTAGGAATTCTAGTGTGTACCTATTCATAGAAGAGGAGGTGTCTGGTTCAGTGGAATTGGGCACAAAAGCTTCCTGTGGGGGAAGGCTTATTCTTTTGCTTGCCTCATCTCTTCCTTGATTTTTTTCTTCCTTGGCAGATCTTGCAATTATGCTCTCTAACTTCTCTAGGAGTCCATCCAAGTGCAATTGTGTCTTAGCTGAGCCAGAGTAGTTGAAGAGATGACTGGCTTCAAACATGGTCTGAGCCAATGCGACCATTTTCGCACAAAGCTTGGTTCTTTCTATCTCTAGGTCAGCTCTGTGGTAGCACTTGTCATGCTCCGTCACATTTGGCCCTTCTTGGATTCTGGCCTGATATGCCTTAAGCATCATGTCTATGTCTTCAGGAGTGGGGTCAGCTAACACTGATCCTACTCTAGGGGGTGGTGGGATGGTCTTAGGTAGATGGACAGATGGTGTGTTAGATGGTGATGGAAGTGAGGGTGGTGGTGGTATGTGAGAGTTTGTTTGAGAGGTGAGTTCAACAATTTTGGCTTTTGTTTCTCTTATGCTTTCTTCTAAGTCACTCATCTTTTTAGACAATTGTCTTTTCATTCTCTCTCGGCTATCCCTCCAGGCTCTCGACCGTTTCTTGGCTATGATCTCGGTTTCACTAACCTCTGCACTCTTCTCTTGACCTATTCCTGGGTTCTGTTGCAAAGCTTGGGCCCTAGTGACCACTTGCACTGGTGCAATGGAAGTGACACTTCCTGTTGAGTCCACAATTAACCCAATAATGTTAATTGGAGTTATCTTTGGCATATTATTAGGATTCTTTAGGCAGTCTCGTAAGAGATGCTCCTTTCGACAATCTTGACAAAAGCCTTGAATTATCACTGACTGGGGTTGTGTAGGTGGAGATAAGGGCCAATCACGAATGAGGTGATCTCCCTGACATCTGTAGCATGGTCCTCTAGGGAATGGGGGTCTTACCTGCCTAGGTTGGGGCCTAGAGTTAGGGTTTGTGTACATTACATTTGTGTACTCTGGCTCCCAACTAGGTTCACTTGGTTCTTCACTGTAGTAGGACTCACCATGTTCAGGAGATTGCATGTAGTAAGCCTGGGGACTATCAATATGTGTAGAATCAAAGCTATGGTCACTAGGATCACTTTCTGAAAGCAATGGTGTTATTGGCACTATAGCTCTATTCAAATTCTCTTCTGCAGCTGCATTCTTTACAGGAATCACATTAGCAGGGGTTGGAGGTTGTTGAGCTAACACAGGTTGTGGCCTTTGTTGGTTTTGGTAAGGTTGTTGATAGGGTTGCTGCGGTCTACCATATTGTTGTGGAGGGTACTGGCTCTGGTATCTTCCTTGTTGTGGATAGGGTTGAGGGTAGGTTTGCCTAATCGTTTGCTTATTGTATGGGCAATCTTGCGCAGTGTGATTAGTGTATCTTCATTCTATGGTGCAATATTGGCTACTAGGATTTACTTGAGGTTGAGCCATAATGGGACATACATTCGCCATATGGTCACCTCCACAAGTGTAACATCTTTTCACAGGGGCAAATCTTGGGATTTGTTTGCTCGAGACACCTAATTTCTGAGCTACCTTCTATGCTTATTCCTCAATAGATGTGGATTGTGTGGAAGAGAGGCTAGAAGCACTATCTGAATCTTTGTAGATTTTGGAGAGCTCTAACTCTTCCCCTAGGTTATCCTCAATGTCGATGCACATGCGTACACACTCTTCTATAGTCCTAGGGTCCTTCAAGTACACATATGACCTCAATTTGGTACTTAACAATCCATCCAAGAATAAAGCCACTTGTTTGGCTGGTGTTGGTAACTCAGGAATAGGGCATCTCTCAAGATATTGCCTAAATCTTCTTCCTGCAAGTCTCACGGTCTCTTGAGGGGTCTGCTTGAAGCTATGTATCAATGAGGAAGTATTATGCCTTATGCCACTTTTAGAGAATTCAATGATGAAAGCCTCTAAGAGTTGGTCTATGCTCCTGAATTGTCTCTCATTCAATGGTTGAAACCACGTAAGGGCTGTGTTCCTCAGGGTTAGACCAAAGGCATTATACTGCGTGAATAGGTCTTCAACTTGTTCAGCTCTCAAAACTTGCCTAAACTCAGCCACATGATCATACGGGTCTCCTGTGCCATGGAAGTAGTTCTTCATGGACTTAACCAGCTGTGTAGGTCTCAAGGTTCTTGTGTGTTCCCTAGGCCTTGGCAGAGGGAAATCATCAGCATTCCTTTGGTTCCTTGGGGCTCTAAGTCCCTCAAGTTCCACTCTATTTGTTTCCGTTCTCGTTCTGTCTCTTCCCACTAGGTTGGCAAAGCTTACCTCCGGTCTATCTCTATGTCTGTCTCTTTGAGTTCCATGAGCTTGGGATGTTCCAGCTCCGGTGTGACCAAAGGACACATTCGATCTTGGTTGGGGGAAAATAAATTCACCTTTCCAAGTGTAAGCATGCCTATCATTTTCTGTAACCACAAAGACCCTCTCTGAAGCATGATCCAACGCTTGGACTATCAGGATCTTTGAACTCATATATCATGAGTGTTCCTACCTCATTCGGCTGATCAGATCTATACCTCCAAAAGGCTTCATCAGTCTCTTGGTTCAGGAGTAGATCTATGCTCTTATTGTCTTGGGGAATCCACTCTGGTGTGATAATCCTAGTGAGAACAGATTTGCCTCGGGGGGTTCTAGGTTCTACACCCATGTTTCCTTGCTCCAGGTCACCTAAATCCGCTTCTGAGATCACATTCCCAAATTCATCTGTCCTATCTGGGTGACTGGTGACTACATATATTGTCCCTTCCTTGTCTAGGTATGCTCCGTTTTCAAACTTGATAGCTGGGTGCTCTAGTCCAATGGATTGGTCAGGGTTTTTGATCTGGACCACAGATCTTCCTAGGCCGTCCTCATAGATGCTAGCACCTAATCGGTTGGTCCTGAGGTATTCGAGTTGCGTCTTGTAAGGGCCTTCTACCCTATGTAAATATGGCACTCCAAAACTCCTGTAGGTCTCTCCATACCGTGGGACATCTCAGACTCGCTAGTCTCAGAGCTAGGATAGTACGAATGTTGGCTCAACTGCTGGGCCCAAGACCTAGTAGTATGATTGACACTAGCCTCTGAAGATCTAAGACTTTGTCTATCTCTCCCTAGGGGTCGTCCTGATCTAAGGTTCATATGCCCAATTGAATGATCTCAAATTTTCCCAAGTACACTTTGCGTTGCTGAGTTCTTTTGTATTAGTCACTTGTTCTTTTTTAATTGCCCTTAGGGTGTCACTTCTTGTCCATTTAATCTTCGTCGCAAGGAACACTTGAATTTTATCGTACTTTGAGTGTGGTCGCTCAATTTAAGTTCTTTTCCCTTAGGTTGTTTCGCAATTGTAATCTCCTAGCACTTGCAATTGAGTGATTAGAGTTCTTGGACTTGGTTGTTCTTAACATGTTCCTAATTAATCAAAACCTCTATCCATACTTAGCCTATGCTAGGGATTGATAGAGGGTGTTGAGAATTTCCAACCTTAAGTTTCTTCCCTTGGTTGCCCTTATATGCCCAGGAAGCGTGTTCCCAAGCTCACACTTACTCTTGCTTCAAGTACCCTTTGATGCTCTCAAAGAACCTGAAAAAGTCCACAATTAGCTCAATAATTGAATTCAGTTGACAGACAGATCAATTTCATGCATGTAATTCACAGACCCAATTACCTTTTACCTCTATGGAAAACAATCCCAAGGGAAACTTAGTTTTCCTACCCCAGGATATGGTCACTTCAAATTACCCTATCTAATAATCCTGACATTAATTCTACCGTAACCAGTGGAAGTTTTGGTTGTACTCCCCACGAGCTTTCCAACAAAACAAAAATCACCGCAATCGGATTTCGTATGAGGAAGTTATGTCCGCTCAGGGTTTTGGGGCTAAAACAGGATTTAAAACAGGTTAGCCGCTAGACAGGACTTCTCAAAATGCTCTGGGTATAGGCCTCACAATGCTCTACTAACCCTTAAAAGTTCCCCACAATTTGCCAAAAAATTAGACCACTATTTTTTGCCCTAAAAAATTGGCCAAATTTGCCCTTCAATCGCGTTCGCAAGCTCTGTCAATCACGATTGATAGGTCAATCGCGATCGACGTGTCGATCGCGATTGACAGGTCCATCGTGGCTGTCAGTCGCGATTGATGGGTCCGTCATGGCTGTCAGTCGCGATTGATGGGTCAATCGCGATTGACACGTGGCTCGGATTTTCAGTCGGTCGTTGACTCTATCGATCGCGATTGACGTGTCGATCGCGATTGACAGGTCCGTCGCGAGGGTCTGTCTGTCGTGGTCAGTCGGTCGTTGATTGGGTTGGTCGCGATTGACAGGTCCGTCGGGGCTGTCAGCCGTGATTGACTGGTCGATCGCGATTGATGGCTCGATCGCGATTGACACGTATCACGCGTAGGTTTTGTCAGTCGTGGTCAGTCGGTCGTTGACTCTGTCGGTCGCGATTGACGTGTCGGTCGCGATTGACAGAGCTGTTGGCATGTGTCCGTCGTGGTTTGTCGATCGTGATTGACAAGGCGATCGCGATTGACAGAAAACTGAGGAATTTTAAAATTTCAAGCACACATTTGGGAAGCTCTAGGCACGTAGATCATGATTATGTACTTTGTTTAGCAAAAAGATCATTTTTTCTATCGGTCGCGATTGACAGAGGTCAACGCCACGAGACCTGCACAGTCAAATTTTTACCTGTTGGAGCTGGTGCAGCTGCTGGGGATGCTGATTCCTGCAGAAAATCTCAAAAAACACAAAAAATCACAAGCACACAAATGCTCTCTCGCTCTCTCTCACAAGTGAAATGAGGGGAATGGTATGGGTATGGTGATATGATAAAAAAACTGAAATTTTTCGTGATGATGGAGATGGAGGTGGGAGATGGTGATGGTGATGATGGTGATGAAGATGGTGAAGAAAACAAAAGAAAATAGATGAAAGTGAAGGAAATACCTATAACTCCAACGCCTCAACTCTACGTCTTACCATCACACGCTCGTCCTCAAAGCTCGATCCCCGACAACGGTGCCAAAATTTGGTGTAGCTCAGTGATAAGTAGCACCTCCTTTAATGTCAATCCGGGAAGATGTGAGGATGGTCTGATGACCTCAAGCAAGTGAAGGCACAAGTGCGTGAGTGCGAAGCACACTAACATGCACACACATACACACACACGCGCACACAAGGCAAGACAAAGAGTGAGAAGCAATGGAGTTCTTTAGATTACTTTCAAAATGCTCATACAAGTTCAAATCAATTACAAGCTACCCCCAAAAATGAGCTCTCTAGCTCTATTTATAGTTTTTTACTAGGTTTTGGCCTTGTCTAGACCTAGTGTCCGGCCTAGTTAAAAATTAGGTTCTCTGTCCTATTTGGAGGTTCAAACGGAGTCTAAAAAATGTGAAAACTAATAGTTAGGTACTTCTAAAGCTCCTCAAGCTCAAGGGCTCCTTGGCTTGCACAAAATATAGCTACAAAAATATGAAATGGTATTTACAATGTACCGTTTTTAGTGATGAAAATCACTATTTTTGTAGGGATTTCTTCTAACATTTTGACATACATTTCCTGGAGCTCCCTACTTGCTCCTTCTTCTTGTGTGCCCAACTCTTTGATGCCTGAAAAATTTAAATGGCCTACTTGCCCGATCTTCTTTGACTACTGTGTCTGCTTGTGCTTTCTCTTCGCTCCGACTCCCTTCGTAGGCTTCCTTGTCTTGTGAATCCTTCAGTTCCTTGACTACTGCCAACAATGAGCCTGTTTCATTTGATGAAGCATAAAATTCTAAAAATTGGATGGTTGCTATGCAATCAGAATATGATGCTATCATGAAAAATGATACTTGGTCTTTATGTGACTTGCCTCCTGGCAAGAAGGCCATTGCCACTCCTATGGAGATAGGTTTATGATTGAGTCTTCATGATGTTGGAGATACATTTGATGATGTTCTCTATAAGCAAGCTGTTGGATGCTTGATTTACTTATGCATTACTTGGCTAGATATTCAGTTTGGTATCTCACAGATGAGTAGGTTTATGCATTGCCCAGGTGTCAAGCATTGGCAAGCAGCTAAGCACATCTTTTGCTACTTGAGTGGAACCCGACTACTTGGATTGTTTTATCCCAAGGGGGGATCACTACTGCCAGATTTACATGTTTTTTTTTTTACTTTGATTGGGCTAGTTGCTATGACACTTGTTTGTCCACTAGTCATTTTTTCTTCATGCTTGGTAGCTCATGCATATCTTGGTTATGTAAGAAGCAGCCTACTATGGCCACTTCTAGTCATGAGCCTGAGTATAGAGAAACTTTCATAGCGAGTGTTGAGTGTGTGTGGCTCAGATGCCTTATGGCTGATTTGGGTGTTGGTCAATCTTCTGCCACCACCATCTTCACTAATAGTCAGAGCGCACTGGTAGTTGCAAGGAACCCTGTGTTCCATTCTCCCACTAAGCACATTGTGGTGAACTATCATTATGTTAGGGAGAGGTTCTCTACTAGAGATATCTACCTGGCATATATGCCCACACAAGAGAACATTGTAGACCTTTTCACGAAGGCTCTACCTAGGGATAAGTTTGAAGCTTTCCACAAAGCTTTGGGCTTACTTCATTTTGTGGATTGATTCCACATAGCTTGGCACTTCCTTATACATGAGTGCTAGCTGCTTGTTCATTGCATCACTCCCAGGGGAGATTTGTTGATATATTAAGGTAGTGATGTGTGTGAACACACTAGGACCACTAGGGACACTTTTTTCCCTCTTTAGGAGGTTTCTTCCCCGGTCTTGTATATACTCCTATTGCCCTAATGGGTTACTTATATTTGTACATTCTAGTGTTGTACTCCAAGCTTCTTCTTCTTCCTTGTGTTGTTTGCATGATTCCATAGACATCAAACTCCAACAAATATATTTTTTACCTCTAATGTGGTGACTTCCAAATCTTCAAAGCAATTTTCTTGCCAAGCGTGATTTTGGAGCTCCCTCACTCTCACAATTGAGGTGAATTTTTTCTAAGTCCTTCTTTTATAGATCTTGCTTATAGTCATTATTTTCACTCTAGGTTACAAAATTTTAAATTTTTCTTTTGATTTGATTTTAGCATTATCTCTACTCTCCTTTACAAAAAAAAAAAATTCAATTAGCCAAAAATGTGGATGATCTTACCATTATCATGATTTTCTATAGAAATCATGATTTTGGGTTTCATCTTTGTTTCTGCAATTTGTTTTCAATTCTTTTGGTGCAATACCTTCCATTGAGTCTAACACCACTTCCCCACTCCTTTCTACCTGCAAAACCAAATGAATAGTGATTTTTCATTAAAAAAACAATGTAGAAAAGAAATTTCTTCCAATTTTAATCTTCTTGATTTTTTTGCTCTTAGGATTGGTGGTAAATCACTGATGCTATTTCTTTTTTTCCCCTTAGTTCCCTTGGTTTGTTTTTTATTTTTGTGTTATATATACATACATACACACACACATACACACACACACACACACACACACACACACACACACACATATATATATATATATATATATATATATATATATATATATATATATATATATATATATATATATATATATATATATATATATATATATATATATATATATATATATATATATATATATAAAATTTTCTTTCCCCAAACAAAAAATGAACAATCTATCTAGGGTTTCATGTAAATGAAGCTAAATGATGATAAATAAAGATGGACATCTTGTAATTTGATATTAGAGAACAACATGCAACTCTTTGCTTATCCTCCTAAACAAAATGAATGAAGAAATCTTTCTCGAAGATAAACACACTCACATTTTCATCATTGCACACTTAATAGTTCAAAATGATTTTGTAAGTGTTTACTATCATCAACTTGCAAAAGCCATCAAAGGTCCAAAGCTCTAATGGTTGAAATTGCTTACTTCCCTGGAAACGATGCCAAAAATGTTTGCTGTACTTTGGAGTTGTCTTTCTCGAGCCATTACAGTATAAAGGAAAGAACAACCTTAAACATTTTAAATTGTCAATTTGGGAAGTATTCTAAACCACAACCCCTTCTTCATTAATGGAACACAATATTTGTCAACAAGATCAGTTTCAACAGATATTTCACAACTTTTATGGAAAATTCTGGGTTTTCTTGTAAATAGAGCTAGAAGAAATATTTTTTAATGATTTTTGTGCCTAAAGTGTGCCATTTTTTACAAGGAAGACATTGGTGCATCAAACTTCAATTTAAATACATGTATCCCAAATTCAAGACAATTGCAAAATCTGGCGAAATCACATAGTCAACTTGAATAGCACTTTGCAAGGTTGTGGAGATTCATCATGATGAAATAGACTTAGAATAGTTTGAAATACTCAAAGAAAAATTGACCACCAAGACATATCCATGATAAACACTCAGAAAAGCATCAACAAATCACCATGAAAGCTAAATGATGGGATTTAGAGAAGATCAACAAGAGCTCTCAAGTTCTCAACAACAAAGGGAATGATCTTCAAATTTTTTACCATCAAAGAAATAATGAGATGAAATTCCCACCAACAGAGGATTTAGCCAAAGCCATAGATAAAGTTTTGGGAGATACAACTAGAGCAGATGTGGTTAACCATAGGATACGTGTAATCATCAAAAGCCACAACACTTACAAGACATGAGAACACTTAAGTATTGTACTTCAGAGAAAAAAATGGAGAAATCATACAAGGGATGAGTGTTTCTACAACCCAACATGGATGAAAATTTTGAAAGTTCATACTCATCTATGGAATATTCCGAAGAGTACAATAGTCATTCAAGGATTATTTTGAAAAACATAGTTTGAAGTGTACTTATGATAAGGAACCTAATCTACAAGCATTGGATTTAGGGAATGGGGGATTTGAAATGGATACAACAACCTTCATGTACATAACCAACAATTATATGTCAAACTCAAAACCTCAATTCAAAACAACACAGAAGGTGACTTGTTATAGGTGTGGGGGAGACCATGTTGTGAGAGAATGCACTCAACCACCTCCTTTGAGAGTAGAAGAAGCTTACTGTAAGGATTGTGGAAGAGAAAACTTAATTAAAGATTGCCCAGAAAATCCATAAAAACAAAACATAAACTCTCACATCCCCATGAAATAAGTGGATATTCTAGAGAATATAGAAGATGAGCAAAACCAAGTAACACCCATACAAGTAGTAACAAGAGCACATGCAAGAGTACAGATAATAACCCCAGAAGAGGATAAAAGTGAATTGAAAAGGAATGGTTCATGGAAAGAAAGGAGAGCAAAAAAAAGCCAAATGGGAGAAAAAATTAGAAGAGATAAAAAAAAGACAAAGACCAACATTTAAAGGATAGTGCAAGATCAAGATCTAACACAAAATCAGAACTATAGCCATGTAAAAAAATTATCAAAGCAACATGATACTTTAATGAAGGCATACAAAGCAAGACTAGAGGAAGGACCAAGTATTGTGGACCATGAAAAGTTATACCCCATGCCTGACTTGGAAGGAGAAAGAATGATACTATGTAAGGAAGTGATACCAAAAACCCAACAATTACTTGAGAATGAAAATACAAAAAATCTAATTAAAAACAAAGGAAGTATATAAGAAAAAGTATGGGAGGAGTTATTAAAGACCAAGATACAAGGAAAACATGATACACACAATGAGCAATAAGAGGAACAAAAGAGAAAGCCAAAAGATGAGGAGGACATATTGTTGAAAATGCAAGTGAGATTATGTCATAATTCTAAGACTCTTTGTCAATGGAATTTAAGAGAAATAATTAAGGAAAACCCTCACTTTCAGAGTCTGTTGACAAAATCATTAGAAATATCTAGTATTGATACAAATAGAGAGCCAATCATGCAGATACCCATAGATAAAATTGAGGGATACTATGAAGGAGAAGAGGGAAATACCATACTCTCAGTCCATTCTAGTGAAAAATAAACAAATGCCATTTTAGATAGTGGAGCTAGTGTAGCCATCATGACAAAGAGAACTTTGGGAGAAATGGCGTGCTCAACCACTTCAATCTACTAAAATGAAACTCCTACTTGTAGATGGGCACATAGAAACTCCACTAGGAATATGGGAAAAAGTGAAAATAAAAATATGTGGAATTGAAATTGAACACATCTTTGCAATACTAGAATTTCCACAGCCCACCTCATATGACATCATCGTAGGAGGAACCTTTATAAGGAAAATGCAAGTACTCTAAGATTGGAGAAAAGATTGTCTGTATCTCCAAAACCAAGGAAATATTACAAAAGTCAATTTGAGAAGAGGAAGTTATTACAATATGCCTCCAAGAGAATGTAATAAAGTGCATCATGAACATGGAAGTATGAATGATTCTAATGATAGCAATGATAATGAAGCACCACTTTGGACATTTGTTCTACAACTAGGAAATTGCCCAAAAGATTTCTTTTAAGAAAACAAGACTGCATAAATGAGAGGAAGATAGAAGATACAAGGTGCATACCACAAAAATATAATGATGAAGATTTTGAACCAGATGGATGGATTCAGATAATGTCTACCTTAGATGTAGCTAATGAAAGACATGTGGGAATAAAGTTCCAAAATGAAGAAGGGGACGATCATTTGTACTTGAATGATTAATGAGAACTTGAGAGCTCTTACTGATCTTCTCTAAGTCATGCAATTTAGCTTTCATGGTGATTTTTTGATGATTTTTTGAGCCTTTATCATGGATATGTCTTGGTGATCAAATTTTCTTTGAGTATTTCATACTATTCTAAGTCTATTTCATCATGACAAGTCTCCACAACCTTGCAAAGTGTTATTGAACTTGACTATGTGATTCGACCAAAATCATGATTTTCTCATCTTTGGGGTATAGGTATTGAAATTAAAGTTTGATGTAGCCAATGTATTCCTTATAAAACAATGGCACACTTTATGCAAAAAGATCATTAAAAAAGCTTTCTTCTAGCTCTATTTATAAGAAAACCTAGAACTTTCCATAAAAGTTGTGAAATCTTTGTTGAAATTGATCTTGTTGACAAATCTTGGGTTCCATTAATGAAGAAGGGGTTGTGGTCTTAGAATACTTCTTGGATTGACAATTTAAAATGTTTAAGGTTGTTGTTTCCTTTATACTATAATGGTTGGAGAGGGCAATTCCAAAGTACAACAAATACCTTGGATCTTGCCTTAGGCCATAGAGTGCATTCTTCAATGTATAAACATGATGTGGAAGCTTTTTATGAATAGAACCTAGTGCTTTCTCCATGTATATATCTTCCTTCAAGTATTCATTGAGAAAGGCTTTGTGGTATCCGATTGGAAGAGCTTCCATGCTTTGCCATTGCAGTTAGAAATCCAATGGTGCTCATCTTTGCCATGGGGCTGAATATCTCTTCATATCCCACTTTGAACCTAAAAATAGATCCATTTGATGTCCTCTTAGTTTTATACACCCACTCATTACATATTATGTTCATGTCCTCTTTCTTGGGCACTAAATCCATGTTTGATTCTCCTCAATTGCATCAATATCTTCTTTCATTTCCTCTTTTCATTTGGCATACATGTTTTGATCTTCATAAGAATTGGGATCATTATTTTGAACTATTTTTTTCCTACATGCATAATGAATTTCCATGTAAGAAACATAAGTAAACTTTTTAATTGGATAATTAACCCTGAAAGATACCTTTCTTCACGTGTTAGAGGAATAAGCCTCCTTTGCCTTGGAGACTTGATCTCATTCTTCCATGTGCTTCTTTCTCCATCATGTGTGCATCCTCTTCAATTTCATTACCATCTTCATCCAAATCTATGAATTTTGTTTGTGTTTGTTGATTGAATATGCTTCATAGCTTGATGAACATCCCCCCTTCTATGGTGCTTGAATCATCTTCATTGGTGGAACACCTTGGGCTTCTTAGCTCTATGTCAAATTTTGCTTCATCATCTCCATGCCTTTCTTCTTGATATTCCCATAGAAAATCATATTTCTTATGCTAGGAGAGTAGCTCATCTAAGGCTATATCCTTGGATATCCTCAAGCTCTTTTTATTTGGGATAAAGAACCTATAACCTTCATGATCATTTGAATATCTTAGAAACACACACTTCTCCACATTTGGTGTATCTTGTGCCTCAATTCTCTTATCACATGTACATAACATGTACATCCATACATTTTCAACTTGGAAAGATCAGGTTTCTTACCATAATAAGCTCAATATGGTGTTAAGCTATGGATCACTAAGGTAGGTTCCTTAGAAGGTACACGATTGTATTTGTTGCATCACTCTAAAACATATTAGGTACATTCATCTTCTTAATCATTGCTCTAGCAATCTCTGCAACATATCTATTCTTTCTTTCTACTACCCCATTTTGTTGGGTTGAGTACCTACATATTGTTGAGAGTTCCATGCTCCACCCTTTTGTCCAAGACTACTTTCACTCTCATGCAAGCACATTTATCCCACATGCAAGGAGATTTGCCCTCAACTCCATATAAGGAGGGCCTCACTTCACTCCTCACAAGCTCATTCATTAAAGCCCATTGCTAAGAATGTGCACTCCCTCCTCCTGGAGTCATCATGCTCCTAGAGCAACTCATGTAAGTCTTTTCATATTAATCAAGTTCATTATCTAATTAGTGTGTGATGAATACTAGATTATTTGTTTTCTAAATTTCAACATGGTATCATAGCATAGGTTAACTATTTTTCCTTGAGTTCTTTTTTTTAATCTTCATCATTAGTATGTTTTTATTTGTTAATTCCTCCTTCCCTTCCATGTTTTCTTTAGTGAGAGTGCTTCTAAGCACTATTCCCATTTTTCTTATCATTATCTAATGCTTCATCATTAGTTGATTGGATTTGTACAGTTGAATTTTTTTTTCCTTTCAGAATAAGTGCTTTTCAGCACTACTATATAAAATCAAAGTGCTTATCAGCACTATTCATGGAGGAAAGTTGAAAACTTGTGGGATACTAATGAAACATAATAGCTGCATCAAAGACTCTCAGTGCCCTATGGTCATACACACTGAGAACTCAGAGAGAGAGAGAGAGAGTCTTTGTTCCAGCTACTTTCACATACAAATCTCACCACACACTGAAGAGAAGATTCAAAATGCCACTACAGAGAGGAGGGTACAAGAAGCACAATGAAGTCTTCACGAGATCAAACACAGGTCCACATTTTTTATATATGGCTCTGAAGTTCATTAAAGAAGGCAATCTCTATGGTCGTTAGATGATCAAGAGTAGCTACCAAGACTGAGTGTGCATGCTCTCATCATGCACAATAGAAGAAGAGAGAGACAGCTAGGGCTAGTCCATTTAGAGTGAGTCCTGTTTTTTTTTTGCATGAAGACTAAAAACAATCTTAAGAAATTTCAGAGAATGCACTCGTGGCAGGCCGATTAATACCATCTTTAGTAGCATCTTTTTGTTGAATCAGAAGGAGGATGTGTGCTCCCTGACAAACAGAGAAAAAACTAAACACCTTTGTGCAATAGGCAAGGCCGGTTTGAGACAGAGCTCCATCATATCATGAGGGGGAGAGTAAGTCATGCTATTGTTGCACCTACCTTTGATGGTGACGAGTGAGACAGTGGAGAATTAAGGCATGGAAAAGAAAGTATCACAAGGAATGTGAACCAATTTTGTGTTTGAGAGAGAAAGCAATTGAAGATGAGTCACGAATAACATGTGTGTTTTCTGAATCTAGAACCCAAAAAGGTCGCACAAAGTGTGCTAGAGATAACTCAAAATAGCATGTTTGTCTTCATGGTGGCAAGAGGACAGAAGATTTGTCTTACATTCATCGAAGATTTTATAGTAGGAGGTGATTCACATCACGTGAATGCCATTTCAGCGTTTACTTTGATATGATTGAGAAGATGCATGACATGACATAAGCAATGATGTCACCCTCATTCACTTTAAGTGTCAGAGCTACATGTTAAGATGCATGTTTTGCACAGATCAAGCAATTATTTAATTATGTCAAGGGGACTAGAGATACGGGGACCACATACATTAGATATTACATTATTTTGCACATCTTTCGCTCTCAATTTGTATCAACAAGAGAATGAAGGAGTCACACACGTCATATGCATCATTAACAAATCATGAATTTAGAGGACCACCACATCTACAACATAAAGCTACAAGGACTAAGAGGAGTAAAGGACCAAAGAAGAAGACACCCAAGGATCTCAACAATGGCGCACATGGAAAACTACATCAACAAGGAGGAAAAAGGAGTTTACAAGAAGAATATGCAAATGGATCAAAAGCATCACCTTTCCCATGATGCAAACCCTTGTACATGTCTAGGGATCCGATATGTCACTAGATCACCACAAAACTACTTGGATCCCAAATATCCAAGTGTACATCTTGGGATCCCATATGTCCTAAGATCCTAGGGATGCCATATGTCCCACACACCATGGATCCTGTATTTCCATGGATACAAACCCACATGGATGCCATATGTCCATGAAAACCAAGGGATGCCATATGTCCCACACTTGGATGCCATATGTTCAAGCTATGGCCAAGGATCCCATATGTCCTTAGATCTAAAAACCCAATGGACTAAGTGATCCCATATTTCACTAGTCCCCCACATAAAAAAACAAAAGGGTCATCACATGGAGGGGGGGTGTTGAGAGTTCCATGCTCTACTCTTTTGTCCAAGACTACTTTCATTCTCGTGCAAGCACATTTAGCCCACGTGCAAGGAGGTTTTCCCTTATCTCCATATAAGGAGGACCTCATTTCACTCCCCACAAGCTCATTTACTATAGCCCATTGCCAAGAGTGTGCACTCCCTCCTCATGGAATCACCATGCTCCTAGAGCAACTCATGTAAGTCTTTTCATATTAATCAAGTTCATTATGTTTTCATTTCTTTTGTTCCATCCTCCTTAATCTATTTAGTGTGCAATTAATATTAGATTAGGAGTTTTTTTTCTTTATTTCAATACATGTTACTTGCCTTTTGATGCCTTGATCCCATAAAAAACTAGAAAACTCCTTGGAGAAATATTCTCCCTCTCCATCGAACCTTAGATTCTTGATGGTGTACTTGTCTTCTTCTCTACCATTGACTTAAATACTTGAAATATGTTACGAAACACATTTGATTTTTGTATGATGAAATGAAAACAAGAAATCCTTGTACAATCATCCTTAAAAATGAAAATTACTTATTACCTCCAATGGATTGCTCTTTGGTTGGGCCCCATGCATTTTTATCTATAAACTCCAATGGGTGTTGGATTATATAATCACCACTCTTGAATGAAAGCCTAGCTTGCTTCTCTAATTAATGATATTCATATGCATGCTTCATACCTTGTCCTTGGAATTTGGGTAGCCCTTAAACCAACCTCTTGAATTGCATTTCCTCCATTGTTTGTATGTTGATGTGGCATATCCACTTGTGCCACAAGTCCAAATCCAAAATATACTTGTTGCCATATGTGAAGGAGACATGTTGAGCTGAATGAGGCATGAAGTCCAAACACGAGATGACACAAGGCATTCAACTGAGAAGATAGGTAATATGAAGACTCCAAATGGTAATATGAACTTACCAGTGGAGAGTACTCTATGTGCCTACTATTACCAAGAACCTCATCAGTGTAAGTAAAATTGTTGAGAAAGGATTACGAGTTAGATCCACCAAGAAAAGAGCTTTTGTTGAAGACCCACACCAAGGATTTAAGAAGATATCAAGAGGAGAAAAATTAGGTAGTTTGTTCACCTTTGAACTCCAAGACACTGAGACTATTGCATTGTTCAATTATGGCACTCAAACTCTATTAGAGTTAGAAATTAGACACGAGAGATTAGCTCATATAGGAGAAAGAGCTCTCAAACAAATTAGTAGAGATCAGAGTTTACTTGGTCTACAAAATATATACAAAACAACATATGATTTATAAATGTAGTGCTTAGCAATATAGTAAGTCACACATGCAACCCTTCACCAAGAAAGGATACATAAATGGAGACCTATTGGAGTTGGTCCATGCAGATGTTTGGGGACCAAACAAGGAGCCCTCAATCTATAGATCAAGGTACTATGTGTCATTCATAGAGCCGATGGACTATCTTGTATTTCATGAAGCATAAAGATGAAGTGTTTTCATGTTTCAAAAAGTATTTCGGTCATGTGGAGAACCAAACATGTAAAATCCTAAAGAGATTCAGGTCAAATGGAGGGGAAGAATATTTATCCCATGAATTTGAATCCTATCTCCAAGAGAGAGGGATCAAAAGAGAAATTATTTCCAGATACACTCCTGAGCAAAATGGAGTGGCAGAAAGAAAAATAGGAAAAATTTGGAGGATACAAGATCAATGATCAATGAAAAGAAACTTCCCAACTACTTGAGGGTAGAGATAGTATCAACAACTATATTTTTTATGAATAGACTTCCATCAAAGGCTCTAGATGTATTAAATCCATATGAGGCTTCGAATGGAAGAAGACCTAGTCTTGATCATTGCAGGTTCTTTGGGTGCATAGATATTCACACGTATAACCTTCATAGATTAGAGGTAAATTGGGCCCAAAGGCAGAAATTTATCTTCATTGGTTATAACCTTAATAAAAAAGTTTATAGGTTATACAATCCAAGCAAGAAAGTATTTATTGTAAGTAGATATGTTGTTTGATGAAAACAAGTCATGCTTTGAAGATGATTACAGGAGGATCAAACTAACTTATGACATAGAAGAGGATTTTCCAACTCTAACAAAGAAAAATGAGCATACACTTGAAGCATCAAGTGATTAAGAAGATGATAAAAAGAATTCAAGAAGGGAGTCAACTCTTGGAAATCTAAGGGCAAAGAAAAATTGCCAGAGTTGAAGGATATAATAGAATCCTCTCAACAAATACTCAAAAGGTCAAATAGAGCAAAGAGAAATCCATAAAGGTATGGCTATGATACCTCATTACTTACTAAAAATTCTATATATCTAGCATAGG
The DNA here is from genome assembly GCA_020310875.1 of Ceratopteris richardii. Lineage (NCBI taxonomy): Eukaryota > Viridiplantae > Streptophyta > Polypodiopsida > Polypodiales > Pteridaceae > Ceratopteris > Ceratopteris richardii. Next base: position 13,831,422 of record CM035419.1, read on the forward strand.
ACACAAACTCTAAAGATCCCTCATCAAATGAGGAAGCAAAGAAGAAGCTCCAATGGTTGAATGCCATGAAGGAAGAAATAGATGTTTTACAACAAAATCAAACTTGGGAACTTTCTCTTCACTCTTTCTCTGGATTCTTTCCATGATTTGGCTTTCCATTTAATAGGTTTTCCACTTTCACTAGACTTTGATTCCTTCTCTTGATTTCCTTGTTTAGATTGTTGCAATGCTTGTGCTCTAGTGATTGCATGAACGTGTAATAATGTGTGTGGAGTTCCACTTGAGCTCTATACTATGGCTATCACATTGATTTGAGTAATCTTTGAGGCATTAGTGGGCTCTTCCGACACTCTTGCATAGTATGTTCTTTACCACAATAAGAAACAAATCCTTGAATTATAAGATAGTGTGGTTGACTTGTAGGCAGGGGATGTGGACATTCACGTGTGGAGTGGTCCCCTTGGCATCTATAGCACTATCCTCTAGGGCCCTATGGTCTCATCTATCTCATCTGGGATCTTGGGTTGGGATTGGCATGTTGAAAATGTGAAATATGCAAGCCTTAGGTGGATAAAGGGGTCAAAAGACCTTAATGTGGACAAAAGTCACGAGTCAAATCACTTAGGACACTTTCAAGATTGGGCAAGTCAGTCAAGGCAGTCCTTAAGTGTGGAAAAGTCAAGAGAGGCATCCAAAAGCTATAAAAGGAGGTGAAGAGACACCAAATGCATGAAAGTCTTGTAGGTCATTGAAGACCAAGAGACATATACTCAAGAAGGCGAGAGTCATCCAAGGCTCAAGGAGCTAAAACAAAGCTGTCCAAGCTAGGAAAAATAGAGGAGGTTTTATATGCATAGAGGAGGAGTAAGGAGGAGCTTTCGTGCCCGCACCCCATCTAGTCTCTTATAGGTATATACATAGTCTGCTTATAATAATTGTAACGCTTTGTGTACATATCCAATTCAAGAGATTTAAAGTGTGTTCTAAAGATTATATATGTGACTTAATTTATCTAAGAGGGCTTCTTGAAATCAGTTTTATCTACAGAGAAATTGATGTATCTTTGTAACCCTATTTTTTGCATATCCTACATCTTTGCTAGTCTATCTTGTACACAGTTATTGGCTAAACTAAACAGATCCATTTGCTGTGTTCTATAGGTTGTTGGAAAGCTTATGAACCACACTAAGTGCGTCTAAATGTGTAAGTGATTTGGATGAATTTAACATAGGGAATCAGAGTTTTGATGTAGGGTAACATAAAAGGTGTATGAAGGGACCTAGGTATTGGGTTCATTTCACTTCTAGTGTGCAAATCTAAGGGATTAAATTCCATTAGTTGGTATAAGAGCTGGAAACATCCTTTGAAGACTCCAAGAGAAGGACACAAAAGCTTGGACATCAAGGCTAAGAGATACATTTTAGTGTAACCCTAATTTCTCATTCATTATGGTAGATCTATGTCAAAAAGTGGAGTTTCTTGATAAAGACAACTATCAACCATGGAGGTTCAGAGCCATGAACTACCTCATGAGCAAAGGTTTATGGCTTATTGTGTGTGGAGATGAAGGTAAGCCCAATGTGGATCTCGAAGATCCAAAGGTCACCAATCAAGAATTGAAGATGTTGAAGGATTGGGAGGAAATGAATAGGAGAGCTATCTTCTACATATCATAGGTAATCACTAACACTATGATTGGTCATTTATCAGAGTTCGATCATGCTAGAAATTTTTCGGAGGCCTTAGAGAAGATATACAACACTTCCACAAGAAGCAGAAAGATGTAGCTTAAGAATGAACTCCATTATTTTAAGAAGGCTAGTGGTCAATCTATTGTTGTCTACACCTTGAGGGTGAAGGAGTTGAGGGAGCAATTGGCATCCATTGGCTACAAAGTAGAGGAAGACCTTGTGCGGATTACTCTCAATGGACTAAGAGGGGAAGACAAGTGGAGACCCCTCATTACTACCATCTTGTATAGAGATCCTCTACCAACTCTTGAGGAGTTGATCCCACACCGATTGGCAGAAGAGGTTACCATAGGAGACGCATCCAAGAAGGATGATCACTCACACATCCTATATGCTAGAAAAGGCAAAGGCAAGAGTGGCAAGAAGGGAAAAGGACAAAAAGCAAGTGGACATAGTCCAAGGAAGAAGATTCAGATTCAGAAGGAGATAGCAAGGCATCATCTTCAAGGAAGGGCATGAATATCAAAGGGAAGAACAACCCTCATCAAGGTAAAACTTGTTTTATATGTGGTAAGCAAAATCATATTTCTTCAAATTGCTGGTTCAAGAATGAAAAAGGCAAGAAGAAGAAGGAGCAAGGGTACTATGTTAACAACTCGAAGAAGGCTGATGAGAAGGAGACCCTTGTAGCCATGAGACATGGCTACACTAGTGATCCCAAAGATACAAAGTGGTACATAGACTCTGGATGCTCTAATGACATATATCATGTATGGAGGAATTTTTTGTTCATATGCAGGTCCCAAGCTCAGAAGGTTGTGTGGAGACACAAGATAACATTGAGCATCCCATTACACAGTGGGAGATGTGAAGCTAGGTGAAGGTAAATTTGCCAAGTCTCTTAAAGATGTGCTTCATGTTCCATCTATTTCCAAGAACCTTATCTCTGCAAGGTCATTTCCAAGGGAAGGAAGCAAGGCAGATTGTTCACACTAAATGTTTCTCCTACACACAACAAGGTATGTTATGTGATGATTGGTAACAAAAGGATTGCAAAGATTGATCTTTGGCACAAGAGGTTAGGACATATCAATATTCCCAAGTTAAAAAGCATGTGAAAAGTAGTTTTAGTGCAGGGACTACCAAATCTTGATGACCAAGGTCTACATGAGTTTTGTGATGCTTGTCAACTAGGTAAGAAAACAAGCAAGCCATTTCCAAAGAGTGAGTACAGATCCTCTTAGCTTTGGAGCTTATACACTCAGATGTATGGGGCCCTAGTAGAGAGGCTTCATTGGGATGAGCTAGGTACTTTGTCACTTTCATTGATTACCACTCAAGAAAGGTATGGCTATATGTTATCAAGGAAAAATCAAAAGTTTTTTCATGCTTTCAAACGTTTAGGTCCCTTGTTGAGAAAGAATGTGATGCACACATCAAGACACTAAGGTGAGATGAAGGAGGAGAGTATTTCTCCAAGGAATTCACAAACTACTTGTAGGAAAATGGGTAAAGAGGCACTTTACATGCAGGTACACCCCTCCACAAAATGGTGTTTCAGAGAGGCAGAATAGGCATTTGGTTGAGATAGCTAGATATCTCATAAATGAAGGTAAGTTACCATTCTCTTATTGGGCTGAGGTTGTGAATACATCTTATTACTTGATAAATAGGGTTCCAATAGGTGGTGTGCACAACATGACTCCAAAAAAAGTCTATTATGGCAAGAAACCAACCATGGAGCATCTCAAAGTATTTGGATGTCTATGCTTTGTTCATGTTCCTAGTGAAGTGAGAACAAAGCTAGAGCCCAAGAGTGAGAAATGTGTGTTCATTGGCTACTCAAATGATAAAAAAGGCTACAAGTGCGACAATCCTCTCTCAAAGAATCTATATGTGTCAAGAGATGTTGTGTTTGATGAGTCAAGGACATGGTATGGAGACAAGGGCAAGGCAATGTTGGATAAAGAGGATCAAGAAGAGTATGCAGACTTTGATGTGCAAATTCAACCTCAAAAGTCAATCACAATCAGTGGACCAGAGTCTTCTACATCTAAGGCACACTCATATGATCACTCTTACACTTATGATTATGAAATATCATTCCCTACTTCAAAGTATAGAAGGCTACAAGAGACAAACTATGACACTAGGGAAGCTCAAGAGGAGTCAAAAGAGGAAGAGCTTGAGGGGGTCATTACTCCTAATGTAAAGCTCAATAGACTCAAAAAGTGATGGAGATCATTAATCTCCAAAAGGCAAGCTATACTTGAGTTTATAATACCTCTATGTCAAGCATAGCTCAAAACCTTCACCAATTTTGGAAGTCTTTACCAAATTATGAACAGTTAACTCTTTTGTGAGACCTAGATTCACAAAACTCACTCATTGACTAATAAAATGATTAAATGTTTCTATGAAACTTTGACATAACACTCTCCTAATGTTTGCACCACTACTCCAAATGAAATTTCTTCAAATGAACTTGCAAGACTTTAGATTTTCTTGAATAAGTAAACCTATGTTTGAAACAAGCTTTCTCTCCATGCAACTTTTACATATACAACTTTAAACACTTGATTCTCTCAATCTACAACTTGTTTAATCAAATGCTTTTAGACATAGATGGCTAAACTTCCAACTTAGATTTTGAATCCTCGTTTGTGTAAAGATTTACACTCTACAATAAGATCAGATTAAATCTTTGACCATTGAGATTGCACCTGTTTCAGAAGTCTCTCATCACTTTTACACATATGAATGTTCCTACTCACAATTCTCTCAGCTTGATTACAATTAGACTCTCAAATCTTGACCATAGATGCATCAAATATGGACTTAGACATGTACAAAAGAATTTCTCAATTGATTAAGCACAGAAGGAGAAATTGGAGAAAGATCGAGGTGCAATTCTTAGAAAAAGATTCTATTCTCTTCAAAATACATCTGATGGATAATTCTCACACTTAGACTCACTTATGCATCATCTACTCATCCTCTATTCATCTATACTTCTTCTCTCCTATATGAGACATCCATATACAAGTATATATAGGTGTACATATCAAGATTCATCACTATTACAAAGTTTATATCAGCTATTTACAAGGTTAATATACATGAGTTTGCAAACCATCTCTTTGAACCTTCTCTTCACTTTATGCTTCATCCTTTCTCCTTTTCTTCATTCTTCATTCTTCAATCCTCTTTGTAATCCTCAATTTATGATTATCTTGCTCAAAACATCTCCCCCTCAATCATTGATTGTGATTATCTGTCTCTTCTTTATGCCTGCCATCTCTTTAAACCTCTACAACTTAGGTCCATCCAAGCTCTTTGTTAACATATCTACAACTTGATCTTTTGTAGGAGTATACATAATCTATATCTCTTTGTCAATCACCTTTTCTCACGGGAAGTGATATTGAATCTCAATATGTTTGTTTTTGGCATGAAACATAGGGTTAGCTACCAAATATAAAGAACTCATATTGTCTCGATAAATGATAGGAACACTTTGATTGATGTCAAAACTCTTCATGAGAGTTCTCAACCATATGATCTCCTTTGCAACCTCCACCATACCTTTATACTCTGCTTTTGTAGATGATCAAGCAAGTGTGTGTTGCTTTATAGAACAACAAGAAATCAATTTAACTCCCACATAACACAAATACCCATGTGTTGATCTTCTATCATTAGAGTTACCTGCCGAATCTGCATCACTATATATCTTAATTCTTGTATCTGATGTGAAACCATAGTACAAACCTTCTTTAAGTGTACCCTTAATGTATCATAGCACCCTTTTACCTGCAATCCAATGTCACTTGCTTGGACAATGCATGAATTGAGATAAAACTCCAACTGCATATGATAGATCAAGCCTTGTCAATATAGCATAAATCAAGCTACCCACCAAACTCTTATAAAGCTTCATGTCTTTGAATTCTTCTCCTCCATATCTACTTGATTTGTGGTTCAACTACATTGGGGTTGATGCTATCCTGCAATCTTCTATATTAAACTTGATTAGAAAATTCTTCAAATACCTTTCTTGAGTCACATATACTCCATGTTGAGTATATAGAATCTCCATTCCCAAGAAGTATGTTAAATCTCCCAAGACACTGATCTTCAATTCTTTCTCCATGTGCTTCTTAAGCATTTGTACGCATTTGTCATTTGTACCTGCGAGTATTATGTCATCAACATAAATGCAAACATAAATAAAAACATCTTCACTTGCTTTGACTAGCAAGCTACTATCTAGCTTCGATGCTTGGAAACCAAGTTCCTTCAAGAACTTTACAAGCCTATAATTACATGCCTTTGGAGCTTTCTTCAAGCCTTACAAAGCTCTCTTGATCTTGCACACATAATCTAGATTCTATTGATCTTTGAAACCATTTGGTTGTTCTTCCATGTAGACTTCATCTAAAATGTAACCATTTAAAAATGCATTCTTCACATGTATGTTTCATCATAGTCCACACCATAAGTGTTGGAGTTAGACATCTGTGGAAGCACATGAATAGCAGAAGGAAGAAGAAGAAGCTTCGAGCACAACAAACAATATTGAATGTATTACCACTAGAATGTACAAAGATAAGTAGCCCATTAGGGAAATAGGCGTATATACAAGCCGGGGTAAAAAAACCTCCTAAAGAGGGAAAAAAGTGCCCCGATGGTCCTAGGGTGTTTATACACATCACTGCCTACATATATCAACAAATCCCCCTGGGAGTGATGCGATGAACAAGTAGCTGGCACTCATGTATAAAGAAGTGCCAAGCTATGTGGAGATCACTCCACAAAAGGAAGTAAGCCCAAAGATTTGCGGAAAGCTTCAAACTCCTCCCTAGGTAGAGCCTTCGTGAAAAGGTCTGCAATGTTCTCCAGCATGGGCACATATGCCAAGCTGATCTTGCCAGTAGAGAACCTCTCCCTGACATAATGATAATGCACCTGTGATTAGTGCAAACATGGAGCACAGGGCTCCTCGCAATTGCCAATGTGCTCTGACTGTCAGTGAAGATGGTGGTGGGAGGAGACTGACCAACACCCAAATCATCCATAAGGCGTTTGAGCCAAAAACACTCAACAGTCATTGTGAAAGCTGCCCTACCTATACTCAGCCTCACAACTGGAAGTGGCCACAGTAGGCTGCTTCTTGCTCAACCAAGACATACATGAGCTACCAAGCATGAAGCGAAATCCACTAGTGGACACACGAGTGTCATAACAACCAGCCCAGCCTTAGTCAGAAAAAGCATGCAAATCTGGCAGGAGTGATCCCCCCTTGGGATAAAACAACCCAAGTAGTCAAGTACCACTCAAGTAGCGAAAGATGTTCTTAACCACCTGCCAATGCTCGAGACTTGGGCAATGCATAAACCTGCTCATTTTTGAGACAACAAACTGAATATCTGGCCAAGTAATGCAATCCAATAGCCTGTTGATAGAGGACAACATCAAATGCATCTCCAACATCATGAAGATTCAATCATAAACCTGTCTCCATAGGAGTGGCAATAGGCTTACAGTCTTCAAGGCCAAAACAATGCAATAATGTGTCAATATATTTTGTTGGACACAAAGCCATTCCACCATCAACTTGCATAAATTGAATGCCCAAATAATGATGCAAATGCCCCAAATCAGACACCCCAAATGAGGCATGCAAATCAACCTTAAAATCAGCAATATTCTTCTCAATAGGACCAGTGAGCAGCATGTTGTTGGTATTATACGGGAAGAAGCAAGTACGGGTAGACATGCAGATCTAGCACTGAGGCATCCCATCATTTTTTTCCAGTCTAGACATCATTTTAAAAGTGATTCTCATCACTAACAACCATTGTAAATACCGTTTCATCTTTTTGTAGCTCCATTTTGTGCAAGCCGAGGAGTCCTCGAGCTTGGGGAGCCTTAGAAGTAGTTGCCTGCCAACTTTCATATTTTTTAGATGTCGTTTGAGCCCTAAAGTAAACCCTGGAACCTAATTTTCAACTAGGCCAGACACTAGGTCTGGACAGGGCCAAAGCTAGTCAAAAACTATAAATAGAGCTAGAGAGCTCATTTTTGGGCTAGCTTCTTTTAGTTTTGAGCTTGTATGAGAACTTTTCTGTAATAGAAGTGATTCCATTGTCTTACTCTCTTTGTTCTTACCGTGTGTGCGCGTGTGTGTGTATGTGTGTGCATGTTGATGTGCTTCTCACTCACACATTTGTGCCTTCACTTGCTCGAGGTCTTCATACCATCCTCATGTCTTCCCGGATTGACATTAAAGGAGGTGCTACTCATCACTCAGCTACACCAAATTTTGGCGCCGTTGTCGGGGATTCGAGCTTTGAGGACGAGCGTGTGATGGTAAGATGTAGAGAGGACGCATTGGAATGGTAAGTAGTAGGTAATTGTCTTGTTTTTTCTCCATCACCATCTCCATCTCCACCTCCATCTCCGTCTCCTTCTCCACTTCATATTCCCTCTTCCTTGTCATTCTCCTCATTTGCTTAGTGCGAGTTTGAGAGAGAGCGAGTGTGTAGTGTTTTTTTGTGTGTTTTTGCATGTTTCTTGCAGGTTTCTGCAGCATCAGCATCTCCAGCAAGCTCAGTAGGTACGGAATCTTTCTGTGCAAGCCCCGAGGCATCGAACTCGAGCTATCGCGACACACTGAAAAGTTGACCCAATCACGATTCTGAGTGCACCACGACACAGCGCAGCCTGAGAGCTCCTAGGATCACTAGTTTGATCAGCAAAATTCACCATATCCTGACCTGTCGCGACACTCCCAAGTATTGCGACACTCCCAAGTATCGCGACACTCCCAAGTATCGCGACACACTGACCTATCGTGACACTCCTAAGTATCGCGACACACCGACCTATCGCGACACTTCCACCTATCGCGACACACCGACCTATCGCGACACTCCCAAGTATCGCGACACTCCCAAGTATCGTGACACACTGACTTATCGTGACACTCCCAAGTATCGCGACACACCAACCTATCGCAACACTTCCACCTATCGCGACACTTCCACCTATCGCGACACTTCCACCTATCGCGACACACCGACCTATCGCGACACTTCCACCTATCGCGACACACCGACCTATTGCGACACTTCCACCTATCGCGACACACCGACCTATCGCGACACTTCCACCTATCGCGACACACCGACCTATCACGACACTCCCAAGTATCGCGACACACTGACCTATCGCGACACTCCCAAGTATCACGACACTTCCACCTATCGTGACACTTCCACCTATCCTGACACTTCCACCTATCGCGACACTTCCACCTATCGCGACACACCGACCTATCGCGACACACCGGCTTAACGCATGAAATTTTAGGGTGAATTAATTGATTGAATTGAGGTACTTTTGGGCTTAATTTTGGACACATTGGGATGATATTAGAGCCTTAGACGTGGGTAAAATACCTAAAAACCAGGGAGGAATTTCTTGAACCCTGAGAGCCTGTTTTGACCCCTAAATGCCTGAAGGGTCATAACTTCACCATACGAACTCCGATCGATGAGATTTTGGTCTAGTTGAAAAGCTTGTTGAGAATCCTACGTGGACCTTGACTAGTTTTTGTAAGAATCATACGTGGAGTTTTAGAACATGTATTTTTAAGTTGGCCTTTAGGTGGGACTAGGTGGTCATAAGGTTTTGAGAGTATAGTGAGTTACTCCAAGGGGGGCCTGTAATTGTTGATGTGTGTCTTTCAATCCATTATGGTAAAGGAGCTATATTAACTTGTGAATTGTTGCAGGAACATTGCGTGCACTACAGGCACGGCAAGCTAGCAAGGGTGAGTACCAAGCTTGGGAGAAGGCCTCCTAGGCTGGTGTAGCAGTCTGAGCAACCAGAGGATTGAGGTTGGAAGTTCTCTCAACCCTCCTTTGTCAATTCCTAGCTTAGGCTAGCACGACTTAGATGTGGTGATTAATTAGAGCAACGCTAGGCACGAATCAAGTCCAAGAGAACTAATCAACTAAGTACAAGCATTAAGTAGAGCTTAAGTGCAAAAATTCTAAGGAACAAAAGTGAACTTGAATCGAGCAAATATCAAGTGTGAAAGTCACTTAAGTACTCCTCACGACGTGATTTCAAACAAGAGCTTAACACACTATTCAACTAAAAAGAACAAAGTGATTAGTGCAAAGTAACCTGCAACGAGAGTGTACTTGGGACCAAGGGGGTAGAGAAACCAGGCATATGAACCTTAGGTCAGGCAGACACTTAGGCCGAGACCGACAAAGCCTCAGATCTTCTGAAGCTAGTGTCAATCACACTGCTAGGTCTTGGGCCCAGCAGTTGAGTGATTACCCATACACTCCCCGATCATAAACAAGTGATTCTGAGATGTCCTATAACATGGAGAGACCAGTAGGTAGTTCAGGGGTGGCGTATCTAGAAAAGCCAGAAGGACCTTATAAGACTCAATTGGAATACATCAGGACTAATCGTCTAGGTGCTCCCATTTACGAAGACGGCCTGAGAAGATCTGTGGTCCAGATTAAGAACCCCAATCAACCCCATGGACTAGAACACCTGGTAGTTAAGTTTGAGAATGGAGCATACCTAGATAAAGAAGGGACTATTTATGTAGTCACCACTCTTCCAGATAGAACAAACGAGTTCGGGAATGTGATCGCAGAAACCGCATGGGTGATATAGAGCAAGGGAATTTAGAGAGAGAGCCTAGGACTCCCTGTGGTAAAGCACTCTTGACCAGGATCATGACTCCAGAGTGGATTCCCCAGGATAACAAAAGCATAGATTTGCTTTTGAACCGAGAAACCGATGAGGCTTTTTGGAGATATAAGCCTGCCCTACCTCACGAAGTAGGTGCTCTCACAATCTATGAGTTTAAATACCCTGATAGCCCAGGCAAAGTAACCTACCTAGACAATACATCAGAAAGGATCTTTGTGGTCACTGAGCACGGCAGACATGCCTACACATGGAAAGGTGAGTTTGTTTTTCCCCAACCTCGGTCCAATGTGTCCTACAGCCACCAAGGAGCTGGGACCTCCCAAGCTCATGGAGCTCAAAGGGATAGAAGTAGAGACAAACCTGAGGTAAGCTTTGCCAACCCAATAGGAAGAGAACGAACGCGAGCAGAGACGGATAGAGAATAAACAGAGAGAACTAGGGTTCCAAGGAACCTAAGAAATGTTGATGATATTCCTTTGCAAAGGCGTAGGGAACACACCAGGACTTTGAGACCTATAGAGCTAGTTAAGTCCATGAAGAATTAGTTTGATGGCACTGGAGATCCATACGATCATGTGGCCAAATTTAGACAAGTCTTGAGAGCTAAACAAGTGGAGGACCTATTCACGCAATACAATGCCTTTGGTCTAACCCTTAGGAACACAGCCCTTACGTGGTTTCAACCCCTGAACGAGAGGCAGTTTAGGAGTATAGACCAACTTTTAGAGGCTTTCGTCACTGAATTCTCTAAGAGTGGCATACGACATAATACCTCCTCCTTGATTCATAGCTTTAAGCAAACACCTCAAGAGACGGTCAGATTAGCAGGAAGACGGTTTAGGCAATACCTAGAGAGGTGCCCAATGCCTGAGTTACCCACACCAGCCAAGCAAGTGGCTTTGTTCTTAGATGGATTGTTGAGCACCAAGCTCAGATCATATGTGTATCTGAAGGACCCCAGAACTATAGAAGAGTGCATGCGCATGTGCATAGACATTGAGGACAATCTAGGTGAGGAGTTGGAGCTATAAAAAATCTACAAGGATATGAATAGCTCTAGTAGCATCATGTCTGGTCAATCCACATCCATTGAGGAACTTGTAGAGAAGGTAGCTCAAAAACTAGGTGTCGCTAACAAACGAATTCCAAGATTTGCCCCAGTTAAGCAGTGCTATACTTGTCGAGGTGACCATATGGCAAGTGTATGTCCCATTATAGCTCAACCCCAAGTGAATCCTAGTAGCCAGTACTGCACTATAGAACGGAGATACACAAATCACACAGCACAAGACTGCCCATACAGTAAGCAAGCGGTTAGGCAAACCTACCCTTAGCCCTATCCACAACAGGGAAGATATCAGAACCAATACCCGCCACAACAATACGGAAGACCACAACAACCTTATCAGCCACCTTATCAAGGGAAACAAAGACCTCAACCAGTCCTAACGCAGCAACCCCCTGCTCCAACCAATGTGATCCCAGTGAAATATGCATCTATTGAAGAAAATCGGAACAAAGCCATAGTCCCAGTCACACCGTTGCTATCTGACAGTGATCCAAGTGACCATAGTTTTGACTGCACACATATTGACAGCCCACAGGCTTACTACATGTAGTCACCCGAGCATAATGAGTCATACTATTCTGAGGACCTAAGGATTGCTAGAAGGAATAACTCTCACTACATGTGGTGTTGAGTTCGAGCACACTTTTGCTATATGCGACTTTAGCGAAAACCAAGCCTACGAGATGGTCATATTGAGAGGCCCTAAGGATTGCTAGAAGGAATAACTCTCACTACATGTGGTGTTGAGTTCGAGCACACTTTTGCTATATGCGACTTTAGCGAAAACCAAGCCTACGAGATGATTTTGGGAAGGCCATTTATGCGGTAATTGCAAGTGGTACAGGATTGGGGAACCAATTCCTTGTATTTGCAACATCTAGGTGTTACAACCAAACTCAATCTCAAGGATTACTTGCATAGAGATGTACCGCCTATTCAATGGAATCCCATCCATAGAGCCAAGGATGACACGGAGTCAGTGCAGTCCATAGGATCAGGATCCTCATGGATACATGAAGAAACCCACTTATGGATGTGCGAGGTAGCAGTAGAAGAAGAGAAGAGAGAAAAAGCCCGAGAGGTAGGTGCAAAAGAAACCCATAGATCAATTCAAGACCCAGCCTATGTACCTGTAGTTTTCCCTGACGAAGAATTTGAACCTCATGGTTGGGCTGAAATTTTAGCAACAATGGATGTAGCCATCAATGAAGAACAATGGACACCCCACTATGACGAGGATGGCTATGACATTTCAGTCTTCTCCATAGAGCTAATCATGGGAGACTCAATTTTAGAAGAATGCGAACCTAGCCTTGATGCATTTGAGGATGCAAGTGACTCTGATCTAGAATCAATCATTATGGACCCACAATTTGCATCAGATGAAGAATACTTCTATGAAGTAGATGTTCATCCTCAGAGACACGAAGAGCTTACCAATGATGTGAGATTAACCACACAAGTGGCCACCAAGAGTGAAAGCAAGAAGAGGAAAAAGAAAGAAGTCACACTAGAAGAGGAAGAATCCTTGTTTGAGGTCCCTGTATGAGATAGACGATAGGAGAGTCATGATAAGAATGCCTAAACGTGAAGCACAATCAGGAGAGGCCTATGATAGCAAGGAAACTACCAAGAAAATAGTTGTAGCCATAGAAGAGGGAGAAGAAAGATGCACCTACATAGGGCATGACCTGACGGGAGAAGAAGAGCAAGAGTTGATAACCCTGCTAAGAGAATACAGAGATGTATTCGCTTGGAGTTATAAGGACTTGAAAGGGGTCGACCCAGACATATGCTCACACACGATTCCCATGACCACAGATGCGAGACCCTCTAAACAAAAGCCATACACATACAATGACAACTATGCTGCCAAGATCAAAGAGGAGATAGATCGCTTGGTTGAAGCTGGATTTATCTATGAAATTGAGCACACTGAATGGCTATCCCCCATTGTAGTGGTGCCCAAAAAGAATGGCAAATTACGTGTATGCATTAACTTGAAGAAGGTTAACGCAGCCACTATCAGGGATAGTTATCCGCTTCCTATCACTGAGCATCTATTAGAAAGGGTGGCAAGCAAGGAAGTGTACAGCTTCTTAGATGGGTTCTCTGGCTACAATCAAGTAGCCATTGCACCAGAAGATCAGCATAAGACGGCTTTTGCCACAGAGTGGGGCATATTTGCTTTTCGGGTAATGCCATTCGGGCTTACCAATGCACGTGCAACCTTCCAGAGGCTGATGTGCCATGTGTTTAAAGAATTCTTGAGGAAAAATTTGGAAGTCTATGTTGATGATCTTTGCGCTCATTCCAACATTAGACAGACCCATATACCTGAGCTCAGACAAATCTTTGACAAATGTAGAGAATATCAAGTCTGTCTGAACCCAAAAAAGTGTGTTTTCATGGTCAGGCAAGGCAAGATCCTAGGGCACATAGTGTCAAAGAATGGCATATCAACGGATGAGGAGAAAGTGAGAGCCATTGGAGAACTACCTAGGCCAAGGAATGTCAAGGAGGTAGAAGCCTTCATGGGGCATTGTGGTTACTACTGCCGGTTCATTCACATGTATGCCGTCATTGCAAAGCCTCTGTATGCTCTTCTAACTAACTTTCAATGGACTGATGAATGTGAGAATTCCTTCAATGAGCTTAAATGAAGATTATGTTCAGCACCAATCTTGACCACACCAGATTGGAACGAGCCATTCCATGTTCATGTGGATGCCTCCAAATATGCTATTGGATGTGTACTTGCACAACCTACTGGTGAAGGTAATATGGATCTTCCAATTTCCTATGCTAGTAGACAATTGAATGCAGCTGAACAAAACTATACGACCACTGAGCGAGAAGGATTAGGCATGGTGTTGCAGAGCTAAAGAGCGCACAAAGCAGAGAAAAAAAGACGGGCCCCAAATTTTTCCGATTTGGACCACATATTGTTGTATCATATTCATCCTTGTAATATATTTTTCCATGTAAATGCATTAGAGGAGTCCTCTAGATGCATCCCCACAGAAAAGTAGAGAATACCCATGTACAATAGTAGGAAATTAGTCTCTTAGTGAATAAAGTGCCGGTCTCTTGTGTGAAAGGACCATTTTTAGGGCACTAGTATATAAGTCAAATGTGACTCTTTGTAAAGAACTTTTTGCCATTGTGAGAATAGAGAGCACAGAAATTCGAATTTGTGTCTTCTTCCCTCTTCATCTTCTTCTTCGCGAGCTTGTATGCATGTGTATTGTTTGGAAAGAGTGCTTGTGAGTGTTGTCTATCCTTGAGAGTGTTTCTTTGCTGTAGGAAAGGTGTGTGCGAGGCGTAGGAAGTGCTGAAGTGTAGGAAAGTATTCCCGCGACTCATTATTTCTCTCATAACTTGAAGTAGGAGCGTCGGAAGTGAGTGAAACCACTGCCATTGGATGCGTCTTCTCGAGAGCTTCGAAACGCATATGCTATTTGCTATGTTTGGAGTTTGGAGCTGGGAGAAAAGTCCAAAATACTGACGGCTGCTGCACCAAGTATCGTTTCGCCTTGACCAACAGTGGGAGCTTGTTTGGATAAGTATTTGCCTCATTTTCATTCTTGAGTAATTCATTTGCATTGACCATTACGCGATTGCATGTCTTCATACTCTCGGCTAGGTTTGTATACTCTTTGGATTGATAATTAAAAGCGTGTATCCCCACTATATGCACTTGTGAGGGGATTGAGGTATAGTCTCTTTCTCCGCAAGTCCCTAAGTTGAAGCTTAGGTCAACACACTTTTTGGCGCCGTTGCCGGGGAGTGACGAATCAAACCGAGGCATTCGTGTGATGGTAAGTAGCTTTTTTCATTGAAGAACGTGGAGGAGCGGAAATCTTCTCTTCTTTGGTAAGTCATTTTCAGCCGCACTTGCTACTTCTCATTCTTGGAGTGTGTGTAGTGAGTTGATAGATTAGGGAAGAGAGTAGAAGGAGTAGAGTAGGAGTGAGTAGAGAGTGGACTAAATCATTAGAGTAGGTTTTAGTTTTGTTCAAAAAATTTTCCTTTCTGTAAGCTAGAAACTTCCAAGTATAAAAGCCAAAAAAATTTCATTTCTCAAATCACTTGTGTGAACAAGTATCGAGAGTTCCTGTGTCGGGTATCGTGTGAGCTTGCAGAGATCGTGGCAAGGAAAACAAGCAGTAGGGAAGAGTAGAGAGCAAGGGAGTTTGACCAAGAGATCCTGAGTGCTACCAAGGTAAACTAAACCACTTTTTGATCAAAACTTCTCAGCATTTCAACCTAGGAAAGAAAAAAACGATCTGCGCTGAGTATCGTTGGGGCTTTCAGGGGGCTAAAAGTTGTATGTTGATTGATTCAGTGAGCGAGGGTAAGAGAGAAGAGCTAGGTGAGCAAGGGGGAAAAATCAAGATCTCAAAAACATCTGCAAAAATTTGAAATAGGGTCAAGTATCGTTTTTGCTCCCGCGGTCGAGTATCGCGATACTTGTCAAGTATCGTGGAACTCCTGTGGTCGAGTATCGCGATATTTCCCTAATATCGGTATCGTCTCGATCAGAGATCGTTTGAGCCCAAAGATCGTGTATCGTTGGCTCAAGTATCGTTTTCTAGAGATCGCGATACTTGCCAAAGATCGTCGATCGTTGGGGTTAAAGATCGGTATCGTTTCGGTCAGATATCGTTTTGGCCAAGTATCGGATATCGTTTTCTAGAGATCGCGATACTTGCCAAAGATCGTCGATCGTTTGGTCGAGTATCGTGTATCAAGTATCGTCTGCGTCAAATATCGTGTATCGTGGCCTGAAGATCGCGATACTTGTGAAGTATCGTGTATCGTTTGACCAAGTATCGTATTGACAAAGATCGTGTATCGTGTGGTCCAAGTATCGTGTATCGCGTCTCAGAGATCGCGATACTTACCAGCGATCGCGTATCGTTTGAAACAAATATCGTCGATCGTGTATCGTGTTGACCAAAGATCGTTGAGTCCAGAGATCGTTTTGCCAAAGATCGTTTGGGAAAGTATCGTGTATCGTTTTCTCCCGAAGATCAAGTATCGTCGGCGATCAACTATCGTGTATCGTTTGGACTCAGATATCGTGTATCGTGTCCATCAAGTATCATCTGGACAAAGATCGTTTGCAAGCGATCGTTTCCTCAGAGATCGTGAGAGTCAAGTATCGTGACTTGAAATTTTCCTTTAGTCATTTTCCAGCCTAATTCTTTCCTAGACTTCTAAGCCATAACTTAGAATTCTAGAGGTTAGAGGAGGACAAGATTTGATCAGAGCTCTTAAGTGAATGAACCTGAGATCCGGAAGAACCCTAGGAAGCCGAAGAAGTGTAATTTCTTCTGTAGGGAGTGTAGCTGAACCAAGTAGCCGTTCACACTATTCTGAGACCTCCAGTGAGTCAGAAGGAGAAATCCCCATGGCTTCCGAGGATATGCAAAACACTGTACCCATGACTGGCCAGATGTCCATCATTGAGGGAGAATACAGAACTTCCTTAGAGTATGTGAACACCAACCACAATGAGATCCCTATCTACTTGGATGGTCTAAACAGATCAGTGGCCAGACTGAGGAAGGCTTCAGAGGCCTACATAGTGCCAAGACCAGCAGTTAAGTACATAGGAGGACTGTACATGGACAAACAAGACATTCAGTACGTGGTCACAGAACACCCGGAAATCATTAATGAACGTGGTGAGGAAAATAATGCTTCGAGCTTAAATGGATGTGGAAACGAAGAACAAGTAACTACTCCTAGAGGGAGATCAACAATTACTAAACTTTGGAGAGGAGACCTAGTTCCCCAGGATGATACTCTGATAGATGTGTATTTGATCAACGGAATGGAGCACCTGCTCAGAGCCCATTCCTCTATATGGGAAGCTGCTCCTAATCCAGTTACCATCTATGAGTTACAAGATCCTGAGTTCCCCACCATCATCACCTATTTGGATAAAAATCACAGAAGATATTGGCCAATAACAGAATTAGAGAGAGCTGAGTTGAAATATCAGAACATCCCAGTGTTCCCCCCAAGGGACCAAGCCACTACGTCACGGAATCCACATGGAACTTCTCAAAATGATTCAATTCAACAATCGGGACAAACACAACAAACTCAACAAACCCAGATCCCCATCAGACCACATGTACAATTCGCAATGCCTGCCACTAATCCTAACTACCGGCCACAACCAGCCATTGACCCAAGACATGGAGTTCATGCTCCAGTCAGACCGCAGGTAGTACGAGGACCTGGCATACCAATAGGAAGACCAAATTACCCTGTAATGCCTAGACAACCTGAAGCAGGAAGGAGACTAAGGCCGATTCAAGTGGCCAAGTGCATGAGAAATCATTATGATGGCTCTAGTGAACCCTATAATCACATAGCAGAATTTAAACAAGTAGTTAGAGCCGAGCAGGTAGATGACTTCATGATTCAATATGAGTCCTTTGGCCTTACCTTGTCTGACACAGCTTTGGCCTGGTTTCAGCCATTGGATCCAAATACCTTTCAGAACATGGATCAGGTATATCAAGAAATGATTGAAGAATTTACCAAATCTGGAATTAAAAACAATTCTTCGTCATTAATCCACAGCTTCAAACAAGTCCCTACCGAGTCAGTAAGATTGGCAGCCAGGAGATTCAAGCAGTATGTGGATAGATGTCCCGTAGAAGAGAGACCAACGCAAAACAAAATGGTATCATTGTTCTTAGAAGGACTGTTGAACGGAACTTTGAGGTCACTAGTGTATGTAAAGAGAGTTCAAACTTTGCAAGAGTGTATGAAGGAATGTATAGACCTGGAAGATAACCTTGCAGAAGACTTGAAAATACCCCAAGGTAGTGTGAAAAGCGAAGAGTCAACCAGTAGCACATCAAACCCCAAAAACAACGTAGAGGAAATTGCCAACTTGTTAGCAAAAAAACTGAATGTTCAAGGACAGAGGAATTATCCCACCAATCCTATGAGAATGCCTATGCTTAGAAGATGTATGCAGTGCGGAGGAGATCATCCTTCTCATTTGTGTACTAGGGGAGTAGTCCCACCACCTGCCTATGCTCCTCATAGACCCTCTGTCCCCGGACCACTACAATATTGCAATATAGAGCAGAGATACACAAACCATAGCACCGAGAACTGCCCTTACAATAGGCAAACCAGACCCACCCAGCATTATGTGAGACCATATGGATATCCGCAGAACCAGCAGGGAGGAGAAGCCTTTAGATATCCCTCATATCAGCCGCAGGCACCAATACCACGACCATACGCATATCAGGGATATACGCAACCCCAACCAGTGCTAGGACAACAACCGCCCCACCCTCAGAACGTTGTCCCAGTTAAGATAGCGCAACCAGAGGAAAACCTAGAAAGAGCAATAGTACCAGCCACACCTTTGACTAGTAGTGAACCATATGACTCATTTTACGAACCTAGTCAGGGAACATACCCTGGTTATGAGAGCTCAATAACAGAATATGGGCAACAGTATGACCCATATGCTTATGGCATGGAAATATCAGACAGCTCATACGGACACGAGCAGGATTATGTGCCCTTAATGTACACAGCTCCTAGAGCAACCATGCCATCTTGACCTATGAATAGACAGCCTGTACCCAGAGGACCATGCTACAGATGTGGAGGTGACCACTATATTAGAGAATGTACATTACCAAACCCACCACCACCACAACGAATTTGGGAGGGCTACTGTAGCGATTGTGGTAAGGAACATCTTTTCAGAGATTGTCCTAAGAACCCCAACAAAGTCACATCTAACGTGCAGATTAATGTGATAGAAGTGATTGAATCATCAGGGAGCGACAAAGAGTACACTATACCTTTAAAGGCCATAACAAGAGCAAAGGCTAGAGAGAACCTTGATAAAGCAGACGGAAGTAATCAAAGTGACAAAGAGGGAATTACACCCATCCCCCACAGAGTAGAAGACTCCGAAGAACCAGAGAAAAGTATCGCCAGTAAAAGATCCCAGAGATGGAAGAACCGGAGAGATAGGATAAAAGAAAAAAAGTTGTTACAAAAGAAGGAAAACGAAAAGAGTAAACAGGAACCAACGAAGGAACCGCAAGTGGAAGAAGGAAATAAAAATGAGAATAAAAGGGAGGAGGTAGGATCAGTATTAGCAGACCCAATGCCTGAAGAATTAGCCATGTGGATTCAGGCATACAAGGCGAGAATAAAAGCAGGACCTACCATAGAACAACATGAGAGAGTATCCGAGAGGCGACTTAGAGAAAGAAAGACTGGAAATCTGCAAAAAATTGATAGAAGTTGCCCAACAAACATTAGAAAAACCCGCATCACCTTTACCAAACAACCGAATTTCCGAAGAAAAATTCCAAGAGTGCCTAAACACTCAGGAAAAGCCTGAAATAAATAGACCTCTGAATGATGAAATTGGCATTGAGAGAAAGGAAGGATCCATAGTCCCTGAAATAGAAGGAGACTGGACTAAGGACCTATGGGCACGAATTCAAGAGACAAGTGGAAAAAGGTAGAAGGAATGGAACCGCCCTTTGAAGAATTAGAAGCAGAAAACGAAATAGAGGGTTCAATACCGGAACTCAATTTAGAATAAATTTTTCCAATGGATGCAAGTGACAAAGAAGTGGAAGACGATGTAAAGGAACTACCCAACTACACCGGGGAGTACGAGCACAACTCAGAATTGTATCGCATTCCATCAATAACGAGACGAGAAACGAATCCTTCAGTTCAAACATCGGAGATCATACAACGTCTTAGAGAGGTGAAAATCCCATGTACCCTAACATTCGAGGAACTGCTAAAGGTAAAACCACATTTAAAAGAGAAATTGATCAATCAATGGGAAGTCAGGGAGGAAAAGAAGGAGGTAGCTGACGAAGTGAAAACGGTGAGAATTCCAGTGGATAAAGTAGGAGACTTTAGCGAAGGAGATGAAGGAAATACATGTCTTCCAATCACCTATAGGGGTTACACTACCAAAGCCATACTAGATTCAGGAGCTGGTGTTGGCATTGCTACCAAAGAAATTTGGGAGAAATGGGGAAAACCAGCACTGAGACCAACGCGCATGAAAATTCAAATGGCAGATGGACATACGGAGAGACCCTTAGGATTGTTGGAACGAGTAGTCTTCACTACGTGCGGAGTGGAATTCGAACACACTTTAGCAATTTGTCACTTCGAAAGGCCAAGCAATTATGAAATGATCTTAGGAAGGCCTTTCATGAGACAGTTAAAGGTCGTACAAGATTGGGGAAAAGATGCAGTATACCTACAACACGCAGGAACCACCACTAGGATAAATCTACACACATACACGTATCAAGATGTACCACCTCTACAATGGAATCAAATCCATAAAGAGGAAGATGATCAATCTGTTCATAGTGCAGGTTCTAGTGACCAATCCTGGATGAACGAGGACACTCATCTATGGATATGCCAAGCTGCAAAAAAGGAAGAAGAGAGAAGAAAAGGATGGCAGCAGAAACAAGGAATAGTGAGATCCGTACAAGATCCAGCCTATATGCCACAAGTATTTCCGGATGAAGAATTCGAACCTCACGGTTGGATGGAAATCTTAGCCACCCTCGATGTCTGTGTAAACGAAGAAGTAGTAACCATGAACGAATGTATCGATGAAGAGGGTTATGATGTTAGTTTGTATATGGTAGTCCTTCAGGAGGCAGAAGAAGGAGAAGTGATTGAGAAAGACTGGAAGGAGGACTACGAGAGCATTGAAATGGAACCAGAACCCATGGATCTAGGGATTAGTATCACCAACATGGATATCACTGCCAATGAAACACATAAGGAACTCACACAAAAAGAAGAATTAGAAGTTGAAAGGGAGTTAGAAGATGAAGAAAACAAACCCCAAGACCAATTTGAGGTACCAGCTCATTTTAAAAAATACGAAGTGGAAGAGAGGAAAATTGCTATTCAAATGCCTAAAAGAGAAGCACAACCTGGAATAGCATATGATAATAAGGAGCAAACCAAAAAAATAGTTGTGACTATGGAAGGAGGAGAGGAACGATGTACCTTCATAGGACAGGATGTCTCATTAGAAGAAGAACAAGAGTTAATTCGACTCATAAGAGAATACCGGGATGTCTTTGCTTGGACTTATAAGGACTTAAAAGGAGTAGATCCGTCTATATGTGCGCATAGAATCCCCATGACATCCGAGGCCAAACCTTCGAAACAGAGACCTTATACTTATAATGATGTGTATTCAGCCAAGATAAAAGAAGAAATAGATAAGTTGTTAGATGCTGGATTCATCTACGAAATTGAGCACACGGAATGGGTATCACCCTTGGTGGTTGTGCCAAAGAAAAATGGGAAGTTAAGAGTGTGCATCAATTTGAAAAAAGTAAACGCCGCAACCATAAGGGATAGCTATCCCTTACCAATCACTGACCATCTCTTGGAAAGGGTAGCAGGGAAGGAAGTTTATAGTTTTCTGGATGGCTTTTCAGGGTATAATCAGGTAGCTATTGCTCCTGAGGACCAACATAAGACTGCATTTGCAACTGAATGGGGAGTATACGCCTTTAGAGTCATGCCTTTTGGTTTAACGAATGCCCCAGCTACATTCCAAAGACTGATGTGTCATGTGTTCAAGGAATTTTTGAGAAAAAGCATGGAGGTATACGTGGATGATCTGTGTACATATTCAGCTATACGATCAGAGCACATCCCTGAACTTGAAAAGATTTTTGCTAAATGTCGACAATATCGAGTATGCCTCAATCTTGAAAAATGTGTCTTCATGGTGCGACAAGGGAAAATCTTAGGACATATTGTTTCTAAGAATGGAATTTCAACAGATGAAGACAAAATTAAAGTCATTTTGGATTTACCGAGACCGAAAACTGCTAAAGAAGTTCAAGCATTTATGGGACATTGTGGTTACTATCGGAGATTCATACATATGTACGCCATAATTGCTAGACCTCTTTATGCATTATTGACTTTCTTCAATTGGACCGAAGAATGCGAAAAAGCTTTTAATGAGTTGAAGAATCGATTGAGTTCAGCACCCATTCTTCGAGTCCCCAACTGGAATAAACCGTTTCATATTCATGTTGATGCTTCCAAGTTTGCCATTGGTTGCATCTTAGCTCAACCAGCTGATACAGGTAAATTAGACCACCCGATAGCCTATGCCAGTAGACAGTTAAATCAAGCGGAACGCAATTATACTACTACGGAGAGAGAAGGCCTAGGGATGGTATACGCAGTCAAGAAATTCAGACATTACTTACTGGCAAACAAATTCAAATTCTTCATTGATCATCAAGCTCTATTGTACTTAGTCAACAAGCCTTGCAATACAGGACGACTAGTACGATGGTTTTTATTGCTAATGGAATTTGATTTTGAAGTAATAGTCAAGAAAGGAAACACACACATAAGGGCAGACCACTTATCTCGCATGACCCATGGAGAACCACCCATAGGTGTTCCCGATGATCTGCCAGATACTTATCTTTTTAACCTGGAAGTATGTCCTCAATGGGCCGAAAAATTGATCCCGATACTTACACATGGACCTAAAGATGGGATCACGCCAAACCAAAAGCAAGATCTCTGGAGGACCAAAAACCTTCACATTATTGCTGGAAGTTTGTACCACCAGGATTCAAGCGGACTGCTGATGAGATGCGTGGAAGAAGGGGAACAAGAAATGTGGCTTCAGAAAGCACACATAAACCAATGGAACGCTCATTTGAATGCAAATGGAACGTGGCAAACACTCAAGAGATTTGGCATATATTGGCCAACAATGCAACGAGATGCACATAATTATGTGTCAACCTGCCCAACCTGTCAAGAACAAATCCCAGACGAGAACTCTACATTATGCTATTCTACAATAGCACCAAGGTGGAGCATGCCTCTGGTAAAGTTCTTGAAAACTCGAGAGTACCCTGATGGAGCTACCTTAGCAAGGAAACGTGCTCTTGAAGAACAGAGTAAGGACTACGCCATCATAGGAAAACAACTCTTTAAACGCGGGAGGGATAACCAACTAAGAATGTGCATTCATGAAAATGAATACCTCTCGGTCTTAGAAATGGCACATGCAGGAGCGGCGGGAGGACATTTCTCAGCAGACAGAACGGTCAAGATGATTCTCTTTGCAGGCTTGTGGTGGCCAAATCTACATATGGATGCAGAGACATATGTGAGAAGCTGCGAAACATGCCAGAGAGCGAAATATCCCATTCGGAGAGACGACATGCCTTTAAGACCGATGGTTTGTGCAAGAGCATTTACCAAGTGGGGAATTGACTTCATAGGACCTATCAATCCCCCGGCCAAAGGATCACATGCTGAATACATCATAGTAGCCACCGACTACTTAACCAAGTGGGTAGAAGCAAAAGCCACTAGAAAGAATGATGCTCAAACCACAGCAAAATTTCTTTTTGAGCACATTTTCACACGCTTTGGACTACCGATTGAGATAGTGAGTGATCGAGGAACGCATTTCCTAAACGAGGTCATTGAGTCGCTAATGAATGACTTTCTTGTGATTCATAAAAAATCAGCCCCATACCACCCTCAAGCTAATGGACAAGCTGAAAGTTCCAACAAGGTACTATGTACTGTATTGACAAAGATTGTCAATAATGGAAGGTCAGATTGGGACAAACAATTGCATCACGCAATTTGGGCCTTCTGAGTGGCATATAAAACGGCCATTGGAACTACACCTTTCAACCTAGTGTATGGGCAAAATGCAATTTTGCCAATTGACTTCTTAGTACCTACATTAAAAGTGGCCCAGCAATATGAGTGGAACGGTCATGAATTGTCTCAGCAATTAGATCAAATTGAAAAGCTGCACGAGACTAGATTGCAAGCGGTAGCAGGCATTTATGCCGCTAAACGGAGACAAAAGGCTTATTATGATGCACACATAAAAGACAAGGGACTAAAAGAAGGCGACTTAGTCCTAGTATACACCCTCAAACAACATGCAAAGAAGCTCCAAAAACGAGGATATGGACCCCTGATTATAAATCGAATCTCTACTAGTGGTGCAGTCAATCTCGCCACACTAGACGGAGACATTCTTCCCAACTACATCAGTGGATGCAGAGTGAAAAGATTCATGGAGCCTTTGACGGATCAAATGTTAGCATGACTGTTAGGAGCTCAAAGTAGGAAAAAGGAAGAAGAACGAATACGAGAAGAAGCGAGACAGGAAGCCCTAGAACGCATCAGAAAACGGAAAGAGTGGATGAGAGAAAGAGACGAGAGATATCGAGTAGGAGAAGAACTCATCCCAATGGCTAATTTTAGAGCCACTGAGAACTCAGGGCAACAAAGAAGACAACCTTACTTAAATCTGGGAGCAGGACGAAAAGAGTACCACTTAGTGGATGCTCTCATAGACACAGGAGCAGCCATAAGCTGCATCCGATTTTCTTTGTCTCAGAGACTTAAAGAGGAGATACGCCCATCGAAGGCACAGCTAATAGGAATAGGAGGAAAAATCACTCAATGCATAGGTGAGATAACCTTACCTTTACATATGGGGAACAACACTATGGAACAGAGACTCTTAGTGTGTCAGGACCAAGATCTGCTTGAAGATGTGGTGTTAGGTCAAGATTGGATCTATGAATATGAGGTAACCATTCAATTGGCTTTAGGATACATCTCTGCCAGAATAGGACCTCGTGAGGTATTTAGTTTGCTAGACGAACGACCACCCAAAGCCGCTATTATAGAGCCAGAAGTTCATCCCAATGAACAAAGTCATGATTGTATGTTCACTAGCACTATAGAAACCACATCATCAAGTACTTCATGTGAGAATACCGTGAGTCCTATGTGCACTCCATCTTTGAGTATAGAGAGTCACAAGAGTGCACAGAAGCATGAAATCAAGCCTAGTGAAACACAAGGCACAAAAGAGAATTATCCTTTGCAAGAATTGAAATCTACACCTATGAAAGTATACCCTATTCCACGTTCTACACTAGCTTGGATAAGGAAGGATAAAAAAAAAGCATATCTTCAGCAACAGAAAAATCTTCGACATCAGCGTGTCCAATTGAATACGAAGACAAAGACTTTCGAACACTTCAGTCAACCACGACTCAATAGCATATGGATCCCAAAGAAACTCATAACGGCACAACCTGATCGAACACAAATATGGATCCCAAAGTCATGTAATCCAAGGACGACCATCCCAAACAAGGAACATCCTCAGAAGGGCTATCACCATCGACATGGTCAACAGGCACATCAGCCGAGAAAGAGGACATATTGGAGGAAGAAGGAATCTACAGATGCAATACCGACCAACTTGAGATTCCCAAAACAGAATAAGCAGACGTACTACCGAATAAGAACCACATTCATTAAAGAGGTGGAGAATACAGTCCATTCCATCCAAGTGAAGCAAGTTTGGGTGCCGAAAAACAAGCCAAGCTGCATACATCAAGAAACTACTTCCAATTGCACACATGAGGAGTTGTCGAGACCCAAAGTATGCATGTTAGGGCCACATTACAAGGCCAAGCATTCGGCACGTCTTTCTTCTACTTTCGGATAGTCACGCACATTTTCCCTTTGGAAATAGGAGAGCACTTGTACATACATAAAAACATTACTCCAAAAAATCACTAACCGCTTCGGCTATGGACTAACTTTTATGTTTTCTTTTCAGCAAAAAATATAAAA
Organism: Ceratopteris richardii; assembly: GCA_020310875.1. Taxonomy (NCBI): domain Eukaryota; kingdom Viridiplantae; phylum Streptophyta; class Polypodiopsida; order Polypodiales; family Pteridaceae; genus Ceratopteris; species Ceratopteris richardii. Next base: position 13,857,663 of record CM035419.1, read on the forward strand.
ATACATGAAAAAAATTCAGGTATTACCTTTCTCACACCCACGGGAAAGGGACGGCACCATGCACTCGGAGCAACATCAAATTATTAATCAACATATGGAGGAGGATTTCTGAAACATATGGATACTAATTCATACTCTATATTGAGTGCAGATGGCTTCCACTGATTCCGAAGCCACACAGCAAGAAGAGGTGCAACTTCTTCCAATGGAATCGGTAACAAAAGCAAGAGGTCACTGGTTCAGGGACGATCAGCCAGTGGCGGAGCTAATTTTCATGGCTACCATCAAAATCATGGACACGGACCATTACTTCCCTATCATGTCCCAAGATTTCAAAACAATAATACAAGGACTCCCTCATATTGAGGATGTGTGGACACAAGCGGGCATAGAGTCATTCCTCAAGTTACCCATATATGTACCAGATTTTCAGAGGTGTACACAGGTAATGAATACTATGCAGCCGGCTGCAACAAAAATCTCAGTCCCAGAAGCGCAATTATTGGACAAAGTCGGGACATGGAAGACTATACAATTCACACATGAATTGATTAATAAAGCGTTTGGATGGAATCAAGCAGGGATTACTAATGTGAAGGAAGAATGCCATGATCCAAAGAAGAGATCATTCCTGGAAATCAATAGAATTGACATAGAGGATGCTGTACGGCTGGTGCATCAACACTTCTGTTTTCCAAGTATGCACAGATACACCGCACCTCAAAAGATAGTCGTCCAACTACTATCGCATGCCATGAGACAGATAGGCAACAAAGTGAATCTAACAGCTTATGTACAAGAACGATTGTTTGAAGCCCAAAAGAAATGGGGCCAGAAGAAATTCTTGAATGGCAGTTCAGCGTTGACATTACTGATATATGAAGCTTTGGACATGAAGAACTGTTTAAGGGAGATGCCAACCTCAGAAGGACTGGATAGATACGTGAAATCTGCCTCAGTGCCCAAAAAGAAGAAAATTGTTACAGGAATGGAAGAGGCAGGAACTAGCTCTCAGCCAAAAATGAGAGGCACCAAAAGACTAAGGGAAGTCAAGACAGATGAAGAAGGAATACCTATGAAAAAAAGAGTCCATGTACTTCCAAAGGTGACACTTGCAGGACAGAAACAAATCACGGAAGAAGAATTGACTAAAGCACTCGAAGAGACGCACAAATATACGGAGGGACAAGTCAACTTACCAGTGCAAGGTCATCACTATCAGCAGTCACAACAGGAGTCAAAAACAAAAAGAAGACTCACTAAAGTCCACAGATACCGCGAAATCGGATTAGACAATTCCAGCTCATCTACTCAAGACAAAGAAGACAAGGACACATCATTGTTGGATGTGGATATTCGAAGCGAATCCAAAGATGATGGGCAATGGACCGAACTCAATGAAGTGGATTATGGTGAAGAACCAGAATGCCCCAAACCGATAGATCGAGATATAAAAATGAATCAGAAAACCACAAGCACAAAGGCAGATGAGGAGATTTCGAAAAAGGGAAATGAAGATCAGGATATAGAAACGGAAGAACCATTCACGCCTATCAGGGTTGTAGCAGAACCTTCCCCAATGGATGTCACGTTTCAGGGGAGTGCTACTAAAAAGAAGGAAGCAAGAGGCGATGATGAGGAACCCAAGATACAATTGCAAGTTAGACAGCCACACAACGAGACACTCCAGGTGGCAGACGGCAAAGATGTGCAAACAGGAGAGACTCCTGAAATACCAAAGACATGGCTAAATGTAGACATCGCTCAGCTCAAGCCTGTTGTGCAAGATTGTGAGAGGTGATGGTGGGAGACACTCAGAAGATGGAGTTGGAGCTGCTAAACCTGCTTGACTCCAGCTACCTTTCCCTTCAGATATGTGTTGTAGATTTGTTTTGGTCCCAAATGATGCAAAGAAATCACATATGTACTTTGTAGACTCTTTGAGCAATGATCAAATCAAAACAGATGGTTGAGACTTCAAAAATCTGACAAAACTTGCTAAATTTATCTTGATACCTGCTCAGTCTAATGCTCAGTGTGTCCAGCACACTTACAATTGGCCAAATTCCTTTTGAGGGTATTAAATTAACTTAACAAGCTATTGATTGCAAGTTAAATCACTTCAATTGACAAACTATGCTTTGAGAATTATCTTTAGCAAAATCAGAGATGATCCCGACATTTTAGGAGCTACACACAGAAATACCAGTGACTGCTTCGATTGACTTTTCTCACAATTGGCTGAATGAAAGTTCTTCAAACTTTGTAGTGTTGTAGAAGACCTTGAGCTGATTCCAACAAGCTTTGAATCATTAAAATTGGTTCAGTAAATCCTGAGATATGCCTCTCTGAAGTTGACTGTCTTGAAGAAGATGATACAGAGAAAACCAGAAGTACAAAATGTATGTGTTCTATTGATATGAATGATTTTACAATCTCATTAGCTTGATAAGCAAGGCTAATTGAGATGATAAGGTGTTGGCTATGGCTTAGCTAAAACACACACTGAATTACAACAGGATTTCTGCCTCGGGAGTTGTGTCAAAGGTGGTGGACTAACTAACTAGTGACCCGCGAGTTTTTTCTTTACTTTGTAAAGATTGATTGATGATTGGTTGCCACTTTCCTAAAATCATGCACCTAAAAGATTGTTGATTGAGATATTCCTTCAATCATTCACCTCCTCTACATATGGGGAGATATTCTCTCCATCTCTCAATCAAATTTATCAATCAATTTCCACGACTTTTACAAGTCGGTTTGATTACACAAATCATGCCAAGTCATATTAACTTTTACAATGAGTGAAGAGTTAAAAACTCATAGACTTTAGTTCCTATGGTTCTTTCTTCAAGTAAAATAAATCCAAGTTGAAACTCCATGTTCCAAGCTTTATGTAAAATCATCCTTCAAGGGTCCAAGCCAAGTGTTGAGGCTTGATATGCACCAACAGCTCCCCCTCAAGCCAAACACTTGCTTGAGTCTTCATCTTTGGTCTTCAATGATGTCCTGTAATCCTATCATGGATTTAAACCTGCATAGTTTACTTCCATCCAATGCTTTTGTAAGCAAATCTGCACATTGAGAATGAGTAGAAACATAACTTAATTCAATCTCTTTGCTAATCAATTTTTCCCTCACATAGTGGTAGTGAACTTCTATGTGTTTTGTCCTAGCATGATAAACAGGATTAGCTGCAAGATGTAAAGAACTTGTGTTATCACCAAATATGGTTGGTGACCTTGTGAATAGTCCTAGCTCTGAATATAGTAGCTTCAACCAAATTGCTTCTTGGGTAGCAATTGCCAAACCTCTGTACTCTGCCTCAGTAGATGATAAGGCTACTGTAGGCTGTTTCTTGGATGACCAAGAAATGGCTTTATCACCTGCAAAACAAATATACCCTGAGGTGCTTCTCCTGTCATCCTTGCAACCTGCCCAATCTGCATCTGAGTAAACCTTAAGGTCAATGTCTGATGTATATGGATAATACAAACCATGGTTCAGAGTTCCCTTGAGATATTTAATGATTTTTTTAGCTGCCTCAAGATGAGGTGCCCTAGGTTTGTGCATGTATTGGCTAAGTACACTAACACCATAAGATATATCAAGTCTTGTCAAGGTAGCATAGTTGAGACTTCCTACCATGCTTTGGTAACCTGTAATGTCCTTAATTTCTTCTCCTTCATGTGTACTGAGCTTGTGATTGACTTCCATTGGAATAATTGATACTTTAGCTTCCTGCAAACCAAATTTCTTGACCATGTCCTGTATATACTTCTTTTGAGTGATATATATACCTGTATCTGTATAAATCAACTCAAGTCCTAAAAAATATTTTAATAATCCAAGATCATTGATCTTGAATTCCTTCATCATTTGAGCCTTGATATGTCTAATTCCTTGAACATCATTCCCTGTAACAATGATGTCATCAACATAGACACACAAATAGATTACCTCTGAATTTGTCTTTTTGATGAACAAAGATGTATCTGCTTTACTCATTACAAATCCTTGGTCTTGTAGGTAGGTGGTCAATCTGTAATTCCATGCTCTAGGTGCCTGCTTCAAACCATATAGAGCTTTCTTCAATTTGCAAACATGATTTACCTTAATTGGGTCTTCATATCCAGGTGGTTGTGACATGTAGACTTCCTCTGAAATCCATCCATTCAGAAATGCATTCTTCACATCCAATTGGTACATGTTCCAATTCTTGGATGCAGCTACACTCACCATAACTCTGATAGTTGGCATCTTGGCCACAGGAGAAAATGTTTCCTCATAATCTATGCCTTGGGTTTGTGCAAAACCCTTGGCTACCAACCTGGCTTTATACCTATTTATGGTTCCATCTGAATTCCTCTTTACCTTGTAGATCCATCTGGATCCTATCACCTTCATGGATTCTTTCTTGGGTACTAAGTCCCAAGTATCACTCTCCTCAAGAGCTTCCATCTCTTCATCCATTGCTTCCTTCCATTCTGGTTTTTTGATTGCTTCCTCATAGGTACCTGGTTCTTCACTCAGGAGATCCTTTGCAAGATATACTGAATGCTTTGTAACAAGAGAAGTATCATAACCATACCTAATTGGCTTCTTACTTTCTCTTTGAGACCTCCTCATAGCCTGAGTTGAAGATTCTGGAATATCCTTCATCTTTAGCTTTCCTTTTGATTTCCAAGCTTTGAACTCCTCAAGATTGATGGAGTCTTCATCATCTGATTCTGAATCATCTTCTTTGATTGATTCCTGCTTGATTAGCTTTGGAAAGTCTTCATCTATATCATATGGTAGACTTACCTTCCTGCACTCATTTTCATACCATGAATCATTCTCATCAAAGATGACATCTCTGCTTACCTTGAAGCCTTTGTTTGTGGGGTTGTAGAATCTGTACCCTTTTTGGTTCAAATCATAACCAATGAAGATACACTTTTCAGCTTTAGGGTCTAATTTCCCTCTTACCTGTGAGGGTATATGCACATATGCTATGCAACCAAAAATTTTACAATGATCCAGAGATGGTCTCTTACCATGCCAAACCTCATAGGGTGTCATACCATTAAGTGTTTTGGATGGCAATTTGTTTATGAGATAGGTTGCAGTAGAAACTCCTTCTGCCCATAAATAATTTGGTAGCTTCTTCTCATTGAGCATAGCCCTAGCTGTTTCCACAATAAGTCTATTTCTTCTTTCTGCCACACCATTTTGTTCAGGTGAGTATCTGGTTGTAATCTCCCTTTTGATGCCTTTTTCCTGCAAGAATTCTTCAAAGTCATTGGAGAAATACTCTCCTCCACCATCTGACCTTAACTTCTTTAGTCTTCTACCTGTCTGGTTTTCAACAAGTGCAAGATACTTTTTGAAACAATTAAATACTTCATCTTTACCCTTCATAAAGTATAAAATTGTCCATCTGCTATAGTCATCAATAAAAGATACATAGTACCTTGATCCTGATATTGAAGGGTCCTTGCTAGGTCCCCAAACATCTGTGTGTACCAAGTCTAGGTAGTCTTGGTGCATGAATCCTCTCTTTGAATAAGGCAACCTGTGTGACTTACCAAATTGACATGCTTCACACTTATATATCATGTGTTGCTTGGATACATTAGGTATCCCAAGCACACATTGATCCCTGCACATTTGCTTGATGGTTCTCTCACCTATGTGTCCAAGTCTTTTGTGCCAAATCTCTAATTCTGATAAGGTTTGATCCTTGTAGTTGAACAAAGCAATATTTTTTTGTATCTTCAAGCTCAAAGGTAAATAACCTACCTGATTTTTCTCCCTTTGCTATCCTCTTGAAACTATTCTTTGGGTCCTCCACATAAACTCCATGTTGTGTGAATCTGACCTGCAATCCCTTCTCTACAATCTGACCAACACTCATAAGATTTTTGGTGATTGTAGGTACATAGAGTACTCTACTCAGAAGATTCTGTTTGCCATCACATGTCTTCACATTACCAACTTTTATAACAGAGTGTTTAGTGTCATCACCTGTTTGTACCTGATGCTTTCCTTTAGGTTCTTCCAAATCAGAGAGCAATGCAACATTTCCAGCTACATGGTTAGAGCAACCTGAATCAATATAAAATAAATTGTCATCATTTGTACTTTCCTTGGAGGTCATATTCATAATCAGTAAGGAGTCATCTTGCTCCTCTGTGTAATTGTTGTAATCCCTTCTATTTCTGTATCCACCATTGTTGTTGTGATTGTAGTTGTTGTTGTATTGGTTGTTGTATCCATTGTAGCCTTGGTGATGTTGATTGAACCTGCCTCTTCCTTGAGAGTAGCCTCCTCTTTGGTAACCTCTTCCTCTTTGGTTCTTGTAGTTTTTGTAGCACTCATCTGTAGTATGGTTAGACAAACCACATATATTGCAAGGTGATGAGTTGTAGGGTCTCCCCCTACCTGACTTACCTCCTCTGCCTCTTCCTCTTGAAGATCTACCTCTCCCTGCAAAGTTTGCTTGAGAGGTGGATCCTTCTTCATCAAGCTTTTTACCTTTACCCTTATCCTTGGACTTCTTATCAGTATAAAGAGCAGAGGAATTGTTACCTTTTGATTCTCCTGATTTTGTAAACTTGGCTTCATGTGTGAAGAGTTGGCCCATAAGAGTTGTAAGATCAGGGGTATGCATATCCATGTATAAGTCCATTGCAGTGGTGAAACTCTCCCACTTGTCATCTGCCTTGAGTCCATTTGTCACTTGCCTGACTATTTGCTCCTCTTCAATTTCTTCTCCAATGCTTGCTAGTTGGTCTGCCACATCTTTGATCTTTGTCACATACTCTGAGACTGATTGCTTGGGCTGCTTCCTCATGGTTGTAAACTCTATCCAGAGTTGATTCTTCCTAGCCCTTGTGTTGGAAGAGAAATAATTGGACAAGGTTTCCCAAGTCTCTTGGGAAGTCTTGCAATTCCTTATATGTGGTAAAAGGAAATCAGAGATAGAGTTTAGAAGATATGACCTTGCCAAGGCATCTTTTGCACACCATTGATTGAGTCTCTCTTGCTCATCCTTGGTGGGTAGACCTCTAGCTTTGAATGTAGGTAGCTCTTCATCTCCTGATATGAATCCAAACAGACTTCTTCCTTGTAGATAGGTCTTCATTCTCAGAGACCATGCTTGGTAATTGTTCCTGTCTAATTTGTCAATAAAAGAAGGGAAACCATCACCCATGATTACCTTACTTGTTTTGCTCTGATACCACTGTGAGAGGTGATGGTGGGAGACACTCAGAAGATGGAGTTGGAGCTGCTAAACCTGCTTGACTCCAGCTACCTTTCCCTTCAGATATGTGTTGTAGATTTGTTTTGGTCCCAAATGATGCAAAGAAATCACATATGTACTTTGTAGACTCTTTGAGCAATGATCAAATCAAAACAGATGGTTGAGACTTCAAAAATCTGACAAAACTTGCTAAATTTATCTTGATACCTGCTCAGTCTAATGCTCAGTGTGTCCAGCACACTTACAATTGGCCAAATTCCTTTTGAGGGTATTAAATTAACTTAACAAGCTATTGATTGCAAGTTAAATCACTTCAATTGACAAACTATGCTTTGAGAATTATCTTTAGCAAAATCAGAGATGATCCCGACATTTTAGGAGCTACACACAGAAATACCAGTGACTGCTTCGATTGACTTTTCTCACAATTGGCTGAATGAAAGTTCTTCAAACTTTGTAGTGTTGTAGAAGACCTTGAGCTGATTCCAACAAGCTTTGAATCATTAAAATTGGTTCAGTAAATCCTGAGATATGCCTCTCTGAAGTTGACTGTCTTGAAGAAGATGATACAGAGAAAACCAGAAGTACAAAATGTATGTGTTCTATTGATATGAATGATTTTACAATCTCATTAGCTTGATAAGCAAGGCTAATTGAGATGATAAGGTGTTGGCTATGGCTTAGCTAAAACACACACTGAATTACAACAGGATTCTGCCTCGGGAGTTGTGTCAAAGGTGGTGGACTAACTAACTAGTGACCCGCGAGTTTTTTCTTTACTTTGTAAAGATTGATTGATGATTGGTTGCCACTTTCCTAAAATCATGCACCTAAAAGATTGTTGATTGAGATATTCCTTCAATCATTCACCTCCTCTACATATGGGGAGATATTCTCTCCATCTCTCAATCAAATTTATCAATCAATTTCCACGACTTTTACAAGTCGGTTTGATTACACAAATCATGCCAAGTCATATTAACTTTTACAATGAGTGAAGAGTTAAAAACTCATAGACTTTAGTTCCTATGGTTCTTTCTTCAAGTAAAATAAATCCAAGTTGAAACTCCATGTTCCAAGCTTTATGTAAAATCATCCTTCAAGGGTCCAAGCCAAGTGTTGAGGCTTGATATGCACCAACAAAGATATGATTAGAACAGCTCTGGATACACAACAACTGATGCTTGATGCTGATGAAGATTACGACCAAGCCATGCAAGACAAGAAAGAACTTGAAAGAGCAGGCAAAAAGCTTTCCGAAGAATTAGTCCAGGTGCGAGAACAAGCTCTGAACAAAGAAACGGAACTTCAAGAGGTCAAAACACAAAACAGTATGCTAGAAACAGAGCAGACAAAGCTAAAAGATCAAGTCCAAGAATTACAAAGAAATTAGAGATGAGTGAGACTGAGAAGACACGTCTTCAAACACGCAGTAAAATCTTAGAGTCTCAGCTCAAGGCCAGTATGGAGGAAGCTGACAACATGCGACAACGCAATAAAGAATTAATGACAGCTCTTATTAGTGATCAACCATTGGCAATTGCTGATGATCCACAAAGAAATGTCAAAAACCTGGAAGATCAGATCACTAAATTACAAGATCAGCTCAGACAGGAGCAAGATGTCATAACGGATTGGGAAAAGAGGTATATGGAGGACACGGCAGCCCTCAGAATGAAATAGAAAAAAGCAGAAAATAACTACCTGCGACAGTGCAAGGAAGACACAGAGCAAATGAACATTGTGGCCCAAGAATTAATGAAACATCAAACAACTATTGCTAAGGCCGAAGAGGAAAACCAACAAAAAGATGATTTAATCAAACGACTTCAGGAGCAATTAGAGCAGCAAGCACAACAGGGGACACCAGTAGTTCCGCCAGGGACCTCGGCTACTGTGGAGGAAGAGGTACGCCCTCTCTCTCCCCCCTCGTATCATTCACCAATAAGGGAGGAAAAGGAGGTTCCATTAGAACCTAACACACGAAAACTTGCAGAGCTGAGCAGAACAGAAAGGGCACTACTGGTGTCCCAGCTTACGGTGGAATTTGAAGATCAAATCATCAATTTAATGAAAGAGGCTCAAATCGACAGCAAGCAACTGGAGCAAATACTAAGGCCATTCAATGTACCATACGGGCTTTTGAAGGAACAAACTAGGCATTACATAAAACATACTACAAATAAGGAACCTGATCACAATCTCCATTTTCGGCATGATACTTTTAAATATACTCAGGTAGAGTTCGAGGCAGCAAATCCAATTTGGAGAAGAAAGCTCTTGGAAAAGCACCCTACACTACGGGTACAGTGGGAAGCATCCCCGTATGAGCTTCAAGTAAACCCATCATTTTGCCCACTACCCCGTCGAAGAGCATGGATGCAATTTTGGGAAGGCCAGCGACAAGGTACCATTAATAACCAATGGCTAAATTATCCGCTATTACCTAGTCCACCACACAACTACCTACCGACAGAGGAATACATGGTCAAAACCATGGAATTTTGGCTTGCAAGATATGCTACCGTTCCAGACCTGGCAGTAAAAATGACAAATAAAATATTTAGCATGCTCCTTACAGTAATTAAAGTGTTCCAACATGCACAGTATACATTTTTGAATTTCATCGGCATTACGCAGGGCTCGGAGGCTTTAATTTTTGATTTATCTACTATCCCCAGCCGGTTAACAATTATGGCATATTTTTCTCGCCTCATGTTTCTACCATCGACATATATGCAGACATTTGAAGAAGCATTCTTTACGGGCTTCTTTGAAATGGATTCAGAGATCTTCATTAAAATGACCTCCAACTTAAATGCACGACTGGTGGCCTACGAGATAAGTTTCTTTGCTGACCATAGACAGGCACCAGAGGACGGAGTAAAGTCTCGACAATGGAAGGAGTTCATGCTATGTCATGCTAATCTGCTAAATCAAAGAGAGCAACAGGTCATTCAAACCTATACACGTCGCCACAAAAAGCCTGTCGGGGACGACAGAGTCCAGGAGGGGGGCAGTGTCGAGGGCGAGACGAGTAAAAAGAGGAAAAAAAGAAAACAACGAAAGAAACAGCTTCACTAAAAGGCAAGATCTGAAGATACATCTCTACAGGAAGCCCCGTAGGGGCGCACACATCAAGGAAAAGCACGCAGCTGGAAGAAGGAATCAGGGCCAACATGTATCACCTATGTGGATGCTTCAACCTCTTGAGTTGCAGAGGTTTCAGATCAAGGCTTACGAGCTACATCCGCATATGTGCACTAATGGCGTGCGTGGCAAACCGAATCAACCAGGTCCAATGTGTGCAACCAGGACAAATCAGAGCGCCTCTAAAACGTAATGCAAGATCAAGAATCAGACAATACTGACCACTGGGCACGTGCACGAAACAAAGTCTGTCAAGGGCGCGTGCGAGAAGCAAAGTCTGTCAAGGGACGACAGAGACGAAGAGGGGGAGAGTGTTGCAGAGCTAAAGAGCACACAAAGCAGAGAAAAAAAGACGGGCCCCAAAATTTTTCCGATTTGGACCACATATTGTTGTATCATATTCATCCTTGTAATATATTTTTCCATGTAAATGCACTAGAGGAGTCCTCTAGATGCATCCCCACAGAAAAGTAGAGAATACCCATGTACAATAGTAGGAAATTAGTCTCTTAGTGAATAAAGTGCCGGTCTCTTGTGTGAAAGGACCATTTTTAGGGCACTAGTATATAAGTCAAATGTGACTCTTTGTAAAGAACTTTTTGCCATTGTGAGAATAGAGAGCACAGAAATTCGAATTTGTGTCTTCTTCCCTCTTCATCTTCTTCGCTCGCGAGCTTGTATGCATGTGTATTGCTTGGAAAGAGTGCTTGTGAGTGTTGTCTATCCTTGAGAGTGTTTCTTTGCTGTAGGAAAGGTGTGTGCGAGGCGTAGGAAGTGCTGAAGTGTAGGAAAGTATTCCCGCGACTCAGTATTTCTCTCATAACTTGAAGTAGGAGCGTCGGAAGTGAGTGAAACCACTGCCATTGGATGCGTCTTCTCGAGAGCTTCGAAACGCATATGCTATTTGCTATGTTTGGAGTTCGGAGCTGGGAGAAAAGTCCAAAATACTGACGGCTGCTGCACCAAGTATCGTTTCGCCTTGACCAACAGTGGGAGCTTGTTTGGATAAGTATTTGCCTCATTTTCATTCTTGAGTAATTCATTTGCATTGACCATTACGCGATTGCATGTCTTCATACTCTCGGCTAGGTTTGTATACTCTTTGGATTGATAATTAAAAGCGTGTATCCCCACTATATGCACTTGTGAGGGGATTGAGGTATAGTCTCTTTCTCCGCAAGTCCCTAAGTTGAAGTTTAGGTCAACACATGGTATATGCTGTTAAAAAGTTTAGACACTATTTGCTTGCAAATAAGTTTAAATTTTTTACGAATCACCAAGCTCTATTGTACCTAGTAAACAAGTGTTGGCAGTCAAGGAACTGAAGGACTCACAAGGCAAGGAAGCTTATGAAGGGAGTCAGAGCGACGAGAAGGCACAAGCAGACAGAGTAGTCAACGACGATCTGGCAAGTAGGCCAATATTTTTTCAGGACACTAAAGCATATCAAAGAGGGGGATACACAAGGAGAAGGAGCCAGTAGGGAGCTCGAAGATGTGTATGTCAAATCGTTAGAAGAAATCCCTACAACAATAGTGATTTTCATCACTAAAAGCCATTGTAGATACCATTTCATATTTTTGTAACTCCATTTTGTGCAAGCCAAGGAGTCCTTGAGCTTGAGGAGCATTTGAAGTAGCTACCTACCAATTTTCATAATTTTTAGACTTCGTTTGAGTCTTCAAATAGGCCCTAGAACCTAATTTTTAACTAGGCCGGACACTAAGTCTGGACACGGCCAAAACCTAGTAAAAAACTATAAATAGAGCTAGAGAGCTCATTTTTGGGGGAGCTTGTAATTGATTTAAACTTGTATGAGCTTTTTGGAAATAATCAAAAGAACTCCATTGCTTCTCACTCTTTGTCTTACCTTGTGTGCATGTGTGTGTGTATGTGTGTGCATGTTAGTGTGCTTCTCACTCACGCACTTGTGCCTTCACTAGCTCGAGGTCATCATACCATCCTCACGTCTTCCCGGATTGACATTAAAGGAGGTGCTACTCATCACTGAGCTACACCAAATTTTGGCACCGTTGCCGGGGATCGAGCTTTGAGGACGAGCGTGTGATGGTAAGATGTAGATTTGAGATGTTGGTGTTGTAGGTAATTTCTTTACCTTTCTTATTTTTCTCTTTCTTACCTCACCACCATCATCACCATCATCATCCTCACCATATCCGACCTCCATCGCCATCATCACGAAAAATTTCAGTTTTTTTATCATATCACCTTCTCCACCTCATTTCCCTCGTTCCACTTGTGAGAGAGAGCGAGAGAGCGATATTGTGTGCATTGTTTTCGCATGTTTCTTGAGCATTCTTGCAGGTTCTTGCTGCATCATCATCTCCAGAACTCCGTGCAGGTACGAAAAATCACGAAACTGTCTCTGTGTCGCCGATGTCTGTCGATCGCGATTGACAGAGAAATCGGCCATTTGGTAAAACAAAGCACACCATAAGGATACACATAAGGAGCACACTCTAAATCACCTAAAATAGTAAAAAAATTCCGTGTTTCCCTGTCAATCGCGATTGACACCATCGATCGCAATCGACAGCAATGATCAACAACATCTGTCAATCGCGACCGACAGACCTGTCGATCGCGATCGACAGAGACGCCCGACTGACTCTGTCAATCGCGATCGACACCATCGATCGCGATCGACAGCCACGACCGACACCTCTGTCAGTCGCGATTGACACCGTCGATCCCGATCGACTAAATTTTGACGATTCACTGAATATCTCGCGTTGCCACGTGTCCATCGCAACGGACACAACCCCGATCGACTGAATTTACGATAAAAATCCCGGAAAACGTGTCGATCGCGATTGACACACCATCGATCGCGATTGACAGGACCCACGATTGACTCTGTCGATCGTGATTAAAACTATCGATCGCGACTGATAGGCCCCGACGGACACCTCTGTCAATCGCGATTGACAGACCTGTCGATCGCGATTGACAGGCTTTTTCGGCCAATTTTCTAGGGTTTTTAATACCAAGTTTTTGGGGCAATTTTTGGCATACCTATCAAATAATTAGTGAGTTGTGAGGTCCCTACAAGTGTGTCTTGAGAAAAATCCTGTGTATCAAATACCATACCTAGGGGAAACAAAACCAAGGGATCTCTAGAATTGTTTGCAATAAAGACAGGGGACATAATTGATATCCAAATTACATGCAGGAACGTGATCTGTCTGTCATTTGAATTTAAGTCTTGAGCTAATTTTGGGACTTTCACAGGTCCATTGAGAGCAATTGAGAGCATCCAAAGCAAGGGTTTCTTTGCAAACTTGAGAACCGGGTTCTTGAGCATCATAAAGCAAGGGATCAACAAGTAAGGTCGGAATATTCTCAACTCCCTTTGTCAATTCCTAGCTTAGGTTAAGTTCGAGTCGTGCTAGGAGTAAGTCAGGACAACGGTAGGCACGTGACAAGTCAAAGACTATCTAAGAAATCAAGTTCAAGGGATGACCTGTGTGTGATCGATAACTTAAAAGGAAAAGAATTTAACGGAGGACGATCAACTTAAGTGCGGAAAATTAACTCAAATATTCCTGACGATGCGATATCAGACAAGATCATAAACACGATAACACACCAAAAAAAGAATCAAGTGACTGACACCAATTGATCGGCAACGAGGTTGTACTTTGGGCAAAAATTGGGCTACATAAATAGGCATATGAACCTTAGATCAGGACGACATCTAGTAAGAGATAGACAAAGTCTTAGGTCTTCAGAGGCTAGTGTTAATCATACTGCTAGGTCTTGGGCCCAGCAGTTGAGCCACCACTCGCATTACCTTAGCTTTGAGACTAGTGAATCAGAGATGTCTCAAGGTATGGAGAGACCTGCGGGGAGTTCAGGTGTGCCATATTTGTATAGGGTGGAAGGCCCCTACAAGACGCAGCTGGAATACCTTAGGACCAACCGATTAGGTGCTAGCATCTATGAGGACAGCCTAGGAAGATCCGTGGTCCAGATTAGAAACCCGGACCAATCCATTGGACTAGAACACCCAACTGTCAAGTTTGAAAACGGAGCATACTTGGACAAAGAAGGAACCATATATGTGGTCACTAGTCACCCAGACAGGACAGATGAATTCGGGAATGTGATCCCTGAGACAGACATAGGTGACCTAGAGCAAGCGAACTTAGGAGGAGAGCCTAGGACCCCTCGAGGGAAATCTGTTCTTACTAGAATCCTCAATCCCGAGTGGGTTCCCCAGGACAATAAGAGTATAGATCTGCTCCTAAACCAAGAGACCGATGAAGCCTTTTGGAGGTATAAATTAAATAGGCCAAATGATATAGGGTCAATCCTGATCTATGAGTTCAAAGATCCTGATAGCCCAAGCAGAGTAACCTACTTAGATCACGCTTCAGAGAGGATCTTTGTGGTTACAGAACATGACAGGCATGCTTATACTTGGAAGGGTGAATGCGTTTTCCCCCAACCAAGATGGAACGTGTCCTATGGTCACCCGGGGGCTGCAACATCCCAAGCTCATGGAGCTCACAGAGACAGAAGTAGAGATAGGCCAGAAGTAAGCTTTGCCAACCCAGGGGGTAGAGAAAGAACAAGAACGGAAACAAATAGAGTGGAACCTAAGGAACTTAGAGCTCCAAGGAATCAAAGAAATGCGGATGAGTTCCCTCTACCAAGACCTAGAGAGCACACAAGGACTTTGAGACAGACTCAGCTAGTTAAGTCCACGAAGAACTACTTCGATGGCACTGGAGATCCATACGACCATGTGGCTGAGTTTAGGCAAGTCTTGAGAGTTGAACTTGAAGTTGAAGATCTGTTCACACAGTACAATGCCTTTGGTCTAACCCTTAGGAGCACTGCCCTGACATGGTTTTAGCCACTAAACGAGAGACAGTTCAGGAGCATAGACCAACTTCTAGAGGCATTCATTATTGAATTCTCTAAAAGTGGCATAAGACATAACACTTCCTCGCTGATTCACAGCTTCAAGCAAACCCCTCAAGAAACCGTGAGACTTGCTGGAAGAAGATTTAGGCAATACCTGGAGAGATGCCCTGTCCCTGAGTTACCCACACCCGCTAAGCAAGTGGCTTTATTCTTGGATGGATTGTTAAGTACCAAATTGAGATCATATGTGTACCTGAAGGACCCTAGGACCATAGAAGAGTGTGTACGCATGTGCATTGACATCGAGGATAACCTAGGGGAGGAATTAGAGCTTTCAAAAATCTACAAAGATACTGATAGTTCTTCTAGCCTCTCTTCCACACAATCCACATCTAATGAGGAATTAGCAGAGAAAGTAGCTCAAAAATTAGGTGTCACTAGCAAACAGATCCCAAGATTTGCCCCTGTGAAAAGATGCTATACTTGTGGAGGTGACCATATGGTGAATGTATGTCCCATTATGGCTCAACCCCAAGTAAATCCTAGTAGCCAGTACTGCACCATAGAACGAAGATACACCAATCACACAGCACAAGACTGCCCATACAATAAGCAAGCTGTTAGGAAAACCTACCCTCAACCATACCCTCAACCATACCCTCAACAAGGCAGATACCAGAGTCAATACCCACCACAATAGTATACTAGGCCCCAGCAAAATTACCAACCGCAATATCAGGCCCAACTGAGACCCTAGCCAGCGCTGGCGCAACAACCACCTACTCCTACTAATGTGATTCTGGTAAAGTATGCTGCTGCAGAAGAAAACCTGAATAGAGCTATAGTCCCAGTAACACCATTAATTTCAGAAAGTGATCCCATTGACCATAGCTTTGATTCTACACATGTTGATAGTCCCCAGGCTTACTACATACAATCTCCTGAACATGGTGAGTCCTATTACAGTGAGGAACCCAGTGAACCTAATTGGGAGCCAGAGTATGCTAATGTCATGTACGCAAACCCCAACTCTAGACCTCAACCTAGGCAAGTAAGACCCCCATTCCCTAGAGGACCATGCTATAGATGTCAGGGAGATCATCTCATTCGTGATTGTCCCTTACCTCCACCTACACAACCCCAGTCAGTGACGATCCAGGGCTATTGCCAGGAGTGTGGAAAGGAGCATCTTTTACGAGACTGCCCAAAGAATCCTAATAATATGCCGAAAATCACTCCTATCAATGTCATAGGGTTAGTTGTAGAATCCACAGGAAGTCTGACGTCCACTACACCAATGCAAGTGATCACTAGAGCCCAAGCCTTGCAACAGAACCAAAGCATAGGCCAGGAGAAGAGCCCAGATGATAGTGAAACGGAGAGCATGATAAAGAAGAGGACTAGAGCTTGGAGAGATAATCGTGAAAGAATGAAAAGGCAATGGGCAAAGAAAATGAGTGAACTTGAGGAAAGCCTAAGAGAAACGAGAGCTAGGATAACCGAACTCACATCTCAAACTCCCTCTCACACTACCCCACCTCCACCATTCCCAACTCCATCCGACCCGCCACCTTCCAAGCCGCCTCACCTAATCCCACCACCCCCTAGGGTAGGATCAGTCCTAGCAGATCCCACTCCCGAGGACCTAAACATGATGCTCAAAGCATATCAGGCCAGAATCCAAGATGGGCCAAATGTAACTGATCATGGAAAATGCTACCCTAGAGCAGAATTAGAGCTTGAACGAACTAAAATTTGTGCTAAGATGGTGGAGTTGGCTCAAACCATGTTTGAAGCCAGCCGCCTCTTTAACATATCTAGCTCAGCCAAGACGCAGCTGCACTTTGAAGGACTATTAGAAAGAATAGAGAGGCTAATTGCACAATCAGAAAAGGAACCCGCCTCTCAACACAAGGACAAGGCAAGTGAAAGAGTAGATCTTCCTGCCCAGGAAGCCTATGTGCCTAACTCTATGGAGCCAGACACATCATCTTCTATGAATCGGTTCACACCCGAATTCCTACGAGAGATTCAAGAAGACAAATGGGCTAAAGAAAGTGAAGTCCCTCCTCCTATTGAACTTGTGGATGATGCACACGACCAATTCCCACAAGACATCCCATCCATTTATGAGGAGCAGGAGAGCACCCAATCTCAGGAAAGATTAGACTTTGAGTCTAACTCTCTACAAGAATTACCCCACTTCACAGGCCCATCGGAAGCTAAGTCTACTTGTATGAGAGCACCTATGGTCATGGTACGAAATGAGGACTCAGTCATACCTAGGAACACAGAGGTAGTGAAAAACACTAAAGTATAGTGCAACCTCACCTTAGAAGAGCTACTCAAAGTGAGGCCAGAGCTATGGAAATATGTAGCCAAACAGGTACCAGAGATAGCAAAACCTCGTTCCTAGGTAGGATCCCAGAGAACAGTGCCAGAAATACCCTTGGACAAGATAGGAGACATGAGTGAGGGCGAAGAGGGAAACACATATCTTCCTATCACCCATCAAGGATACACCACCAAGGCCATTCTAGACTCAGACGCAGGAGTTGCAATTGCTACCACTTCCCTATGGAAGCGTTGGGGCAAGCCAGCACTCAGGCCGACGAGGATGAAATTGCAAATGGCCGATGGTCACATAGAGAGACCCTTAGGGCTGTTAGAAGGAATAACTCTCACCACATGTGGTGTTGAGTTCGAGCATACATTTGCTATATGTGATTTTAGCAAAAATCATGCCTATGAAATGATCTTGGGACGACCCTTTATGCGACAGTTGCAAGTGGTACAGGACTGGGGAACCAATTCCTTGTACCTGCAACACTTAGGTGGTACGACCAAAGTGAATCTCAAAGATTACTCTCATAGAGATGTCCCTCCTATCCAATGGAATCCCCTCCATAGAGACAAAGAGGATACTGAATCGGTGCATTCCATGGGATCACGATCCTCATGGATGCATGAAGACACCCACTTATGGATGTGCAAAGTAGCAGCAGAAGAAGAGAAGAGAGAAGAAGCCAGAGAGATAGGTGCAAAAGAAACACATAGATCAATTCAAGACCCAGTCTATGCACCTGTAGTCTTTCCTGACGAAGAATTTGAACCCCACGGCTCGGCAGAAATCCTAGCAACAATGGATGTAGCCATCAATGAAGAACAATGGACACCTCACTGTGATGAAGATGGCTATGACATTTCAGTCTTCTCCATAGAGCCAATCATGGGGGAGGTAGTGTTATAAGAGTGTGAACCTAGCCCTGATGCATTCGAGGATGCAAGTGACTCCGATCTAGAGTCAATCATTATGGACCCACCTTTTGCATCAGATGAAGACTACTTCTATGAAGTAGAATTTCAACCCCAGAGGCATGGAGAGCTTACAAATGATGTAAGGCTAGCCACACATGTGACCCCAAAGGAAGAAGGAAAGAAAAGAAAGAAGAGAGAAGTCACATGTAGCACAAGCGTAAGCACCACCTCCTTTACTTGTCAATCAACGGAGACGTGAGGACCGGTATGAAGACCACGAGCAAGTGAAGGCACAAGTGCGTGAGTGAAAGCACACAAACATGCACACACATACACACACACGCGCACAAAGTAAGATCAAAGAGAGGAACAATGGAAAGCTTCGATTGCAAAAGAGTTCTCTTACAAAAGCTCTATTCTCTAACAAGCTAACCTCAAAAATGAGCTCTCTAGCTCTTTTTATAGTTTTTTTATTAGATTTGGCCCTGTCCAGACCTAGTGTCCGGCCTAGTTAAAAATTAGGTTCCAGGGCTTATTTGAGGGCTCAAACGGAGTCTAACAATTATGAAAATTGCTAGGATGATACTTCTAATGCTCCTCAAGCTCGAGGACTCCTCGGCTTGCACAAAATGGAGCTACAAAAATAGAAAACGGTATTTACAATGGTTTTAGTGATGGAAATCACTATTTTTGTAGGGAATTCTTGTGAAAATTTGACATACACTTCTTGGAGCTCCCTACTTGATCCTTCTTCTTGTGTGTCCACCTCTTAGATGTGTTCCTATGTTTTTTCCTTAACCTTCAGCTTCAACACTCCCCCCCCTCTCGAGTCTGTCATCCCTGACAGACCCTTGTTGTAGTGGTTGTTCCATGTAGTGCTTGGGAGGTAGTATCCATTCTGTATGAACAAGAGCCGTCTATCTTCCAAATTTGGCAGTGTTGGTTGTCCGGTCCTTCATTTGTCACTGCACGCCTTTGCAAGCCGTAGTCCCTTGGTATGTGCTTCTTCCATGGATTCCCGCATGAATGCGTATCAAGATTGAGTTGGAGCAACTGCTAGCTTCGAATTGCTTCCTAGGTATTGATGTTGCCCCAGGATGTCCTCTAGCGCTTCTAAAGATGATGTTCAGAGTAGTCATGCCAAGTACTCATAACCCATAGTGAATGATGGGTAAGTGTGTATGTGCATGGGTTGAAAAAAGTATATGCCTTGTGCACGGCCTTGTAATGTAGCCCTACGCATGCTTACTTGGAAAATGCATTGGAAGAAGTATGGTGCAAAAATTGCGGGTCTTGAGCTAAGTGCTCAAGGGTATGCTGACGAAGAGGTTTCCTAATCTATCATGGTTATGATGTTGCCAGAGTAAAGATACTTACCGTGGTGAAGGGTTGATTGATGTCTATCTCTTCATGTTGTATACCCGGCATTTGTGATGGAACATTGTCGATGAATGTCCATGTTGCTGGTCCACCAAATTTTTTTTTTTGAGTGCCTGGTTTTGTCTTCTCTTTTCAAAGCAACATTTGCAAAATATTGAGAATTGAATTTCTTTATATTCTTTGACAAACAACATTGGGTAACTACACCAAGCTTAGTTTCACATATTCTCTTTAGTTCACCATAAGTAGGAGTCTGCTCATCTAGTATACAAACAAGGATTTTTGGGGTACCAAACAAACTCTTGCAAATATCTCCTTGGATGCTCTCATACATGCAGTAGTTAAGCATCACTCAAGTTGTGGACCTTCAAGATCTTCACTCCCACCATGGTAAGGGGAAACCATAGGTGTGGATGCCATGTTCATGCTAAGTTCTTGACATCTACCAGAAAAGGCAGCAATAATATCATCTGCTAGCCGAGACACCCTTCTATCCAAACTGATAAATGCCCAGTAATAGATGGTTCCACTTTCAACTAAGCATGACTCATTCATGTTTCATGTGCCAAACCTGGGAACAAGTTCTTCCTCTCTTTGTCTTTTTTTTTAATAATAGGAACAATATCACAAAACAAGAAGACAGAGTTTAGTATCAATCAATAAAAATCTTTGACATATGTCAATGTGCTCTTGTGCCTGGGATTCTCAAGTGTGTCTATGCACGGCCGTGTAATGTGGCCCTATATTAATGCATACTTTGGAAATGCATGACCTGAATGGTGCAAAAGACAGGGTTGTGCAAGGAGCACATGGTTGTCGCTCGTCGAGGCCTGATGTCACCTGCAAATGTTGATGTCATCTTTGTTGGAGGTATCCATTGGATCTCGAGATGACCACTAATCCTTCCTCTTGATAGGGACCCATTTTAGAACAGCATTTGGCATTGTAGAGATTACTTCAGGCATCTTCCTCGTTGGATGCCTTCTGAACTGTGGTATCCAGTGTGGTTGGCGCTTTGGTTTGATGGAGGCTACTTGTACTTTTGGCTTCCAAACCCATATCCTTTTTGCACGTCTTCCTACTATTGTTGAAGAGTTGATTTGATCTCCTTTCGGTCTCTGTACGTGGTTCTTACCCTCTTCTCCTTTTGGCTTCTTTGTTGAGACCTTTCGCATGTGGGAGAACACAGGTTGTTGTAGATGTAAGAGCTTCTTAGGTACCCACATCTGTAATCGCCCTTGTTGAGCTTCAACTAATTTCTTAGGCACCCAAACTTGTTGGATACCTTGTGATTGAGCTTGTTCGAGCTGCTTCCTTCGTCTTCTGGCTTGGTTGGCTTGCCTAGATGGGATTTGTGGGGGCAAGGCTGGTGGGTTCTCTCCTTTGCGTACCCAGATCTGCTTCATGCTCGGAACTGCGTTCTTATCGAATGGTGTCTTTCTATTTGATGTAGCAGTTGTCGTGAATGGTTGTGTTTGCTTGTGTGGTGGACTCACTACTGTGGCTACTTGATTCTTTGGAGAAGAAGAAAGATCCACCCGCCTTCAAACCTGGTCTTCCATGATTGACTCCTTCTGCATCATAGAGCTTTTGACACATACAACATCTTCTTTCATATGATTAGTCTTGGAAGAACTAAGAGAGTGTGTGGTGCCATGATCTAGGAGCATGCAGTTCTCTAATTCTAATGTAATGCATTGTTCATGTACCCAAACTTGAAGAATTTGACTTCTTAGGTTTAAGTTAACTGCATGGTCATAGATCCAATCTTGACCCAAGACAAGTGGTTCTGTAAGGTTCTCATCTTGACATACTAGCGCTTTGACTTTCATTGGAACATCTTGAAGGTAGATGGGAAGTTCCACCTCACCCAAACAAGGGGTTTCCACACCTCCCAATCCTATGAGATAAGCTTCTATGGGATTGATGTTCAACTGCAATTCTTGGCAGTAGGAAAGTCTAACTGCACTACTTGCTGCCCCTGAGTCAATCAATGCTTTCACAGTCCTTGCACCCTTTCCTTGTCCTATCTCTATGGTCACGAATGGACGTCGGTCAATGACTTGAGAAGTCGCAATGCCTGATTTTTGGCACATATCCATGTGATATTTTGGAGCTTTTGAGTTGACATCTAGGCCTAGTCACCTTAACTTATTTCGCCTTATGCGCTCTCTAGCCTCTGCTTGTGCTTCTTCTCTCACTCTTAACTCTTCTTCTTTTCGCTTCTTAGCAGTATTGAGTTGCATTAGCATATCCTCAGTAAGAGGTTCTTGATATAGCTTGACTCTACAACCACTAATATAGTTTGGCAAGATATCTCCTTCTAGAGTGGCCAACTGAACTGCACCACTAGTGGAAATTCTATTAATGATCATGGGTCCATATCCTCTTTTTTCCAACTTACGCGCATGTTGCTTTAGAGGACAATTCATGTCCATTCCACTCATACTCTTGTGCTAATTTTAAGGCATGGATTAAGAAATCTAATGGTATCACAGCGTTCTATCCGAAGAACATCTGAAATGGGGTGGCGTTGAGTACCGTTTTGTAGGCAACTCGATAAGCCCAAACAGCATGATGAATTTGTTTGTCCCAATCAGAGTGTTTATTATTTACCAGCTTTTTCAATACGTTATAGAGGATCTTATTGGTGCTCTCCGCTTGTCCATTAGCTTGTGGGTGATAGGGGGCAGACTTGTTATGTATCACCAAGAATTCTTGGAGAAGATTTTCAATGACTTCATTCAAGAAGTGTGTGCCTCTATCGCTCACTAACTCTATTGGTAGCCCATATCTCGTGAACACATTCTCGAATAAGAACTTAGCCGTAGTCTGAGCATCATTCTTTGTTGTGGCTTTCACTTCTACCCACTTTGTAAGGTAGTCTGTGGCTACAATAATATACTCTGCATGGGAGTTTCTAGCTGGGGGGTTAATAGGACCTATGAAGTCTATGCCCCACTTGGAAAATGCACGCCCTCCCATCATTGGCCTCAAGGGCATCTCGTCTTTTCTAACTGGATATTGTGCATGTTGGCATGTGTCACATTTCTTCACTGCATCCATATGAAGAGTGGGCCACCAAAGTCCTGAGAATAGAATGGTCTTGATCACTCGGTCAGGACTGAAATGTCCACCTGCAACACCACTGTGTGCAGTTTCTAAGACCTTTAAATAGTCTGATTCATGAATGCACACTCTTAAGTAACCATCTTTGCCTCTTCGGTATAAGTTCTCTCCTACTAAGGCATAGCCTTGAGCCTCTTGTTCCATGTTTCGTCTTCTTGCTAGACTAGCCTCTTTGGGTAATCTTCTCGACCTCATAAACTCTACCAATGGAGCACTCCAATCTGGAATTAATGACACTTGATAAAGGGTCGCATGCTCCACTGGGGGTCTCTCTCTGCACATTGGACAATTCTTAATCCTCTCATGTATTTCTTTGTCCATGCTAGGCCAATACACTCCTAAACGTTTCAAATTCTGCAATGTTTGTTGTTTAGAATAGTGATTTCCTAGCATTCCTTCATGGGCTTGTTGCAACCAACTACTATGTTCATCATCCCCGACACAACAAGCTAATACACCCTCAGTATCTTGTTTGTACATGCTTCCTGCCAATATGTGATATTTTTGTGATTTTACTTGTGATGTCTTAACATTTTTATTTGCGGGTCCGAAGGTTAGGACTGGTACCAACTTATTTGCCCATTTAGGAACAACTTCTAAATTGAACAGACAAGTGTCAGGTAGTTCATCAGACACTCCTTGCGGTGACTCTCCTGAAGTGATGGGAGAAAGGTGATCTGCCCTAAGGTGAGTTCTACCTTTCCTGACAACAACTTCAAAGTCATATTCCATTAGTAAGAGGAACCATCTTACTAAGCGTCCAGTATTGCAAGGTTTATTGACCAAATATAACAAAGCTTGATGATCAGTGAAAAACTTGAACTTGTTGGCCAATAAATAGTGTCTAAACTTCTTCACAGCATATACCATGCCTAAGCCCTCTCGCTCAGTTGTGGTATAGTTCCGTTCAGCTGCAGTGAGCTGTCTACTAGCATATGCTATGGGCAAATCTAAGTTTCCTTCACTTGTGGGTTGTGCAAGCACACATCCGATGGCATGATTGGATGCATCCACATGGACATGGAATGGTTTATTCCAATCAGGAGTGGTCAGTATTGGTGTTGTGCACAAACGTTTCTTCAGTTCGTTGAAAGAATTTTTGCATTCGTCGTTCCACTCAAAATTAGACAACAAGGCATAAAGGGATCTAGCTATGATCGCGTACATGTGGATAAACCTACGGTAATATCCACAATGGCCCATAAAGGCTTGTACCTCCTTAACATTCCTTGGCCTTGGTAGCTCTGCTATGGCTCGTACCTTATCTTCATCTGTTGAAATTCCATTCTTAGAACAATATGACCTAAGATTTTACCTTGACGCACCATGAACACACACTTTTCTGGGTTCAGACACACTCGATATTCTCTACACTTGTTGAAGATTTGTCGGAGCTCAGGGATGTGAAATCTTCTTTCTTGGGAATGAGCACATAAATCATCCACATACACTTCTAAGCTCTTTCGCAAGAACTCTTTGAAGACATGACACATGAGCCTTTGGAATGTTGCAAGTGCATTGGTGAGCCCAAATGGCATCACACGAAATGCAAAGATTCCCCACTCTGTAGCAAAAGCTATTTTGTGTTGATCTTCTGGGGCAATGGCTACTTGATTGTAACCTGAAAACCCATCAAGGAAGCTATAAACTTCCTTGCCTCCAACACGCTCCAAAAGGTGTTCTGTGATTGGAAGTGGATAACTATCTCTGATAGTAGCGGCATTAACTTTTTTAAGGTTAATACACACTCGCAACTTCCCGTTCTTCTTGGGTACCACTACAATGGGGGACACCCATTCAGTATGCTCAATCTCATAGGTGAATCCAGCTTCAATCAGCCTATCAATTTCTTCTTTTATTTTGGCTGCATAGGTATCATTATAGGTGTAGGGCTTCTGTTTGGTGGGCTTGGCATCAGCAGTCATGGGGATAGTATGAGAGCAAATTCTTGGATCTACCCCTTTCAAGTCTCTATAGTGCCATGCAAACACATCCCTATATTCCCTTAATAGATCTACAAGCTCCATTTCTTCTCTTGCACTTAGGTCATCTCCTATATATGTGCATCTCTCTTTGTTCTCTTCGATGGTCACTACAATCTTCTTGGTCTTTTCTTTATTATCATATGATTCTCCTATGATGGCCTCTCTCTTAGGCATTCGTACCAAAATTTTGCGGTCGTCAACTTCATATTTCTTGAAGTTTTCTGGTACTTCAAACAATGATTCCTCCTCTTCTTGTTTCACTGCTTTTCTTTTCTTTTTCTTTTGACTGCTCTCACTTCCATCCTTCGAATTTACCGTTTTAATACTTGTGAGAGGTTCTTCTTCTTTCTGGGTGAACACTCCTATATCTTCTAGATAGTGCTGCTCTGAGTTAAAGCAACTATCCATCACAATGGACTCTATATCATCGTCATTCTCTTCTTCTTCTATGACATCACTAGGGTCACATTCTTCTAGCAAGGGTTGACACATGAACACTGAGATATCATAACCCTCCTCATCACAATGAGGTGTCCATTGTTCTTCATTGACAGCAATGTCCATGGTGGCTAAGATTTCTGGCCAGCCATGAGGCTCAAATTCCTCATCTGGAAAGATCATCGATGTATAGGCTGGGTCTTTAATTGGTCTATCTCCTGGCAAAGTTCCTTCTTCTCTTGCCTTTCAACGTTTTTCCTCTTCCTCTGCGACCTTGCACATCCACAAATGAGTATCTTCATGCAGCCATGATGGATCAGGTGAACTTTCAGAATGCACAGAGATGGAATCTTCTTTCGCTTTGTGGATAGAATTCCACTGTAGGGGTGGTACATCTCTGAAGGTGTAATCCTTCAAATTGACCTTGGTGGTGACCCCTAAGTGCTGTAAGTACAAGGAGTTAGTTCCCCAATCCTGTACTATTTGCAATTGTCGTAGGAAGGGTCTTCCTAGAATCATCTCATAGACATTATTTTTCTCAAAGTCACATATAACAAATGTATGTTCAAACTCCACACCACAAGTGGTTAGAGTTATCCCTTCTAGCAATCCTAGAGGTCTTTCAAAATGACCATCAGCCATTTGAAGCTTCATTCTAGTTGGTCTTTGTCACTCTAGCACAGTGGTGAGTACCAACGTGAGAAGATTCACCTCATAATTGTCAATCCGTGGAGACGTGAGGACTAGTATGAAGACTATGAGCAAGTGAAGGCACAAGTGTGTGAGTGAGAAGCACACAAGCATGCACACACATACACACACACGTGCACACAAGGCAAGAACAAGGAGAGGAACAATGGAGTTCTTTGCATTAGTCAAAAAGTCTCTTACATAAGCTCAATTCACAAACAATCTAACCTCAAAAATGAGCTCTCTAGCTCTTTTTATAGTTTTCTAACTAGCTTTGATCTTGTCCAGACCTAGTGTCCGGCCTAGTTAAAAATTAGGTTCTAGAGCCTATTTGAGGGCTCAAACAGAGTCTAAAAATTATGAAAATTGATATGTAGCTAGTTCTAATACTCCTCAAGCTCGAGGACTCCTCGGCTTGCACAAAATGGAGTCTATTCTACCAAAAACGGAATTTACAATGTTTGTGTAGTGATTAAAATCACTTGAGTTGTAAATGGTCCATGGAAAAAATGATTGGGCCTTGTTGCCGTATTGTGCATGACTCCTCCGTTGCGCTAGTATGCTCTTCATCTGACTTGTATGCCAACACGCCCCCCTTCCTAGCGTCTGTCGCCCCTGACAGACCTCTGTTCTATCGGGTGGTCGATATAGTATTGGATGACATTGGTGGCAAGTTCGTGTTCTCCTATCCTTAAGCCTCTTGCTAGATCAACTTCCAATGCATCCCAATTTATTGCGCCAGGGACCTCTGGTTATGGTGTGGTGTAGTACTCAGAGTACATTGCTTGTTCACAAGCAAAGAGATGGAGGAGGTGTGTTGGCTTCGGTGCGAAGATCTCCGAGTGATACTCCCAAAAACCTGATCTGAACATTTCTTCGAAGGTCTGTTTGTAACATGCAGGGAGGTATTTGATGCGTGCATGCCAGGCGTAAGCCACACGAATACTGGGAGTGGTGCTCATGTCATACACCAAATCATAATTTCCATTGGTAAACCCCGGTAGACGTACCTGTGGTGCGGCTACATTTCTAAAGGTTTTCAGGACTACCTGCATCATATCTAAAATCTTAAGCATCATTTGAGCTGCTACATCTGGCATGGGCTTCAATCGCGGCATCCAATGGCGAATTGTTCCCATCATGTATGCTACCGACGGTGGTCCCTGTGGTGGCGCAATGTACGGGTAGTTTAGCCATTTCTTGCATTGAGCGTTGTTCTGCACTTTGATATTGAATGCCTTCCAAGACCTGCGGCGTGGAACTGGACCGTAGCATGGATTGTATAGGAGATGTAAAGGCGCGTTGTTCCATGTGCGTAGCATTTCTGGATATGTCTCTAGAAGTTTCTGCCGCCAGGTGGGTTGACGAATTTTGCCTTTTTGTGCCTCTCGAGGAAGGTCTTCGGGTTGAAATTGGGTAGCAAAGGTAGGAATCTGACCCGTGACTCTCTGTATTTCTGCATTATAATCAGCCAGGATAATATAATAAGGCCTGTATTGGAGTTCAGATGAGAGGATAAGGCATCTCGATGACAGGTTCTTGAAGTAAGCAGATTGTAGCACAGTTTCCTCTATGACCCTCATGGCTTGATTTTGCACTACTGTGCGCTCTTCGTGAGAACTCCCGATTTCCTCCACTTGACGTAGCCATGGAGGCCGTGGTGCCTCGAATGTGTCCTGAGCTTCTTCCGTTTGTTGGCCTCCTGGGAAGGGTTGTGGGTCGTATTCTTCTTCAAATGTCTGTTCCACCGGAATTTGTACTACTTCTTCGTCGGTGGGAGCCTCTGGAGGGGAAGGTGGTCTCTCATATTGTAGTAGACGTGCTTGCAATTCGGTGACCTATTTCTGGAGATCTTTTAAGGCCTCTAAGTCTGTGAGAAGTGAAGCCGCGGAGGAGGTGGTTTGAGAGGCTGTTGTTGTTTCTTTTTGGTGTTTCTGCTTCAGTTGACCCAGTTCCTCTGATAGCAGGTCATGTGCTTCAAGCAGCATGGCATAGTCTTCCAATATGATCTTGATATTGTCGGGGGTTACTACTTGAAACTTTGATGGGCTGATGGGTGCCCCAGGTGTGCTTTCGATAGCTGCTTCTAGGTTCTCCTGATTTTGTAATTGCAGGCGTCGATTCTCTTCATGAGCGGCAGCAAGATGTCGCTTGAGTAGGGCCATATTTCGCTGAAGCTTTGAATTGCGTTCCAACTGTGTCCGTAGATGACCTTCTACCACTTGTATTGCTTCCTGATCTGTGTTCTGTAACTGTACCTCCAATATGCTATGAGCCTCTTGGAGAGTTTGGAATTGTGTGTGGAGGCGAGCATTTTCCTCCTCTAGTGCAGCAAGGCGGTGTTGTAGTGTCTCCGAGTGCTCTTGCAAGCGTTCATTCTGTTGCTGGAGCTGATTGTAATCTGTCCTTAAGTTTGATATACAAGCTAGCATGGTGTCCAATGCATTTCCTATAGATGAGGGGGTGGTGTTTACAATGGAAGATGCATGGAAAGGGAATTGGGGAAGGGGAAGAGTGAATGATGTGTCTATTGAAGACGTGTGTGTGGGTGAAATTGGTGGAGGGGGAATGGGAGGAGGTGGAAGCGTGGGGGGAGGGGGAGGTGCCATGGGTGGTGAAATGTCCATACTTTCAGGAGTGGGTGCGAGTGTGGGGTCTACCATATACATTGGAATGGTAGGTGGTGTGTGTGTGAAAGTGGTGAATAGATGAGAAGTGGGGTGGGGAGCTGAAAATAAAGGGAATGGTTGAGACCTGGGTTGAAAAGTTCTAGCAAGGAAGTTATGGAGGGATTGGAGAAGTGGAGAGATGGAGGTCGGGGGTTGAGGTTGTAGAGTTGAGGAGGGCATGAAGGGTTGCGTGGTAGCAGGGAAACCCATGAATATGGATCTAGGGTTAGGATGACCGATGGCTGAGGGCATGGGGGATGGTTGTCCTAGGGCAGGCTCTATGAGCGATTCGGTGGATTGTGTAGTGATGGGGGTTGCTTCATAGATTGGGTTATCAGAGATGGAGAATAGGGTTGAACTAGAGATGGGAGTACAGAAGATGAAGGTTGGTTCGGTGGGTTGAGTGGTCGAGGTGATTTCCACGGTTTCTGCTCTAGGAGGCGATGGTGGGGGTGTGGGTGGTAGTGGCTCGGTGGATTCCTCATGGGTGACTGTGTGCTCTTGGCTAGCAGTTTTTGTTGTATGGGAGGTTGTCCTGATGGGTTCAGATGTAATAATTGGCCCTTCTACCGTTGTAATGGGGATCTGGATATTCTTACCTGAGCGTGGTCGTGTCTGGAATCTTCGTGGATCATATTGAACTGGAGACCTCCTAATGGCGGTCCGCACTGCTTCTACTACCCCATATGTTTCTGCCATCAATAAGAGACCTTCACTATATTCTGAGTCAACTCCTGCTTCTTCCAACAGCTAGGTCATGAGTACTCTACTACTCTATTCGGTGAGAAGTTGTTGCGATCGCACTCGTTCCATAATTTGATACAGCCTTCGGAGTTCTGCTGTATAGGCTGGGGCTTCAGTGGTCTCCTCTTCATATGCTCCTTCTTCTTCTAGGTGTCCTTGTTGTTGACCTTGTTGGGCGTCACTCCAATGTACATGGCGGTCGTCTGTAGATTTTCTTCTTCTTTGTGAAGATGTGCCTTGTTCTTCTGCATCTGAATAATACTCTACATCAGAGAGTTGTGTACTTTGTAAGAATGCTTCGAAGTCCTGAGGATCCATTCCTTCAACATCTCCAGTTGTAGCAAATTCAAATTCAGATGGAGCAGGAGGAGCTGAAGGGGTAGCTTGTGTCGTAGTTTCAGATCCAGACCTGGGTATCCTAATGGTAAAGGGAGGTATAGTGGTCTCCCTTCGTGGCGATACTTCAGGAGTAGTCAGAACTTCCCTTGTCTGGACACAAGGGATTGCACCCCTCATGCACTTGGATTGATGTGTGGACGTCTTGAGCTTCTTAAACATTTGTAATTGTGCCCAAGTTAAGGCACGTTCAATGGGAACATCGTATGCTAGGCACCGGTAAATAATGCGTGTGATTGCACAGCAACCGTTCACCACTAATTTCCTAGAAGACCTTTTATTTGCTTCATACAATTGATCTATAATCCATACCGGCAGCTTAATTGGTAACCCACCTGCCTCCGCTAAGTAGAGAGCGAACCAGATTCTTTTGTGTGGTTGTCTGAAGCGGTCTTGGCCGGGGAAAGCAAAATGTTGCATGCACATACGGAGAGGGATGGACACGTTTGGTGTGAGTGCTGCCATGTCTTTAAGCTTCAATAGTTTCCTATCCTTCATGTTAGTAGGAACAAGAGCATCCTTCTCAGAAGGTACATGTGTGCCGTGCATATTCAAAGCAGCGCTCACCAACTCCACAGTAAGTTCAAACCTCTTTAACTCGTTGTTGCCCAGCAAGGAAGGAAGAACAAATGATCCTGGTTTGTCCTTTTCTTCATTAGCTTGTAATGTGGAGACCAAATAATAGCATCGGAGGAGATCCGGTTTAGGTAGTGGTGCTTCAAAGTATTTTGCTAGCCCTGCACATTGCCATATGGTCTGGAGATCCTCGGTGTTCTGTAGAGTCTCAAACTCCTTGGAGAAAAATTGGAATCGAACCCATGATCTGTCATACTCGCACTTAGACTCCCATATATACTTGGCCTCTCCTAATGGACCTGGCATGCCATTGAACCAATGAGAATTGGCATGGACTCTTTCTGTGATCCCTGTGGGTGGATCCGGTACCGGGATCTGCTCAAGGTGTTGCAGCTCCACAGGTCGTTCAGTTGGTGGCACATCCACAGGTAGACTATCCACATCGATTCCTGCAGTAAGTATTCCTACTTGTGAGCTCGGACCTGTCGCTTTTGCCATGTTACTTCTTGCCTCCTGATTCTGTGAGAATATAGAAACATGTGTTAACATTGTAAAGGACAAGTTAGAACCGTTTTCGTCCCCATTACAACATTATCATGAGGTTCGGGAGAGATTAGTAGGTTAATAAGTGCTCGGTGCTTGTGTGTGTAGTTAGGAATTGGTTGGACCTAAGAACTAAGTGGAATGATGTAGTGTGAGAGTGACGTAGTTAGTAGGTGGGCATGGATTTACAACTGGGGTCCGGGGGTTTATTACAAGTTTTAGGTTGCCAAATGTAGTGGATGGGCTTTGATCTTGATTTTGTGGAGACTCTGAAGAGTTTGATAGGGGTATTTGCTTGAAGATGGGGCTTTTTAGGGACCCATTTACAAGTGATTCTACTAGTGCTCATGGAAGAATATGTGTCCGTGCATGATGCGTAAGACTGGGCCTCAGATGTTCGAGTGAGTGAAACATGTTGTACCGTTTGCGGCCTTGGTGTAGCTATTTGAGCCCGTAAGCAAGCCTTAGGCACCCAGATTTGTCGTGATTGTGGGCTGGCCTTCATTGACTTCTTGGGTACCCAAATAGACTTCACCTTCGCAGAAGAATTAATGAAGGACTTCTCATTAGTGTCATGTTGTTGACTACTAATAAGAGGTTTTGGCCGTGGGGTCGGCCTGGTCTGAACAGGGTATTCGTCTTTTTGCCTCCATACTTGCTTCCATGGCTGAAACAATTTGCTTTGCTCCTTGTTACATGTCGGTCGATAATAACTCAATCCAACTTTCGGACGAGTACTATCGGGTCCTTGGGTTCTTGGGAGTGGTAGGGGTCTGTTAGACAGAGGCCCTGTACTATTTTCCCAATCCTTTACACAATCACCAGTAATTGCTCACTTCTTAATACAGGAGTTGAGTTGAATACTAACTATTCCACGGTATGATAAGCACTGGAATGTTTGGCCCTGAATATACTATGGTAATAGCACAGTGATTCTGTCAACACTTACAACTACGAGAATACGTTCTTCTCAAAATACTCCACAATAAGATGATTTCATGTGATAACTAAATACACCGAGCGAAATGCACAGATAACTCAGATCGAGATTATATTAGACTTTTCATATACTCACTCAGATCACAGATTTATACCGCAATTAATGACTCACTAAGACTTCTGTCCACACACAGATCTTTGTCAAACACTCAATGATCACCGATTACTATATAAAACCCTGGTTACTTGACCGAAAAGGTACTAAACTCTGTTCTTATACAGTCTCACACATGACAATCAATATACAATCTCACAATCGCGAACTACAGAGTCATATATAACTGTTCAGCAAGAAGACTCACAGCATCACGAACTTTTCAATGAGAATCGATTCAACCAAAGAATAGCAGAATGATTAAATATGAGCAGAATGGAACAGTATTCAATGTCCGCAATAAAATCTCATTCACAGTCTTCTAAAATATATTACTCGTGGTTTCCGAACACTTCAGTTACGATGTGATCAACCCTAATCACTACAGCGCGCAACAGAACAGAGACGTATCTATCTTTCTGTCTCTCTAACATACATTCATGTTAACTATCACCTCAAAGGTCTGTTTAACACAGTAAACTCTGCTCCAACAGTTGAACGAAACGATGATGCAACGACTGAACTCTTTGCTCTTCGATGATAGAACTCCTTTCTCTTCCTGTCTTCTGCTTTTTATTACTTCCGCATTCTTCATTTACCGCCTCTTGCGAAATTTCCTACCTCTCCGTCATTTCAGCCACCAATCTTGTTTATCCTTCGTCTGCGGTTGCGGTTGTCTCGCTCTATTAGCCTTGTAACACTCCTTTTTTTGGCATCCAGTATCGGTAGTGTTCTGCTTCTTCTGTATTTGATCTGCCGTGGGTTGTTGCAACCTTCTGGTCTTTGGAAAAGAAGGGAGTTCCGTCCTCTCCCTGGCTCCGTTGTTGAGATTAGCCTCTTTCTGCATCATAGAGTTTTGGACAAAAATAGCATTGTCAACTTCATGTGCGCCCCTGGAAGGACCAGGAGTTTGTGCCTTGCCTAGTTCCTTGAGTGCCTCATTTTCCAATTCAACTGTAATTCGGCTATGATCTACCCATACCTGAAGAAGTCCACTTCTTAGGTTGAGGTTGACTGCATGATCATAGATCCAGTCCTGACCCAAGACAAGAGGCTCAGTGAGGTCCTCATCTTGACACACTAGTACTTTGACTGTCATCACTTCGTCTTGAATGGAGATGGGAAGATCCACCTCGCGCATGCAAGGAGTTTCCACACCTCCCAATCCTATGAGATATGCTTCTATAGGATCGATAGTTAATTTCAACTCTTGACAGTAAGACAACTTGACAGCACTAGTGGATGCACCTGAGTCAATCAAAGCTCTTACAATCTTTGCACCCTTTCCTTGTCCTACTCCTAGGGTTACAAAAGGCCGTCGGTCGATTATTCTATGGGAATGCCCACCTGAAGTCTCGCACATGGCCATAGGATAGCCTACAGATTCTTGAGTGTCAAGCATAGGTGGGTCTCTACCTTGTCTCCTCAATTTCATTCGTCGGATGTGTTCTAAAGCTTTTGCCTGTGCTTCTTCTCTAATTCGTTTCTCTTCTTCTTTACGTTTCTTGGCAGTGTTGAGTCGATTTAGCATCTCTTCAGTGAGGGGTTCCTGATATAACTTGACTCTGCATCCACTTATGTAACTTGGTAGAATATCGCCTTCTAAAGTGGCTAGTTGAACTGCGCCACTTGTGGAGATTCTATTGATAATCATTGGCCCGTAACCTCTTTTCTCTAATTTCCGTGCATGCTGCTTCAATGTGTAGACTAAGACTAGGTCGCCTGCTTTCAAGCCTTTATCCTTCACATGTGTGTCAAAATATGCCTTTTGCCTCTTCTTCGCTGCATAGATTCCTGCTGCAGCTCTCAATCGTGTTTCACCTAGACGTTCAAGATCAAAGATTCGAGAGGAGAGTTCATGGCCTGTCCAGTCATGCTCTTGTGCTACCTTCAATGTAGGTATCAAAAATTCCAGGGGTAGCACAACATTTTGGCCAAACACCATCTGAAAGGGGGTGGCTTGGAGTACCGTTTTATAGGCAACCCGGTATGCCCAAACAACATGGTGTAGCTGTTTGTCCCAATCAGAGCGTTTATTGTTCACTAGTTTAGTCAGCACATTGCATAAGATCTTATTAGTGCTCTCAGTCTGGCCATTAGCTTGTGGATGATAGGGGGCCGATTTCTTATGTATCACCAAGAATTCTTGGAGAAGGTTTTCTATGACTTCATTCAAGAAGTGTGTGCCTCTATCACTCACCAACTCTATTGGCAATCCGTACCTCGTGAATACATTTTCAAATAAGAACTTTGCTGTTGTTTGAGCATCATTTTTTGTAGTAGCTTTCGCTTCTACCCACTTGGTTAGATAGTCTGTGGCCACGATGATATATTCAGCATGTGAACCCTTAGCTGGGGGATTAATAGGACCAACAAAGTCTATTCCCCATTTAGAGAACGCACGTCCGCCCACCATAGGCTTCAGTGGCATCTCATCCTTGCGTATAGGGTACTGAGTTCTATGACAAACATCACACCGTTTCACATAGGTATGTGCATCCATGTGAAGGGTTGGCCACCAAAAGCCTGCAAATAGTATTGCCTTGATTACCCGATCTGGTCCAAAGTGTCCCCCTGCTACACCTTGGTGAGCAGTATCCAAGATTTTGAGATATTCACTCTCATGGACACATAGTCTCAGGTAACCATCTTTACCACGTTTGTATAGATTATGACCAATGAGTGAGTAATCCTGGGCTTCTTATTCTAAACTCCTTTTCCTAGCCAGAGTCATGTCTGGAGGGAATGTTTTCATCCTCAGAAAGGATACTAGTGGTTCACTCCAATCTGGCACTATGGACACTTGATAAAGAGTGGCATGTTCCACAGGTGGTTTAGTGCAGCAGATTGGGCAATCCTTGCACAAATTTTGGACATCAGCTTCCATAGTCAGCCAATGCACTCCGAGTCTCCTTAGTGTCTGTAAGGTTCGTTGCTTTGAGTAGTGTTGCTCTAACGCACCTACATGTGCTAATTGCAACCATTTAGCGTACTCATCCTCTTCCACACAACAAGCCAAGATCCCTTGATCTGTGTGCTTGTACATACTTCCTGCCATGATGTGATACTTTTGGGCTTTTACTACCTCTCTATCCTGTGTGTTTATTACTGGGTGGTTAGGTCCGTATGTCAACACTGGTACCAATGGCTTAGCCCACTACGGCACCACTTCCTAATTAAACAAGTAAGCATCAGGAAGGTCATCTGACACTCCTTGTGGGGCTTCTCCCGATGCGAGCCTAGAAAGGTGATCTGCTCTCAAATGAGTCTTCCCTTTCCTTACCACAACCTCAAAATCATATTCCATTAGCAAGAGAAACCATCTTACTAATCTTCCTGTAGTGCATGGCTTGTTTACGAGGTATAGCAATGCCTGATGATCAGTAAAAAATTTAAACTTATTTGCAAGGAAATAGTGTCTAAATTTCTTAACTGCATATACCATGCCTAAGCCTTCTCTCTCAGTAGTGGTGTAATTTCGTTCCGCTGCATTCAATTGTCTACTGGCATAGGCAATTGGAAGATCCATATTACCTTCACCAGTAGGTTGAGCAAGCACACACCCAATAGCATAATTGGATGCATCCACGTGAACATGGAATGGCTTATTCCAGTCTGGAGTGGTCAAGATCGGTGCTGAACATAATCGCCGTTTAAGCTCATTGAAGGAATTCTCACATTCATCAGTCCACTCAAAGTTAGTCAGAAGTCCGTACATGGGCTTTGCAATGACATCATACATGTGAATGAACCGGCGGTAGTACCCACAATGCCCCATGAAAGCCTGTACTTCCTTGACATTCTTTGGCCTAGGTAACTCGGCTATGGCTCTCACTTTCTCTTCATCAGTGGATATGCCATTCTTTGACACTATGTGTCCTAGAATCTTGCCTTGCCTGACCATAAAAACGCACTTTTCTGGGTTCAGGCAGACTTGATATTCTCTACATTTGTCAAAGATTTGTCTGAGTTCAGGAATATGGGTTTGTCTAATGTTGGAATGAGCACAAAGATCATCAACATAGACTTCTAGATTCTTCCTCAGGAACTCCTTAAATACATGGCACATTAGTCTTTGGAAGGTTGCAGGAGCATTGGTAAGCCCAAATGGCATTACACAAAAGGCAAATATACCCCACTCTGTGGCAAAAGCTGTCTTATGCTGATCTTCTGGAGCTATGGCTACTTGATTGTAGCCCGAAAATCCATCGAGGAAGCTGTACACTTCCTTGCCTGCTACTCTTTCTAAGAGATGCTCTGTGATAGGAAGCGGATAGTTATCTCGAATTGTGGCTGCATTAACCTTCTTCAAGTTAATGCATACACGTAATTTACCATTCTTTTTGGGCACCACAACAATGGGGGATACCCATTCAGTGTGCTCAATTTCATAGATAAATCCAGCTTCAACCAGTCTATCTATCTCCTCTTTGATCTTGGCAGCGTAATTATCATTGTATGTATATGGCTTTTGCTTAGAAGGTTTGGCATCCGAGGTCATGGGGATAGTGTGTGAGCAGATGTCTGGATCAACACCCTTCAAATCCTTGTAACTCCAAGCGAATACATCTCTGTATTCTCTTAGCAAGGCTATCAATTCTTGCTCTTCTTCTTCCATCAGGTCATGTCCTATGTAAGTGCATCTCTCTTCTCCCTCTTCCATGGCTACCACAATTTTCTTTGTGGTTTCTTTGTTATCATAGGCCTCTCCTGATTGTGCCTCTCGTTTAGGCATTCTGATCATGACTCTCCTGTCATCTATCTCATACTTCTTAAAATTTTCTGGGACCTCAAACAAAGATTCCTCCTCTTCTTGTGTGACTTCTTTCTTCTTCCTTTTCTTTCCTTCTTCCTTAGGAGTTACATGTGTGGCTAGCCTTACGTCTTTTGTAAGCTCTCCGTGCCTCTGGGGTTGAAATTCTACTTCATAGAAGTATTCTTCATCTGATGCAAAAGGTGGGTCCATAATGATTGACTCTAGATCGGAGTCACTTGCATCCTCAAATGCATCAGGGCTAGGTTCGCACTCTTCTAACACTGCCTCTCCCATGATAGGCTCTATGGAGAAGACTGAAATGTCATAGCCATCCTCATCACAGTGAGGTGTCCATTGTTCTTCATTGATGGCTACATCCATGGTTGCTAGAATTTCTGCCCAGCCGTGAGGTTCGAATTCTTCGTCTAGAAAAACTACAGGTGCATAGGCTGGGTCTTGGATTGATCTATGGGTTTCTTTTGCACCTATCTCCCTGGCTTTTTCTCTCTTCTCTTCTTCTAATGCTACCTTACACATCCATAAGTGAGTGTCTTCATGCATCCATGAGGATCCTGATCCTAGGGAATGCACCGATTCCGTATCATCTTTGGCTCTATGGATGGGGTTCCATTGGATAGGAGGGACATCTCTATGAGAGTAATCCTTGAGATTGACTTTGGTTGTAACACCTAAGTGCTGCAAATACAAGGAATTGGTTCCCCAATCCTGTACCACTTGCAACTCCCGCATAAATGGTCTTCCCAAAATCATCTCATAGGCTTGATTTTTGCTAAAGTCACAGATAGCAAATGTGTGCTCAAACTCTACACCACAAGTAGTGAGAGTTATCCCCTCAAGTAGTCCTAAGGGTTCTATGTGCCCGTCAGCCATCTGCAATTTCATTCTCGTTGGCCTGAGAGCTGGCTTGCCCCATCGTTTCCATAAGGAAGTGGTAACAATTGCAACTCCTGCACCTGAGTCCAAGATGGCCTTGGTTGTGTATCCCTGATGAGTGATGGGGAGGTATGTGTTTCCCTCTTCGCCCTCACTCATGTCTCCTATCTTGTCTAAGGGTATTTCTGGCACTGTTCTCTGGGATCCTACCTGGGAACGAGGTTTTGCTATCTCGGGCACTTGATTGGCTACATGTTTCCACACTTCTGGTCTAACCTTAGGCAGCTCTTCCAAAGTGAGATTGCACTGCACTTTGGTGTTCTTCACTACCTCTGTGTTCCTAGGTATGACTGAATCTTCGTTTCTTACCATGACTGTAGGTGCTCTCATACAGGTGGACTTTGCTTCCCATGGGCCTGTGAAATGGGGTAGTTCTTGTAAAGAATTAGACTCAAAGTCTAATCTTTCTTGAGATTGGGCACTCTCTTGTTCTCCATAAATGGAAGGAAGGTCTTGTGGGAATTGATCATGTGTGTCATCCACAAGTTCAATGGGAGGAGGAACTTCACTCTCTTTAGCCCATTTCTTTTCTTGAATCTCTCGCAAGAATTCTGGTGTGTATTGATTCATAGAAGAAGAGGTGTCTGGCTCCGTAGAGTTAGGCACGTAGGCCTCAGGCACATAGGCTTTCTGGGTAGGAAGACCTGCTCTTTCACTAGCCTTGTCATGGTGTTGAGGGGCAGGTTCCTTTTGTGATTGTGCAATTAGATTCTCTATTCTTTCTAGGGAGGGGGGGTTGTCTGGTTCAGTGGAATTGGGCACATAAGCTTTTGGTGGGGGATGGGTCATGTTTTTGCTTGCTTTATCTCTTTCTTGATTTTTTTCTTCCTTGGCAGATCTTGCAATTATGCCCTCTAACTTCTCTAGAAGTCCATCCAAGTGTAATTGCGTCTTGGCCGAGCCCGAGTAATTGAAAAGGCGACTGGCTTCAAACATAGTCTAAGCCAATGCGACCATTTTCGCGCAAAGCTTGGTTCTTTCTATCTCTAGGTCAGCTCTAGGGTAGCACTTGTCATGATCCGTTACATTTGACCCTTCTTGGATTCTCGCCTGATATGCTTTAAGCATCATGTCTATGTCTTCAGGAGTGGGATCAGCTAATACTGATCCTGCTCGGGGTGGTGGGTGGGTTACGTGGGGTGTATTAGAGGGTGGAGGGATGGAGGGTGATGGGGATGGTAGCGGTGGGAATGTGTGAGAGTGCGGTTGAGATGTGATCTCTATGATTTTGGCCTTGGTTTCTCGTAGACTTTCCTCAAGTTCACTCATCTTCTTTGCCCATTGCCTTTTCATACGTTCACGGCTATCTCTCCAAGCTCTTGTTCTCTTCTTATTTTGGCTCTCAGTATCGCTGGCGTCTAGGCTCTTTTCCTGGCTTACCCCTTGGTTTTGCTGCAATGCTTGAGCTCTAGTGATTACCTGCACTAGTGCAGTGGAAGTGACACTTCCTGTGGAATTGACCACTAACCCAATAACATTAATCGGAGTGATTTTTGGCATATTGCTGGGATTCTTGGGACAATCTCGTAAGAGATGTTCCTTTCCGCACTCCTGGCAAAAGCCTTGGATCGTCACTGATTGGGGTTGTGTAGGTGCAGGCATGGGGCAATCACGTATGAGGTGATCACCCTGGCATCTGAAGCAAGGTCCTCTAGGAAAAGGGGGTCGTATCTGCCTAGGTTGAGGTCTAGAGTTGGGGTTTGTGTACATGACATTAGCATATTCAGGCTCCCAAATAGGTTCACTTGGTTCCTCACTGTAGTAAGACTCACCATGTTCATGAGACTGCATGTAGTAAGCCTGGGGACTATCAACATGTGTAGAATCAAAGCTATGGTCACTAGGATCACTTTCTGAGATTAATGGTGTTACTGGGACTATCGCTCTATTCAGGTTTTCTTCTGCAGCAGCATACTTGACCGGAATCACATTGGTAGGAGCAGGTGGTTGCTGTGCTAGCACTGGCTGGGGTCTCAGTTGGGCCTGATATTGCGGTTGGTAATTTTGCTGAGGCCTAATATACTGTTGTGGTGAATATTGACTCTGGTATCTGCCTTGTTGAGGGTATGGCTGAGGGTAGGTTTGCCTAACCGCTTGCTTATTGTATGGGCAGTCCTGTGCTGAGTGATTTGTGTACCTTCGCTCTATGGTGCAATATTGGCTGCTAGGGTTCACTTGGGGTTGAGCCGTGATGGGACATGCGTTTGCCATATGGTCACCACTGCAAGTATAGCACCTCTTTACTGGGGCAAATCTAGGAATTTGTTTACTAGAGACGCCTAGTTTTTGAGCTACTTTTTCCGCAAGTTCCTCAATTGATGTGGGCTGTGAGGAAGAGAGGCTAGAGGTACTATCTGAATCTTTGTAGATTTTGGATAGCTCTAACTCCTCCCCTAGGTTATCCTCAATATCGATGCACATGCGTACACATTCTTCTATAGTCCTAGGGTCCTTCAAGTACACATAAGATCTCAATTTGGTGCTTAGCAATCCGTCCAAGAATAGAGCCACTTGCTTAGCTGGTGTGGGTAGCTCTGAATCAGGGCATCTTTCAAGATATTGCCTAAATCTTCTTCCTGCAAGTCTCACGGTCTCTTGAGGGGTTTGCTTGAAGCTGTGAATCAGCGAGGAGGTATTATGTCTTATGCCACTCTTAGAGAATTCAATAATGAAAGCCTCTAGGAGTTGGCCTATGCTCCTGAACTGCCTCTCGTTTAGTGGCTGAAACCATGTCAGGCTAGTGTTCCTAAGGGTTAGACCAAAGGCATTGTACTGCGTGAATAGATCCTCCACTTGTTCAGCTCTCAAGACTTGCCTAAACTCAGCCACATGATCGTATGGATCTCCAGTGCCATCGAAGTAGTTCTTCATGGACTTAACTAGCTGAGTCGGTCTCAAAGTCCTTGTGTGCTCTCTAGATCGTGGTAGAGGGAACTCATCCGCATTTCTTTAATTCCTATGAGCTCTAAGTATCTCAGGTTCTACTCTATTTGTTTCCATTCTTGTTCTTTCTCTTCCCCAGGAGTTGGCAAAGCTTACCTCAGGTCTCTCTCGACTCCTTTCTCTTTGAGTCCCCTGAGCTTGAGATGTTCCAGCTCCTTGGCGACCAAAGGACACATTCGATCTTGGTTGGGGGAAGATAAATTCTCCTTTCCAAGTGTAAGCATGCCTATCATTTTCTGTAACCCCAAAGATCCTCTCTCAAGAGTGATCTAAGTAGGTCACTCTTCCTGGAATATTAGGATCTTTGAACTCATATATCATGATTGTTCCTACCTCACTCGGTTGACTAGGTCTATATCTCCAAAAGGCTTCATCCGTCTCTCGGTTCAAGAGGAGATCTATGCTCTTATTATCTTGGGGAATCCACTCTGGTGTGATAATCCTCGTGAGAACAGATTTGCCTCGGGGGGTTCTAGGTTCTTTGCCCATGTTTCCTTGCTCTAGGTCACCTAAGTCCGTTTCCGGGACCACATTCCCAAATCCATCTATCCTATCGGGATGACTGGTGACTACATATATTGTCCCTTCCTTGTCCAAGTATGCTCCATTTTCAAACTTGACGGCTGGGCGCTCTAGTCCAATGGATTGGTCAGGGTTTTTAATCTGGACCACCGCTCTTCCTAGGCCGTCCTCATAGATGCTAGCACCTAATCGGTTGGTCCTAAGGTACTCGAGTTGCATCTTGTAAGGGCCTTCCACCCTATGTAAATATGGCACCCCAGAACTTCCTGTAGGTCTCTCCATACCGTGGGACATCTCAGACTCGCTAGTCTCAGAACTAGGGTAATACGAATGATGGCTCAACTGCTGGGCCCAAGACCTCGCAGTATGATTGACACTAGCCTCTGAAGATCTAAGACTTTGTCTGTCTCTCCCTAGGTGTCTACCTGACCTAAGGTTCATATGCCCTTTGTACGTTGTTGATTCTTTGGTACCAGTCACTTGTTCCTTTTAAGTTCCTTTGGATGTGTTTTCTTGTTTTTAGTTAAGCGTCATCAGGAGCACTTTCGTGGGTTGTACTTGATGTTCTGCGTCCGCTTAGTTTAAGTTCTTTTCCTTTAAGTTATCCCTTGACTACAATTTTGCCTACCCTTGCACTTGAGAAATTAAGGGCTCTTCAGACTTGAGTGTTCCTATCGTACCCCTAGTCAATCGGAACAACTACTCGCACTTAGCCTATGCTAAGAATACACTGAGGGGGTTAAGTGATGTTCCAACCTCAAGTCGCTCCTCCTGGCGATGCTGGTCTACCCAGGAAGCACGTTCTCGAGCTTGTTCTCCTTGGCACTTACTTTGCTTTCTCCAAGAGCTCTCGATGATCCTGTAAGAATCCCAAGTTTAGCTTCAAGTTGATCCTTCAATTGACAGACAATTTATTTCAGACACTTTTTTAATGAACCTTGTTCCCCCTTTTGTATTGCTAAAAATTTCCTCTAGAGCTCCCTTGGTGTTCCTACCCCTCAGTGTGTCAACTTCCAAATATCCTATCTGAAAATCAACGCATTATTCTTATAAAAAACAGTTGAGGGCGTGTAGGATATGCCACGAGCTTTCCGACAAGCCCTAGAGCTCAAAAAATGGATTTCGTATGAAAAAGTTATAACCATTCAGGGTTTAGGGGGTTAAACAGACAAACAGAACCTTTCAAGAGTTTTAATGCATTTTTCTAAGGCCTTTGCAAGTGTGTGAGTATTTGAGAGTGCAAATATGCCCAAAATTTAGCCTAAATTTCCAAAAAATTTACCCCTTATTTTTTGCCGAAAATGTCTGTCTATCGCGATAGACGGTGTCTGTCGCGATAGACACAAACTATCATGGGGGGCTGTCTGTCGCGATAGACGGTGTCTGTCGCGATAGAGTGGTCTGTCGCGATAGACGGTGTCTGTCGCGATAGAGTGGTCTGTCACAATAGACGGTGTCTGTCACGATAGAGTGGTCTGTCGCGATAGAGTGGTCTATCGCGATAGACGGTGTCTGTCGCGATAGACGCTGTCTGTCGTCTGTCCTGATTAGGTCTGTCGTGATAGACGGTGTCTGTCGCGATAGAGTGGTCTATCGCGATAGACGGTGTCTGTCGCGATAGAGTGGTCTATCGCGATAGACGGTGTCTGTCATGATAGACTGGATCTGTTGTGGAATTTTGGTCTGTCGCGATAGACAGGTGTTTGTCGCGATAGACGGGGTCTATCGTGGGTCTCTATCTGTCGCGATAGACGGTGTCTGTCGCAATAGACGGTGTCTGTCGTCTATCGTGATTTGGTCTATCGCGATAGACGGTGTCTGTCGGGATAGATGGTGTCTGTCGGGATAGACGGTGTCTGTCACGATAGACTGAAAAAACGCA
Organism: Ceratopteris richardii; assembly: GCA_020310875.1. Lineage (NCBI taxonomy): Eukaryota > Viridiplantae > Streptophyta > Polypodiopsida > Polypodiales > Pteridaceae > Ceratopteris > Ceratopteris richardii. The sequence goes on from CM035419.1 coordinate 13,900,913, forward strand.
AATTTTTGAGAAACTTCTAGTGATTTGGAGTGCTCTAATGGTGTAGGTTACCGTGCCAAACACGCATTCACAAAATATTAAGTTTTTCTGTCTGTCGCGATAGACAGAGGTCGTCATCTCGGGACCTGTGCAGAGTCTGTCGTACCTGCGCACACTGCTGGAGAAGGTGGTACAGCTAGTTCCTGCAACAAAAGCTAAAAAACACACCAAAAACAGATAGCATGCAAGCTCTCTCTCGCTCTCTCTCACAATGAAATGAGGGAAATGAGGTGGGGAGTGTAATATGACCAAAAAACTGAAATTTTTTGTGGAGATGGAGATGGAGGTGGGAGATGGTGGGGATGATGATGGTGATGATGGTGATGCGAAAGTAAGGAAAAAATGAAGAAAAATAAAGAGAAGGAAGGATATTACCTATAACTCCAATGTCTCAAGTAAACATCTTACCATCACACGCTCGTACTCGAAGCTCTCTCCCCAGCAACGGCGCCAAATTTGGTGTCACTCTAGCACAATGGTGAGTACCAACGTGAGAAGATTCACCTCATAATTGTCAATCCGTGGAGATGTGAGGACTAGTATGAAGACTATGAGCAAGTGAAGGCACAAGTGTGTGAGTGAGAAGCACACAAGCATGCACACACATACACACACACGCGCACACAAGGCAAGAACAAGGAGAGGAACAATGGAGTTCTTTGCATTAGTCAAAAAGTCTCTTACATAAGCTCAATTCACAAACAATCTAACCTCAAAATGAGCTCTCTAGCTCTTTTTATAGTTTTCTAACTAGCTTTGATCTTGTCCAGACCTAGTGTCCGGCCTAGTTAAAAATTAGGTTCTAGAGCCTATTTGAGGGCTCAAACAGAGTCTAAAAATTATGAAAATTGATATGTAGCTAGTTCTAATACTCCTCACGCTCGAGGACTCCTCGGCTTGCACAAAATGGAGTCTATTCTACCAAAAACGGAATTTACAATGTTTGTGTAGTGATTAAAATCACTTGAGTTGTAAATGGTCCATGGAAAAAATGATTGGGCCTTGTTGCCGTATTGTGCATGACTCCTCCGTTGCGCTAGTATGCTCTTCATCTGACTTGTATGCCAACAGTCTTAATGTGGGCTTGCCCCATTGCTTCCACAAGGAGGTGGTCGCAATAGCAACACCAGCACCTGAATCTATGATTGCTTTGGTTGTGTAACCTTGGTAGGTGATTGGAAGATAAGTATTACCTTCTTCACCCTCACACATGTCCCCTATTTTGTCTAGAGGTATCTCTGGTACTTTTTGCTTAGAGCCTGTTTTTGGCATATTGGACTCAAGTTCTGGAACTTGATCCTTCACATGATTCCATAGCTCGGGTTTTGCTTTGAGCAGCTCTTCTACAGTGGGATGACATTGAACCTTAGTGTTCTTCACGACATCAGTGTTCCTTGGGACCACTGAGTCTTCATGTCTGACCAGTTTTGTGGGAGCTCTAATCTGGAGAGATTCAAATTCCCATGGGCCTAGAAATTGAGGCAATTCTTCTAGGGTATTAGATTCAAAATCTAATCTTTCGTCTTCTTGTTGTTCTGCTTCATCTCCGTAAATAGATGGAATGTCTTGGGAAAATTGATCATGAAGATCATCAATCTCAGGAATAGGAGGGGAGTTACCCTTCTCCTTGGCCCATTTCTCTTCTTGTATTTCCCGCAAGAACTCTTGAGAGTACTGTTGAATTGAAGGAGGCATTCCAACATCCGTGGAATTAGGAACATAAGCTCCCATTGGTGGTGAGCTTCCTCTCTCAATAACTAGTTGAGCCTGTGGAGGTAAAGAAACTTGTGGTTTGTTTACCAACTGCTCTAATCTTTCTAGTAACCCTTGGAAATGCAAATCTGGCTTGACAGAGTTTGTCTGATTGAACTTTTGACTAGTCTCAAGTATAGCTTGAGCTTGTTCTACCATTTTCATGCACATTTTGATTCATTCAATCTCTAAATCCGCTCTACGGTAACTCTTGTCTAGATTTGCAGCTGTTGGCCCTTCTTGAAGATGAGCCTGGTAGGCTTTGAACATCATGTCCAAGCCTTTTGGGGTTGGATCTGCAAGAACAGACCCTGATTGCGGCCTATTTACAATGGGTGGTGGGGTGGGATGAGGTGGAGTGGATGGAGTTTCGGCATGCGAGGGGCTTTGAGATGCAATGTCTTCTATTTTTGTTTTCACTTCTTTTAAGCTTTCTTCTAGTTCCGATAACTTTTTATTCCACTTGCGATTGGCCTTCTCTCTGGTATCCTTCCATGTTCTTGTTTTCCACTTACTAGGCTCTCCTGATTCACTCGACTCTGATTGTTCTGCTGGTTTATCCTGTTTTAAGGCTTGTGCCCTAGTGACAGCTTGTATAGAAGCCACATTGCTACTACTTGAACTTGAATCTGCCACTAAGCCTGACACATTAATGGGTGTAATCTTGGGTGCACTGGAGGGGTTTCTTGGACAATCTCTGGGGAGATGGTCTTTGCCACAATCAGAACAAAAAGCCTGTATTGTGATAGCCTGTCCTTTACTCGGAGATGGTGGGTGGGGACAGTCACGAATGAAATGGTCACCTTGACATCTGAAACAAGATCCTCTAGGGGCTTGTGGTCTCATTTGTCTCAACTGGGGCCTAGGGTTAGGATTTGTGTACATGACATTGGAGTATTCTGACTCCGAATTTTGCTCCATAGGTGGTGCGTCATATTGATACGAGTAAATCTCAGTATGTTCAGGTGACTCTGTGTAATAAGCATGTGGACTACCTTCATGGGAGTAGTCTGAACTATGAGCATGAGAGTCATTATCTAGTATCAATGGGGTTAGTGGCACCAATGCTCTATTTGGATTTTCCTCTCCCACAGCATATTTGACTGGAATCACGTTGGCAGGAGCTGGTGGTTGGTTTCCCAAGATTGGTTGCGGCCTATATTGTGCCTGATATTGCTGTTGTGGTCTATAATATGGCTGTTGGTATTGGTTTTGATACCTACTTGGTTGGTAAGGTTGTTGATAATTCTGTCTAACAGCCTACCTATTATAGGGACAGTCTTGAGCCGTGTGGTTCGTATATTTTCTCTCAATAGTGCAATATGGAGCATTCCTTTCTCTCATGTTCTGGTTGTGCAATGGGCATACATTAGCCATGTGGTCGCCTCCGCAAGTATAACACCGATTCAATGGAGTGACTCTCTATGTTTGTTTATTTTGGACTCCCAGCTTCTTGGCAACTTGCTCAGCTATCTCCTCTATTTCCGTGGAGATTTTTGAAGTATGACTAGTAGAACTATCAGAGTCCTTATAGAGTTTGGACAATCCTAACTCCTCACCCAAGTTATCTTCTATGTCAATGCACGTCCGCACACACTCTTCTATGGATCTAGGCTCTTTCAAGTACACATATGATCTTAACTTTGTGCTCAGTAAGCCATCTAAGAACAAAGCCACTTGTTTGGCTGGTGTGGGTAACTCTAGAGTAGGGCATCTTTCTAGGTACTATCTGAACCTTCTACCTGCTAGTCGCACTATTTCTTGGGGTGTCTGCTTGAAACTGTGGATCAAGGATGATGTGTTATGCCTGATACCACTCTTGGAAAATTCTACAATGAATTCGTATAGAAGTTGACCTATATCGCGATAGTTGCGACTACTCAGTGGTTGAAACCAAGCTAAGGCAGTGCCCTTAAGAGTCAGACCAAATGCCTCATACTGGGTGAACAAATCCTCAACCTGTTCAGCTCTTAACACTTGTTTGAACTCGGCCACATGATCATAAGGATCTCCTGACCCATCAAAATAATTCTTCATTGCCTTGATCACTTGAGTGGGTCTAAGGGTTCTTGGGTGCTCTCGGGGTCTAGGCAATGGAAAATCATGTTCATCTCTTTGTTGCCTATGTGCTTGATGTCTCTCTCTTTCAGGTCTTTCATTTTCAAATCCTACTCTATTTCTGCCCACCGTGTGTGCAAAACTTACCTCAGGACTCTCTCTAGTTCTTTCTCTCTAGGCTTCATGAGCTTGGGATGATCCTACTCCTTGGAGGCCATGGGAAACATTGGATCTTGGTGGAGGGAAAATCAATTCATTCTTCCAAGTATATGCATGTCTATCATGTTCTGTTACCAAGAATATCTTCTCTGATGTGTTATCCAGGTAGACAACTTTGCCTGGTATCTCCGGATCTTTGAATTCATAGATGATGACTATGCCCAATTGGCTAGGTTGATCTGGCTTGAATCTCCAAAAGGCTTCCTCTGTTTCTCTATTCAAGAAGAGTTCTATGCTTTTGTTGTCTTGAGGGATCCAATATGGTGTGATCACTCTGGTAAGAACTGACTTACCTCTAGGAGTCTGGGGTCCTTGTCCTACATTTCCTTGTTCTAGGTCTCCTATCTCATTCTCATGAATGACATTTCCAAACTCATCGATCCTATCTGGTAGGTTGGTGATCACTTACATGGTTCCTTCCTTATCAATGTATGAACCCTCTTCGAACTTGACCACCGGGTGTTCAAGTCCAAAGGATTTTGAGTTGGATCACTGATCGCCTCAGGCCATCCTCATAGATGCGAGCGCCTAATCGGTTGGTCCGAATATATTCCAACTGTGTCTTATAAGGACCTTCTGGTGTTTGTAGATGGGCAGTCGCTGAGCCACCTGCAGGTTTCCCCATGCTAAAAGACATTTCTGAGTCACTTGTGTCTGAACTTAGTCCGTAAGGATGACCACTTAGTTGTTGTGCCCAAGACTTAGCTGTATGGTTGACACTGGATTGAGAAGATCTAATGCTTTGTCTATCCTTTCCTAGGTGTCTACCAGATCTCAGGTTCATAAGCTTTGGCTAAGAGTCCAAAATTTCCCCTTGTTATGGTTCACAAATCCTTTGGAGTCCCCTTGGGTTCTTGGTCCCACCTGAGGGTCAACTTCAAAATATCCTATCTGAAAATCAATGCATTATTCTTATAAAAAAATAGTTGAGGCCGTGTTGGATTCAAAACGGGCTTTCCAACGAGCTATAGAGCTCAAAAAATGGACTTTGGATGAAAAAGTTATGTCAAATCAGGCTCCTCAGGGTCAAAACAGGCAAACAGGACCTTTTGGAAAAAATCACGATTTTGTGAAATTCAAGAGAATCGCGATTTTGTGAAATTCAAGAGAATCGTGATTTTGTACCTTGAGAATCGTGTTTTCACAAAATCGTGATTTCACAAAATCGTGTTTTGAAAATCGCGATGTTGAGCAGAGAATCGTGTTTTGAAAGTCACGATGTTGAGCAGAGAATTGTGTTTTGAAAGTCACGATGTTGAGCACAGAATCGTGTTTTTTGAAAATCGCGATTTTGAGCCTTGAGAATCGTGTTTTCACAGAATCGTGTTTTTGGCTGAAAATCATGATTTGTGAGAATCGCGATTTTGAGCACAACCACAGAATTGTGTTTTCTCAGAATCGTGTTTTTGACATGAAAATCGCGATTTTGTCTCAGAGAATGTTTTTTACAAAGTTGTTTTCACAAAATCGTGTTTTTACAGAATCGTGTTTTCACAGAATCATGTTTTCACAACATCGTGATTCTCAGAATCGTATTTTTTTGGCTGAAAATCGTGATTTGTGAGAATCCCGATTTTGAGCACAATCACAGAATCACGATTCTGAGAATGACCACAGAATTGTGATTCTTTCAGCCAACTTTTAGGCGGGAAAACAGAAAATCGTGATTTTTCAAAAAATTTTGAATTTTCACAGAATCGCGATTTTCATCACAAAATCGTGTTTTTTGGCGGGAAATTCAAATTTCTGAGCGCCGGCAATGGCGAGCTCCGTATGAGCAGAAAATCATGAAAAAACACAGCGCTTGCTCTCCCTTGCACCTCCTAACTCCTTCCCACACAATAATGCATGAAAAATGGTATGAAAATGGTGAAAATGCACTAAAAAACAAGAAATGTCCTTCGACTTTGAGATATTTTTGCAAATAGCACACTTATCTGAGAGTGAATTCTTTTCTGACAATGACGGTCCAGGATCATCATCCCAGAGAGAACGACCACATAGCACGGCACGAAGAGTACATTAGGAAGATGAGGCACAACATACTCATGCTAGAGGCACACATGATCAAGAAGAGGCATAGGGAAATAACTCAGAGGAGAGTGAGGAGGAAGCCCTGCCTACACTGCACAACTCAAACGACTCTACAAAATGATCAAGCAAGTGCAGAAAAGGCATAAGTTATCAGAAGAAGCAAATAGAGCACTGGTGAATCAGATGCTGCAAGAGGAGAATGTAGACCCTCATTTTGTAGAATCATTGAATCTTTTGGCAGATACCTGTGGAATCATGGAAGCCATGAGGACCATGGTATATCGTAATACCCCTGACTTATGCCTTAATTGAGAGGGATCATAAGCATAGGCTAAGCAACCAAATACTTTGCAATGGTCTAATGTGGGTCTCTTACCCCACCAAACTTCATATGGTTTCATACCTTGCAAAGCTTTACATGGTAGTCTATTAACCAAGTGCGTGGTTGTATTTATAGCCTGAGCCCACAAATAATTAGGAAAATTCTTCTCTTTCATCATAGACCTTGCAAACTCAACAAGAGTTCTATTTCTCCTTTTTTCTACACGATTTTGTTGAGGAGAGTACCTACTAGTAACTTCTCTTTTTATACGTGCAGTCCACAAATAATCACTAAATTCATTTGAGAAATACTCTCCCCCTCCATCTAACCTTAATCTCTTCAATTGTTTTCCTATAACCCTCTCTACATATACATGATAGTGTTTAAATGTCCTAAACACTTATGATCTATCTTTGATCACATAAATAGTGATCCATCTGGTAGCATCATCAACATAAATCACATAATATCTAGAACCATTTATACTAAAGTCCTTTGAAGGACCCCATACATATGTATGCACCACTTCATGTTTTTCTAAATACATGAAACCTTGCTTATTATATGATTTCTTGTGAGCCTTACCTAATTGACATGATTCACATCTGTATGTCATGTGTTGACCTGCAACATTAGGTAATCCAAGCATTGAACTATTATTAATCATATCTTTAATACCTCTTTCATTGAAGTGTCCAAGCTGCTTGTGCCAAAGATCCAACTTAGATATCTTTTGCTCTCCATATGTGAGCAAGGCATGTTCAACATTACCTTGTACCTTCAATGTGAAGAGCCTTCCTTCTTTCTTCCCTGTAACAATTTGCTTATACCCTTGGCTAAGCTCTTCAACATAAACTCCATCATTAGTGAACCTTACTTCATATCCTTTTTCTACAATTTGTCCTACACTGATCAAATTCTTTGGAATTGTAGGAACATACAAAACCTTACTCAAAAAACTACTTCCATCTTTAGCCTTCACTCATCCACTAGACTTCACCTTGTGCTTTGTATTGTCACCTGTTTGAACTATATGATTGATTCCCTTATTTTCCAAATTAGTCATCAAAGCAATGTTCCCACTCAGGTGTAGTACCTTTTGGTCTTCTTTTGGAACTTCACATGTTGCATTTATGATTAGAGTCGAGTCTTCTTTCTAATCAAATGCATAGTTGTAGTAGGTGTTATTGTAGGATTGTTTTTGGAAGTTTCTTCCACCATTCCTTCCAAAGAAACTTCTACCACCTCTACCTCTAAAACTTCCTCTTTGATTTCTTCCACCTTTGCCTCTTTGATTGAAGTTCTGATTAAAATTACTAGTGCTTTGATTATTATGCCAATATTCATGAGCTAGATGATTGGTCTTACCACATATCCGACAAGCTTTGATATTATGCTTGTTGTTTCTGTCTCTTCCTCTACTTCTGCCACTTCCTCTACCTCTTAGGAATTTTGCTTGACTTCAAGTGCCTTCATCTTCAACTGATTATTGCTTTCCTTTACTATCCTTCTTGTTATCCTTAGAATACATTGCTTGACCTGCACTCTTATCAATATCCCCTTTGATATCAGGCTCAAAGGTTAGCATATGACCTAGTAATTGATTCAAATCAAGAGTAAAATGACCCAATGAAAGTTTTGTTGATAATATGAAAGGCTTCCACTTCTCATCTCCTCTTAAACCTATAAGAATTTGTCCTACCAATTTATCCTCTTCAATTTCTTCATCAATTGCACCTAAAGAATCAACAATGTCTTTTATCTTTGTCACATAATCAGATATAGATTGTGAGGCCTTCTTCTTGAATGTGGTGAATTCTGCCCATAGCAATTCCTTCCTTGACTTGGTTGTATTTTGGAAATGCTCCTCTAAAACATTTCATATAACATTTGCACTTTCAAGTCCTTTGATGTGAGGAAGCAAGTAATCATTCACTGCCATACAGATAATGCTCGTTGCTTGAGCATCCTTCTTCATCCATACCTTCAAATCTGCAAGCTCTTCCCTAGTTGGAACACTAGGATCTTTGAATTCCGGCTTTTCTTCTTCTCCTATGATGCATCTTTGCTCATAAGATGAGCTTCCATCCTCATGGACCAAGCTAGATAGTTTTCTCTATCCAGTTTCTTAGTTTGAAGACTACCTTCCATTCTTTCTTCACCTATAATATCAAATCTTCAACCTTATGAGTAAAAAATGTACCTTTGCTTCAAACTTTACTCCTTATCCATTTGATTGCTCTCATGTTGCTTCCTTTAGCCATTCCTTCAAACTTTATCCTTTTGATTCTTCAGATGTTGAATTTTGTATGTTTACAACAATTGGGGTCCTTCTTTGCTTCAATTTTGATAGAACCTGATCTGATACCACAATGGAGATGATTAATCTCCAAAAGACAAGCTGTACTTGAGTTTAGAATACCTCTATGTGAAGCATAGCTCAAAACCTTCACCAATTTTCGGAAATCTTTACCAAATTATGAACACTTAACTCCTCTGTGAGACCTAGCTTCACTCAAGAAAGTCTACTTTCACAAAACTCACTCATTGACCGATGAAATGATTAAAGTTTTCTATGAAACTTTGACACAACACTCTTCTATCACAAAACTCACTCACTAATTGATGAAATGATTAAAGTTTTCTATGAAACTTTGGTACACTATTCTAATGTTTGTGTAGCTAGTCCAAATAAAATTTCTTCAAATGAACTTATAAAACTTATATTTACTTCAATAAGTAAACCTATGTCTGAAACAAGCTTTCTTTGCAGGCGACTTTTACATATGCAACTTTAAAGACTTGGTTCTCTCAATCTACAACCTGTTTAATCAAATGGTTTTAGATATAAATGGCTTACCTTCCAACTTAGGTTTTAAATGATGATTTGTGTAAAACTTTACACTCTACACTGAGATCTAATCAAATCTTTGACCATCAAGATCGCACCTATTTCAAAAGTCTCGTATCACTTTTACACATATGAATGCTCCTACTCATAATTCTCTCAGCTTGATTACAATTAGACTCTCAAATCTTGACCATGTTGGAATCAATATCCTATTGGTCAAACAATGTCTCAATAGTTCTTTTTGTCTGATTGTACACCATTTATAGAGCTCACTCTTAGTCCTTCTTAAAGGAAACGGCCCAGCGCGACAGAAAGTATATAGTCTCCTATCACTTCCTTGTACAACAAAAATTGATGTGCAGCGTGGCTAGGTGAAAAGCTCTCCAACGTGCCCATGAGGGTTCAAGTCCCGTGAGCAGCACGCAACACCTTCACTAATTTTAGATATGCTTTTTGCTTTAATTAAAATAGCAAACAATGAAGGACGGATGACGGAGTTTTATTTTTCTTGATACGTTTTCGCATAGCGATCGTAGTTTTTATGAGCTTTTGGTATAGCTTTTCAAGGACAACAAAGACTATATAAGAAGTGCTTGGGGTCACTTCTATGCATCCTTCACCTAGGATCAACACAAGCTTTCTGGAGCTTGGACCTCAGTAGAGGTGGTGTTTCTTCTAGCACATGGGGCAGCCATGGTGCTATCTTGAAGCATGTTGAGGAGCAGCTACGAAGTTCTTCTTGGTGATTCTTCTTGGGGAAGATGAAGGGTGTGCTCACACTCTAGCTCATGGAGAGGAGGTCATCTCTTGTTCATGGCAAGAAGACTTGATTATTAGCAGCTTGATGGTGAGGATCGCCCATCTACATGATGTATTTGAAGATCATCTTCTACAAGAAGATGTTAGGTTGAAGATTATCTTCTACAAGAAGATGTCTAGCTACTTCAAAGACATTGGATGGGACCATCTACATGATTTTGAAGATTATCTTCTACAGGAAGATATTAGGTTGAAGATTGTCTTCTACAAGAAGATGTCGGGCTACTTCAAAGACATTAGATGGTGATTAACATAAGATTTACATCTTATGTTAAGTATTAAGGTACATATTCTCTTTATGCACACAGGTACTACTTGAAGTTTATGGAGGCTGTGGCGTTCATATCAGAAGGAGTCCTATTCAGCATAGGTACAAGAGAATCAGTACTTATATGCTTTATGCATATTTTTATGAGGTGTTTGAGAAGATGTGTTCACATGAGTTTGAGGATTTCCGGCAACAATCTTGTTAGCATTCCATGCTACTTTATAAGTATGTGATCTTTTCACACACGTATCTGACTTAGGATCTTCCATAGCCTAAGTTTAGATGTAGGTTTGTTGACCATCAGTTTCACACTGATCCTTCCTCATTCAGTCACTCATATTCACTCTTCTATAACCTATAAGGTCACACATCTCATGTATATTCAGATTACTGCCCACACATCTGAATATGTTTGTTACATTGTACATTCACTCATTCATCTATTTCTCATCACATAGAATGGTTGAGAATTTTGCTCCCACATTGTACATTGAACATTGGTATATACGATACTATGAGTAAGTGATGGCTTACGTAACACCTTACACATGACGTCTATTCTTTCTCTATCTTTATCTCATCATCTGTATGATTAAGTTGTGGAATGTTCATGTTTTGTCAATATGGAAGATTGCTGGAATTAATGTTGTACATGAATGGAACTATGGAACCATGGACCTGTGACATGAGCCTAAGGGCCTACCTCACTTCCAATATTTTGGTATCAGAGCACTAAGGTTTTGGTTACAGAACTTTAGATCTTTGGCATCAATGCATTAAGGCTCATTCATATCCCAGGTTCCCAAAATTCCAGATTTACAACATATGATTTGAAAGCATCTTCTCATATTTGACATTTGACATACACACTTAATCTAGATGAGTAGAGATTTGAGAATTAGACAATTCAGTCACATGTGTATTCATCAGTGTGGAGTATGAAGTTGATGATCTGTTAGCAGCCGAATATTTTTGGAAGAGTATGCACATACTTTACAAAAGTATTATTTGAAGACCCAAAATTGATGAAGAGAAGACTACTTCAAATTCAAGGAAGAACAATGGTTTAGAGAAGATGAAGGAATCAGATCAACATCAAATCACAGGTATCAATTTCTACTATCAGATTATCATTTGCAGGTTATATCTTAGAAGAGCAGTTATGAAGAGATTTGAAGAAATTCAAGGATTGCTTTTATACACTTTCATCATTTGAAAGTTAAAGGCTACATCGAAACAAGTATCTAGAGGTTTTTCTAGAGAGTTTTTGAGAAATCTCTTTCATGGCAAGAAAGTTCATCTAAGAAGACAAGCGCAGAGATGAGATGAGTTTTTTCAGCCAATTTTCTGTTGTAAGTTGGTTGGATATCAAGGTACAAATGTATCTAGAGAAGGTAACTCTAGAAGGGCAATTCATCATTCATACAAAAAATTGGTGAATTTAGTCGTTTCAGACATTTGAAACAACATTTTGATTCAGAGATATGAGGAGATGATAAAACATGATTCTATATTCACTTCCATTTGTATACCATGTTTGTTTTATCTCTTACTCTTAGCATTAGAGGAAGAGAAAAGTTCATTCGAAGAAGTCAAGAGTGTTTGCTACTTCAAGATGAAGAGAACAAAAGGTATGGAAGAGAAGTTTGAAGATGTTGACATCATCAGGTGGAAGAAAGGTGTAGAAGAAGAAAGTCCATCATTTCCAAAAGAAAAGTAAGACTTCCTTTTCTCATATACTTTCCATGTACTTTTCCTATTTTATCCTCTACATCCAAAGACAAGTCTACAAAAACATCTTGTTTAAAGAAGAAGCAGTTTCTTGTTTTGCATTACACTTGGTCATGATTTAGTAGATTTGACAAAGAATTGCATTGAGAGAAAGAAAAGCAGCAGATATATGTTTTAACTCATATATGTATGAGTTATGTTTTAGTTGAAGCTTTTAAGCAGGCAGCTTATATGTTCCCTCGAAGAATTCTCGGAGTGTCAATACAAAGCTACTTGGTATATGACAAGTTGTAGAGAAGTATATTTCTTCTTTAACTAACTCTCTTAAGGTAAAAGAGTTTTTTTGTAGCGGATGTTGAAGACTTGGGTTGAGGTTTTATGTTTGGAAAAGGTTACCTCATATTCAATATTCTCAGAAAACTTCAGAAAATTCAGACTTGTTGATGTACCAGTCATTTGAAGAATCTACTTTTTATGATTGTCTAGTTTTTTGGATACATGCTTGTATTCAAAAAGGTGTTCCATCATATCCTATCACTTGATTGAGAAGTGGAGTTAGCCAAAAGAAAGTCAAGCAGGTACTGTCACATTTCACCCGGGTAAAATATGAAAGTTATGAAGTATCAACTTGCAGCTTTTGGAGTTCTCAAGGTGAGAAGTTTGTCCACTTATGTTTCAAGTAGGAATTGCAGATTCCTTGAAGGATTTGTTTGAAGAAAAGTTTTACAACTTTGTAAGAAGCATGGACACTTGGAGACATTCAGGAAGTAAATCAAACATTCACTCATGAAGGTTTGATGACAACAGATTCTACACAGGAGAGATAATTGATCTTGAATGATCATGAAGATCTTGCGTATTTATGAGTCAGTTGTTTATCCTTTGTTTGGTAAGGTTCTTAGCATTGGAAGAAGTAAGTCAAAGATTCAGATTCTATCAGATTTGTGTTGCAGAGAAAAAGAAGATACTTGTTATGTTACAGAAGATTATGGATCCTAAACTTTTGTTTCAGATACAAGTATGGATTACTAAAGATCAGATTTATTGAATAAGGAAGACGTTCCAAGATTTCATAAAGTCTGATATAATTTGAAGAATACTGGATACTAGTGTTAAGTCATCCAAGGGGTGATGAAACATGAAGACTTATTTTCAGCCATATGTAAAAGAATGCAGAGTCATACCTATAGCTATTCCTATTTCAGGCATTCCTATATTTCCTTTGTTAGGTTCTCTTTATGTTCCAGCTTTGTAAGAAGAAGGAAGAAGAAGAATGTTTGGAGAAAGTTCCTGTTCAGGATAAGGTTCCAGAATTCTATTTAAAGAGAAGCTTGATATTTCAGAAAGGTATATTTCAGACGTGCACACATATATGTTTATACCAAGTTCTGAAGGAAAGAGGTATGAAGGATTTAAAGGATCAAGACATTACGACATCATAGATTTTTTGACTCATATTGAGTTGAGTACAGTCAGAGATGAACCAGTAGTGTTCATAATACACTAAGTTGTGAGTTGACAGTCACAGGTTCCAGGATTCAGTTCTTGATTTTGTTTAGTGTATTTACATGACACAGCAGAAGTACGTTGAGAAACCTTTTTGGAAGGTAAATGCAAATATGTGGATCCTAGTGTATGTTTTCACATTTTTGAAGACAGGAGATAGCAGGTGCAGAGACAGTATATGCTACATTTGTTGTCAAGTAGTGATTGCTTGATGTGTACACTATTGGATATCTAGTTTGCATATTTTCTCAAGTATTATGGTTCATATTCAGCAAGTTCAAGTTTTTTGAAGAAAATTCGAATTCAGTTTTGAAGAAGACTTTTGAAGAACGAGAGTACAAGCTTGAAGCTTGTGATAGTTTGCAGATCTAGTCCAGGTTGTACCAATATGACATTGCAGGAGGGATTGTTGGAATCAATATCCTATTGGTCAAACAATGTCTCAATAGTTCTTTTTGTCTGATTGTACACCATTTATAGAGCTCACTCTTAGTCCTTCTTAAAGGAAACGGCCCAGCGTGACAGAAAGTATATAGTCTCCTATCACTTCCTTGTACAGCAAAAATCGATGGGCAGCGTGGCTAGGTGAAAAGCTCTCCAACGTGCCCATGAGGGTTCAAGTCCCGTGAGCAGCACGCAACACCTTCGCTAATTTTAGATATGCTTTTTGCTTTAATTAAAATAGCGAACAATGAACGACGGACGACGGAGTTTTATTTTTCTTGATACATTTTCGCATAGCGATCGTAGTTTTTATGAGCTTTTGGTATAGCTTTTCAAGGACAACAAAGACTATATAAGAATGCTTGGGGTCACTTCTATGCATCCTTCACCTAGGATCAACACAAGCTTTCTGGAGCTTGGACCTCAGTAGAGGTGGTGTTTCTTCTAGCACATGGGGCAGCCATGGTGCTATCTTGAAGCATGTTGAGGAGCAGCTACGGAGTTCTTCTTGGTGATTCTTCTTGGGGAAGATGAAGGGTGTGCTCACACTCTAGCTCATGGAGAGGAGGTCATCTCTTGTTCATGGCAAGAAGACTTGATTATTAGCAGCTTGATGGTGAGGATCACCCATCTACATGATGTATTTGAAGATCATCTTCTACAAGAAGATGTTAGGTTGAAGATTATCTTCTACAAGAAGATGTCTGGCTACTTCAAAGACATTAGATGGGACCATCTACATGATTTTGAAGATTATCTTCTACAGGAAGATATTAGGTTGAAGATTGTCTTCTACAAGAAGATGTCGGGCTACTTCAAAGACATTAGATGGTGATTAACATAATATTTACATCTTATGTTAAGTATTCAGGTACATATTCTCTTTATGCACACAGGTACTACTTGAAGTTTATGGAGGCTGTGGCGTTCATATCAGAAGGAGTCCTATTCAGCATAGGTACAAGAGAATCAGTACTTATATGCTTTATGCATATTTTTATGAGGTGTTTGAGAAGATGTATTCACATGAGTTTGAGGATTTCCGGCAACAATCTTGTTAGCATTCCATGCTACTTTATAAGTATGTGATCTTTTCACACACGTATCTGACTTAGGATCTTCCATAGCCTAAGTTTAGATGTAGGTTTGTTGACCATCAGTTTCACACTGATCCTTCCTCATTCAGTCACTCATATTCACTCTTCTATAACCTATAAGGTCACACATCTCATGTATATTCAGATTACTGCCCACACATCTGAATATGTTTGTTACATTGTACATTCACTCATTCATCTATTTCTCATCACATAGAATGGTTGAGAATTTTGCTCCCACATTGTACATTGAACATTGGTATATACGATACTATGAGT
This sequence comes from Ceratopteris richardii, assembly GCA_020310875.1. Classification (NCBI taxonomy): domain Eukaryota; kingdom Viridiplantae; phylum Streptophyta; class Polypodiopsida; order Polypodiales; family Pteridaceae; genus Ceratopteris; species Ceratopteris richardii. Next base: position 13,916,332 of record CM035419.1, read on the forward strand.
AAGCGATGGCTTACGTAACACCTTACACATGACGTCTATTCTTTCTCTATCTTTATCTCATCATCTGTATGATTAAGTTGTGGAATGTTCATGTTTTGTCAATATGGAAGATTGCTGGAATTAATGTTGTACATGAATGGAACTATGGAACCATGGACCTGTGACATGAGCCTAAGGGCCTACCTCACTTCCAACAAACCATAGGTGCATCAAATATGAATTATACATGTACAAAAGGATTTTCAATTGATTAAGCACAGAAGGAGAGATTGGAGAAAGATCAAGGCACAATTCTCATAAAAAGCTTCTATTCTCTTCAAAATACATGTGATGGACAATTCTCATACTCACACTCACTTATTCATCATCTACTCATCCTCCATTCATCTATACTTTTTCTCTCCGATATGACACATTTATATATAAGTATATATAGGTGTATATATCAAGATTCATCACTATTACAAAGTGTATATGAGCTATTTACAAGATTAATATACATGAGTTTGCAAACCATCTCTTTTAACCTTCTCTTCACTTTATGCTTCATCCTTTGTCCTTTTCTTCATTCTTCATTGTTCAATCCTCTTTGTAATCATCAATTTATGATTGTCTTGGTCCAACAAGAAGAAATATCCCAAATTTCAAGAGAGGAGGTCTACAAGGAAGAAGGCACCTCCACAAAGGTATACATATGGTTCTTTCATGGCAAAGCACTATGCATACATTCTAAATGTCATTGTAGATCAAGATCGAGATTCTTATGAGGAGGCAAAGACCAAACGAGTGTGGAGGAAGGCTATGTATGAAGAATGCAAACCTCTTAAGGAGAACAACACTTGGGAACTAGTACCCAAGAAGGAAGGCATGAAGATAGTCCAAAAGAGGTAGGTGTACAAGACCAAGAGGAAATCTGATGGCAGCTTGGCAAGGTATAAGGCTAGAATAGCAGCCAAAGGCTTTGCACAAACACAAGGGGTGGATTATGAGGAGACTTTGGACCCTGTGGCAAACAAGACTACCATTAGAGCTCTCATAGACCTATGTGCAGCAAGGGGGTGGCTTATCTAAAAGATGGACATAAAGAATGCTTTCTTGAATGGTGAGTCACAAGAAGAAGTGTTCATGGAACAACTTCAAGGGTATGTAGATCCAGAAGATCCTACCTATGTTTGCAGGTTGAAGAAGGCCTTGTATGGCCTAAAGCAAGCCCCAAGGGCTTGGAATCATAGGCTAGTGGATTTCTTGAAGAGATGTGGTATCTCTCCAAGTGATGCACATCCATCCTTGTATATGAAGGAAACAAATGACAAGATATGTTTGATATGCATATATGTAGATGATCTCCTTGTGAGGACCATCAAAGAGAAGCTTGGAAGAGAGTTCAAAATCTCAGATTTAGGAGTGCTAAAGTACTTTCTTGGCATTGAGGTGATCTATGGGAAGGAAGGTATCTATCTCTCTAAAAAGAAGTATCTTCTAGATGTGTTGTTTAGGTTTGGCATGATAGACTGCAAACCAATAGCTCAACCTATGGATTCAAATTTCAAGTTAAGCAAGGAAGATGGTAAGAAGCTAGAAGACCTTACACTATGTAGGAGCATTGTGGGATCATTGATCTATGCTACACTCACAAGGCATGACTTGTGATACATAGTTGGAGTTCTATCTCAGTTCATGCATGCAGCCACAGATACACATCTCAAGCATGCAAAGAGAGTGTTAAGGTATGTGAAGAATAAAAATTATTTTGGGTTTCTATACAGGCATTTAATTATGATGAAGCAAGAGCAATTTGTATGTTTCTATGTATGTTTTCTTTAATTATTTTGAGTTTCTATGTATGTTTTCATGCTAGGTACAAAAGAAATTTAATGGATGAGCAAAAAGCACCACACAATTGCATTGAGCTCACCAAAAGCTGAATATAGAGCTTTAGCCCTCACTACATGTGAAGCAACGTGGTTTAAGAAGCTCTTCAAAGATCTTGGTATACAACTTGGACTGGTTCTAGTTTATGAAGATAACATGTAAAGCCTAGATCTTATGAACAATCCCATGTATTATGCAAGGAGCAAGCAGATTGAAGTGCATTACCATTATGTAAGCAAAAAGGTTGCAAGTGGGGACATTAATGTTTATTTTATAGGTACAAAGGGCCACACTGCATATATCTTCACCAAAAGCTTGGATGTGATCAAGATAACAAAGTTTTCAAAAGCTATGAGCTTACTTGATATAGACACTACCATCTTAAGCTTGAGGGGGAATGTTGAAAATGTGAACTATGCAAGCTTGAGGTGGATAAAGGGTCAGAAGACCTTAATGTGAACAAAAGTCACGACTCAAATCACTTAGGGGGTTCTCAAGTTTGAGCAAGGTTAGGCAAGGTAGTCCTAAGGTGGTGGAAAAGTCAAGAGATGTATCCAAAAACTATAAAAGGAGGTGAAGAGACACCAAATGCATGGAAGTCTTGTAGGTCATTGAAGACCAAGAGACATATACTCAAGGATGTTGAAGGAGAGAGCCATCCAAGGTTCAAGGAGCTGAAACATAGCTGTCCAAGTTAGGGAAAACATAGAGGAGGAGTAAGAAGGAGCTTTCAAGCCCACACCCCACTTTAGTCTCTTGTAGGTATAGGCATAACTTGCTTATACAATTGTAACTCTTTGTATACATATACAATTCAAGAGATTTAAAGTTCATTCTATAGATTATATTTCTTAAGTTCCCTAAGAGGGCTTCTTGAAATCACTTTTATGTGTAGAGAAATTGGTGTATCTTTGTAACCCTAATTTTTGCATATCCTACATCTTTGCATAGTCTATTTTGCACAGAGTTTTTGACTAACCTAAATAGATGCATTTAAGGTGTTCTAAAGCTTGTTCGAAAGATTATGAACCATACTAAATGTGGCTAAAATCTTAGGTGATTTCGATCAGTGTAAGGTAGGTGAATCAGAGTGTTGCTATAGGGTAGCATAAAACATGTATGAAGAGCCTAATTATTGGGTTCATTTAACTTTTAGCATGCAAATATGAAGGATTAAATTCCATCATGGCGTACATCACACACATTTGCATATTCCAATTCTGAATTATACTCTCGTGATGGGGTCTCATAATGATAAGCCTCAAAATGTTTTGGACACTCTATGTACTAGGTATGAATATTCTCGCCATGTGAGGAGTCAAAACTATCCGTGTTTGGATTAATTTGCATGATCAATGGAGACAGTAGTATCAAAGCCCTATCTGGGATCTCTTTTGTTGTAGCATACTTGATTGATATTACATTGGTTGGGGGTGGTGTTTGCTGACCTATCATGGGTTGTGGCCTAGGTTGTGCTTGATACTATTGTTGGTAGTTCTATTTTGGCCTATACTAGGGCTATTTTTGGTACTGATTTTAATACCTATAAGGATGCTAATACGATTGTTAATAGTTTTTTCTAGCTGGTTGCTTGTTGTAAGCACAATCCTACATCATATGGTTGACATACTTCCTCTATATGGTGCACTAGTAAGAGCATGGAACTAATGAATTTTGGGTTTTCATGGGGCAAGCATTTTCCATATGATCACAACCACATGTAAAACAAGGCTTGATAGTAGTGAATTTTGGATAAGTCAGCTAATTTCTTAGCTCAAGATGAGGGTTTGATGTGACACTATCAAAGAATTATGAACCTTTGGAGAGTTTTAACAGCTCTAGCTCCTCTCCTAGGCTGTCTTCTATATTGATGTACATTCTCACAGACTAGTCTAGGGTGTTTGGATCTTTTAAGTATGCGTATGATCATAGTTTCCCACTTGAGCAGCCATCTCAAGAAAAGGATGTTGGAGAATTCCTCTTCTATTTGCAGTGGAAAGTGTAGAAAACCTTCTCAAGATCAAGACTGTAGCTCAATGATGAGTAGCACCTCCTTTAATGTCAATCCGAGAAGACATGAGGATGGTATGAAGAACTCGAACAAGTGATGGCACAAGTGTGTGAGTGAGAAGCACACAATCATGCACACACATACACACATGCGCACACAATGCAAGAACAAAGAGATAGACAATGGAGTAACTTCTACTGCAAAAGAGTTCTCATACAAGTTCAAATCTACAACAAGCTAACCTAAAAAATGAGCTCTCTAGCTCTTTTTATAGTTTTTGACTAGCTTTGGTCCTATCCAGACCTAGTGTTCGTCCTAGTTAAAAATTAGGTTCTACGACTATTTTGGAGGCTCAAATGAGCTCGGAAAATTATGAAAATTAGTACATAAAAACTACTGATACTCCTGAAGCTTGAGGACTCCTCGGCTTGCACAAAATGGTGTAGGAATAGTCGAAAAATGGTATCTACAATGATATGAAGTGACTAAGATCACTATTTGGGAAGTATTGCTTCGTGAAAAATGATAGGCCTATTTGTTGGATCTCCGTTGACTGCTTTGCCTACTTGGCCCTTCTCCGTGCTCTGATTCTCTTCGTTGGCTTCCTTGTCTCGTAAGTCCTTGACTTCCATGACCACTGCCAAAACTCCCCTCTCTCTCGCGTCTATCGTCTATGACACACCCTTGTTTGGCTGATCATTTGACATAGTATTCAACCACATCTGATGCTAGGTGATGTTCTTCCAGCTGCATCCCCCGTGCCAAGTCTGTTAATAATGCATCCCAATGTACTAGCCCTGGAACATCCGGATGTGGCAACCGCAATTGCTCGGAGTGTAAGGTCCTCTCCACAGTGAAAAGTTGGAGGAGATGTGAAGGTCTGGGAACAAATATTTCAGAATGGTATTCCCAGAGCCCTATGACAAACATCTCCTCAAAATTTTGTTTGTAGCATGCTCGGAGGTACTTTATTCTTGCATGCCAGGCATATATTACATTAATTGAGGGGGTTGTGCTCATGTCATACACCAAGTCTAGGTTGCCTGCAGTGAAGCCGACACCTGAGAAATGTGGGTCTTTAATGTTTTTGAATGTTCTGAATGTGACGAGTATTAATTCAAATATCTTCATACATATTTGTGCCATGACATCAGGGGTGTTCCGTAGTCTAATACTCCAGCGATGGATGGTAGAAATCATATATGCAACCGAGCTCTATCCTTGTGGAGGTGCTAGATACACATAATTCAACCATTTTGCATAGCCTTTGATGTTCTTCACCAGGATGGTAAACTTGGGCCATGCGCATCTTTGGAGGACTGGAATGTAACATGGATTGTACTTGATAAATAGTGGCATGTTATTCCATGTACGAACCATTTCCAGATAGGTTTCGAGAAGACGAATCCTCTAAGTGGGTTGGAAGGTTGACCCTTGTTTAGCACATTCAGGTAGATCGTCGGGACCAAATTGAGTGGCAAAAGTTGGAGCTTTACCACATCTTCATTGAATCTCTGCATTGCAATCGGCTAAGACCACACAGTAAGGCACATATTGAGCATCGTTTGTTCCTATCTAGCGGTGATGTGACATGTGCCGGAAGTACTCAGAATTTATAATAAGGTCCTCTAGTTTAGACATTGATTGAATTTGTACTGCAATGCGATCCTCATGGGTTTTGGCTGTTTTTTTGAGTTTTTGAAGCCATTCAGGTGCTTCAACTTCAAGGGTGTCCATTCCTTCCGATGTTTGCTGGCCGCCCAACATAGGCATAGGAACATAGGGTTCCTCATACGATTCATCCACTTCGATGGGCACCAGTTCTTCCATTTCTTGTTTGATGATGGGGGAGGGTTGACTTTCATACTGAAGTAGCTTCCTTTGCAATTCTTCGACCCGTTCTTTTAGCGCCTTTACCTCCTCCGAAGTCGATGCCCACTCTGTGACCTTGGGTTTTTCTTCTTGCTCCCTTAGCTGTCGGCACAATGCATCTCATTCTTTTTCCATATCATCATGTGCCTCTAGAAGATTGGCATAACTTTCAAGAATGGTCTTCATAGTCTTAGAAGGGACAGCTTTGAACCTTTCTGGGTCGATCTCCTGGGGGGAGATTTCCATTGCTGCCTCTAGATTTTCTTCGTTCTGCTTTTTGAAGTCGCCGATTCTCTTCGAGGGCAGTGGCCATGTGTTTTTTGAGTAAGGTTAGATTACACCGGACTTTAAGATTATCAGATTGGTAGAATTCGAGTAAAGCTTGGAGTTTTTTGACATCTAACCATACTGATGGCTGAGGAGTCTCTAGGAGGGTCTGATGGGCTTGTTTGAGTGTGGTGTAGCATTGGTTGAGGTCAGCATTTTCTGCTTCTATGGCCGTAAGTCGTTGTTGTAAGTGTTGTTGGTCCGCCATTACATCGCGGTGTTGATTATCCAAAGTTTGATATTCGCTCTGCAGCTAGTATATACATTGATGTAATGTAGAAAAAATATTATTTACAGTAAGGGATGCTAGAAAAGTGAACGATGCAGGGGGAATGGGGAAGGGGAAAGGGAGTGTGAATGACGTGGAGACAAGAGGTGATATGGGGGGAAGGGGTATAGGAGATTGTGGGAGTGTGGGGGGAGGGGGTTGATGGAGAAAGTAAATCTCCAAAAGAATAAGCTATCCTTGATGTTAGACCACCTCTATATCAAGAATAACTTCAGACTCCACTTGATTTTGGAAAACAATTATCAAACTATCAAGAAATTGATCAACTGTGAAAAATTACTTCTCAGAAAAAGTGTGCTACAGACTAATCACTCATTGAATAATCAATCATGTAAAGTTTTTTATAAAACTTTGTAGAATGTGTTGGCTAGAGGTTGCACACCTTCTCCAAGTTAAATCACTTCAAATGCTTGAGTAGATTGTGAGAAACGACTCAAACACTTTACCTATGTCTGAAACTGCATCTCTGTAATGATGACTTTGACATCTGTAACTTCTAAGCTATGGTTCTCCCAAACTAAAGCCCGTTTAATCAAATGCTTTTAGCCATAGATGGCTTACCTCTCAACTTAGATTTTGAGTCCTCATTTGTGTAAAACTTTACACTATGCACTGAGCACTGTCCATTTCTTTGACCATCAAATCTGTGCCTGTTTCAGAAGACACTCAGAACTTTCTTACATATGAATGTTCCTATTTAAAATTCTCTCAGCCTGTTTGCAATTGGACTCTCAAACTTTAGGCATAGATGGATTAACTATGGACTTAGATGTGTACAAAAGGATTTCTCAAAAAATTAAGCACAGAAGGAGAATTAGAGAAAAGATTGATTCACCATTCTCTGAAAAACTTTCTCTTATCTTAACTCTTCATACATCTGATGGATGATACATACAATGTTCATCATCTACTCATCTATATTTCATCTCATGCTCTCTTATGCTTACAATACGACTATAAGCATGTACTTATATACACATACAAGTCCTAATTCGTCATTACTTCAAGTATATTGAAGTATATACAGAACTAATGTACATATGATTTAAAGAACTTTGCTATTTGAATCTTTTCTTCATTCCATGAAGTTGATCTTCAATATTTTCTTCATCTCTTTACTTCTAGCCTTTATGTAATCACTAATTGTTGATTGTTCTGCTCCAACAGCTCCCCCTCAGTCATCAATTGTGATTACCTGCATCTTCTTTATTCCTGCCATATCTTTAAACCTCTGCAACTTTGGTCCATCCAAACTTTTTGTCATCATATCTGCAAGTTGATCTTTTGTAGGAGTATGCATGACTTCAATTTCTTTATCAATAACCTTCTCTCTCAAAAAATGATACTGAATTTCAATATGTTTAGTTCTAGCATGAAACACAGGATTTGTTGCCAAGTATAAAGAGCTCATATTGTCTCCACAAATAATAGGAGTACTCTGAACAACATCAAAACTCTTCATAAGTATCTTTAGCCATATTACTTCCTTTGCAGCTTCCACCATGCCTTTGTATTCTGCTTCTGTAGATGATAAAGCAACTGTATGTTGCTTCTTAGAACACCATGAGATTAGCTTATCTCCCACATAACACAAATATCCATGTGTTGATCTTCTATCATCAGAATTACCTGTCCAATCTGCATCACTGTATATCTTGACCCTTGTATCTGAAGTAAAACCATAATACACTCCTTCTTTAAGTGTGCCCTTGATGTACCTAAGTACTCTTTGTCCTGCAATCCAATGTTCCTTTCTAGGACAATGCATGAATTGAGATAGGACTCCAACTGCATATGATAAATCAGGCCTTGTTTATGTAGCATAAATCAATCTACCCACCAAACTCTGATAGAGCTTCATATCTTTGAATTCCTCTCCTCCATATCTAGTCAATCTATGATTCACTTCCATTGGAGTTGGTGCTATCCTACAATCTTCCATTTTAAATTTGATTAGCAAATTTTTCAGATACCTTTCTTGAGTCACATATACTCCATGTTGAGTATATGAAATCTCCATTCCCAAAAAGAATGACAAATTTCCCAAATCACTGATTTTGAATTCTCTTTCCATCTGTTTCTTAATCATGTGTATACCTTTATCATCTGTTCCTGTAAGTATTATGTCATCAACATAAATACAAACATAAATAAAGCCATCCTCACTTGCTTTGACTAGCAAGCTACTATCTGCCTTTGATGCTTGAAATCCAAGTTTCTTTAAGAACTTTACAAGCCTATAATTCCATGCCCTTGGGGCCTGCTTCAACCCATACAAAGCTCTATTGAGCTTACACACATAATTTGGATACACTTGATCTTTGAAACCATCTGGTTGTTCCATGTAGACTTCATCTCAAATGTAACCATTCAAAAAAGCATTTTTAACATCTAATTGAGATAATTTCCAACCTTTGCAAGCAACAATTGCTATGAGTGTCCTGATGGTTGTCATCTTTGCCATAGGACTATAAGTCTCATCATAGTCCACTCCATATGCCTGTGCATATCCCTTCACAACAAGTCTAGCTTTGTACCTAGACACACTTCCATCTACAAACCTTTTTGTTTTGTAAACCCACTTACATCCAATGATTTTCTGGCTATTAGGTTTAGGAACTAGATCCCATGTCTGATTTTCCATCAATGCATCATACTCCTCTTGCATAGCTTCTTCCCAATTCTTCTTCCCTTTCGCTTCATCATATGTAGATGGATCTTCATCTGCTTTTACCATGTAAGCATAATCCATGGTAGTCAAAAATGAAGTATCATAGCTATACCTTGTAGGTTGCCATTTATGCCTAGATGACCTTCTGATTTCTCCACTTCTTGAAGTTTCTGGGTCATCACATTCTGGATCAAACCTTGGCCTTTCTTCAACTTCAACCTGTACTTCATTATTCTCATCTTCATCAAATATTTGAATCTTTGATTTACCTTTCTTTTGATCCACCACTTCTTCAACATCTGCATGCACATTAAGTTTACTTGCATACCAAGTGCCTTGCTCATCAAATGTAACATCCTTGGACACAAGGAATTGCTTTGTGGATGGACTCCACAACCTATAACCCATCTGCTTGTCATCATAACCGATGAATACATACTTCTCTGCTTTAGGTTCCAATTTATGCCTCACTTGAGATGGCACATATGCATATGCCAAACAACCAAATATTTTACAATGATCCTATTGAAGAAGCACTCACGAATTTGGCATCCAGATAAAAAAGGGGAAGGAGAAAAGACAAAGAGAAGCAGAATTAAAGAAGCACGACCAAACTGTACAACGTGCAGAATCAGAAAACTGAATCAAGAATTGTAAATATGAGAACAAGACGTGTAACAGAGTAGAGAACAAGGGAGTGCGCATAACGCACATAAAGAAGGATCGTGGAGCATACCGAAAGTGAAAGGCGCGGAAGAGCGTGGAAGAATGAAGACTATATATATATCAATCAAGAATCGAGCGAGAGAGGGGGAGAGATGAAATATAGCAGATGTGCAGAGACGTAGAGATACAGATATACAGATAGAGAGAGAGATAGAAGACACCAGAGATCGCGTATGTAGTATAGAAGACGCCATAGATCGCGTATGTAAAGATGAATAATAGAAACCTGAAATGTCAGGTATTCATCTGAGAGAGATGGTAATAAGAAACTACTCAGTGTAGGAGAGTTTCTATAGCTTGAGCAAGAAGAGGCCAAGCTTGTTTGTACACATCTTCTCTAATAGAAAACACATGTTCATGTGGAAGCTCTGCACGCATTCTTTGTGTGAGTAGAAGTTTGAATATTCTATGTTACGGTTAAAGTTAGTTAACAGTTACAGCTTGTAGCTCAAGCGTAAGCAGCACCTCCTTTACTTGTCAATCCGCGGAGACGTGAGGATTGGTATGAAGACCATGAGCAAGTGAAGGCACAAGTGCGTGAGTGAAAGCACACAAACATGCACACACATACACACACACGCGCACACAGTAAGATCAAAGAGAGGAGCAATGGAAGGACTTTGATTACAAAAGAAATCTATTACAAAACTGAAATCTACAAGAAGCTAACCCCAAAAATGAGCTCTCTAGATCTTTTTATAGGTTTTTGACTAGTTTTGGCCCTATCCAGACCTAGTGTCCGGCCTAGTTAAAAATTAGGTTCCAGGGCTTATTTGAGGGCTCAAACAAAGTCTAAAAATTATGAAAATTGGTACGATGGTACTTCTAATGCTCCTCAAGCTCGAGGACTCCTCGGCTTGCACAAAATAGAGCTAAAAATAGAAAATGATATTTACAATGGTTTTAGTGATGGAAATCACTATTTTTGTAGGGGATTCTTCTGAAAAGTTGACATGTACTTCTTGGAGCTCCCTACTTGCTCCTTCTTCTTGTGTGTCCACCTCTTAGATGTGCTCCTATGCTTTGTCCTTGACCTTCAGCTTCAACACCCCCCCCTCTCGAGTCTGTCATCCCTGACAGACCCTTGTTGTAATGGTTGTTCCATGTATTGCTTTGAGAGGTAGTGTCCATCCTAAGAGCCATGTATCTTGCAGCTATAGCAGGTTTTGTTGTCTAGTTCCTCATTTGTCACTGCGAGCCTTTGTAAGTTGTAGTCCCTTCGTAGGTGATTTTGCCTTGGATCCTAGCCTGACTGTGTCATTGTGAGTCTCCATTGATGACCTCAGATCGTCCATAGATGATGTTCATAATACTCATGCCAAGTACTCATAACCCATAATGGATGATGGGTAAGTGTGTTCGTGAATGGGTTGAGGAAAATATGTGCCTTGTGTATGGCCTTGTAATGTAGCCCTATGCATGCTTACTTGGAAAATGCATCGGAAGAAGTATGGTGTAAAAATTGGGGGTCTTGAGCTAAGTGCTCAAGGGTATGCTGATGGAGAGGTTTCCTAAGCTATCATGGTTATGATGTTTCCAAAGTAAAGATACTTACCATGGAGAAGGTCGATCGATGTTCATCTCTTCGTGTTGTACACTCGGCCTTTGGGATGGAACATTGTTGATGAATGCCCATGTGGATGGTCCACTGATGAGATCTTTTGAGTGGCAGATCCTGTCTCCTCTTTTCAAAGCATCATTTGCCAGATACTAATAATTGAATTTCTTTATATTTCAGTATACATACAAAGATTTGGAGGGTACCAGAACTACCCCGATTAAATATCTCCCTGGATGATCTCATACATGCAGTAGTTAAGCATCACTCAAGTTGTGGACCTTCAAGCTCTTCACTCCTACCATGGTAAGAGGAAACCATAGTTGTGGATGCCATGTTCATGCCAAGTTCTTGACATCTACCAGATAAGGCAGCAATTACATCATCTGCTAGCCGAAACACACTTCTATCCAAACTGATAAGTGCCCAGTAATCAACAATTCCACCTTCAACTAAGCATGACACATTCATCTTCCATGAGCCAAACTGGGAACAAGCTCTTTCTCTCTCCCTTTTTTTTTTTTTTTTTACCATGTCACAAGCAAGAAGGCAGATGTTAGTATCAGCAAACATAGTTGACATATGTCACTGTGCTCTTGTGCATGGGACTCTCAAATGTGTCTATGCACGGCCATGTAATGTGGCCCTATAATAATGCATACTTTGGAAATGCATGACCTGAATGGTGCATAAGACAGGGTTGTGCAAGGAGCACATGGTTGTCGCTCGTCGAGGCTTTCGATGTTATTTGCAGATGCTATGGCAGCCTTTGTTAGAAGTATCCATTGGATCCCCGAATGACAATTGATACGTCCTCCTTATAGGGATCCATTTGAGATTGGTCTTCGCTTGTTTAGTGATCTCCTTTGGCGGCTCCATGTTTGGATGCTTTCTTGAGGCTTTGATCCTACGTGGTTGGCACTGTGGTTCTGTGGGGCCTACCGATGCTTTTGGTTTCCATACCCATATCCTTGTAGAAGAGGTTCTCTGATCTTTTTTGGAGCTCTGTGCTTGATTTAGTCCCTTACCTCGCCTTGGTGTCTTCGTTGTGCAGGTTGTTGCCTTGAAGTCCCCCCCTAGATTCTTTCTAAGTTTTGGCTTGATTGTTTTGTGTCCTTCGATTGGAAGTGGTCTTTCTTGAAGATAAGTCATGGTAGGCTTAGACCATAGATTTTGAAGTCTAGTGTGAGGGGGCTGATTTTGTACAAGGGCTTTCTTTGGTACCCATATCATAGTGCGATTTGGTTGGGCTCTAAGTAATTTCTTGGCCACCCAAATTTTCTTGATATTACCAAGAAAATGTGATTTCTGTTTCTTGATGTAAGGGTCTTTTGGGCTTTCTATGCGAGTTTTTTGAGAAAACTCATCTTTACATGGGGAATGCAACAAAGGTTGATCTTCTATACATGCATCAGACTTATGCAAGGGGTCAATGGGTTGTGTGGTTTGAGATTGATCTAGAGATTCATCGATACATTTATCCGTATTACACATTGAATCTCTAGATGTACAAATGGGTGATGCATTGTCATGATTGACCATCGATTTGACATTATTCTCCACATCAATGATACCTAGTATTTCTTGATCATATGAGTGTAGATCATCCCTGCTTATGGTTTCACGAGGGGAATCCAAATTTACAGGAAGAGAGGGTCCTTCCACATCCCCCAAACACTTTGAGTGCTCCATTTCTCCATTCTCCAAGGTTTCCTGTGATTTACTCAAAAAAGGATTAGATTCAAAAACATGAGTAGAAAGAAATTTTTTTTCATGAAAAGCACACTCTTTGAAAAGATGATTTTGCCTATAGCTCAAGCGTAAGCACCACCTCCTTTACTTGTCAGTCCGCGAAGACGTGAGGACAGGTATGAAGACCACGAGCAAGTGAAGGCACAAGTGCGTGAGTGAAAGCACACAAACATGCACACACATACACACACACGCGCACACGGTAAGATCAAAGAGAGGAACAATGGAAGGAATTTGATTACAAAAGAAATCTATTACAAAACTGAAATCTACAAGAAGCTAACCCCAAAAATGAGCTCTCTAGCTCTTTTTATAGGTTTTTGACTAGTTTTGGCCCTGTCCAGACCTAGTGTTCGGCCTAGTTAAAAATTAGGTTCCAGGGCTTATTTGAGGGCTCAAACAAAGTCTAAAAATTATGAAAATTGGTACGATGGTACTTCTAATGTCCTCAAGCTCGAGGACTCCTCGGCTTGCACAAAATAGAGCTAAAAATAGAAAATGGTATTTACAATGGTTTTAGTGATGGAAATCACTATTTTTGTAGGGGATTCTTCTGAAAAGTTGACATGTACTTCTTGGAGCTCCCTACTTGCTCCTTCTTCTTGTGTGTCCACCTCTTAGATGTGCTCCAATGCTTTGTCCTTGACCTTCAGCTTCAACACAGTTTCACCGTATACGTACTTTTGGTCAGTTACGGTTTACTCAATAAACGTGTTTTTCGGGAAGCATCACAAAGTATATCTCACAAAATAATATAGAGTTTTGTATGAGACATAGCTTATCTTGTAGCTAGAAGTCTCTACTTTATACGGATCAAAGTTTTTGGTGAAATGGATATGTACACATAGTACAAAGTCGGATCGAAAATAGCACTCTGAACTGATGAAGTTTTCCTCTAAACTTCAGGAAGAGTTCTGTCAGTAAGGAAAGTTCACTCATCACTTCCTTATTTCACGTATAAACATTTGAAGCAATTACGAACAGATTTGAAGATCATTCCGGTAAGATTCCAGTAAATTTTGATGACAGTCCAGTGAAAGTCCGATGAAGTTCCGGTGGAATTTTAAGAGAATTCAAAGCACAGTCTAATAGAGTTTGAGTGGCAAAAGCCTTGTTAAGCTACTGTTGATTATAGAGGTGTTCTAACATCACTATAGTTTAACACTAATTCAGTGGCACAGCGAATTTCCGCAGGCTTGATAAGGTTCGAGTCTTTGCTGCGGCAGACGGGTGGTATCGGAAGCTTACTACTATCAGAGGTATAAAAGCAGTACTACCGAAGACGTCGATCACCCCAACAAGTGGTATCAGAGCAGGTTAATCACCACAACAAGTGATATTAGAGCCATAAAATCTAACAAGAGTTGTCAGAGCAAAGAAAGAAAACAAGAAGATCATGGCAGAACATGTCTCTATTGACAAGTTGGACAGAGATAATTATCCCGCATGGGTAATGCGCATGGAAGCCTTACTTATGAGTAAGGACTTAATGATGTATGTGACCGGAGAAGAAAAGAAGCCGACTTTTGAAGTCAACAGACAACCAAAGGAAGAAGAATTGGAAGCCTTGAAGCTGTGGCAGAAGAAAGATGCAACGACAAGAGCATACATTTATAGTACTATTACAGATTATCTACTACCGCATATTATAGGCCTGGAAACAGCGGAGGACATATGGAGTGCATTGGAGGACCATTTCCAAAATACTACAAAAGCGAGGAAGGCTAGCTTATGGTCCGAATTCACAACGTTCAAAAAGAAGTCGAATCAAAGCATTAGTGACTATGTTACTAAAATGAAGGATCTAGCAGACACTCTTGGATCCATAAATGAAGATATCGAAGACCACAGATTGATAGCGCAAATGCTCACAGGTTTGAGAGGAGATGAAAGGTGGAAACCTTTTGTACTTTCAAATGAACTCTCTTTAAATCATTTTGTTCCAGATTTAAATCAGTTGCTAGGACTGATGCTCACATATGAGCAAGACCTGAAAGGAGATGGAGATAAAGGACAAAGCTCTGCAATGTACATGAAGAACAAAAAGAAAGGAGATAAAGGTAAGTCAAAAGATGAAGAAGAGTCGAGTTCTCAGGTTTATTATGCTAGAGGCAAAGGCACCGACAGAGGAAGAGCAAGAGGCTTTGGAAGAGGAAGAAGTAGTCAGAATATCAACAAGAAAGCTTGCTGGATTTGTGGACTAAGTAATCATCTGGCTTATGACACAAAACCAAAGAGGAGGCTATGGCAGAGGTGGAACAAGAAGTTGGGGACAAAATCAATCCTACAACACCACCTACAACAACTACGCAAATGACACTCAGAATGAAAGTCATACGTCATTGATGATGAACTCAATCAGCACATCAGATAACGAAGATCTAAAGGTATTTTACATTGACTTCGGATGTTCTAATCATTTGTCAGGAAATATAGAATTGATGTCAGAACTGGAAAAAGGTAGTTCCAGTCACACTATTCAAACAGGTGACAATACAAGACATAGTGTTCATTCGATTGGAAAAGTGAAATGCAAGAGTGGAGCAGATTTGCTAACCAATGTTTTGTATGTTCCGACAATACCGAAAAATTTGATCAGCGTAGGACAAATAGTTGAGAAAGGTTTTCAAGTCAGATTTACAAATAAAGGAGTATTTGTAGAAGATCCCGAGAATGGATATCATCAGATCGTTTCTCGTAAGAAAGAAGGCAGACTCTTTACTTTAAGAGTACAAGGGAACATTGGCCAAGCGTTGCTCACACATGGCAAAAAGGTAATTACAAAACTTGATCTCTGGCATAAGAGATTAGGTCATTTTAATGAAAAAGGAATTAAACCTATGATTGCAAATCAGTCTGTATTGGGTTTACCGAACGTACAGAACCAACATATGATTCATAAGTGCGAAGCATGTCAGATGGGAAAAGCCCACAGATTACCTTTCCAGAAGAAAGGATTCAAACATGATGAAGTACTTGAACTCATACATACAGATGTATGGGGTCCAACAAAAGAAGGATCGATCAGCGGTTCAAGGTACTATGTTTTATTCATTGATGATGCTACAAGATGGATACCGTTATATGTCTTAAAAGAAAAATCAGAAGTATTTGAAGCCTTCAAGCATTTTCATGCATACGCTGAAAGACTCATAGGACGAAAGCTTAAGAGACTGAGGTCTGATGGAGGGGGAGAATACTTCTCCCAAGAGTTCAATGATTATCTTTGGAATGCAGGTATCAAAAGAGAAATAACTTGCAGGTATACACCGCAACAAAACGGAGTAGCAGAAAGAAGGAATCAAACTCTAGTTGAGTTTGCACGAGCCATGTTAAACGAGAAGGGTTGTCCAAATTATCTTTTGGCTGAAGCCGTAAACACAGCGACATACTTGGTAAACAGATTACCATGTACAGCTTTAGATGGAATGACCCCTTATGAAGCTTGGTGGGGAAAGAAGCCAACACTTGATCACTGCAAAGTGTTTGGATCAGTCGCTTATGCTTATGTACCGTCTCAACTCAGACATAAGCTTGAACCGAAAGCAGAAAAATATGTGTTCGTCGGATACGATGAAAGACAGATGGGTTACAGGTTATGGAGCCCTATAACTAAGCAGTTTATTGTTTCGAGAGATGTTACGTTTGATGAACAGAAAAGCTGGTATACAAATCAAAGTCACACATCGAAAGAATTTGAAGAAGAAGTAAGAAGAAAAGAGAAAGGGAAATCAATCGTGCAGGTGGATAGAGATGAAGACTATATGGAGGCGAGTACGTCCAAGATCGGATCAAGTATAAGAAATGAAGATGAACAGGGATTTGATGAAGATGTGTATGCATATACACATGAAGAGTTTGAACCAAGAAGGTCAAACAGGAATAGAAGACAACCAGAAATGTATTCCTATGATACCTCGTATATAACTCAGAAAGACTATGCATATATGGTCAAAGATGATGAAGAACCTCAGAGCTATGCTGAAGCTAAAGGAAAGAAGCAATGGGAAGAAGCAATGGAAGAAGAGTTTATAGCACTGGAGGAGAACAAGACATGGGAACTTGTTCCGAAACCAAATGGTAATAAAGTAATTGGAAGTAAATGGGTTTACAAATTAAAGAAGCTTGCAGATGGAAGGATAGCCAGATATAAGGCTAGACTGGTAGTCAAAGTCTATGCTCAGACGCATGCCATAGATTACGATGAAACGTTTAGTCCGGTGGCAAAAAATGTCAACCATAAGGACAGTGATTGCTATAGTAGCATCAAAAGGATGGAAGCTAAGTCAGCTAGACATCAAGAATGCATTTATGAACGGATATATATCAGATGAAGTTTACATAGAGCAGCCTGAAGGGTTTGTAAGCTCTAGATACCCAAATTTTGTGTGCAGGTTAAGAAAAGCACTTTATGGACTAAAGCAAGCTCCAAGAGCTTGGAACTACAGACTCGTGAAGTATCTAAACAAACTTGGATACCAAAGTTCAAAGGTAGATGCAAGTCTACTCATTAAAAGAACAGACGAAGGAATGATCTACATTTGCATTTATGTAGACGACATAATAATTACAGGTACCTCAGATGCAGGAATCACAAAGGTGAAGAAACTGCTTGAAAAGGAGTTTAAGATCAGTGACCTAGGAAAGTTGTCATACTTTCTTGGAATGGAAGTCACTTATACAGACCACGGCGTATATGTATCACAAGAAAGGTATCTTCTGAATATATTGAAGAAATTTGATATGTAGAATTGCAGAGAAGCTTCAACACCGCTTGAAGCCAATCACAAACTCAGTAGATATGATGGCGCAGATTACAAAGATATGACAAAGTATCAGTCGTTAGTAGGTAGTTTGATTTATGCTACACTAATGAGACCTGACTTGAGTTATGCAGTGGGAGTTTTATCACAATTTATGCATTGTCCGAAAGACCCACATTGGATTGTAGGTCAAAGAGTTCTCAGATATATAAAGAGAACTATTAAGGAAGGATTATACTATCCTTATACATCAGATATAAATTTGAGAGCCTACAGTGACTCAGACAGGGCAGGTAACTAGGATGACAGAAGATCGACACATGGGTATATGATATACCTAGGAGATAAGCTAGTAAACTGGTGCTCGAAGAAACAGCACACAGTGGCTTTATCATCAACAGAAGCTGAATACAAAGGACTGGTAGAAGCAGTTAAAGAAGTGATATGGATGCAGACCTTGCTCAAAAGCTTGGGCATTGATCAAGGTATACCAATTATACATGGAGACAATATGAGCTCTCTATATCTTGCAGCGAATCCGGTGTTTCACGCAAGAACAAAACACATAGAAATTCAGTATCATTTCCTGAGGGAAAAGGTAATGGAGAAGGAGTTAGAAATTGTATACACCCCGACAAAAGATCAGATTGTAGATATGCTGACGAAGAGTTTGGATGGAACAAAGATAAACAGATTCAAAGAAAAGGCAGGTATAAAAGAAAGAAAGATATATGAAGACCGGAAGATGCAAATTAGTGATTGAGGGGGAGCTGTTGAAGAAGCACTCACGAATTTGGCATCCAGATAAAAAAGGGGAAGGAGAAAAGACAAAGAGAAGTAGAATTAAAGAAGCACGACCAAACTGTACAACGTGCAGAATCAGAAAACCGAATCAAGAATTGTAAATATGAGAATAGGACGTGTAACAGAGTAGAGAACAGGGGAGTGTGCATAATGCACATAAAGAAGGATCGTGGAGCATACCGAAAGTGAAAGGCACGGAAGAGCGTGGAAGAATGAAGACTATATATATATCAATCAAGAATCGAGCGAGAGAGGGGGAGAGATGAAATATAGCTGATGCGCAGAGACGCAGAGATACAGATATACAGATAGAGAGAGAGATAGAAGACGCCATAGATCGCGTATGTAGTATAGAAGACGCCATAGATCACGTATGTAAAGATGAATAACAGAAACCTGAAATGTCAGGTATTCATCTGAGAGAGATGGTAATAAGAAACTACTCAGTGTAGGAGAGTTTCTATAGCTTGAGCAAGAAGAGGCCAAGCTTGTTTGTACACATCTTCTCTAATAGAAAACACATGTTCATGTGGAAGCTCTGCGCGCATTCTTTGTATGAGTAGAAGTTTGAATATTCTATGTTACGGTTAAAGTTAGTTAACAGTTACAGTTTCACCGTATACGTACTTTTGGTCAGTTACGGTTTACTCAATAAACGTGTTTTTCGGGAAGGATCACGAAGTATATCTCACAGAATAATATAGAGTTTTGTATGAGACATATCTTATCTTGTAGCTAGAAGTCTCTACTTTATATGGATCAAAGTTTCCAGTGAAATGGATATGTACACACAGTACAAAGTCGGACCGAAAATAGCACTCTGAACTGATGAAGTTTTCGTCTAAACTTCAGGAAGAGTTCTGTCAGTAAGGGAAGTTCACTCATCACTTCCTTATTTCATGTATAAACATTTGAAGCAATTACGAATAGATTTGAAGATCATTCCGGTAAGATTCCGGTAAATTTCGGTGACAGTCCGGTGAAGTTCCGGTGGAATTTCAAGAGAATTCAAAGCACAGTCTAATAGAGTTTGAGTGACAGAAGCCTTGTTAAGCTATTGTAGATTATAGAGGTGTTCTAACATCACTGTAGTTTAACACTAATTCGTTGGTGCAACGAATTTCCACAGGCTTGATAAGGTTCGAGTCTTTGCTGCAGCAGACGGGTGGTACTGGAAGCTTACTACTATCAGAGGTATAAAAGCGATACTACCGAAGACGTCGATCACCCCAACAGATCCAAGGTAGGTCTCTTACCCCACCAAGCTTCATATGGTGTCATACCCTGCAAAGCTTTACAAGGTAACCTATTGACCAAATATGTGGCTGTGTTTACAGCCTCAGCCCACAAATAATTAGGACAATTTTTCTCCTTCATCATGGATCTTGCAAACTCAACAAGAGTTCTATTTCTTCTCTCTGCTACCCCATTTTGTTGAGGAGAGTACCTGCAAGTAACCTCTCTCTTTATACCTACATTCCACAAGTAATCACTAAACTCATTAGAGAAATACTCTCCCCCTCCATCTGACCTTAACCTCTTTAATTTTTGACCTGTAATTCTTTCTGCATATTCATGATAGTGCTTAAATGTATTAAACACTTTTGACTTGTCTTTGATCACATAGATTGTAATCCATCTGGTAGCATCATCAACATATATGACATAATATCTTGAACCATTTATACTAAAATCCTTTGAAGGACCCCACACATCTGTATGTACCAATTCAAGTCTTTCTGTATACATAAAACCATGCTTATTGTATGATTGCTTATGAGCCTTACCTAACTGACATGCTTCACATCTGTATGTCATGTGTTGACCTGCAATGTTAAGCAATCCAAGTACTCAACCATTGCTTATCATTTCTTTGATACCTCTCTCATTAAAATGTCCAAGTCTTTTGTGCCAAAGATCCAATTCTGACACCTTTTGCTCTCCATATGCAAACATAGCATGTCCAACATTTCCTTGTACCTTTAATGTGAAGAGCCTTCCTTCCTTCTTCCCTGTAACAATCTGTTTATACCCTTGACTAGGGTCTTCAACATAAACTCCATCATTAGTGAACCTTACCTCATATCCTTTTTCCACAATTTGGCCTACACTGATCAAATTCTTTGGAATTGTAGGAACATACAGAACCTTACTCAAAAGAGTGCTTCCATCTTTGGCTTTGACTAAACCAATTGACTTTACTTTGTGCTTTGTATTATCACCTGTTTGAACTGTATGATTAATTGCATTATGATCTAGATCAGTCATCAAAGCAATGTTTCCACTCAGATGATTGCTACATCCTGAGTCAATATAAAATACTCTCATGTCTTCATGTGAGGCTTCATATGTTGCATTCATAATGAGAGTCGAATCTTCTTTCTCATCTGATGCATAATTGTAGTAGGTGTTATTATAGGATTGATTTCGGATGCTTCTTCCTCCATCTCTTCCAAAAGAATTTCTACCACCTCTACCTCTGAAGTTTCCTCTCTGATATCTACCACCTCTTGCTCTTTGATTAAAGTTCTCATTAAAATTACCATTGCTTTGATTATTATGCCAACAATCATGAGATAGATGATTGGTCTTACCACATATTCAACAAGCTCTAACATTATCTTTGTTATTTCTGCCTCTTCCTGTACTTCTGCCACTTCCTCTTCCTCTTAGGAAGTTTGCTTGACTTGGAGTACCTTCATCTTCAACTGATTGTTGTTTTCCTTTGCTAGCTTTCTTCTTGTCTTTAGAATACATTGCATGACCTGCACTCTTATCAACATCTCCTTTGATATCATTCTCAAAAGTTAGCATATGTCCTAACAATTGATTCAAATCAGGAGTGAAATGATCTAATGAAAGTTCTGTAGACAAAATAAAAGGCTTCCACTTCTCATCTCCTCTTAGCCCTATGAGAATTTGTCTTACCAATTTGTCTTCTTCAATATCTTCATCCACTGCACCTAAAGAATCTGCAATGTCCTTCATCTTTGTCACATAATCAGATATTGATTGTGAAGCCTTTTTCTTGAAAGTAGTAAACTCTGCCCATAATGAAGCTTTCCTTGATTTGGTTGTGTTCTGGAAATGCTCTTCCAAAGCATTCCAAATGTCACTTGCACTTTCAAGTCCTCTGATATGAGGAAGCAAATAATCATTAACTAACATGTAAATTATGCTCCTTGCTTGAGCATCCTTCTTCATCCAAATCTTTATATCTGCAAGCTCCTCCCTAGTTGGAACACTAGGATCTTTAAATTCTGGCTTTTCTTCCTCTCCTGTTATGTATCCCATCAGATCTTTGCTCATAAGATGAGCTTCCATTCTCATAGACCAAGCTTCGAATGTTGCTCCTTCTGATCCTTTTGATAACCTTTATGTGTCTTCCTACAATCTCTCTTGACACTTTATCCTTTTGAACCTTCAAGATGTAAAGTTTGTATGTCTGCAGTAGTCGGAGTCTTCCTTTCCTCAAATTTGATACTTCCTGCTCTGATACCATTGATGGAGAAAGTAAATCTCCAAAAGAATAAGCTATCCTTGATGTTAGACCACCTCTATATCAAGAATAACTTCAGACTCCACTTGATTTTGGAAAACAATTATCAAACTATCAAGAAATTGATCAACTGTGAAAAATTACTTCTCAGAAAAAGTCTATTGCAGATTAATCACTCATTGACTAATCATTCATATAAAGTTTTTGATAAAACTTTGTAGAATGTGTTGCCTAGAGGTTGCACACCTTCTCCAAGTTAAATCACTTCAAATGCTTGAGTAGATTGTGAGAAATGACTCAAACACTTTACCTATGTCTGAAATTGCATCTCTGTAATGACGACTTTGACATCTGTAACTTCTAAGCTATGGTTCTCCCAAACTATAGCCCGTTCAATCAAATGCTTTTAGCCATAGATGGCTTACCTCTCAACTTAAATTTTGAGTCCTCATTTGTGTAAAACTTTACACTATGCACTGAGCACTGTCCATTTCTTTGACCATCGAATCTGCGCCTGTTTCAGAAGACACTCAGAACTTTCTTACATATGAATGTTCCTATTTAAAATTCTCTCAGCTTGTTTGCAGTTGGACTCTCAAACTTTAGCCATAGATGGATTAACTATGGACTTAGATGTGTACAAAAGGATTTCTCATAAGATTAAGCACACAAGGAGAATTAGAGAAAAGATCGATGCGCCATTCTCTGAAAAACTTTCTCTTATCTTAACTCTTCATACATCTGATGGATGATACATACAATGTTCATCATCTACTCATCTATATTTCATCTCATGCTCTCTTATGCTTACAATACAACTATAAGCATGTACTTATATACACATACAAGTCCTAATTCGTCATTACTTCAAGTATATTGAAGTATATACAGAACTAATGTACATATGATTTAAAGAACTTTGCTATCTGAATTTTTTCTTCATTCCATGAAGTTGATCTTCAATCTTTTCTTCATCTCTTTACTTCTAGCCTTTATGTAATCACTAATTGTTGATTTTTCTGCTCCAATAGGGGTGGTGGTGATGTTTCCATACTCTCAAAAGAATGGGTGACTGTGTAAATGGGAATAGTGGGTGCGGTGGATGTGGTGTCAGTGAACAGTGCCCCTCCAAGTTGGGTACCAGAGGAGGAGGGAAGTTCTGTAGTGTGTGTGGTGGTGGTGGAGATTAGGAGAGTGGTGTCATGGGGAGAAGTGAAGCGTGCATTGAGAGGTGACGGGGGTGGGTTTGGGGGTGGTGATGGCAGTGCTTCGTGGTGTGCCTTAGCTTGTGTCGTGTCAGTGGTTTCCGATACATTAATATGAATTTGTTTCCCCGCTCGCATGGGGCGAGTGGGCACTCAGTGTTCAAAGAGATGAATGTAAGCCATAGCCGAATGAATGGCTTCATCAAGGCCTAGCGCATCCGCATGAATATTCAAAGACTCAATAAATTGTTCATCTACACCTTCTTCTCCTAACATCTGGCTTATTAGCATTTTCCCTATTTCTAGTGACAGCTTGTGATGTTCCTAAACCCTCTTCATAGTCTCATACAATCTTTTTATCTGTGCCGTATAGGCGGGGGCACTTGCTAGATCTGAGGTGTCATCTTGCTCTTCGTGTTGCTCTTCGTCTGAGTCTTCGTCCTCAGTCTCTTCTTCTTCGTCATTCACCTCTACTACTTCAGGTTGAGTTGGGACTGGCTCCCCTGTAGTCGTTTGTAGTTCGCGAGCCTAGGTGTCTTCAGTCTCAAGACTTGCTTCATTGATCATCCATGCAACTTCCTCATCTGTTAAATCATCCAAGGTGTAGCCCTAGGGAAACTCCAAGTCAAAGGGAATTGGAGGGAAAACTAGGTTGGGCCCTCCTATACTTAGCTTGGGTAAGTGGATTATAAATGGCGGGATGCATCTTGTTTGAGGTGGGGTGATGTTTGGCGTGAGCGTAGCACCCCTTGCTTCGGCACACAGAATTTGCACTGCTCCTCTCATCTTCTTGGATGGTGGGCTCGTTGTTGATACCCGTCTTTGGAATTCTTGAGCTCTTGTCCACAGCAACGCCCTTTGGATGGGCACATCATAAGCTAGGCACTTGTAGATAATTCTTGTAAGTGTGCAACATCCATGAAGTACATTCTTATTTTTCTTGTTCCAACGCTGATGTGCTAAGTGGATCTGATCGATGATCCAGTGGGGTAGGTTGAGAGTGAGATTTTCTGTTTCTGCTAGGTACAAGCTAAACCAGATTCTTTTAGGTGGCATGGTGAAGCGTTCCTGAGCTGGGAAGGCGAAGTGTTGTATGATCGTGCGTAAGTGGAGAGTGATGCTCGGTGTCATGGCTACCATGTCTTTTAGTTTATTTAGATCCTTATGCTTCATCCCTCCTGGAATCAGAGTTTCTTTTTCTATAGGAATGTGCATTCCTTTCATGTCCAACGCTTCTCGTACTAGGTTGATGGTGAGTTTGAACCTTTAGAGCTCATGCCTTGGTGTTAATGAGGGAAGTATGAAGGTGCTATCTCCTCCTTTGACTCTGCTAGGGGTTATCATGCTAATCAGGTAGGAACAGCGTAAGAAATCAGGTTTTTGGTAACAATGCTCGAAAATAGTTCTCTAAGCCAGCCTTGGTTCACACTGATCTCATTACTTCCGCATTCTAATATTGTTCGAACTCACGGGTAAAGAAGTGGTATCTTCCCCACTTGCCATTAAATTCAAGTTCGGCCTCCCAGAAGTAGGTACCTTCTTCGAGAGGACCTACGACATGGCTGAACCAATGTGCGTGCTTACCAACTTGTGAGGTATGCCCCTACGGAGGGTCCTGAATCGGGATCACTTGTACTGCCCTGAGTTCTTGGGGTCTCTCAGTTACTTGGGTCTCGAGGGAAAGATTTTCAATGTCCACTATCTGGGTGCTCGACCCCGCCTAGGAGCTAGTTCTTGTTGCTTCTGCCATGTTACTTCTTGTTTGCTGGTTCTGTGAGAATATAGAAGCATGTGTTAACATTGTAATGGACAAGATAGAACAATTTCTATCCCCCTTACAATATTAACATGAGGTCAGTGATAGGTTAGTATGTCAGTGAGTGCTCGGTGATTGTGTGTGTAGTTAGTGAACGAATAATCCTATGAGCTAAGTGGAAAGATGCAGTGTGAGGATGATGTAGTTAGTAGGTGGAGATGAATTTACAATTTGGGTTCGGGGGGTTTATTACAAGGTTTGGGTTGCCACACACAGTGGATGGCTTTATCTTTTGATTTTTTGGAGACTCTGGAGGGCTTGATCAGAAGGTCTACTTGGAAATGAGGCTTTTCAGGGACCCATTTACAAGTGATTCTACCCGTGCTCATGGACGAATAGGTGTTTGTGCATGTCGAATGAGAGTGGGAATCAGCTCTTCACGTGAGTGCATCATGTTGTACATGGTGTGGTTTATGTGTGGCCATTTAAGCCCGCAAGCAAGCCTTAGGCACCCAAATTTGTCTTGATTGTGGGTCAGCCATCATCGACTTCTTGGGTACCCAAACAAACTTCACTTTGATAGAAGAATTTTTTAAAGACTTCTTATTAGTGTCCTATCATTGATCACTAGTATGAAGTTGAGCCAGTGTTTGTGACTGGACCGCAATAGGTTGGTCGCTTTTCCGCACCCATACTTGTTTTGGTGGTTGGGACACCTTGCTTCATACTTTCTTTTGGATTCGAGCATAGGTCATCTGCTTCTTCTGCATTTGATCCGCCTTTGGCTGTCGTATCCCTATGGCCTTTCGACAAGAAGGGAGTTCCATCGTATCCTTGACTTCTTTGTTGAGACAATCATCCCTCTGCATCACATAGTTTTGGACAAGTGTTGACAGTCAAGGTCACACACAAGCATGGAAGCACATCAATGAAGAGGACACACAAGAAGAAGGAGCATGTAGGGAGCTCCAAGAGGCACATGTCAAATTTTCAGAAGAAATCCCTATAAAAATAGTGATTTTTATCACTAAAAACCATTGTAAATACCATTTTCTATTTTTGTAACTCCATTTTGTTCAAGCCAAGGAGTCCTTGAGCTTGAGGAGTACTAGAAGTATCATCCTACCAGTTTTCATAATTTTTAGACTCCGTTTAAGCCCCCAAATAAGCCTTGGAACCTATTTTTTAACTAGGCTGGACATTAGGTCTGGACAAGGCCAAAACTACTCAAAAAACTATAAAAAGGGCTGGAGAACTCATTTTTGGGGGTTAGCTTGTGGTAGATTTCAGCTTTGTAAGAGAGTTCTTTTGTAATCAAAGTCCTTCCATTGTTCCACTCTTTGCTCTTACCTTGTGTGCGTGTGTGTGTATGTGTGTGCATGTTTGTATGCTTTCACTCACGCACTTGTGCACTTCACTTGCTCTTGGTCTTCATACCAGTCCTCACCTCTCCACGGATTGATATTTATGAGGTGAAGCTCCTCACGTTGGTACTTGCCATTGTGCTAAAGTGACATCAAATTTGATGCCATTGCCGGGGAGAGAGCTTGGAGGACAAGCGTGTGACGGTAAGATGTAGAGTAGCGATGTTGGAATGTAAAAAAAAATCACCATTTTCAGTTCAATTTATGAGTTTTTCTTCTTCTTCATCTTCATCATCATCATCATCATCTCTTCTCACCTTCTTCCTCTCTGATTTTTTCTCATTTCCGAGTGTTCATTCACCTCGTTTTTCACCTGCGACTGTGAGGAACAAGTGCAGAGGGTGTTCAGAGCTAAAACGCTGAAGAAATCGCCTTGAAATCCACTTAAAACATCAAAAATCTGAGTGGTAATATCGCAGAGTGACAAGACCTGCGTTTGTTATCGCTGTGGTGGTATCGTGAGTTTGAAGGGCGATTTTTCATCTACATGTTGATAGGAGTAACAAGGAGAGCATAAGGTACACATATCTACAAAAATTTTTGAATTTGGGCTTAAAAATCTCCAAGTATCGTGTCCGGTTGAGTTTTGGTATCGTGATACCAGAATTCCCGTGTATCGCGATACTTGTATCATGCACACCCACTTGAGGTATCGCGATACCATTCTGGTATCATATCATCAAGTGCTGGTATTGCGATTGCGGTCGCCCCGGTGGTATCATATCGCGGTCCACATGATATCGTATCGTCTCGGTCTTGGTATCGTATTGTTGACCGTGCAGTATCGTATCGTGTGCTATTTTGGTATCGTATCGTCAACTCAATATCGTATCCTCAACTCAGTATCGTATCGTGCCCAATCTAGTATCGTATCGTGCAAAAAAGTGGTATCGTATTGTCCATAGAACAAGTATCCTATCGTGAGAGTTCCAGTATCGTATCGTGTAAATATTTGGTATCGTATCGTGCACCTTGTGGTATCGTATCACAAAGCACAAGCAGTATCGTATCACGATTGGAGTGGTATCGTATCGTCTATAGACTGGTATCGTATCATCCCTTACCCTGGTATTGTGTCGTGAGCAATCTGGTATCGTATCATACCTAGGGAAGGTCTTATGTCTATAGTGGAAGGGGAATATAGGATGTCTCTTCAATACGTATCCAGTAACCTGCAAGGAATACCCATCTACCTCGACAGTCTATACATGTCAGTAGCAAGAATGAGAAACACTACTGAATTAGAAATAGTTCCAAGACCAACTGTCAAGTACGAAGATGGAGTCTACATAGACAAGATGGGCCAGATCTATGTAGTAACTAAAAACCCTGATCAGATTAATGAAAGAGGAGAGTTAGCTCGAGATCATGCAGCTACCTCACAAAACCCATTCGAGACCCAGCAAAGAACAGAAAATGTGATGTTAGGACAAATGAGCCAAGGTACTAGACCCAATAGACCACATCAACAATTCACCATGCCAGGAATCAACCCCCACGGCCACACTAGTCAAAGAATGGGAAATATGAATAGACCTACCTTTAGGACAGAACCGCCCCAAGGTGTCCCCATCATAATGCAATCCCCAGAGCCAAACAAAAGAGTGAGACCAATCCAATTGGCCAAATGTATGCGAAATCGTTACGATGGCACAGGAGAGCCCTATGATCACATAGCAGAATTCAAGCAAGTGTTACGAGTGGAGCAAGTGGACGACTTTTTTATGCAATATGAATGCTTTGGGATAACCCTCATAGGAATTGCTCTAGCTTGGTTTCAGTCTTTGGATCCTAATGCTTTTGGCAATATAGAACAATTCTTCCAAGAATTTATTTGGGAATTCACTAAGCGAGGGATCAAGCATAATTCCTCATCCTTACTACATAGTTTCAAACAATCTCCTAATGAGACAGTAAAAAATGCAGCACAAAGATTTAGTCAATATGTAGACCGATGCCCTCTGACAGAGAGACCTTCTCACCAAAAAATGATATCCCTATTCTTAGAAGGTCTAACCAATGGAACATTGAGAATGTTAGTTGTGTACCTAAGAACCAACTTAGGGACTTGTGGAGAAAGAGACTATACCTCAATCACCCTCAAGTGCATATAGTGGGGATTCACGCTTTAATTATCAATCCGAGGAGTATCAAAACCTAGCCGAGTGTATGAGGACATGCATTCAAATGACGATCAATGCACGTGTACTTCTCAAAGAGTGCAAACAAGGCTAAGACTATTCCAAACAAGCTTCAACTGTCAGTCATAGTGTCACGATACTTGGAGCAGCAACCAACAGTAAATTGAGCTTTTCTCTCAGCTCCGAACTCCAAATATAGCAATGGATTTGGAAGCTCTCAAGAAGACGCATCCATTGGTGGTATTTTCACTCAATTCTGATGCTTCTACTTCAAGTTATGAGCAAAATACCGAGTCATGGGAATGACCTTCCTACACTTCAGCACTTCCTTCACTTCACACACACCTTAACCACAACAAAGAAACACTTTCATGGATAGAGAACACTTCCTAACACTCTTTTCAAGCAACACACATGCATACTAGCTCACAAAGAAGATGATACAGAGAGGAGAAGACACAAATTCGAAATTCTGTGCTCTTGATTCTCACAATGGCAACAAGTCCTTACAAAGAGTCACAAATTGACTTATATACATGTGCCCTAAATATGGTCCTTCCACACAAGAGACTGGCACTTTATTCACTAAAAGACTAATTTCCTACTAATTTACATGGGTAAGCATCTAGAGGACTCCTCTAGTGCATTTACAACGGAGAATATGTTACAAAAAATGGTTATAATACAAAAATTGAGTGTCCAAATTGAAAAGATTTTGGGGCCCATCTTTTTCTCTGCCTTGTGCTCTTCTTTGCTCTACAACACTCTCCCCCTCTTTGTCTTTGTCGTCCCTTGACAGGCTTTACTTCTTGTCTTCAGCTTGTTTAAGAGGTCTGAATACACGCACCCAATGGTCGAAGCGGCAACAAGGACTGTTAGACAATTGGTTATCTTATCCGAGGTATTTCCTTTGATTTTGTTTGCCCCTTGATATCCGGTACATCACTAATTTGGGTTGCTGCATTCAGTCGGGCTCCCCCGCACGCCACCAGTGACTAGGAATGTGCTGTTCTTAGTCACCTCTTTCTAGCTTTTGGTCTTCTGATTTGTCCTAGTTGCACACATCTGACCCTATTGTATTGTTCTGAGCCCGTTTACTTTGTTGACAACGCATGCTATCAGCGGGAGGATTACTACCTGCCAAGTATCTTCTTGCACTTCATGGATACTTTCCTGGCCCTGGTTCCTCCTTTCCACCTACGTGCTTTTCCTTGTTGTGTGCCCCTGCGGGGCTCTGTGCAGAGATGGATGTTGTGCCCCTGCGGGGCTTCTTGCAGAGATATGCCTTCAAAATATTATCTTTTTAATGAAGCTTCCTTCTTTGTCTTCTTCTTTTCTTCTTTTTGCTTGATTCTCCCTCAACACTGCCCCCCTCTTGAACTCTGTCGTCCCCGACAGGCTTTGGGAGTCGACGGGAGTATGTTCTATACACTTTTTGCTCTGTTTCATTAAGCAAATTGGCTTCACGTATCATTAGCTGCTTCCACTCTTCTGCTTTCACACCGTCATGTGGTGGTTGTCTATGATCTGCGAAGAAGCTTAGTTCATATGCCACTAATCTTGCATTCAAGTTAGATGACATCTTTAAGAAGATTTCTGAATCAATTTCAAAAAATCCTATGAAAAAGGCTTCTTCGAAGGTCTGCATATATGTACTCGGCAAAAACATAAGCCTAGAATAATAGGCCATTATTGTGGGTCGGCTAGGCATAATAGAGACATAAAAAACGAGAATATTTGTTCCCTGATTAATGCCAATGAAGTTCAAAAATGTATATGCCGCATGCTTGAACACCTTCATGTTGGTGTAAATTACAAGCCTACACATTTGGCTCAAAGGATGCATTGAAGTCTATACATACATGAAGAAGCATAGGAACATATGCTAGTGGTTAATTATCACTTTACCTCATTGTAAAAGTCAAATTGACTTGGAATCTCTTGTAATCACCTACCAAAAGGATTCATGGAAACGTTAGTTGCTTGATTGAAAGAATATCTCCAAGCATTTAGGAGCTTGATCATAGGTAGCCAAAAGTTTGAATTTGAATTCAAATTTTTAGTCATCTCTTATAAAAATGGATATGAAAAGTCGCGGGTGAGAGTGAGCACTCTCGAGCCTAGCACTACTTATTTTTGAGTGTGTGTGAGGTCTACACTCTAGCCCACACCTCTCTAAACCATTTGGCATTGATGTTCATGCAAATGGAGTTGTATACAAATGTTCCTTAATACATACATTCATATTGTCCATCTCTGAGTTCTCTATTAGTCTACTCAAAAGTCTGTCAACTTGTCAAGGGCATATCTCGCTCAATTCTTCACCAAATTCAGTGATTCAAAGCTTGTTGGATTCAGCTTGAAGTAATCCACATGCTAGCAAAGTTTGAAAACATTATAGTCAGCCATTTTGGAGAAATCGGCATCGAGGTGAACTCTGGTCATTTTCTGCTACAGTCCTAAAAAGTCGGGGGTAGAGCTTAACTTGCTTAATTGATTTCTCTTAGCATAGTTTATCATTTTACATAATTCCACTTGGAATAGGTAGCTTACTAAGGTAATTAGATACTCCTAAAAGGAATTTTTCCAATTCCTACTGTACTGGTCATACTAAGCAAAATACTCAGCAGGTGTCAAGCCATAAATAGAAGGTTTTCTTGAGTTTGTGACTTCCAAAGTTATCTGTTTTGATTCAATCATTGCACATATCATTTCCAAAGGACATAGTACATTTTATGGTGTCATTGGAAAGCTAAGGAGGTCTAAGTATCAACTCAGAAAGAAAAGAGGGCTGGTACAAAGCAGGTTTAGCAGTACCTACTCAGTCTCTTGGAGCATCCATCCATCCATCCCAACAGTGGTATCAGAGCAAACTAAGGCAAAATGGGAAATGGTTTTCCTTCATTTATTGAAAAATTGGACAGGAACAACTATCAAGCATGATCCCTAAGGATGAAGACCTACTTACAAGGAAGGAGTCTCTATGGGTACATCTCAGGAGATGAGGAATTGCCCTCATTCAAAGCAAGAGGATTACCAACCAAGGAAGAACATGAAAAGCTCAACACATGGTGTGCTAAGGATGCATTGGCACGGTCTTATTTACTCAACTCTATATCTGATTTTCTTTTGCCACATATTAGAAATTGTAAGACATCCCAAGAGACTTGGGAAACCTTGTCATCATATTTTTCCTCCAACACAAGGGCTAGGAAAAATCAGTTGTGGATTGAATTCACAACACTAAGGAAGCAACCTAAGCAAGCTGTTTCAGAATTTGTGACCAAGATTAAAGATGTAGCAGATCAGTTAGCAAGCATAGGAGAAGAGATTGAAGAAGAACAGATTGTAAGGCAAGTGATCAATGGGATCAAGGCTGATGACAAATGGGAAAGCTTCACCACTGCCATGGATCTCTACATGGACATGCACACTCCAGATCTTACAACTCTCATGGGACAATTGTTTACTCATGAAGCAAAGCTCAACAAAAATGGAGACACATCCAAAGGTAATAACTCTTCTGCCCTATACACTAATAAGAAGTCTAAAGATAAAGGCAAGAGCAAGAAGGTGGAAGATGAAGGTTCAACCTCTCAAGCCAACTATGCAGGGAGAGGTAGATCATCAAGAGGAAGGGGCAGAGGAGGTAAGCCAGGTAGGGGGGAGATCTTATAACTCCTCACCATGCAACATTTGTGGTTTATCAAATCATACTACAGATGAGTGTTTCAGGAATTACAAGAATCAAAGAGGAAGAGGATACTAAAGAGGTGGCTACTCACAGCCAAGAGGTAGATTCAATCATCACCAAGGTTACAACAATAATTACAACAACAACTACAACAATAATTACAATGGCAACTACCAAGGAGGATTCAAATCCAGGAAGGATTACAACAACTATACAGAGGAGCAAGATGACTCTCTTCTGATCATGAACATGACTTCAAAGTCAGGTACAAATGATGACCACCTATTCTACATTGACTCAGGATGTTCAAATCATGTGGCTGGCAATGTAGCATTACTCTGTGATCTTGAGGAACCAAAAGGTAAGCATCAAGTCCAAACAGGTGATGACACAAAGCATTCTGTAGTTAAAGTTGGAAATGTTAAGACTTGTGATGGAAATCAGAATTTATTGAGCAGGGTACTCTATGTACCAACAATTACAAAAAATTTGATGAGTGTTGGCCAGATTGTGGAGAAAGGTTTGCAGGTTAGATTCAACCAATATGGAGCATATGTGGAGGATCCAAGACATGGGTTCAAGAGGATTGCTAAAGGAGAAAAATCAGGTAGACTTTTGACTTTTGAGTTGGAAGATACAAAGAATATTGCACTATACAATTATAAAGATCAAACACTTTCAAAGCTTGAGATTTGGCACAAAAGGTTAGGGCACATAGGAGAAAGAACCTTGAAACAAATGTGCAGGGACCAATGTGTGCTTGGGATACCTAATGTATCTAAGCAACATATGATTTATAAGTGTGGTGCTTGTCAATTTGGGAAGTATCACAGGTTACCCTTCTCAAAGAAAGGATACATGCATGAAGACTACCTAGAGCTTGTACACACAGATGTATGGGGACCAAGCAAAGACCCCTCAGTCTCACGATCAAGGTACTATGTGTCTTTCATTGATGATTATAGCAGATGGACTGTATTATACTTCATGAAGCACAAGGATGAGGTATTTAATAACTTTAAAAAATATCTTGCATTAGTTGAAAATCAGAGAGGAAGAAATTTGAAGAGGCTAAGGTCAGATGGAGGAGGTGAGTACTTCTCCAATGAATTTGAAGACTTCTTGCAGGACAGAGGCATCAAAAGAGAGATAACCACAAGGTATTCTCTTGAACAGAATGGGGGTAGCTGAGAGAAGAAATAGTTTAATTGTTGAGACAACTAGATGTTGGAGCCATCTCAAATGCCCACCTTTCGGGAACTTAGCATCCTACGATCATGTCCAAACTTGTAAGGCTCCCATATGAGGAGAAGCCATGATGGACATCACTAGATCCTAGGATACCTAGTTTAGACACTAGAAGGGGTCTAGCCATTGTAGACCATGATGGTTACGAGGTGACATTGATGGATCCAGATTCCGTAATATTAGTGAACTCCCCACGTAATACACCAACTTATAACTGTGTTCCTTAGATCAAGGATATCACAAGGAATCAAGAACATGGAAAAACGGATACCCTTAAATCATGGAACCAAATGTGTTCTTACACGGTGACTTCTGTCGCATTAGAACATGGGTATATAAACATATAAAAAGTTACCATTCGGCATCTGTCGCTCAGATCACCATTGAAGCTCGCAAGAGCGCACGGGTGGGCAAGCCATTTACCATTTCTTGTATACCTCTTGGCAAGTTTTGATAACAAAAGTTTGAGCTCTCTTGGTCTCTCCCTTTTCTCGCTGTTCTCTCTCTGCGTATTTTTTTTTCTTTCATGGTATCAGAGCACAGGTTCTGAGAAGCAGCGTTTTTCAAGAAGATCCTGCAAGTTCGTGTTGTGCGACCTTGAGAGATGTCAACCATGAGCAACGCCGGTAATGCAAGTAGCTCTAGTAATGGAAATGCTGCCGCAACTACAGTCCAAATGCTCCGAATCCGTCCACCCGCCTTTACGGAAGGCAAACTCGATGGCACGAACTACACATTATGGAAGTTCAAGATCATGGCAATTCTCGACTCTTATGAACTTCTCGAAATAGTTTTGGGAATTGACGTAGAGCCTCCTATGGTACCAGACTCAATTCATCCCTCCACCAAGTTCCTGCAGATGCTGCTCTCGATCGGGCTTGGAAACGCAAAAATGCTGATGCACTCTGTGCCATAGTAACGATTTGCGCAGATTCTGTTCTAACTCTTATACAACATACATCCAAGGCAAGTGAGGCTTGGGGTATACTAAGGAGTCAGTATGAGACGTGGAACCAGACGTGCATTCAAAATTTGGAAAATTAGTTGGCGGCAGAGAAGCTATCCGAAGGAGAAGCTGTGGAAACCTTCATCACAAGGATCAAAAATCTTCGTGATCAAATGGCTGCTGTGGGAATATCAAAGACCAGCGAAGATCTGGCAAGGAGGTGCATGCGGGTTTTGACGCCCAAATTGATGGTTTGGTCACGGCTCTCAACACTCAGGTAAGAAATCCTCCATTAACATTTGAGGAGTTTAGCGCTATGCTGTTAGAGGAGGAGATGCGACTCAAAAGTCGTGATGGTGGAAATGGTGGAGACTCGGCACTCACAGCAAAAGCCAAAGCCAAAGGAGAGAAGAAGAAGGATGGGAAGAAGAAGTTCAAAGGTAAGTGTCACTACTGCGGGAAGTCTGGCCACATGGCAAAGGAATGCCGCAAGAAGGAAAAGGATGAAAAGGACGGAACTTCTAGATCCTCTTCAAAAGGCAAGGATGCAGTCAACATGTCTGAAGCAGAGTTGGAGCTGTTCATAGCCATTAAGGAAATTATTTCCTCTGCTCAAGCTTCAAAGGCAGATGACTCATGGGTGCTTGATAGTGGTGCAACACGTCACATGACCAGCAAAAAGGAGTGGTTACATTCCCTGCGACCTCTCAGGGAATCCGTCAATGTGACAGTAGGAAATAACGCAAAATGCCCCGTTGAAGGTTCAAGTACTGTATCTTTCACTACACTGAATGGTGAGACTAAAAAGCTTTCAGAAGTGTTGTATGTGCCTCAGATCAAGAGAAATCTGCTTTCTGTGGTTGCCATCACGGATCGTGGTCTGAAGGTCGATTTTGACTCAAAAGGAGCAGAAATCAAGGATAAAGATGGTAAGTTGGTCAGCAAGGCCACGAGGCATGAAAACCTTTATGAATTGTCTGCACATGTAGCAGTTGATGACAGTACATGCAAGCTTTGGCATGAGCGACTTGGACACATCGGATTCGCAGTGCTCAAAGAGATGCAGAAGACGGGCATGGTAGCACATTTACCCAAATTTGGGGTAATGCATGAAACATGCGAAGCTTGTGTGATGGGCAAGCAATAGAGAAAGTCATTTCCAAAAGAGAGCAGCAATCGGTCAAAGTCTCTTCTAGAGTTGGTACATGCTGATCTCTGTGGCAAGATGACAACAAAGGCACTTGGCGGATCATTCTACTTCATGATAATCGTCGACGACTATAGTAGAATGATGTGGGTCTACTTTCTTCAAGATAAGGCTGAGGTTTTTGTCAAATTTAAACAGTGGCACAAGCTTGTGGAACTCGAAAGTGGCAACAAAGTGAAGAAGCTACGGACAGATCGTGGAGGAGAGTTCACTTCATCAGAATTCTCAGACTACTGCAAAGAGCATGGCATTCAACGCCAACTCACTATAGCCCATACACCTCAACAAAATGGGGTCGTAGAAAGACGCAATCGCACTGTCATGGAGATGGCACGATGCATGTTGAAAGGACGAGGGCTACCAAACTCCTTTTGGGTTGAAGCAGTAAACACAGCGGTATACATTCTAAATCGTAGCTACACCAAGGCATTAATAGGGAAGACTCCTCTTGAGGCCTATTCTGGTAAGAAACCTTCTGTTGCACATTTTAGAGTTTTTGGATGTGAGTGTTACGCTCATGTTCCAGATCAAACAAGAACAAAATTGGAGGCCAAAAGTAGAAAATGCATCTTTCTAGGATATAGCCTAGAATCCAAAGCTTACAGGTTATATGACTCAGAGGCAAAGAAAGCCTAATTGTCAGCCGCGATGTGGTGTTTGTGGAACAACCACATGCAGTGGAGAATATGAAGTCCTCCATGTTATTGTCAGAAGAAGGAGTAGCTCACATTGTGCCCAACCAAGTCACCTACAATCCGCAAAAGGATGAGGAGGAGGAGGAGTACTCAATCAACAAGACTCCTCAAACGCAACAACCTGCTTTAGCACCAGACGGGAGGCCACTTTCTAAATGGGTAAAGCAGCTAAGAATCCAGTCTCTAACCTACAAGATGATTCTACAGTTGCAGATGGAGTTCGCAGATCAAAGAGAATAGAAGAGCAGAAGCATTCCTCTGAGCACATTGTCAACATGGCTTTAATGGCTGACATCATGCAAGTTCAAGAGCCTACATCGATTGAAGAAGCTATGTCTCGTCCAGAATTGAGATCTGCCATGCAGGCAGAATATGATAGCATAATGGAAAACGACACATGGGAATTAGTGGATCGGCCTGAACAAAGAAAAGTAATTGGTACAAAATGGGTTTGGAAGACCAAATACAAGGCAAATGGGTCTATGGAGAAGTACAAGGCCCGTCTTGTTGCACAAGGCTTCTCTCAAGTAGAAGGTTTCGACTTCCAGGAGACCTTCGCACCTACCGCGAGGATGACAACCATTCGAGCTGTCCTTGCCCTAGCCGCCCATAAGAAATGGCCGATATTCCAGTTGGATGTCAAATCAGTCTTCTTGAACGGATACCTCAAGGAGGAGGTATATGTAGCACAGCCACCAGGTTTTGAGGTGTCCGGTCAAGAACACAAAGTTTGTAGGTTGAAGAAGGCATTGTATGGGCTGAAACAGGCCCCTAGGGCATGGTACCAAAGGATAGATGGTTTCTTTCACTCCATCAACTTCAAAAGGAGCACTTCTGATGCTAGTCTGTATGTCTTCAAACAAGATAGGAAATATGTTTTGATTGTCCTATATGTCGATGATCTTGTTATTACAGGTGATCACTCAGAAATGCTGCAGGTGACAAAAAAAAAGTTGAGCACTGAATTTGAAATGACAGATTTGGGACTCATGCATTATTGCCTGGGCATTGAAGTTTTTCAAGAACCAAGCAAGATCTTCATTAGCCAAAGGAAGTATGCTTGGGAGATCTTGAAGGCATTCGGTATGATTGAGTGCAAAACAGTGGTCTCACCTATGGAGATCAATACAAAGTTAACCTCAGAAGATACATCACCACTTGTTGATGCATGCAGATATCGGAAGATGGTTGGAAGTTTGATTTATTTGTGCAACACTAGGCCTGATATAGCTTATGCTACCGGTGTGTTAAGCAGGTTCTCAAATCAGCCTCGAGAGAATCATTGGCGTGCAGGGATGCGGGTTTTAAAGTATGTCAAAGGTACCCTGGAATTTGGCATCAACTACACCTCAGGAAATGCTTTAGTCGGCTATTGCGACTCAGATTGGACTGGTGACATTGACTCCAGAAAGTCAGTTTCTGGATATTGTTTCTCACTAGGTTCAGGAATCTTCTCTTGGATTAGTAAGAAACAACCTAGAATGGCACTATCATCAACAGAAGCTGAATACAAGGCAGCATGCTTTGCTGCATGTGAGGCAGTTTGGCTAAGGAGAGTTTTTCTGGAGACGGGGATGCAAATCAATGGAGCTACAATTTTGAAGTGCGACAATCAAAGTTGCATGGCAATAGCAAAGAACCCAGTATTTCATGCTCGCACAAAGCACATCGAGATCCAATACCATTATGTTCGGGAGCTGATTGATGACAAAATAGTGGAGCTAGAGTATTGTCCTACAACGGACAACTGTGCTGACATTTTCACAAAAGCACTAGGAAGTGATCAGCTGGCTCGACATCTTCACCGAATCGGAGTCAATCCAAGATTGTAGTTCACCTCGAGGTAGACATTGAGGGGGGGTGTTGGAGCCATCTCAAATGCCCACCTTTCGGGAACTTAGCATCCTACGATCATGTCCAAACTTGTAAGGCTCCCATATGAGGAGAAGCCATGATAGACATCACTAGATCCTAGGATACCTAGCTTAGACACTAGAAGGGGTCTAGCCATTGTAGACCATGATGGTTACGAGGTGACATTGATGGATCCAGATTCCGTAATATTAGTGAACTCCCCACGTAATACACCAACTTATAACTGTGTTCCTTAGATCAAGGATATCACAAGGAATCAAGAACACGGAAAAACGGATACCCTTAAATCATAGAACCAAATGTGTTCTTACGCGGTGACTTCTGTCGTATTAGAACATGGGTATATAAACATATAAAAAGTTACCATTCGGCATCTGTCGCTCAGATCACCATTGAAGCTCACAAGAGCGCACGGGTGGGCAAGCCATTTACCATTTCTTGTATACCTCTTGGGAAGTATTGATAACAAAAGTTTGAGCTCTCTTGGTCTCTCCCTTGTACTCGCTGTTCTCTCTCTGCGTATTTTTTTTTCTTTCACTAGATCTATGCTTAATGAGAAAAAGTTACCTAACTATCTATGGACAGAGAGTGTTTGTATTGCCACTTACCTCATAAACAGGTTACAATCTAAGTCTCTTGATGGCATGACACCCTATGAAGCATGGCATGGTAAGAGACCTTCACTTGACAATTGCAAAATATTTGGATGTGTAGCATATGTACACATTCCTTCTCAGATAAGAGGTAAGCTAGACCCAAAGGCTAAAAAATGCATCTTTATTGGGTATGATTTAAATAAAAAAGGTTAGAGGTTTTATAATCCTATCAATAAGGGGTTTATGGTAAGCAGAGATGTTGTCTTTGATGAAAATGATTCTTGGTATGAGAATGAATGTAGGAAGGTCAAATTACCCTATGATTTGGAAGAGGAATTTCCAAGTCTTACAAAGGAGGAACCTACTTAGAATGAAGCCTCAAGTTCAGATGATGAAGACACTATCAATCTTGAAGAATTCAAAGCATGGAAGTCCAAAGGCAAAATGAAGATGAAGAAGCTTGAAGACATACCTGAATCTTCAACTCAACCATTTAGAAGATCACAAAGAGAAAGCAAGAAACCTATCAGATATGGGTATGATACATCTCTTGTTACTAAACATTTTGTTTATCTTGCCAAAGATTTGTCAAATGAAGAACCAGGATCATATGAAGAAGCAATAACCAAATCAGAATGGAAAGAAGCTATGGATGAGGAGATTGATGCTCTCAAAGAGAGTGACACATGGGAGTTAGTACCTAAGAAGGACTCAATGAAGTTAATAGGATCCAGATGGATCTATAAGCTTAAAAGAAATTCTGATGGCACAATCAATAGGTACAAAGCCAGATTGGTAGCCAAGGGTTTCGCACAAACCCAAGGCATTGACTATGAGGAGACATTCTCACTTGTGGCCAAGATGCCAACCATCAGAGTGTTGGTAAGTGTGGCTGCATCAAAAAATTGGAATATGTACCAATTGGATGTCAAGAATGCTTTCTTGAATGGATGGATTTCAGAGGAGGTATATATGTCACAACCTCTTGGCTATGAGGACCCCAAGAAGGTAACATATGTTTGCAAATTAAAAAAGGCTTTATATGGATTGAAGCAGGCACCTAGGGCATGGAATTACAGGTTAACTACATACCTCCAAGACCAAGGATTTGTCATGAGCAAGGTAGATACTTCTCTGTTCATTAAAAGAAGTAATTCAGAGGTAATATGCCTTTGTGTTTATGTTGATGACATCATCATTACAGGTAATGATGTCAATGGAATCAGATATATCAAAAGTCAAATGATGAAGGAGTTCAAGATCAATGATCTTGCTCTATTGAAATATTTTTTGGGACTTGAATTAGTCTACACTAATTCAGGGATATATATCACTCAGAAAAAATATGTACAGGATATGTCGAAGAAGTTTCACTTGCAGGATGCTAAAGTAGCAAGCACTCCAATGGAGGTAAACCTAGAGCTAAGTGCCCATGAAGGTGATGAAGTCAAGGACATTACAGGTTATCAAAGCATGGTGGGTAGCTTGAACTATGCTACTTTAACAAGGATAGATATTGCATATGGAGTTATTGTGCTAAGTCAATTTATGCACAAGCCAAGGATACCTCACTTAGAGACTGCCAAGAGAATCTTGAAGTATCTCAAGGGTACACAGAATCATGGTTTGTATTTCCCTTACACTTCACATATTGATATCAAAATTTATTCAGATGTAGATTGGGCAGGATGCAAGGATAATAGGAGGACCACTTCTGGATATATCTCTTTTGCAGGTGACAAACCAATTTCATGGTCTTCAAAGAAGCAACCTACTGTTGCTTTTTCTTCCACAGAGGCAGAGTATAGAGGACTAGCTAATGCCACACAAGAAGCAATTTGGATTAATCTTTTGTATACGGAATTGGGTTTATTTTCTAGGTCTCCAATAATCTCTGGAGATAATACAAGTTCTCTTCACCTTGCAGCTAATCCTATTTACCATGCTCGGACCAAACTGTAGCTCAGTGATGAGTAGCACCTCCTTTAATGTCAATCCGGGAAGATGCGAGGATGGTATGAAGACCTTGAGCAAGTGAAGAAAGCTCTTACAAGTTCAAATCAATTACAAGCTAACCTCAAAAATGAGCTCTCTAGCTCTATTTATAGTTTTTGACTAGGTTTTGGCCTTGTCCAGACCTAGTGTCCGGCCTAGTTAAAAATTAGGTTCTCTACCCTATTTGGAGGGTCAAACGAAGTCTAAAAAATGTGAAAACTGACAGGTAGATACTTCTAAAGCTCCTCAAACTCAAGGACTCCTTGGCTTGCACAAAATGGAGCTACAAAAATGTGAAATGGTATTTACAATGGTTTTTAGTGATGAAAATCACTATTTGTAGGGATTTCTTCTAACATTTTGACATACATTTCCTGGAGCTCCCTACTTGCTCCTTCTCCTTGTGTGTCCACCTCTCTTATATGCGTAAGTGTCCTGAAAAAATATTGTCCTACTTGCCAGATCGTCGTTGACTGCTCTGTCTGCTTGTACTTTCTCTTCTCTCTGACTCCCTTCGTAAGCTTCCTTGCCTGGTGAGTCCTTCAGTTCCAACACCCCCCCCTCTCGCGTCTGTGGTCCCTGACAGACCCTTGTTGGGTGGGTTGTTGGATGTATTACTCCACAACGTCTTGTGCTAAGTGATGTTCTGCAATCCGCAACCCTTTGGCCAAGTCCGTGAGTAGAGCATCCCAATCTACCAGCCCAGGAACCTCTGGATGTGGTATACGTAACTTTTCTGAATGGAAAGCTTGTTCCACTGCAAACAACTGCAATAAATGTGATGGTCTAGGAATGAATATCTCTGAATGATATTCCCATAATCCCGTGACGAACATTTCTTCAAACGTCTGTTTGAAGCAGGCTGGTAGATACTTGATACGCGCCTGCCATGCATATACAACATTAATAGATGGGGTTACGCTCATGTCGTAGAAAAGATCCTGATTACCTTCATTAAATCCAATAGCTGACAGATGAGGTTCCTTGACATTTTTGAAAGTCCTGAAGGTGACCAACATGAGTTCAAAAATTTTAAGGCACATTTGGGCCATGACATCTCGTACATTTTTAAACCTGACCCGCCAATGCCGAATCGTCGAGATCATATATCCTATGGTAGGTTGGCCTTTGGGTGGTGCTAAGTAAACATAATTGAGCCATTTCTCGCATCCTTTGGTTGTTAGCACAGTTTTTGTGTATTCCGGCCATGA
This sequence comes from Ceratopteris richardii, assembly GCA_020310875.1. Lineage (NCBI taxonomy): Eukaryota > Viridiplantae > Streptophyta > Polypodiopsida > Polypodiales > Pteridaceae > Ceratopteris > Ceratopteris richardii. The sequence continues at coordinate 13,958,469 of CM035419.1, forward strand.
CCTTCTTCGAAATATAGGGCAGTAGCATGGGTTGTATTTGATGTACAAAGGCATGTTATTCCATGTTCTTACCATCTCTGGGTAGGTTTCCAGTAGACAAATCCTCCACGTCGGTTGATGTATATTGCCCTACTTGGCACTTGGTGGGATGTCTTCCGGTGCAAACTATGTAGCCGAGGTTGGTTCTTTTGAGGTGTGTTGCTTGATTTCGGCATTGTAGTCCGCCATTGAGATGCAGAAAGGAACATACAAATCGTCGGATGTGCCGATCCACCTATGATGGGAGAGGTTCCTAAAGTAATCCGATTTTATGACTACCTCTTCCAAGCGTGACATAGATGCTATCTCAACTGCCACTCTATCATCATGGGTTGTGGCCACTTTCTCTAACCTCTGCATCCATTCAGGAGCCTCGATCTCGATGGTGTCCATACCCTCTTCTGTTTGCTTGCCCCCTGGTGCAGGCATGGGAACGTATGGGTCTTCGAAGGTTTCCTCTACTTCAATGGGTACTAAGTCTTCAGGGTTCCGGTTCTACAAGTGGAGAGGGTTGACGCTCATATTGCATGACTTTACTGCGTAATTCTTCAAGTTCTGCTCTAAGTTTTGTGACTTCTTCGGATGTTTCGTCTGTGGCAGTGACTTTGCTTGGTGACTCCTGCTGAGTTGCCAGTTGCTTAAGTAGGTCATCTCTTTCTCGTTCTAATGCTGCATGGGCCTCTAGGAGGTCGGCATTGGTTTCTAACACAATTTGCATATTCTCTGAGGGAATGGCCTTGAATTTCTCTAGGTCGATTTCCTGCGGGGAACCCTCCATTGCTGCTTCCAAGTTCTCTTCATTCTGTTTCTGCAGCCATTTATTCTCTTCGAGTGCTGTAGACATGTGTTTTCGTAGGAGGGCCAGATTGCGTCTGAGCTTGAGATTCTCCGTTTTCTGGGAGTGTAGTAAATCATCCATTTGTTTCCTTTCTTCTGCATCTGACTGGGGTGGGTTGGCTACTAACTGTTCGTGTTGTTCCTGTAAGGTGGCATGCTGTTGTTGTAGTAGCCGCTTTTCCCTTTCGAGATCAATGAAGCATAGTTGAAGTGCCTCATGACTTCGAAAGAGTCGCGTATGTTGGTCATCAAGATGCTGGTAGTGCTGTTGTAGTTGCGACATACACTGATACATATTATTAAATACATTATTAATAGGGGTGGATGCGGGAAGGGTGTTGAATGCAGAAGGGAAGGGAAAGGGGAAGGGGAATGGAAGTGTGGATGCGGTGCTGGAAAATGGTGAAGTGGGAGGTGGGGGAATGGGAGATGGTGGGTGTATGGGGGGAGGGAGAGGTGCGGAGGTGGGTGATATGTCCATAAGATCAACGGTGGATGCAGTAGTGGGAGTGATTGTGAATATTGGAATTGTGGGTGCGGTGATAGTGGTGAAAGTGTACAGTGGTGTGTGCAATTGTGAATACGAACTGCCCGGAAGTGTGATTGGGGGAATGAGATTTTTTGTGGCTGCGGTTAGAATTACTGTTTCAGTGGCCGTATAGACAAAAGAGGTGGAGATAGGGTGTGTGGGTTGACTGACGGTCTGTGCTTCAGTATGGGAAGTGGACTTGGAGGCAGTGACAGTAGTGGTTACACTGGTAGTGGGAGGTGAATGTGGTGGAGTTGGAGGCAGGGGTGGCAAAGGGGGTGACGGAGGTGCACTTGATACATGGGTTTCCTCAGTATCATGGACAGTGTGTGCGGTGCCCGTGGTTGTGGATGTGCCTTGTGGTTCTGATACTAATACATTCATCTACTTTCCTGATCAAGGGGGACGTCTACCGTATCTTCGCTCCGTTCTTCGTGCTTGTGCAAGGGCGGTATGCACCGTCTCAGGTACTCCTAAAGCCTCAGATATCATGTCAAGAGTGGCATGGTATTGCTCGTCTACGCCTTCCTCCTCAAGGATTTGATTCATGCAGGCCTTGCCTGCTGCTAGGGACAGTCTATGTTGCTCTTGAACCCTGTTCATGGTATCATAGAGCTTTTTCAATGCCTTCGTATAAGCTGGAGCACCTTCAAGTACCTGCCGAGCTTCCTGACCATATTCTTGCTCTTCTTCCTCGGATTGTCCATCATGTTCCTCCTCTTGTTCTTCTTCTTCTTCACCCTCCACATCGACGAAATCTGGTTGTCTGGGATGGGGTTGGTCTGTAGTAGTTTGTTGTCCACTAGCTTGCTCTGCCTCAACTTCTGCGTTAACAGCTTCGATTATTCTGGCTACCTCCTCATTAGTTAGGTCTTCTAAAGTGAATCCGTGAGGGAACTCTAGGTTGGTTGGTACAGGTGGAAACACTAGATTTGGTCCATCAGTGCCGTGTCTTGGTAATCTGATAGTGAAGGGTTGTACCCGCCTTGGAAGTCGTGGAGTTCTCTCTGGTGTCAATGTCGCACCGTGGGGTTGTGCACAGGGCATCTGAACTGCGCCTCTCATTTTCTTAGATGGTAGTCTTGCGGTTGATAGTCTATGTTGGAATTCCTATACCCTGGTCCAAATTAAGGACCTCTGCACTGGCACATCATAAGCCAAACATCTATACACAATCCTGGTGAGGGCACAACATCCATACAGTACAGACTTTTGTTTCTTATATCACCTTTGATGAGCCAAGTGGATTTGGTCGATAATCCAGTGGGGCATATTGATTGTCAAATCGAAGGCGTCGGCCAAGTATAGACTAAACCAGATCTTTTTAGGTGGCATTGTGAACCTCTCTTGAGCGGGAAATGCAAAATGCTACATGACCATTCGCAAGTGAATGGCAATTGTAGGTGTCATTGCCACCATGTCCTTTAATTTCGTCAGATTCCTGTTCTTCATATTGTCGGGGACCATAGTCTCTTTCTCCGTAGGAATGTGCATACCTTTCATGTCTAGAGCTTCCCTTACCAAATTGATAGTCAACCTGAAGCGTTTCAGCTCATTGCCCCTTGTGAGAGATGGGAGGACAAAGGAGCTGTATCCCTTTTTGTCTTTGCTCGGAGTGAGGGTGCTAATCAAATAAGAGCATCTTAGAAAATCGGGCTTTGGCAATTGGAATTTGAAGTAATCATAGAGTCCCGCCTTCTTCCATATAGGTTTGAGTCCTTCATTATTCTGCAGTCTCTCAAATTCCCTGGTGAAAAAGTGATATCTGCCCCAGCGCCCATTGAATTCTATCTCGGCCTCCCACATGTAAGTGCCTTCACCTAGGAGTCCTGCCACATCACTGAACCAATGTGAGTTTTTGCTGACCGGCATTGTGTGCCCCTGTGGAGGATTCTGAATCGGTATGGCGTGTAATGCCCTCAATGCCACTGGGCGTTCCTTCAATTCCTCCTCAACGGGAAGACTTTCAATGTCCACGACTTGGGGGCTCGTGCCTGCCTGGGAGCTAGTTCCTGCCGTATCTGCCATGTTACTTCTTGTCTCCTGATTCTGTGAGAATATAGAAACATGTGTTAACATTGTAAAGGACAAGATAGAACCGTTTTTGTCCCCATTACAACATTAACATGAGGTTTGGGAGAGATTAGTAGGCTATTAAGTGCTCGGTGCTTGTGTGTGTAGTTAGGGATTGGTTAGACCTAGGAGCTAGGTGGAATGATGTAGTGTGAGAGTGACGTAGTTAGTAGGTGGGCATGGATTTACAACTGGGGTCCGGGGGTTTATTACAAGTTTTAGGTTGCCAAATGCAATGGATGGGCTTTGATCTTGATTTTGTGGATACTCTGAAAGGTTTGATAGGAGTATCTGCTTGAAAATGAGGCTTTTTAGGGGCCCATTTACAAGTGATTCTACTTGTGCTCATGGAAGAATGTGTGCCCGTGCGTGATGTATAAGCATGGGCAACTGATGTTCGAGTGAGTGAAACATGTTGTACCGGGTGTGGCCTTGGTGTAGCTATTTGAGCCCGTAAGCAAGCCTTAGGCACCCAGATTTGTCGTGATTGTGGGCTGGCCTTCATTGACTTCTTGGGTACCCAAATAGACTTTACTTTCGCAGAAGAATTTATGAAAGAATTCTTATTAGTTTCGTGTTGTTGACTACTAATAAGAGGTTTTGGCCGTGGGGTTGGCCTGGTTGCAACAGGGTGTTCGCCTTTCCGCCTCCATACTTGTTTCAACGGCTGAAACAATCTGCTTTGCTTCTTTTTTTGGCCTCCAGTATAGGTAGTGCTCTGCTTCTTCTGTATTTGATCTGCCTTTGGTTGCTGCATCCCTCTGGCCTTTGGCCAAGAAGGGAGTGCCGTCTTATCCTTGACTTCGTTGTTGAAACAATCCTCTTTCTGCATCATATAGTTTTGGACAAGAATAGCATTGTCAACTTCATGTGCGCCCCTGGAAGGACCAGGAGTTCGTGCCTTACCTAGTTCCTTGAGTGCCTCATTTTCCAATTCAACTGTAATTCGACTATGATTTACCCATACCTGAAGAAGTCCACTTCTTAGGTTTAGGTTGACTGCATGATCATAGATCCAATCCTGACCCAAGACAAGAGGCTCAGTGAGGTCCTCATCTTGACACACTAGTACTTTGACTTCCATTACTTCGTCTTGAATGTAGATGGGAAGTTCCACCTCGCCCATGCAAGGGGTTTCCACACCTCCCAATCCTATGAGATATGCTTCTATAGGATTGACAATTAATTTCAACTCTTGACAGTAAGACAATTTAACAGCACTAGTGGCTGCACCTGAGTCAATCAAGGCTTTTACAGTCCTTGCACCCTTTCCTTGTCCTATATCTATGGTTATAAAAGGACGTCGATCAATTATCCTATGAGAGCTGATATCTGAAACTTCACACATAGCCACGTGATATCCTTGATCTGCATATGTATCTTGTCTAGGTTGCTCTTTGCCTTGTCTTCTTAATTTCATTCTTCGTATGCGCTCTAAAGCTTCTGCTTGAGCTTCTTCTCGAATTCGCTTTTCCTCTTCTTTGCGTTTCTTAGCAGTGTTGAGTCGACTTAGCATCTCTTCTGTGAGAGGTTCCTGATATAACTTGACCCTGCATCCGTTTATGTAGCTCGGGAGAACATCGCCTTCTAATGTGGCTAGTTGCACTGCTCCACTTGTTGAGATTCTATTAATGATCATGGGTCCGTAGCCTCTCTTCTCCAGTTTCCTTGCATGTTGTTTCAAAGTGTAGACTAGTACTAGGTCGCCTGCCTTCAAACCTTTATCCTTAACGTGGGCATCGAAGTATGCATTCTGTCATTTCTTAGCTGCATATATTCCTGCCGCCGCCCTCAGTCTTGTTTCTCCCAATCGTTCAAGGTCAAAAAGTCTAGAGGAGAGTTCATGACCCGTCCATTCATGCTCTTGTGCTACTTTCAATGTAGGTATTAAGAAGTCCAACGGTAGCACTGCATTTTGGCCGAATACCATCTGAAAGGGGGTGGCTTGGAGTACCGTTTTGTAGGCGACTCGGTATGCCCAAACAGCATGGTGTAGTTGTTTGTCCCAATCAGAGCGTTTATTGTTCACTAATTTCGTAAGTACATTGCATAAGATCTTATTTGTGCTCTCAGCCTGGCCATTAGCTTGAGGGTGATAGGGGGCAGACTTCTTATGTACCACCAAGAATTCTTGGAGCAGATTTTCAATAACTTCATTCAAGAAGTGAGTGCCTCTGTCACTGACTAGCTCTATAGGTAACCCGTATCTGGTGAACACATTCTCGAATAAAAACTTAGCTGTCGTTTGAGCAGCGTTCTTCGTTGTGGCTTTTACCTCTACCCACTTGGTTAGATAATCCGTGGCCACAATGATGTATTCAGCATGTGAACCCTTGGCTGGGGGATTAATAGGACCTACAAAGTCTATTCCCCACTTAGAGAATGCATGTCCACCCATCATGGGTTTCAGTGGCATCTCATCTTTGCGTATAGGATACTGAGTTCTTTGACAAACATCACACCGTTTCACATAGGTATGTGCATCCATGTGAAGGGTCGGCCACCAGAAGCCCGCAAATAGTATTTCTTTGATCACCCGATCTGGTCCAAAGTGTCCTCCTGCTACACCTTTGTGAGTAGTTTCCAAGATCTTTAGATATTCACTCTCATGAACACATAGTCTCAGGTAACCATCTTTACCACGCTTGTATAGATTATCACCAATGAGTGAGTAATCCTGAGTTTCTTGTTCTAAACTCCTTTTCCTAGCCAGGGTCATGTCTGGAGGGGATGTTTTCGTCCTCAGGAAAGATACTAGTGGTTCGCTCCAATCTGGCACTCTGGACACTTGATAAAGAGTGGCATGTTCCACAGGTGGTTTAGTGCAACATATTGGGCATTCCTTGCACAACTTTTGGACATCAGCCTCCATAGTAGGCCAATGCACTCCGAGTCTCCTTAGTGTCTGTAGGGTTCGTTGTTTTGAGTAGTGTTGCTCTAATGCACCTACATGTGCTAATTGCAACCATTTAGCGTACTCCTCCTCTTCCACACAACAAGCCAAGATCCCTGGATCTGTGTGCTTGTACATACTTCCTGCCATGATGTGATACTTTTGGGCTTTTACTACCTCTCTATCCTGTGTGTTTATTACTGGGTGGTTTGGCCCGTACGTCAATACCGGCACTAATGGCTTAGCCCACTGCGGCACCACTTCCAAATTAAACAAGTAAGCATCAGGTAAGTCATCTGATACTCCTTGTGGGGTCTCTCCGGATGTGAGCCTTGAGAGATGATCTGCTCTCAGGTGAGTTTTGCCTTTCCTCACTACTACTTCAAAGTTAAATTCCATTAGTAAGAGAAACCATCTTACCAATCTTCCTGTATTGCATGGCTTGTTTACCAAGTACAGCAGTGCTTGATGATCAGTAAAAAATTTAAACTTATTTGCAAGCAAATAGTGTCTAAACTTTTTAACTGCATATACCATGCCTAATCCCTCTCGTTCAGTGGTTGTATAGTTTCGTTCAGCTGCATTCAACTGTCTACTAGCATAGGCAATTGGAAGATCCATATTGCCTTCACCCGTAGGCTGTGCAAGTACACATCCAATAGCATAATTGGATGCATCCACATGAACATGGAAGGGCTTGTTCCAATCTGGTGTGGTCAAAATTGGTGTTGTACACAAGCGATCTATCTCTTCCTTGATCTTGGCAGCATAATTATCATTATATGTGTATGGCTTTTGCTTAGAAGGTTTAGCATCTGAGGTCATGGGGATAGTGTGTGAGCATATGTCAGGGTCCACGCCTTTCAAATCCTTGTAACTCCAAGTGAATACATCTCTGTATTCTCTTAGCAAGGCTATCAATTCGTGCTCTTCGTCTTCTGTCAAGTCATGGCCTATGTACGTGCATCTCTCTTCTCCTTCTTCTAGGGCTACTACTATTTTCTTGGTGGTTTCTTTGTTATCATAGGCTTCTCCTGATTGTGCCTCTCGCTTAGGCATTCTTACCATGACTCTCCTGTCGTCTATCTCGTACTTTTAAAAGTTTTCAAGGACCTCAAACAAAGATTCTTCCTCTTCTGGTGTGATTTCTCTCTTCTTTCTTTTCTTTCCTTCTTCCTTCAGGGTCACTTGTGTGGCTAGCCTTACATCGTTTGTAAGCTCTCCATGCCTCTGGGGTTGAAATTCTACTTCATAGAAGTATTCTTCATCTGATGCAAAAGGTGGGTCCATAATGATTGACTCTAGATCGAAGTCACTTGCATCCTCAAATGCATCAGGGCTAGGTTCACACTCTTCCAAAACGGCATCTCCCATGATTGGCTCTATGGAGAAAACTGAAATGTCATAGCCATCCTCATCACAGTGTGGTGTCCATTGTTCTTCATTGATGGCTACATCCATGGTTGCTAAAATTTCTGCCCAGCCGTGGGGTTCAAATTCTTCGTCAAGAAAGACTACAGGTGCATAGGCTGGGTCTTGAATTGACCTATGGGTTTCTTTTGCACCTATCTCTCTGGCTTTTTCTCTCTTCTCCTCTTCTACTGCTACTTTGCACATCCATAAGTGGGTGTCTTCATGCATCCATGAGGATCCTGATCCTATGGAATGCACCGATTCCGTATCATCTTTGGCTCTATGGATGGGATTCCATTGGATAGCAGGGACATCTCTATGAGAGTAATCTTTGAGATTCACTTTGGTCGTAACACCTAAGTGTTGCAAATACAAGGAATTGGTTCCCCAATCCTGGACCACTTGCAACTGTCGCATAAATGGTCTTCCCAAAATCATCTCGTAGGCATGATTCTTGCTAAAATCACAGATAGCAAACGTGTGCTCAAACTCTACACCACATGTAGTGAGAGTTATTCCTTCAAGTAGTCCTAAAGGCCTCTCTATGTGGCCATCAGCCATTTGCAATTTCATCCTCGTGGGCCTGAGTGCAGGCTTGCCCCAACGCTTCCATAGGGAAGTGGTAGCAATTACAACTCCTGCACCTGAGTCTAGAATTGCCTTGGTTGTGTACCCCTGATGGGTAATGGGAAGATAGGTGTTTCCTTCTTCACCTTCACTCATATCTCCTATCTTGTCTAGAGGAATTTCTGGCACTGTCCTTTGAGAGCCGACCTGGGAACGAGGTTTTGCTATCTCAGGTACTTGTTTGGCTACATGTTTCCATAACTCTGGCCTAACTTTGAGTAGCTCTTCTAAAGTGAGGTTGCACTGCACTTTAGTGTTTTTCACTACCTCCTTATTCCTAGGTATGATTGAGTCTTCGTTTCTTACCATGATGGTGGGTGCTCTCATACAGGTCGACTTGGCTTCCCATGGGCCTGTGAAGTGGGGTAATTCTTGCAGAGAGTTAGACTCAAAGTCTAATCTTTCCTGAGATTGGGTGCTCTCATGCTCCTCATAAATGGATGGGATGTCTTGTGGGAATTGGTCGTGTGCATCATCCACAAGTTCAATGGGAGGAGGGACTTCACTTTCTTTAGCCCATTTGTTTTCTTGAATCTCACGTAGGAATTCTGGTGTGAGCCGATTCATAGAAGATGATGTGTCTGGCTCCGTAGAGTTAGGCACATAGGCTTCCTGGGCAGGAAGACTTACTCTTTCACTTGCCTTGTCCTTGTGTTGAGAGGCGGGTTCCTTTTCTGATTGTGCAATTAGCTTCTCTATTCTTTCTAATAGTCCATCAAAGTGCAACTGTGTCTTCACTGAACTAGAGATGTTAAATAGGCAACTGGCTTCAAACATGGTCTGAGCCAATTCCACCATCTTAGCACAAATTTTGGTTTGTTCTAGCTCTAGTTCTGCTCTAGGGTAACACTTTCCATGATCAGTTACGTTTGGACCATCTTGGATTCTGGCCTGATATGCTTTAAGCATCATGTTTAGGTCCTCGGGAGTGGGATCTGCTAGGATTGATCCTACTCTTGGGGGTGGTGGAATTGTGTGAGGTGGGTTGGAAGGTGGCGGGTCGGATGGAGATGGGAATGGTGGTGGTGGGGTAGTGTTAGAGGGAGTTTGAGATGTGAGTTCAGTTATCCTGGCCTTTGTTTCTCTGAGGCTTTCCTCGAGTTCACTCATCTTTTTTGCCCATTGCCTTTTCCTTGAATTGTCACTGACTGGGGTTGTGTAGGTGGAGGTAAGGGGCAATCACGAATGAGGTGATCTCCCTGACATCTGTAGCATGGTCCTCTAGGGAATGGGGGTCTTACCTGTCTAGGTTGGGGTCTAGAGTTAGGGTTTGTGTACATTACATTTGTGTACTCTGGCTCCCAACTAGGTTCACTTGGTTCCTCACTGTAGTAGGACTCACCATGTTCAGGAGATTGCATGTAGTAAGCCTGGGGACTATCAATATGTGTAGAATCAGAGCTATGGTCACTCAGGTCACTTTCTGAAAGCAATGGAGTCATTGGGACTATGGCTCTATTCAAATTTTCTTCTGCAGCTGCATACTTTACCGGAATCACATTAGTAGGAGCAGGTGGTTGTTGTGCTAGCACTGGCTGGGGTCTCAGTTGGGCCTGATATTGCGGTTGGTAATTTTGCTGAGGCCTAGTATACTGTTGTGGTGGGTATTGACTCTGGTATCTGCCTTGTTGAGGGTATGGCTGAGGGTACGTCTGCCTAACGGCTTGCTTATTGTAGGGGCAATCTTGCGCGGTGTGATTGGTGTACCTCCGTTCTATGGTGCAGTACTAGCTACTAGGATTTACTTGGGCTTGAGCCATAATGGGACATACATTCGCCATGTGGTCACCTCCACAAGTATAGCATCTTTTCACAGGGGCAAATCTTGGGATCTATTTGCTAGTGACACCTAATTTCTGAGCTACTTTCTCTGCAAGTTCCTCAATTGATGTGGATTGCGAGGAAGAGAGACTAGAGGCACTATCTGAGTCTTTGTAAATTTTGGAAAGCTCTAGTTCTTCCCCTAGGTTATCCTCGATGTCAATGCACATGCGTACACACTCTTCTATGGTCCTAGGGTCCTTCAAGTACACATATGATCTTAATTTGGTACTCAGCAATCCATCTAAGAACAAAGCCACTTGTTTAGCTGGCGTGGGTAACTCAGGGATAGGGCATCTCTCTAAGTATTGCCTAAATCTTCTTCCTGCAAGTCTCACAGTCTCTTGAGGGGTCTGCTTGAAGCTATGTATCAAGGAGGAAGTATTATGCCTTATGCCACTTTTAGAGAATTCAGTGATGAAAGCCTCTAGGAGTTGGTCTATGCTCCTCAACTGTCTCTCATTCAATGGTTGAAACCACGTAAGGGCCGTGTTCCTAAGGGTTAGACCAAAGGCATTGTACTGCGTGAACAGATCTTCAACTTGTTCAGCTCTCAAGACTTGCCTGAACTCAGCCACATGATCATATGGATCTCCAGTGCCATCGAAGTAGTTTTTCATGGACTTAACTAGCTGGGTCGGTCTCAAGGTCCTCGTGTGTTCTCTAGGTCGTGGTAGGGGGAACTCATCCGCATTTCTTTGATTCCTGGGAGCTCTAAGTACCTCAGGTTCTACTCTATTTGTTTCCGTCCTCGTTCGTTCTCTGCCCCCTGGGTTGGCAAAGCTTACTTTTGGCCTATCTCTACTTCTATCTCTTTAAGTTCCATGATCTTGGGATGTTCCAGCTCCAGGGTGACCATTGGACACGTTAGATCTTGGTTGGGGAAAAATGAATTCACCCTTCCAAGTGTAAGCATGTCTATCATGTTCTGTAACCACAAAGATCCTCTCTGAAGCGTGACCTAGGTAGGTCACTCTACCTGGGCTATCTGGATCTTTAAACTCATAGATCATGATCGTTCCTATATCATTTGGCCGATCAGATTTATATCGCCAAAAGGCTTCGTCAGTCTCTCGGTTCAGAAGCAGATCTATACTCTTGTTGTCTTGGGGGACCCACTCGGGATTGAGGATTCTAGTAAGAACAGATTTGCCTCGGGGGGTCCTAGGTTCTACACCCATGTTTCCTTGCTCCAGGTCACCTAAGTCCGCTTCTGGGATCACATTTCCGAATTCGTCCGTCCTATCTGGGTGACTGGTGACTACGTATATGGTTCCTTCTTTGTCCAACTATGCTCCATTTTCAAACTTGACAGCTGGGTGCTCTAGTCCTATGGATTGGTCAGGGTTTTTAATCTGGACCACTGATCTTCCTAGGCCGTCCTCATAGATGCTAGCACCTAATCGGTTGGTCCTAAGGTACTCCAGCTGCGTCTTGTAGGGGCCTTCCACCCTATACAAATATGGCACACCTGAACTTCCTGTAGGTCTGTCCATCCTTTGAGACATCTCTGATTCACTAGTCTCAGAGCTAGGGTAATTCGAGTGGTGGCTCAACTGCTGGGCCCAAGACCTAGCAGTATGATTAATGCTAGCCTCTAAAGACCTAAGGCATTGTCTATCCCTTACTAGATGCCGTCCTGATCTAAGGTTCATATGCCTACTTAAGTAGCCCCTATTTGCCCAAGTACAACCTCGTTGCTGAGTTCTTTTGTACCAATTACTTGATTCCTTCTTATGTTGATTATCGTGTTTATGGTCTTGTCTGATATCACGTCATCAGGTATACTTGAGTGTATTTCTGCACTTGAAGTTGATCGTTCCACGTTACTTTCTTTTTCCTTTAAAGTTCTCAACCATACAAAGATTATGTCGTTAGCTTGAACTTGAGTATTTAGGTGGTCTTCACTTGATAAATGCCTATCGCTGCCCTGGCCTACTCCTATCACTAGTCGTTCTTAGCCTAAGCTAGGAATTGATACAGGGAGTTGAGGGTTTCATACCTTTTGTTTCCTTCTTTGTTGCCCTTGAGTGCCCAGGAAGCGTGTTCCCAAGCTTGCACTTACTCTTGCCTAAAATGCCCTTCGATGCTCTCAATAGATCTGTAAGAGTTCCAAAGTTAGCTCAAGACTTAAATTCCAAAGACAGAACCAATCACTTTCATTCATGTAACACAAACACCAATTTGCACTGTGATTTTTTGGAAAACAATTCTAGAGATCCCTGAATTTTGTTCCCCCTGGGTATGGTCAACTTCAAAATCCCCTTGGCACTTTGTTTTACCAAATGGGCGATTTTTCTGTCGATCGCGATCGACAGAGGCCGGCGACACAGAGACAGTCTCGTGATGTTTTGTACATGCGCGGAGTGCTGGAGATGATGATGCAGCAAGTACCTGCAAGAAAGCTCAAGAAACATGCAAAAACAACGCACACAATATCGCTCTCTCACTCTCTCTCACAAGTGGAATGAGGGAAATGAGGTGGAGAAGGTGATATGATAAAAAAACTAATTTTTTTCGCGATGATGGAGATGGAGGTGGGAGATGGTGATGATGATGATGGTGATGAAGGTGGTGAGGTAAGAAAGAGAAAAATAAGAAGAGCGAAGAAATTACCTACAACGCCAACGTTTCAAATCTACGTTTTACCATCACACGCTCGTCCTCAAAGCTCGATCCCGGCAACGGCGCCAAAATTTGGTGTAGCTCAGTGATGAGTAGCACCTCCTTTAATGTCAATCCGGGAAGACGTGAGGATGGTATGAAGACCTCAAGCAAGTGAAGGCACAAGTGCGAGAGTGAGAAGCATACAAACATGCACACACATACACACACACATGCACACACGGCAAGACAAAGAGTGAGAAGCAATGGAGTTCTTTAGATTACTTCCAAAAAGCTCTTACAAGTTCAAATCAATTACAAGCTAACCTCAAAAATGAGCTCTCTAGCTCTTATAGTTTTTGACTAGGTTTTGGCCTTGTCCAGACCTAGTGTCCGGCCTAGTTAAAAATTAGGTTCTCTACCCTATTTGGAGGGTCAAATGAAGTCTAAAAAATGTGAAAACTAACAGGTAGATACTTCTAAAGCTCCTCAAACTCAAGGACTCCTTGGCTTGCACAAAATGGAGCTACAAAAATGTGAAATGGTATTTACAATGGTTTTAAGTATTGAAAATCACTGTTTTTGTAGGGATTTCTTCTAACATTTTGACATACATTTCCTGGAGCTCCCTACTTGCTCCTTCTCCTTGTGTGTCCACCTCTCTTATATGCGTAAGTGTCCTGAAAAAATATTGGCCTACTTGCCAGATCGTCGTTGACTGCTCTGTCTGCTTGTACTTTCTCTTCTCTCTGACTCCCTTCGTAAGCTTCCTTACCTGGTGAGTCCTTCAGTTCCAACACAAACACATAGAGGTCCATTACCATTATGTGAGAGAGAAATTGATAAGCAAGGACATTCAACTTACCTATGTATCAACCAACATGCAATGTGCAGATTTGTTGACTAAAGCTTTGGATGGAACCAAACTTTGCAGGTTCAAATCCATGATTGGATTGCAGGATATACTTGAAGATTGAAGATGAAGACTTAAGCCAAAATGTTTGGTTTGAGGGGGAGTTGTTGGTGTAAGTTACAAGCCTACACATTTGGCTCAAAGGATGCATTGAAGTCTATACATACATGAAGAAGCATAGGGGCATATGCTAGTGGTTAATTATCACTTTACCTCATTGTAAAAGTCAAATTGACTTGGAATCTCTTGTAATCAACTACCAAAAGGATTCGTGGAAAAGTTAGTTGCTTGATTGAAAGAATATCTCCAAGCATTTAGGAGCTTGATCATAGGGAGCCAAAAGTTTGAATTTGAATTCAAATTTTTAGTCATCTCTTATAAAAATGGATATGAAAAGTCGCGGGTGAGAGTGAGCACTCCCGAGCCTAGCACTACTGATTTTTGAGTGTGTGTGAGGTCTACACTCTAGCCCACACCTCTCTAAACCATTTGGCATTGATGTTCATGCAAATGGAGTTAAATGTTCATTAATACATACATTCATATTGTCCATCTCTGAGTTCTCTGTTAGTCTACTCAAAAGTATGTCAACTTGTCAAGGGCCTATCTCGGTCAATTCTTCACCAAATGCAGTGATTCAAAGCTTGTTGGATTCAGCTTAAAGTAATCTACATGCTGTCAAATTTTGAAGACATTCTATTCAGCCATTGTGAAGAAATCAGCATCGAGGTGAACTCTCATCATTTTTTGCTACAGTCCTAAAAAGTCGTGGGTAGAGTGTAACTTGCTAAATTGATTTCTCTTAGCATAGTTTATCATTTTACATAATTCCACTTGGAATAGGTAGCTTACTAAGCTAAATAGATACCCCTAAAAGGAATTTTTCGAATTACTACTATACTGGTCATACTGAGCAAAATACTCAGCAGGTGTCAAGCCATAGATAGAAGGTTTTCTTGAGTTTGTGACTTCCAAAGTTATCTGTTTTGATTCAATCATTGCACACATAATCTCCAAAGGACATAGGACATTTTATGGTGTCATTGGAAAGCTAAGGAGGTCTAATTATCAACTCTGAAAGAAAAGAGGGTTGGTACAAAGCAGGTTTAGCAGTACCTACTCAGTCTCTTGGAGCATCCAACCATCCATCCCAACACTTCAAAACTATAAGAATCATGCTGAGTATTTTATTCGTCATCTTAATAGCTAGATCGGGTACGGTTGCGTAGCTTTGCAGCCAATATTCAATGGTTTTGATCATGTAATCCTCCGTAGGTAGATAGTTATGCGGTGGACTTGGAAGTAGTGGATAGTTCAGCCACTGTTTATGGATCACACCAGTCTTTTGCATTTCCAAAAGTTCTCTTGCTTCTCTTCGCCGTGGTGTTGGACAAAAAGAAGGATTTACCTGTAATAAGTATGGGGCTGCTTGCCAGTGCACCCGTAATGTAGGATGTTTCTCCAAAAATTTTCTCCTCCAAACAGGTTGTGCTGCTTCAAATTCCTCTTGAGTATAGTTGAACGTGTCATTGTTGAACTGTAGCTGTTCGTCTCGATTTTTCTGTGTGATCTTCTTTATGTATTGTCTTGTTTTCTCTTTCAATAGTCCATACGGAATGTTGAAAGGCTTCATGATCGTCTCGAAGTCTTTACCTTTAATCCTTGCTTCTTTCATGACTTTGATGACTTCATTTTCAAAATTTTCTGTCAACCGGGACACCAATAATGCCCATTCCTTCTGATTTATTTCTGTAGTATATGGCATTGGATGATCATCATGTGGTTCCGCCATCTTCTGTTTTATTGGAGAATTATAAATCGGGGGAGATAGAGGACGTACCTCTACCTCGTCAGTAGGATTTTCATGTCTTGGCCCTACTGGTGTCCAGATTGGTGTTGGATCTGTTGTTTTAACGTTTAATTTTGTAAGTCGGTCAGTCTTTTCTTTTATTTCTTGCATTGCTGCCCTTAAAGCTTCTTTTGTCGCAAGCAACTCATTGCCAGTTTCTGCTACCTGATCCATGTTTTCATTATAACTCATGGCAAGTTTTCTATTGACCGTATTCAGTTGCTTTTTGAGCTCATTGGTGTCTTGAATGTACTTATGTTCCCATTCTGCTCTCAATGCTTGCTCGTGTTTCAGCAAATCTGCATATTTCTCAATCTGATCTCTTATTTCCTTTTGGTCAACAACTGTAGTCTCTTGTTTCTCTAGAGGTTGATCGTACAGTAGTGCCTTCATCAGTTCTTTATTTCTGTTTCGTAAATTGTCATTTTCCTCCATGTACACCTTTAATTGTGTTTCGAGCAAATTACTTCTAGCTTTCATTCTCTCCTTGTCTGCTTCACTAGCTTCATGCTGTCTTTGTAATTCTATCAGTTGTATCTGTAGCTGATGATGCTGGTGCATCAATGTATCACATTGTGTTTTTACTACGAGTAACTCCGTTCCTTTGGCTATAAACTCTTTCTGGGCCTGGATGAGCTCTGCGGACAGTTGTTCACTCATGATTTGAAACTGATTCTTTTCCCTCATTGCCTTGTCATAATCCACATCTATGTCCATCATTGGTTGTTGTGTATCCATGGCCGTCTGGATCATTTTCTTGACAACAGGTTTCAATTGAGTTACATCCACATTTAACCAGGTGGTCGGGATGCTAGGTTCTTCACCTGTTGTGACATCTTTTCCTTTTGCTATATGTAAAGTGGTGTCATGGGGCTGCCTAATGTGGAGTTGGCTCAGCCTCCATGTGGTCAATCCTATATGGCATTGGATGATCATCATGTGGTTCCGCCATCTTCTGTTTTATTGGAGAATTATAAATCGGGGGAGATAGAGGACGTACCTCTACCTCGTCAGTAGGATTTTCTTGTCTTGGCCCTACTGGTGTACAGATTGGTGTTGGATCTGTTGCTTTAACGTTTAATTTTGTAAGTCGGTCAGTCTTTTCTTTTATTTCTTGCATTGCTGCCCTTAAAGCTTCTTTTGTCGCAAGCAACTCATTGCCAGTTTCTGCTACCTGATCCATGTTTTCATTATAACTCATGGCAAGTTTTCTATTGGCCATATTCAGTTGCTTTTTGAGCTCATTGGTGTCTTGAATGTACTTATGTTCCCATTCTGCTCTCAATGCTTGCTCGTGTTTCAGCAAATCTGCATATTTCTCAATCTGATCTCTTATTTCCTTTTGGTCAACAACTGTAGTCTCTTGTTTCTCTAGAGGTTGATCGTACAGTAGTGCCTTCATCAGTTCTTTATTTCTGTTTCGTAAATTGTCATTTTCCTCCATGTACACCTTTAATTGTGTTTCGAGCAAATTACTTCTAGCTTTCATTCTCTCCTTGTCTGCTTCACTAGCTTCATGCTGTCTTTGTAATTCTATCAGTTGTATCTGTAGCTGATGATGTTGGTGCATCAATGTATCACATTGTGTTTTTACTACGAGTAACTCCGTTCCTTTGGCTATAAACTCTTTCTGGGCCTGGATGAGCTGTGCGGTCAGTTGTTCACTCATGATTTGAAACTGATTCTTTTCCCTCATTGCCTTGTCATAATCCACATCTATGTCCATCATTGGTTGTTGTGTATCCATGGCCGTCTGGATCATTTTCTTGACAACAGGTTTCAATTGAGTTACATCCACATTTAACCAGGTGGTCGGGATGCTAGGTTCTTCACCTGTTGTGACATCTTTTCCTTTTGCTATATGTAAAGTGGTGTCATGGGGCTGCCTAATGTGGAGTTGGCTCAGCCTCCATGTGGTCAATCCTATATGGCATTGGATGATCATCATGTGGTTCCACCATCTTCTGTTTTATTGGAGAATTATAAATCGGGGGAGATAGAGGATGTACCTCTACCTCGTCAGTAGGATTTTCTTATCTTGGCCCTACTGGTGTCCAGATTGGTGTTGGATCTTTTGCTTTAACGTTTAATTTTGTAAGTCGGTCAGTCTTTTCTTTTATTTCTTGCATTGCTGCCCTTAAAGCTTCTTTTGTCGCAAGCAACTCATTGCCAGTTTCTGCTACCTGATCCATGTTTTCATTATAACTCATGGCAAGTTTTCTATTGGCCGTATTCAGTTGCTTTTTGAGCTCATTGGTGTCTTGAATGTACTTATGTTCCCATTCTGCTCTCAATGCTTGCTCGTGTTTCAGCAAATCTGCATATTTCTCAATCTGATCTCTTATTTCCTTTTGGTCAACAACTGTAGTCTCTTGTTTCCCTAGAGGTTAATCGTACAGTAGTGCCTTCATCAGTTCTTTATTTCTGTTTCATAAATTGTCATTTTCCTCCATGTACACCTTTAATTGTGTTTCGAGCAAATTACTTCTAGCTTTCATTCTCTCCTTGTCTGCTTCACTAGCTTCATGCTATCTTTGTAATTCTATCAGTTGTATCTGTAGCTGATGATGCTGGTGCATCAATGTATCACATTGTGTTTTTACTACGAGTAACTCCGTTCCTTTGGCTATAAACTCTTTCTGGGCCAGGATGAGCTGTGCGAACAGTTGTTCACTCATGATTTGAAACTGATTCTTTTCCCTCATTGCCTTGTCATAATCCACATCTATGTCCATCATTGGTTGTTGTGTATCCATGGCCATCTGGATCATTTTCTTAACAACAGGTTTCAATTGAGTTACATCCACATTTAACCAGGTGGTCGGGATGCTAGGTTCTTCACCTATTGTGACATCTTTTCCTTTTGCTATATGTAAAGTGGTGTCATGGGGCTGCCTAATGTGGAGTTGGCTCAGCCTCCATGTGGTCAATCCTACCTTGAGGTGTATCATTAGGCACTTCAATCACGATTGGCCCTTTGTTTTGTAGTAGGCCTGAGTCTTGATCCACTGGAGTTTGTATTTCCTCTTTGATAGGTGGTTTTGCATCTATATTAGTTATTGGAGCTTCCTTGATGCTGATCTTTGACTTTTCATTTAATTGAATGACGTGCACTGGTTCAGTGGGTTCTTCTATGTTCTTTGCATGTGCCTGTTGGTTGTCTGGCGTGACTTCGACTTGATTGATCTCTGTCCATTCTTCATTGTGAGTTTCAGTCCTTATGTCACTGTCCAAGGTGTCTTTCTCGGGACTAGATTCCTCATCAGAGCTGGAATCTTCTAATCCTAGTTCTTTATATCTGGCAACTTGTTCAGGGGTCTGTTCTTTATCTTTCTATCTCCTTTCTTTGCTTGCCTGTCTGTAATGGTGACCTTGAATATTTAAATTTACTTGCCCTTGCATAAACTGATGTGTTTCTTCGAGGGCAGCAGAGAGGTCTCTTTTCGTAATTGGTTGTTGGATCACAAGAATCTTTGGAAATGTGTGTGTCCTCTTTGATTGTGGTGTAGCCTGGGCTTCTTCCTCTCTAAGGCACTTAGTACCCCTCATGGGTTTCTTTGAACTGGTTCCTACTTCTTCACTAGGAATGACTATTTTCTTTTTCTTTGGAATAGTCGCTGACTTGGCATATTGGGCTAACTCTGTTGAGGTTGGCATTACTCGCAAGTAGTTCTTCATGTCAAATGCTTCATAAATGAGTAGGGTCAAGGCCGAACTACCATTCAGAAACTTTTTCTGACTTCACTTCTTCTTTGCTTCAAATAGGCGGTCTTGAACGTATGGAGTCATATTACTTGATTTCCGACTTGCCTCATAGCATGTGAGAGTAGTTGCACAACAATCTTTTGAGGTGTTGTATATCTATGCATGCTTGGAAAACAAAAGTGCTGGTGCACTAAGCAAACAACGTCTTCAATATCCGTTCTGTTGATTTCCAAAAAGGATCACTTTTTCCGATCATGACATTCATCTTTGATATTCGTGAGTCCTTCTTGATTCCATCCAAAAGCCTTGTTAATTAGCTCATGAGTGAATTGAATTTTCTTCCAGGTACCAACTTTATCCAGTACTCTAGCTTCCGAGACTAATAATTTATTCGATGCAGACTGAAGTGTATTCATTACTTGCGTACATCTCTGGAAATCTGGCATATAGATTGGCGGTCTTAGGAATGCATCAATTTCTGCTTATGTCCAGACATCCCTCATGCATGGTAATCCTTGTATGATGGTCTTGAAATCTTGTGACATGATAGGGAAGTAGTGCTCCCTGTCCATAATCTTGATGGTCGCCATGAAAATGAGTTCAAACACTAGTTGGTCATCCAAAAACCAGTGACCTCTTGCCTTAGTTATTGATTCCAAGGGAAGAAGCTAGACCTCTTCCTCTTGCGTAGCTTCGAAATTAGTAGATGCCATCTGCACTCGATATAGAGTATGAATTAGTGGCAAGATAGTATCAAAAATCATCCTTCATTTATCCTTCCTTAGTTGGCAATGCTCCGCGTGAATAGTGTCGTCCCTTCCCCGTGGGTGTGAGAAAGGTAATACTTGGGATTTTTCATACTTTTAGATAGTTTTATGTTTTTGTCTGAAAGAAAAACAAAAAAGTTAGTTCATAGCCGAAGTGGTTGTTAATTTTTGAGTAATTTTCTTTAGTTTATGTACACGTGATCTCCTATTTCCCAAGAGGAGAATGTGCTTCACTATCCTGAAGTAGAAAAAGAAGGTGCCCAATGCTTGGCCTTGTAATGTGGCCCTATTATGCATACTTTGGGTTCTGGTAACTCCAAATGTGTGCAACTCGAATTATTTGGTAGAAGTATACAACTTGTCTTGTCTTTCGGCATCCAAATCTGCTTTATTCTGTTGGGACAGATTGTGTTCTCAACATTCTTGGTGAATGCGGTGCTTTTCATGCTGTACTTCTGTTTTGTCTGCTTTTTGAATCTTGGAATGGTTTTTAATGCATCTGTAGACTCATGTTCTGTCCTGTAGCTGTTCATCTTTGGTTGTTTTGCCTTTAGACCATACTGATTCTCTTTGTGCAGTGGCTCGTCCTTTTTGATGATTGTCCTTTGAGTACATGACTTAGGAATCCATATTTGTGTTCTGGCCGGCTGGGCAGCTATCACCTTCTTTGGTATCCACACTCTAGCAATTCGTTGTGGACCTCGGTGTCCAAAGTGATTTTCCTGCTTGTTCGAAGGGTCGTTCTGATGTCGATAATGTTTCTATTGTTGAAGATATGCAGACACTTAATCCTTCCTTATCCAAGCCTGTCTAGTGTAAGGAATGGGGTATATTCTAACTTGTGGAGACTTGTGATGATCCTGAGAACTAGTTTCTCCTATGCGTGGTTTTTCACTAAGGTTGTTTTCAGATAGAATGATACTCTTGTGACTTGCTAGATTAGAAAATGGTGTGCAAGTGGAATTCAGTGTATCCTCACATGAAGTACTCGATGAAGCGGTTTCCATAGTGCTAGTGAACATACATTCATCATCATGTTTATTAGAGTGAGCTCTCGGGTCCACATCCTTATCTTCGATTGGTGGTTCGTCTAACATGCTGAATACCTCTCGATGTCCTACCTTGGCTGAGATGTATCCTAAGGCCAATTGAATAGTCACTTCATATTCGTATATCCAATCTTGGCCTAACACTAGGTCTTCGAGTAAATCCTGATCATGACACACTAAGAGTTTCTGTTCCATAGTGTTGTTTCCGAGATGTAGAGGTAAGGTAACCTCACCTATACATTGAGTAATTTTTCCTCCTAATCCTATCAGTTGTGCCTTAGATGGGCATAATTCCTCCTTGAGTTTCTGAGTCAATGAAAATTTGATGCAGCTTATAGCGGCTCCTGTGTCAATGAGAGCATCCACTAAGTGGTACTCTTTTTTTCCAGCTCCCAAATTCAAATATGGTTGCTTCCTTTGTTGCCCTAGGTTTTCAATGGCCCTAAAGTTGGCCAATGGGATGAGTTCCTCTCCTAGACGATATCTCTCATCTCTCTCTCTCATCCATTCTTTTCGTTTTCTTATTCGTTCTAGCGCTTCTTGTCTAGCTTCCTCTCGTATTCTTTCTTCCTCTAGGTGCCTATTCTTACCCATTATCAACCGTGACATTATTTCTTCAGTTAATGGCTCTAGATATTTTTTCACTCGACATCCACTGATATAGTTTGGCAATACGTCTCCATCCAAGGTGGCTAAACTAATGGCTCCACTCGTAGATATATGATTGATGATTAATGGGCCATATCCTCTGTTTCAGGGTATATACCAAAACTAAATCTCCTTCCTTCAAATTTTTATCTTTAATATGAGCATCAAAATAAGCCTTCTATTGCCTTTTAGCAGCATAAATCCCTACTACTACTTGTAACCTAGTTTCATGTAACTTCTCTATTTGATCCAATTGAGCTGAGAGTTCATGTCCCGTCCACTCGTAAGTTGTTGCTACTCTGAGAGTGGGTATTAAGAAATCAATTGGCAAAATAGCATTTTGTCCATACACTAAGTTAAAAGGAGTAGTTCCTATGGCGGTCTTGTAAGCTACTCGGAATGCCCATAAAGCATGATGTAATTGTTTATCCCAATCAGATCTACCATTGTTCACAATTTTTGTGAGAACTGTGCACAAGATTTTATTTGAACTTTCAGCTTGTCCATTGGCTTGTGGGTGATAAGGGGCTGATTTCTTATGAATTACCAAGAATTCATTCAGTAAGGCTTCTATAACTTCATTCACAAAGTGTGTGCCTCTATCACTCACAATTTCTATCGGCAGTCCAAATCTAGTGAAAACGTTCTCGAAGAGAAACTTGGCCATAGTTCTTGCATCATTTTTCTTGGTTGCTTTGGCTTCAACCCATTTGGTCAGATAGTCTGTGGCTACGATTATGTATTCGGCATGGGATCCTTTAGCTGGTGGGCTAATAGGTCCTATGAAGTCTATTCCCCATTTTGTGAAAGCTCCCGCACTCATCATGGGTTTCAGTGGCATTTCATCTCTTCTATATATTTCGTTCGTTGACATGTATCACACTGTTGAACATATGTGGCTGCATCCTGATTTAGAGTTGGTCACCACATTCCTGCAAAAAGAATTATTTTTGCTGTTTTATCTGCAGAAAAATGTCCTCTTGCAGCTCCTATATGTGCCATCTCTAAAATAGCAAGATACTCGTCTTCATGAATGCACATTCACATATGATTATCTCTTCCTCGTTTAAAGAGTTGTTTTCCTATGAGAGCATAGTCCTTGCTTTGTTCTACAAGTGCACGTTTCCTTGCTAGAGTGGCTCCTTCTGGGTACTCTTGGGTATTTAAGAACTTCACCAGAGGCATGCTCCATCTTGGTGCTACGGTGGAGTAGCATAAGTTAGAGTTCTCTTCTAGATTCCGTTCTTGACAAGTTGGGCAGGCTGATGCATAGTTATATGTACCCCTTTGCATGGTTGGCCAATATATGCCTAATCTCTTCAATGTTTGCCATGTTCCGTTTTCACTTAAATGAGTTTTCCATTGATTTACATGTGCTTTTTGAAGCCACATCTTTTGTTCCTCCTCTTCCACACATCTCATGAGTAATCCACTTGAATCTTGGTGATATAAGCTTCCAGCAAGGATATGCAGGTTTTTAGTCTTCCATAAAGCTTGATTTGGTTTGGTGAAATCCCATGTTTAGGTCCATGTGTGAGTATTGGGATCAACTTTTCTGCCCATTGGGGAAATTCTTCGAGGTTGAATAGGTACGTGTCAGGCAGATCATCTGGTACTCCTATGGGTGGTTCTCCATGTGTCATTCTTGATAAGTGATCTGCTCGAATGTGGGTATTCCCTTTCTTGACTACTACTTCAAAATCAAATTCCATCAACAATAGAAACCATCGTACTAGTCGTCCTGTATTACAAGGCCTATTGACTAAGTACAGTAGGGCTTGATGATCAATGAAGAATTTGAATTTGTTTGCCAATAAGTAGTGTCGAAACTTTTTCACTGCGTATACCATTCCTAGACATTCTCTTTCAGTCGTGGTATAATTGCCTTCTGCTTGATTCAATTGTCTACTGGCATAGGCTATAGGATGATCTAACTTTCCTGTATCTACGGGTTGAGCTAGGATGCAACCAATGGCAAACTTGGAAGCATCTACATGAATGTGAAAGGGTTTGTTCCAATTAGGTACTCGAAGGATTGGGGTTGAACTCAATCGACTCTTTAATTCCTTAAAGGCCTTTTCACATTCTTCAGTCCAGTTAAACTGAGTCAATAATGCATAAAGAGGTCTAGCAATTATGGCATACATATGTATAAATCTTCGGTAGTATCCGCAATGTCCCATAAATGCTTGTACTTCTTTAGCAGTCTTTGGTCTCGGTAAATCCAGAATTACTTTGATTTTGTCTTCATCTGTTGAGATTCCATTCTTAGAGACAATATGTCCTAATATCTTTCCTTGTCGAACCATGAAGACACATTTTTCTAGGTCGAGGCATACTCTATATTGTCGACATTTCGCAAAGTCTTTCCTAGTTCAGGGATATGCTCTGATCGTATAGCTGAATAAGTGCATAAATCATCCACGTATACCTCCATACTCTTTCTCAGGAACTCCTTGAATACATGGCACATCAATCTTTGGAAAGTGGCTAGGGCATTGGTTAGGCCGAAAGGCATAACCCTAAAGGCGTACACTCCCCATTCAGTTGCAAAGGTTGTTTTATGTTGGTCCTGAGGAGCAATAGCTACCTGATTATACCCTCAAAAGCCGTCCAAAAAACTATAAACTTCCTTCCCTACCACTCTTTCCAAAAGATGACCCGTGATGGGTAATGGGTAACTGTCTCTTATGGTGGCAGCATTTACTTTTTTCAGATTTATGCATACTCTTAACTTACCATTCTTTTTCGATATGACCACCAAAGGTGACACCCATTCCGTGTGTTCAATCTCATATATGAACCCAACATCTAACAGTTTATCTATCTCTTCTTTGATCTTTGTTGAGTAAACATCATTATATGTGTATGGTCTTTGTTTTGAGTGTTTGGCTTCAGATGTCATAGGGATTCTATGTGCACATATAGATGGATCTACTCCTTTCAGATCCTTATAGGTCCAAGCAAAGACATCCCTATATTCTCGAATGAGTCGTATCAACTCTTTCTCTTCTTCCTTTGAGACATCCTGTCCTATAAAAGTACATCGTTCTTCTCCTTCTTCTAAGATTGCTAGTATTTTCTTGGTCTGTTCTTTGTTGTCATATGCTATTCCTGGCTGTGCTTCTCATTTCGGCATTTGAATAGCAATTTTCCTCTCTTCTACTTCATATTTTTTGAAGTGGGCATGCACTTCAAATTGGTCTTGAGGCTTGTTTTCTTCATCATTTTTTGCTTGATCTAATCCAAGCTCCTTTTCCTGTGTTGGTTCTTGATTTATTTCATTAGGTATGACACTTACTTCTTGATTTCCACTTTCTATTTCCATTTGCTCTTGCTCCATTTCAATGCTCTCGTATCCTCTTTCCATTCTTTTTCAATTACTTCTCCTTCTTCTACCTCTTGAAGAACTTCCACGTATAGACTAACGTCATATCCTTCCTCATCAATGCATTCATTCATGGTTATCACTTCTTCCTTTACACACACATCGAGAGTGGCTAAAATCTCCATCCAACCATGAGGTTCGAATTCTTCATCTAGGAATATTTGAGGCATGTAAGTTGGATCTTGTACAGATCTAGCAACTCCTTGCCTGTGCTACCATCCTTTCCTTCTATCCTCTTCCTTTTTCGCAGTTTGGCATATCCATAGATGAGTGTCTTTGTTCATCCATGATTGATCACTTGAACATATATTGTGAATGGACTGCTCATCTTCTTCTTTATGAATCTGATTCCATTGCAAGGGGGGAACATCTTAATACTTGTATGTGTGGAGGTTTATTCTTGTTGTGGTTCCTTCATGTTGTAAGTATACTGCATCTTTTCCCCAATCTTGCACTACCTTTAGTTGTCTCATGAAGGGTCGTCCAAGTATCATTTCATAATTGCTGGCCCTTTCAAATTGACATATCGCTAAGGTGTGCTCGAATTCAACTTCGCAAGTGGTAAAAATTACTCTTTCCAATAATCCCAAGGGTCGTTCAGTGTGTCCGTCTGCCATTTGTATCTTCATGCGCGTTGGTCTTAAATCTGGTTTTCCCCATTTTTCCCAGATTTCCTTAGTAGCAATTCCTATTCCAGCTCCAGAATCTAAGATGGCTTTAGTGGTGTAACCCCTATAGGTAATTGGAAGGCACGTGATTCCTTCATCTCCCTCACTAAAATCTCCAACCTTATCGACTGGGATTTTTACTGTGTTGACTTCATCAAACATCTCCTTTTCTTCTGCCTTGATCTCCAATTGGTTGGTTAATTTCTCCTTCAAATGTGGTTTGATCCTCAAAAGTTCTTCCAATGTCAGAGTACAAGGGATTTTTATTTTTTTTAGATGTTGTATGATATCCGATGTTTTGACTGATGGGTTCGGTTCTTTTTCCTTATCGAGGGAATACAATATAATTCCAAATTATGTTCGTACTCTCCTGTGTAATTTGGCAAAACCTTTACACTATCATTTTCTTTGTCACTTGGATCAATTGGTATTAATTCTTCTGAATTCAGTTCAGGTATGGAGTCTTCAATTTCACCTTCTGCTTCTAGCTCCTCAAAGGGTGGTTCTATTCCTTCCACTTTCTTCGCTCGGTCTTCTTGGAATCTTGCTCACAAGTCTTTAGGCCATTCTCCGTCTACTTCCGGGACAATGGATCCTTCCCTTTTATCCTCACAGTGATTTTCAGTATGTGTCTCACCTTTTTTGGTTTTCTCAGGGTCATTAGGGATGACATACTTGTTGATGTGTAAAACACCACAAGAAATGAATTAATGTGAAACTAGAACACATCTATGGTCTCCATTAACTCATTGCCACTCCAAACTTTGAGAAATGATAGCCAAAACCAAGAACTTTACTTCTTCAGATTTTTCTAGTCATTGAAATGACATACCTTCAGTATTTTGCTAATTTCTCTTAGATCAAGTATTATTTCTCCAAGATCTATTATAGGCTAAAGCTAGAAGAGTAGAGCTTTCCAACAAGCTATCATTTCATGAAATGGATCTCTAGAACTCAAGTTATGACCCTCACAAGATGACCCTGTATGACCTTCCAAAACTGGAAATTTTGCCTCCTTTAGTAATTCTGAGTGTCTAAAAATAAAAATTCGATGCCTAGCATTGACTTGCAACCAAAAGTCATTGTCGGGCATCGACTTTGAGCTTTTTCAGCCACTTTTTCAGCACCAGAATTAGCCTCTTTTACACACACATGAACAAGACCACTTTATGTGGGAAGTCGATGCCAGGCATCGACTTTATGCTGAAACTCGATGCCAGGCATCAAGTTGCTCCACAAACCTCATGATTTTAAGAAGTTTCATCAGTAGATAAAAGTCAGATATGAAGATAAGGACTTATCAGCTAGGATTCAATGCCAGGCATCGGCTTCTCGCATAAAACTCAACCTTTCAACATACATTCGATGCCAGGCATCGACTTGCTTGGAAAACTTCAACCTTTCAAATCATTACACAGAAGACAAACACTGGAGATGGAAGAAGAAGACTTATACACAGAAGTTCAATAAACTCTTTCCATAACTATGAAAACTCAGGAATGCACAGGTGCTTTCTCACGCACAGAAGCCCAACTATTCTCAGTCATACAAAATGAGTTCTAACTCACTTTCTCATTGTCTTCCCTCACTCTTCTCTCATCATGCCAGTTGACACAAACTAACTTATATAGATTTTTGCATTCTCGTGACTTTTTTAAAAAACTTCTAGAACTAAAGTGAACTAACTTTACAAATATGATACACTTGTGAATTTGTCCCTTCACATAGGCATGGGGTTTTCTTCCTAAGATTTGACCTTCAAATATATGTCCAATTACTGTTTGTTTCTCCAACAGCTCCCCCTCAATCATTAATTGACATTCTCTATTTCTTCATATCATCTTCTTTTCTTTTACTCCTCCCATGCTTTTGAATCTGCTCGTCTTCACACCATCCAAGCTCTTTGTCATTATTTCTGCTAACTGATCTTTAGTAGAAATGTATTCCACTTCAATCTCCTTCTCCATTACCTTTTCTCTAAGAAAATGATAATGTATCTCTATGTGCTTTGTCCTTGCATGAAAAACTGGATTTGCTGCAAGATAAAGTGAACTCATATTATCTCCATGTATTGTAGGTATACCTTGATCAATGCCCAACAATGTCTGCATCCATATGACCTCCTTAGTTGCTTCCACAAGTCCTTTGTACTCAGCTTTAGTTGATGATAATGCTATTGTATGTTGTTTCTTTGAACACCAACTTACAAGCTTATCACCAATATATATCATGTAACCATGAGTTGATCTTCTGTCATCTTGATTACCTGCCCAATTTGAGTCACTGTAGGCTCTCAACTTCAAATTTGATGTAAAAGGATAATATAATCCCTCCTTTATCGTTCCTTTGATATATCTGAGAACTCTTTGACCTGCAATCCAATGTGGGTCCTTTGGACAATGCCTAAATTGTGACAACACTCCCACTGCATAACTAAGATCAGGTCTTATTAGTGTAGCATAAATCAAACTACCCACAAGAGATTGATACTTCCTCATATCTTTGTATTCTGCACCATCATATTTATTGAGCTTGTGATTAACTTCAAGTGGAGTTGAAGCTTCTCTGCAATTTTCCATATCAAACTTCTTCAATAGATTCAGAAGATACCTTTCTTGTGATACATATATGCCATGATCTGTATAAGTGACTTCCATTCCAAGAAAGTATGATAACTTTCCTAGATCACTGATCTTGAATTCTTTTTCAAGTAATCTCTTTACCTCCTTTATTCCTTCATCTGAAGTACCTGTGATTATAATGTCGTCTACATAAATACAAATGTAGATTGTACCTTCCTCTATTCTTTTGATAAGTAGACTTGGATCTGATTTTGAGCTTTGATATCCAAGATCATTGAGATACTTTACCAGTCTATAGTTCCATGCTCTTGGAGCTTGCTTCAATCCATAGAGTGCTCTTCTCAGCCTGCAAACAAAATTTGGATACCTGGAATCTATAAACCCTTGAGGTTGTTCCATGTATACCACATCTTATATGTATCCATTCAAGAATGCATTCTTTATATCCAATTGACTTAGAGTCCATCCTTTTGAAGCTGCAATAGCAATGATTGTTCTTATAGTTGACATCTTAGCTACATGACTGAATGTCTCATCATAATCTATGCCATAGGTTTGGGCATAGCCTTTCACCACCAGTCTAGCTTTGTATCTGGCTATACTTCCATCTGCAAGCTTCTTCACTTTATAAACCCATTTATTTCCAATTACTTTCTTACCATTTGGTTTAGGAACAAGTTCCCATGTCTTGTTCTCCTCCAGTGCATTGAATTCTTCCTTCATGGCTTCTTCCCATTGCTGCTTATCTTTAGCTTCATCATAGTTCTGAGGTTCTTCATCATCTTTGACCATATATGCATAGTTCTTCTGAGTTATGTAAGAAGTATCATAAGAATACCTTTCTGGTTGTCTTCTAGTCCTACTTGACCTTCTTGGTTCACATTCTTCACAAATCTGGAACATAATGATTTAATGAAAGTTCTTTTGATAAGACAAAAGGTTTCCACCTTTCATCCCCTCTCAATCTTGCAAGTAGTTGAGCAATCAATCTGTGATCTTCAACATCTTCATCTATGGATCCAAGACTATCTGCTAGATCCTTCATCTTAGTGACATTATCACTAATACTTTGACTTGACTTCTTCTTGAATGTTGTAAACTCTGACCATAGACTTGCTTTCGGTGCTTTAGTAGTGCTTTGGAAATGATACTCCAATGCATTCCCTATATCTTCAGATGATTCCAATCCTCTGATGTGTGGTAGCAAATGATCAGAGATTGTATTGTAAATGTAGGCTTTTACACTTGCATCCTTCTTCTGCCAATGCTTTAAAGCATCAAGTTCCTCTTTCTTTGGTCGGCTTTCATCTTCAAATACTGGCTTCTCTTCTTTACCTGTAACATATATCATGAGATACTTACTCATAAGTAAGGCTTCCATTCTCATTACCCATGCGGGGTAATTATCTCTATCCAGTTTGTCAATGGAGATATGATCTGCCATACTCCTTCCCTTCTGCTGCAACCTGTGAGCTTAAAGGATAAAGGATAATACCTTTTGAATTTCTTTGTGTATGAGGATACTTCGAAAGTAATCTTTTGATGCCTTGTGTCTTCAAATGCTTCACCTTTGAAACTTTAATGGAAAACTTTCCAAAACTTCTCGTACCTTTGCCGCCTTCTGATCTTCAGGACCTTTCTGCTCTGATACCACTTGTTGATGTGTAAAACACCACAAGAAATGAATTAATGTGACACTAGAACACCTCTATGGTCACCATTAACTCATTGCCACTCCAAACTTTGAGAAATGATAGCCGAAACCAAGAACTTTACTTCTTCAGATTTTTCTAGTCACTAAAATGACATACCTTCAGTATTTTGCTAATTTCTCTTAGCTCAAGTATTATTTATCCAAGATCTTTTATAGGCTAAACCTAGAAGAGTGGAGCTTTCCAACAAGCTATCATATGCATGAAACGGATCTCTATAACTCAAGTTATGGCCCTCACAAGATGACCCTGTATGACCTTCCAAAACTAGAAATTTTGCCTCCTTTAGTAATTCTGAGTGTCTAAAAATAAAAATTTGATGCCTAGCACCGACTTGCAACCAAAAGTCGATGCCGGGCATCGACTTTGAGCTTTTTCAGCCACTTTTTCAGCACCAGAATTAGCCTCTTTTACACACACATGAACAAGACCAGTTTATGTGGGAAGTCGATGCCAGGCATCGACTTTATGCTGAAACTCGATGCCAGGCATCGAGTTGCTCCACAAACCTCATGATTTTAAGAAGTTTAATCAGCGGATAAAAGTCAGATATGAAGATAAGGACTTATCAGCTAGGATTCAATGCCAGGCATCGACTTCTCGCATAAAACTCAACCTTTCAACATACATTTGATGCCAGGCATCGACTTGCTTGGAAAACTTCAACCTTTCAAATCATTACACAGAAGACAAACACTGGAGATGGAAGAAGAAGACCTATACACAGAAGTTCAATAAACTCTTTCCATAACTATGAAAACTCAGGAATGCACAGGTGCTTTCTCACGCAGAGAAGCCCGACTATTCTCAGTCATACAAAATGAGTTCTAACTCACTTTCTCATTGTCTTCCCTCACTCTTCTCTCATCACGTCAGTTGATACAAACTAACTTATATAGGTTTTCGCATTCTCGTGACTTTTTTAAAAAACTTCTAGAACTAAAGTGAATTAACTTTACAAATATGATACACTTGTGAATTTGTCCCTTCACATAGGCATGGGGTTTTCTTCCTAAGATTTGACCTTCAAATATATGTCCAATTAGTGATTGTTTCTCCAACAATACTCTTGGAATTCTTTTTCAGGGATTCGTGAATTGGGTAGTTGAAGAATAGATTTTTCTAAGGTTTGTTGGGCTACTTCAATTAATTTTTTGCATATCTCCAACCTTTCCTTCTCTAAGTCTCCTCGAGGATATTCTCTTTCATGTTGTTCGATGGTAGGTCCTACTCTTATTTGTGCCTTGTATGCCTGAATCCACATGGCTAATTCTTCAGGCATGGGATCTGCTAAAAGTGATCCTACCTCTTCTATTTTTTACTTTCCTTTCTGAATTTCTTCTTCCTCTTCTTGTTTCTCTTTTGGATTTTGTTCGCTCTTTTCATTTTCCTTCTTTTGTTGTAGTTTCTTTTCCTTCATCCTATCTCTACGGTTCTTCCATCTCTGTGTTCGTTTACTTGTAACACTTTTCTCAGGCTCTTCCGAGTCTTCAACTATTTGAGGTGTAGGTATGTTCATTTCTCTGTCACCTTGATCATTTTCTTCAGTTTTGTCTGGGGTCTCTCTAGCTTTGGCTCTAGTTATTGCTTTCAACGGTACCGTGTACTCCTTATCACTCCTTGATGACCCTATCACTTCTATCACATTAATCTGCACGTTAGAGTTAACTTTGTTAGGGTTCTTGGGGCAATCTCTGAAAAGGTGTTCTTTACCACAATCACTACAATATCCTTCCCAGACTCGCTGTGGTGGTGGTGGGTTTGGTAGTGTACATTCTCTGATATAATGATCACCTCTGCATCTATAACATGGTCCTCTAGGTACACGCGGTCTGTTCATAGGTCGGGGGGGTATGGGTGCCCTGGGGGCTGTGTACATCAATGACACATAATCCTGCTTATATCCGTAAGCATTATTTGGTGCTTCCATGCCATATGCATATGGTTCGTACATTTGCCCATATTCTATTATAGAGCGCTCATAACTGGGATAGTTTCCTTGACTATGGTCATAAGATGAGTCATATGGTTCATTACTAGACAATGGTGTGGATGGGACTATTGCTCTCTCTAAGTTTTCTTCAGGTTGAGCTATTTTCACCGGGACAACATTCTGAGGATGGGGTGGTTGTTGCCCTAACACCGGTTGTGGTTGAGTATACCCTTGATAAGCATAAGGTCGTGGTGCTGGTGTCTGCTGTTGATATGTGGGATATCTGAAGGCTTCTCCTCCTAGATCTCTCCGAGGGTATCCATAAGGTCTCATTAGCGGTTGTATTGGTCTTGATTGTCTATTGTAAGGACAATTTTCTACGCTGTGATTTGTGTATTTTTGTTCTATGCTGCAATATTGTAGAGGGCCCGGAATAGGTGGTCTATTGTAAGCATAAGCAGGTGGTGGGACTACTCCCCTAGTACACAAATGAGAAGGATGATCACCTCCATAATGCATACATCTTCTAAGCATGGGCACTCTCATTGGGTTGTTGGGGTAGTTCCTCTATCCTTGAACGTTCAATTTCTTTGCTACTAACTCGACTATTTCCTCTACATTGTTCTTAGGGTTTGATGTGCTGCTGGCTGAAGCTTCACTTTTGATACTACCTTGAGGTATTTTCAGATCCTCCGCTAGATTGTCCTCTAAGTCAGTACATTCTTTCATACATTCTTGCAAGGTTTGAACTCTTTTCACGTATACCAAAGATCTTAATGATTCGTTCAATAATCCTTCCAAGAACAATGACACCATCTTATTTTGAGTGGGTCTCTCTTCCACCAGACATCTATTCACATATTGTTTGAATCTTCTTGCTGCCAATCTCACTGATTTTGTAGGAGCTTGCTTAAAGCTATGGATCAATGAGGAAGAATTATTTTTAATCCCAGATTTAGTGAATTCCTCAATCGTTTCTTGATAGACTTGTTCCATGTTTTGAAAATTATTAGGGTCTAATGGCTGGAACCAAGCTAAAGCTGTGTGTGTCAAAGTTAGACCAAAAGATTCATATTGAATCAAGAAATCTTCCACTTGTTCCACTCTGATTACTTACTTAAATTCAGCTATATGATTGTAAGGTTCACTAGAATCATCATAATGGTTTCTCATACATTTGACAACTTGAATTGGCCTTAATCTTCTTCCTACTTTAGGCGGTCTAGGAATCACAGGGAAAACTGGTCTTCCAATGGGTATACGAGGTCCTCTTACTACAGGTGGTCTATCTAGGGCAGGAATTCCGTTCCATGGGTCAACAAGTGGTTGAGGCCGATAGTGGGGGTTATTTGCAGGCATAGCAAATTGTACATGTGGTCTGATCGGAATATGTGTTTGTTGTGTTTGTCCTGACTGTTGGAATGAATTATTCTGAGAGGTTCCATGTGGGTTTTGTGAAGTAGTGGCTTGATCCCTCGGGGGGAACACTAGAATGTTCTGATATTTCAACCCGGCTCTTTCTGACTCTGTTAGGGGCCAATACCTTCTCTGGTTTTTGTCCAAATAAATGATGATGGTGGGGAAGTCAAGATCTTGTAACTCATAGACAGTAACTGGATTAGGGGTTGCTTCCCATAATGAAGAGTGGGCTCTAAGGAGATGCTCCATTCCATTGATCAAATACACATCCATTAAGGAGTCATCTTGGGGAACCAGGTCCTTGACAGGTATCATGAAAAGGATTCCACGATACACGATACTCAACGAGGTCAAGTATCGTGATACTCAACCACAGGAGATCACGATACTTAGGTATCGCGATACTCGACCGCGGGAGAAAAACGATACTTGAAACTTTTCAATTTTTGCAAGTGTTTTTTTTTTTTTTGAGTGCATACACATGTGTTTTGAGTGCATACACATGTGTTTTGAGTGCATCAACCCTCCCCTCTAAGCCTGAATCAGAAAAATATTTCTTCTCTACCCCGGTATGGCCTTCATACTTACCGCAGATCGTTTTTCTAAAACCTTGATTTCAAAAGTAGTTTTGCACAAAGATTCAGTAGTGTGCTCACCTTGGAGGCTTTTCCCAACTCCCTTATCCCTCTGGCTCTCTCTGCAAAGCTCCAAAAATTCCTGGTCTCAGCTGAAAATACTCGACAGAGTGCTCTCAGGATACTTGTTTCAAAAACAAGCGACTTGCAAAAGACAGTATTTTTGGCTTTTATTCTTTTGAAAATTTTTACTAACTGAAAAAGAACAACAAGACAAAGGTTGAATGCTACTCTAACTTCCTAGCCTACTCCCTTACTCCTCCTACTCTACTCACTCAACTCACTTCCCTAGACTAATAACTCACTACACACACTTCAAGAGTGATAAGTAGTAAGTGCGGATGAATGTGACTTACCAAAGAAGAGAAAATCACCACTCCTCCACTCACTTCAATGCAAAAAGCTACTTACCATCACATGAATGCCTCAGTTTGATTCGACATTCCCCGGCAACGGTGCCAAAAAACGTGTGTACCTAAGAACCAACTTAGGGACTTGTGGAGAAAGAGATTATACCTCAATCCACTGTTGAGATATCAATCTCAACATGTGATGATCCAGGATGACACGTACCAGTTTTTCGTTTCTCTGACATGTATAGTGGTCACGCCGGTATATGTCAGGGATACTTCATTGAGCTTTATTAGATTTATCTACCAAGAGTGATGGCACATTTGTTTCTTGCCAGCTCACTCATTCGCGGACATTAGGTTTTTCCTTATGTACTGGTCTTTATATATTGCACTAGTTGTATTCTTGTTTTTAGGTCATTCTTGTACATTCCTTTTATGTAATAGAAGAAGAAGAAGAAGATCATTCTTCCTTGCCTCAATCTGTGTGTGTGCTTCTCCTTGAGAGTGAGAGTGTGTGTGTGAGCTCTCTTCCTTATCTCCTTCCTCGTGACATGGTATCAGAGCCAGCGTGGCTGTAGAGAGCTCGTGGAGAAGGCGACGGTGAAGACTATGCGGCAAGGCATGGAGAAAACGCGATTTCACAAACGGCCTCCGTTTGCTACAAAAATCGCTGTGAAGGTAGAAGACCTCAAAATATTTTCGAGAGTTATCCCTTTAGGGTCACTTGTTTTTGTCAGATCGAAGTTTCGGAGCCATGTCGACCTCCGTTTCGAGCCCGCAAGGTGGGGCCCTCAGAAAAACCAGGTCAGTTTCAAAAACTATAACTTGCGTTGTGTTCGGCGACACTCATATATTCCAAATTTAGAATTTCAAGCGATTCCGTGTACTGTTGATACACGAAAACTGTGTTTTTCTGAGATCGAACTGTCATGTCATAGTGCGACAGTGTTCAAGCAGAAGTGCTGCTTGTAGTGTGTTGCGGTGTTGTGAATTGTTGCAGAAATGGCAAACGTAGATGGAATGAGTCAGCTTATGAGCGATAAGCTGGACAAGAACAACTTCCATGCTTGGAGGTTCAGAATGACGAATTTTCCTGATGGGAAAAGGCTACTGGAAGTACATCGAAGGAGAGAATGAAAATGCTCCGCAGTTACCAGAAAGGAATCGAACTGCAGAATAGTTAAGAGCATATGAGGAATGGAATCAAGGAGCACGAAAGGTAATGTATTGGCTATCTATTAGCATACAGGATAGCATGATTGGACACATACAGGATGACAAGACTCCAAAAGAGGCTTGGAACAGTTTGGTCACTTTGTACGAGACCGATACAAAGGCACGGAAATTGCAACTCAAGAACGAGCTGCATACATTGGAGAAAAAGAGCATGTCAGTAAGTGACTACACATTAAAAATCAAAAGCATATGTGAGTCACTTGCATCTATTGGCATGAATGTAGATGATGATGATAAGGTGGAAGTGTGCCTTCGTGGTTTAGGAGCTGCATATAAGCAGTTCAGAACTTCTATACAGACCAGGGAAAATATTCCGAATTTTGTTGATTTGGTCTCTATGCTGATCATTGAAGAAAAGAATCTTGGTGAGGATTCAAACTCCCAAGGAAAGCCCAGTTCTGAGCAAGTATTCTACTCTGGTAGAGGAAGAGGCAGAGGTAGAGGTTTTGGAAGTGGAAGAGGAAACAGTAACCAAGACCAAGGTCAACATCAGAATCATGCAGGAGGAAGAGGACAGTTTCGAGGCAGGGGGAGCCAAAGAGGTCGCAGAAATTTCCAAAGAAATGATTCAAGTAATGATAGTAAAACAACTATGCATCCACAAGTGCAGATGATTCTAAGAAGTTGTTTATGGTTCAACATCACATGATGAATACGATGTCTGCTGGTGTTTCAAAATCGAATGATAATGTCTGGTATGTTGATTCAGGTGCTTCAAATCACATGACCAGTCATGCAGAATGGTTTAGTAGTTTGCAAAAAATGCCAGTTCCTGGATATGTTGAAACAGGTGATGACACATCGCATCCTATTGAGCATACAGGAAACATAGCATTGTCTATGGAGGACGAAAAGGTAAAACATCTCGCTGATGTGCTGCATGTTCCAAATATAACGAAGAATCTAGTTTTTGTTGGACAAATCGTTGACCAAGGATTACAAGTCAGGTTCAATGCTGATGGATTATATGTAGAAGTCAGCTTGATCCGAAAGCAGAAAAATGTGTCTTCATTGGATATTCCCTTGAGCAAAAGGGGTACAAATGTTATAACCCACTCACACCACAGGTGAAGGTGAGCAGAGATGTGGTATTTGATGAAATGTCAAGCTTCTATGCAGATGCCAAAGAAGGACTGAATCTTGAACCAAATGACAAAGAAAATGCTGAAAAATCTAGTGCAGAATCTCAAGTTTTGAGTGGACCAGATGCATCACCAAGCAATAGTTCCAACTCAAATCCATGGAGTGGAAGATTGCATGGAAATTTCAGTCTAGCAAATTCATCAAATACATCTAAGAAAGGTAAAGAAAAGCTTTCTGCTGGTAGTAAAACAGGTGCAGGTTTTGAAGACGTTGATGGAGATTCAAGTGGTTCAGAAAAGAGTCTTGATGAGGAACTTGGATTGCCCTCTGTGAATACTCCAGGAGTAAGAAGGGCACATGCAGATGATACAAGAAGAAGTGACCCAGGACCAAGAAGATCTGGGAGGATGCGTAATTCAGTGCAACGATTGACATATGATAGTTACATGGCTCGCCATTGTGCCTACATGACAAAGGTAATACAAGATGCTGAACCTTCTTGTTTTGAAGATGCAATTGGTAATGCAGATTGGGAAAAAGCTATGGATGAGGAGATGGCTGCACTTTATGGAAATGATACATGGAAGCTGGTTCCATTGCCGCAAGGAAAGAAATCCATAGGCTGCAAATGGGTTTACAAGGTAAAGCATAATGCTAATGGTAGCATAAGCAGGTATAAAGCACGATTGGTAGCTAAAGGTTATGCACAGACATATGGCATTGATTATGAGGAAACATTCAGCCCTGTAGCTAAAATGTCTACTGTCAGAACACTTGTTGCATTAGCTACATGTTGGAACTAAAGGACTCACAAGGCAAGGAAGCTTACGAAGGGAGTCAGAGAGAAGAGAAAGTACAAGCAGACAGAGCAGTCAACGACGATCTGGCAAGTAGGCCAATATTTTTTCAGGACACTAACGCATATAAAAGAGGTGGACACACAAGGAGAAGGAGCAAGTAGGGAGCTCCAGGAAATGTATGTCAAAATGTTAATAGAAACCCCTACAAAAATAGTGATTTTCATCACTAAAAACCATGGTAAATACCATTTCATAATTTTGTAGCTCCATTTTGTGCAAGCCAAGG
Source organism: Ceratopteris richardii (assembly GCA_020310875.1). NCBI lineage: Eukaryota > Viridiplantae > Streptophyta > Polypodiopsida > Polypodiales > Pteridaceae > Ceratopteris > Ceratopteris richardii. The sequence goes on from CM035419.1 coordinate 13,996,331, forward strand.
AGTCGTTGAGCTTGAGGACTTTAGAAGTACCTACTTGTCAGTTTTTACATTTTTTAGACTTCGTTTGAACCTCCAAATAGTGTCCGGCCTAATTTTTAACTAGGCCGGACACTAGGTCTGGACAAGGCCAAAACCTAGTCAAAAACTATAAATAGAGCTAGAGAGCTCATTTTTGAGGTTAGCTTGTAATTGATATGAACTTGTAAGAGCTTTTTGAAAGTAATCTAAGAACTCCATTGCTTCTCACTCTTTGTCTTACTGTGTGTGTGTATGTGTGTGCATGTTAGTGTGCTTCTCACTCACGCACTTGTGCCTTCACTTGCTCGAGGTCTTCATACCATCCTTACATTTTCCCGGATTGACATTAAAGGAGGTGCTACTCATCACTAAGCTACACCAAATTTTGGCGCCGTTGTCGGGGATCGAGCTTTGAGGACGAGCGTGTGATGGTAAGACGTAGATTGGAGACGTTGGTGTTGTAGGTAATTTCTTTACTCTTCTTATTTTTCTCTTTCTTACCTCACCACCATCATCACCATCATCATCACCATCTCCCACCTCCATCTCCATCATCGCGAAAATTTTCAGTTTTGATCTTATCACCTTCTCCATTCCATTTCCCTCATTCCACTTGTGAGAGAGAGCGAGAGAGCAATATTGTGTGCATTGTTTTTGCATGTTTGTTGAGTTTCTTGCAGGATCCAGCTGTATCATCCCCTCCAGCACGCTGCGCAGGTACGGAAAAACTCAGAAACTGTCTCTGTGTCGCCGACCTCTGTCGATCGCGATCGACAGAAAATTCGACCAATTGGTAAAACTAAGTGCACCACTAGAGCACATTCCAAATCACTAAAAAAAATTGAAAAATTCCGTGTTTCTCTGTCAATCGCGACCGACACCATCGATCGCGATCGACAGCCACAATCGACAACATCTGTCAATCGCGACCGACAGACCCTGTCAATTGCGACCAACAGACCTCACGATCGACTGACTGCCACGTAGGATTCAGTCAATCGCAATTGACACCGTCGATTGCGACCCACTGAAAATTCACGATTGACACCAAAATTCGTGTTGCCACGTGTCCATCACGACGGACACATCCCCGATTGACTGAAATCACGGCAAAAATCCCGGAAAAAGTGTCGATCGCGATTGACACCATCGATCGCGATTGACAGGACCCACTATCAACTCTGTTGATCGCAATTGACATGTCGATGGCGATTGACATGTCGATCGCGACCGACAGGCCCCGACGGACACCTCTGTCAATCGCGATTGACAGACCTGTCGATCGCGATTGACAGGCTTTTCGGCCAAAATTTTAGGGTTAATTTTTCCAAGTCCTTGGGGAATTTTGGGCATAATTAGAGAGTCATTAGTGATTTGTGAGGTCCCTACACATGTGTTCTTGAGAAAAACCCTGTGATCTGTCAGCCTGTTTGAACCTTGTTTTAGCACCAGAACCCTGAACTGTCATAACTTTCTCATACGAAATCCGTTTGCTGTGATTATTAGATAGGGTATTTTGAAGTTGACCATACCCCGGGGTAGGAGAACTAAAGGGTCCTTGGGATTGTTTTCCATAAAGGCAAAGGGGAATTTGGTTTGTGAATTACATGCATGAAAGTGATCTGTCAGTCATTGGAATTTAAGTCTTGAACTAACCTTGGGACTTTTACAGGTCCATTGAGAGCAATTGAGAGCATCCCAAGCCAGGGCTTTGTGCAAGCTTGAGAATCGGGTTCTCGAGCACTAAAGAACAAGGGATCAACAAGAAAGGTCGGAATATTCTCAACTCCCTCGGTCTATTCCTAGCTTAGGCTAAGAACGACTAGTGATAGGAGTAAGTCAGGACACGATAGGTACGTGACAAGTCAAAGACTATCTAAGAAACCAAGTTCAAGAGATAACCTATGTGTGACCGAAAACTTTAAGGGAAAAGACTTAACGTGGAACGATCAACTTCAAGTGCAGAAATTAACTCAAATGTTCCCGACGACGTGATATCAAACAAGAGTATAAACACGATAATCAACATAAGAAGGAATCAAGTAATTGGTACAAAAGAACTCAGCAACGAGGTTGTACTTGGGCAAAATAGGGGCTACTTAAATAGGCATATGAACCTTAGATCAGGACGACATCTAGTAAGAGATAGACAGAGTCTTAGGTCTTCAGAGGCTAGCGTTAATCACACTGCTAGGTCTTGGGCCCAGCAGTTGAGCCACCACTCGCATTACCCTAGCTCTGAGACAAGTGACTCAGAGATGTCTCAAGGCATGGACAGACCTATAGGAAGTTCAGGAGTGCCATATCTGTATAGGGTGGAAGGCCCCTACAAGACGCAATTGGAATACATTAGGACCAACCGACTAGGTGCTAGCGTCTATGAGGACGGCCTAGGAAGATCAGTGGTCCATATTAAAAACCCCGACCAATCCATAGGACTAGAGCACCCAGTTGTCAAGTTTGAGAACGGAGCATACCTAGACAAGGAAGGGACAATATATGTAGTCACCAGTCACCCAGATAGGACAGATGAATTTGGGAATGTGATCCCCGAGACGGACATAGATGACCTAGAACAAGGAAACGTAGGAGGTGAGCCTAGGACCCCTCGAGGGAAATTTGTTCTTACTAGAATCCTCAATCCTGAGTGGGTTCCCCAGGACAATAAGAGTATCGATCTGCTCCTAAACCAAGAGACCGATGAAGCCTTTTGGAGGTATAAATCAAATAGGCCAAATGATGTAGAGTCAATCCTGATCTATGAGTTCAAGGATCCTGATAGCCCAGGCAGGGTGACCTACTTAGATCACGCTTCAGAGAGGATCTTTGTGGTTACAGAACATGACAGACATGCTTATACTTGGAAGGGTGAATTCGTTTTCCCCCAACCAAGATCGAACGTGTCCTATGGTCACCCTGGAGCTGGGACATCCCAAGCTCATGGAACTCAAAGAGACAGAAGTAGAGATAGGCCAGAAGTAAGCTTTGCCAACCCAGGGGGCAGAGAAAGAACGAGAACGGAAACAAATAGAGTAGAACCTGAGGTACTTAGAGCTCCCAGGAATCAAAGAAATGCAGATGAATTCCCTCTACCACGACCTAGAGAGCACACAAGGACTTTGAGACCGACTCAACGAGTTAAGTCCATGAAGAACTACTTCGATGGCACGGGAGATCCATACGATCATGTGGCTGAGTTTAGGCAAGTCTTAAGAGCTGAACAAGTTGAAGATCTCTTCACGCAGTACAATGCCTTTGGTCTAACCCTTAGGAACACTGCCCTGACATGGTTTCAGCCACTAAACGAGAGGCAGTTCAGGAGCATAGACCAACTTCTAGAGGCATTCATTATCGAATTCTCTAAAAGTGGCATAAGACATAACACTTCCTCGCTAATTCACAGCTTCAAGCAAACCTCTCAAGAAACCGTGAGACTTGCTGGAAGAAGATTTAGGCAATACTTAGAGAGATGCCTTGTCCCTGAGTTACCCACGCCATCTAAGCAAGTAGCTTTGTTCTTGGATGGATTGCTAAGTACCAAATTGAGATCATATGTGTACTTGAAGGACCCTAGGACCATAGAAGAGTGTGTACGCATGTGCATTGACATCGAGGATAACCTAGGGGAAGAGCTAGAGCTTTCCAAAATCTACAAAGACTCAGATAGTGCCTCTAGCCTCTCTTCCATGCAATCCACATCAATTGAGGAACTCACTGAGAAAGTGGCACAAAAACTAGGTGTCTCTAGCAAACGAATCCCAAAGTTCGCCCCAGTAAAGAGGTGCTATACTTGCGGTGGTGACCATATGGAAAATGTCTGTCCCATTATGGCTCAACCCCAAGTAAATCCTAGTAGCCAGTACTGCACCATAGAACGAAGATACACAAATCACTCAGCACAAGACTGCCCATACAATAAGCAAGTGGTTAGGCAAACCTACCCTCAGCCATACCAACAAGGCAGATATCAGAACCAATATCCACCACAGCAATATGCTAGGCCCCAACAAACCTACCAACCACAATATGAGGCCCAGCAAAGGCCTCAGCCTGTGTTAGCCCAACAACCTCCAGCTCCATCCAATGTGATCCCTGTAAAGTATGCAGCTGCATAAGAAAGCCTGAATAGGGCCATAGTGCCAGTAACCCCATTGCTATCAGAGAGTGACCCCAGTGACCATAGTTTCGAATGTTGATAGCCCCCAGGCCTACTACATGCAGTCTCCTGAACATGGTGAGTCCTACTATAGTTAAGAGTCAAATGAACCTAGTTGGGAGTCAGATTACACAAATGTCATGTATGCAAACCCCAACCCTAGACCTCAACCTAGGCAAGTAAGACCCCCATTCCCTAGAGGACCATGCTACAGATGTCAGGGAGATCATCTCATTCGTGATTGTCCCTTGCCTCCACCTACACAACCCCAAGCACTTACGATCCAGGGCTTTTGCCAAGAATGTGGAAAGGAGCATCTCTTACGAGATTGTCCAAAGAATCCCAGCAATATGCCAAAAATCACTCCCATTAACGTTATTGGGTTAGTGGTAGATTCCACAGGAAGTGTCACTTCCACTGCACCGATACAAGTGGTCACTAGAGCCCAAGCCTTACAGCAGAAACCAGGTGTAGGCCAGGAAAAGAGCCCAGATGTTAGTGAAACAGAGAGCATGACAAAGAAAAGGACTAGAGCTTGGAGAGATAGTCGTGAAAGAATGAAAAGGCAATGGGCAAAAAAGATGAGTGAACTCGAGGAAAGCCTCAGAGAAACAAAGGCCAGGATAACTGAACTCACATCTCAAACTCCCTCTCACACTACCCCACCACCACCATTCCCATCTCCATCCGACCCGCCACCTTCCAACCCACCTCACACAATTCCACCACCCCCAAGAGTAGGATCAGTCCTAGCAGATCCCACTCCCGAGGACCTTAGTATGATGCTTAAAGCATATTAGGCCAGAATCCAAGAAGGGCCAAACGTAACTGATCATGAAAAGTGTTACCCTAGAGCAGAACTAGAGCTAGAACAAACCAAAATTTGTGCTAAGATGGTGGAATTGGCTCAGACCATGTTTGAAGCCAGTCGCCTATTTAACATCTCTAGTTCAGCGAAGACACAGTTGCACTTTGAAGGACTGTTAGAAAGAATAGAGAGGCTAATTGCACAATTAGAAAAGGAACCCGCCTCTCAACACAAGGACAAGGCAAGTGAAAGTGCAGGTCTTCCTGCCCAGGAAGCCTATGTGCCTAACTCTACGGAGCCAGACACATCATCTTCTATGAATCGGTTCACACCAGAATTCCTATGCAAGATTCAAGAAGACAAATGGGCTAAAGAGAGTGAAGTCCCTCCTCCTATTGAACTTGTAGATGATGCACACGACCAATTCCCACAAGACATCCCATCCATTTATGAGGAGCAGGAGAGCACCCAATCTCAGGAAAGATTAGACTTTGAGTCTAACTCTTTACAAGAATTACCCCACTTCACGGGTCCATGGGAAGCTAAATCTACATGTATGAGAGCACCCACGGTCATGGTACGAAATGAGGACTCAATCTTACCTAGGAACACAGAGGTAGTGAAAAACACTAAAGTACAGTGTAACCTCACCTTAGAAGAGCTACTCAAAGTAAGGCCAGAGCTATGGAAACATGTAGCCAAACAAGTACCAGAAATAGCAAAACCTCGTTCCGAGGTAGGATCCCAGAGAACAGTGCCAGAGATACCATTGGACAAGATAGGAGACATGAGTGAGGGCGAAGAGGGAAACACATATCTTCCTATCACCCATCAAGGATACACCACCAAGGCCATTTTAGACTCAGGCGCAAGAGTTGCAATTGCTACCACTTCCCTATGTAAGCATTGGGGCAAGCCAGCACTCAGGCCCACAAGGATGAAATTGCAAATGGCCGATGGTCACATAGAGAGACCCCTAGGGCTGTTAGAAGGAATAACTCTCACCACATGTGGCTTTGAGTTCGAGCATACATTTGCTATATGTGATTTTAGCAAAAATCATGCCTATGAAATGATCTTGGGACGACCTTTTATGCGACAGTTGCAAGTGGTACATGATTGGGGAACCAATTCCTTGTACCTGCAACACTTAGGTGTTACGACCAAAGTGAATCTCAAAGATTACTCTCATAGAGATGTCCCTCCTATCCAATGGAATCACCTCCACAGAGCCGAAGATGATACGGAATCGGTGCATTCCATAGGATCAGGATCCTCATGGATGCATGAAGACACCCACTTATGGATGTGCAAAGTAGCAGTAGAAGAAGAGAAGAGAGAAAAAGCCAGAGAGGTAGGTGCAAAAGAAACACATAGATCAATTCAAGACCCAGCCTATGCACCTGTAGCCTTTCCTGACAAAGAATTTGAACCCCACGGCTGGGCAGAAATCCTAGCAACAATGGATGTAGCCATCAATGAAGAACAATGGACACCTCACTGTGATGAAGATGGCTATGACATTTCAGTTTTTTCCATAGAGCCGATCATGGGAGAGGCAGTGTTAGAAGAGTGTGAACCTAACCCTGATGCATTTGAGGATGCAAGTGACTCCGATCTAGAGTCGATCATCATGGACCCACCTTTTGCATCAGATGAAGAATACTTCTATGAAGTAGAATTTCAACCCCAGAGGCATGGAGAGCTTACAAATGACGTAAGGCTAGCCAGACATGTGACCCCGAAGGAAGAAGGAAAGAAAA